>RXPK01000310.1:254798-931202 GCA_004143645.1 Protaetia brevitarsis | reverse complement strand
TTATCTGAAAAATTTTTTGGGGGTGGTCACCTAAATTCAATCAGAAACAAAAGAAAACAATGATGAATTTGTACCCCCTATAAAAGCTTTCGGAGAGGAAGTCATTTCGGAAGAGAAAGCCGACGACGGTGGGTAAGTCGACAATCTTTTAGGCTCGCTAACGGCTCTCTTTCGACTGACTGAAGAAAACACCGTTGGAAACACATGTTTGGGCTAAATCTCTAAAACCATCGCTACCGAAAAAAAGGTTGTTTTCCAGCGGTGGCTAGTCGGTCAAACGAGCAGGTGGGGTTATTTGTAAAACGGGGCTTGGTTCAGTTTGAATGAATTTAGGCTGACCACCCCCAAAAGTTTTCAGATAAGAAAACCCGTACCGTTACAATTGGTGGCAGCGGTGGGATGCGCTATAATAGGTGGGAAATAATAGACTGTAATTTCCTGTGAAGTAGACGCTGCTTCAGCAAATGCCACAGTACTTATCATCAACGTATTAATAAAATAAATTTAAATACGTTGTATTATACCGGATGGAATTTCGAATTCTTATACTAATATAATTTAATTTAGTAAAATATCGCGTGATATATGTTGCACACAACATTATAATTAAATTAAACTAACCCTTTACTGTAACTATAAAATATTCGATTACATAAACTAGGGTTAGTTAGTTACCTTTTGCTTGTATTGCGCGAGAGTCGTTGTGCTTTTATATATGAATTTGTTTTGTCGAAACCGATTTTAATTAAAGCAGTAGAGAAAAAAATATCTTTGGAATCAGTAGGTGCTTTTTCTGATAGGCAAATTTATTATGTATTATGTACTTTTAATACGAAAATCAAATTCAATTTTAAATTGAGTTGTAAGTACTGAACTGGAGCCGCCAAAAATTAACTTCTTAATTCTATATTTTTTATTTTTTCGCAGTGTTGAATGTATTAAAACTCTTTTGTTCGGAATTAAATTTTCAATTAAACTACAGCGAAGTATATAAGGCGTTACACTAAAAAAAAGATATAGCCTTAGTGAATATTTTAAAAACGCGATACTCAATGGATTTTCTTTGTTTTCGCCACTACAATCGCCATACAAACTCCCAGAAATATGCCCATTTAATCGACTTCGTTCAGCTATAAATGAAACTTGGTGAGTTTATAGACTGATGTAGTGTAAGCTTCTTAGTTGCTAAGTCCTTCGTTTTGGAGCTCCCTGTCAGTAACATTACCCTTCGCTATTTGGGTTAATATCTCAAAAACTAAAACACATATCAAAAAAAGTTCAGGTAAATATTTAACTAGTAGTTCTAGTTTTTCGAGAGTCTAAAATATTATTCCCTATTCATTTTTTGAGCAAATGAAAAGAAAGGACTAAAAACTTCTAAAAGTGTTACTTCGAGATTATGTGCCCACGCGGTTTTTTCACAATATGGCGTTATTGTCATTCATATCTTCTACTTCATTTTAAATTTAAATTAATCTCAATTTTAACTTTAACTTTTTTAACTTTTAAAATGGACTTTAAATGGACTGGTTATGGACATGTATTGTTTGATATTATTGCTAGCACTTTACTCTGATTTTGTTCTACTGATGATGACATAAATTATTTCGAAAGCTCTAGAGGCAAGATAAGGAGTTTTTTTTTTTTTATTCTTTTTGGTACTAATCCCCAGGATACTTGACATTGTCTGTCCAGTGTTCGTATATACCTTGATCGATAATTCCCGGCGCCGACACGAAAAATTCCCGTTTTGACACTGTAATTCCCTTTTTTTGGCGGCAAATACAAACTTATCAACTTTTTTTAATAAATTACTTACTAAATTAAAGTAAATGTGCCGATACAATAACAGATTCATTTTAACTAAAGCAAATGAAAACAAAATACAAAAATAATAAAAATTTAAATTTATTTTTATTGATGCAATAATAATATTTTGTCCAATAATTCCCTCTAAAACAAAAGTTTTTCCCTCTAACGTTCAAAATTCCCTCTAAAAAGGGAATTTCCCTCCCATATACGAACACTGTGTCTGTCCATCGTGTCCCAGGTACTAAGAAGGAAGAAAGAACTTCACACCCGATTACATTGACAAATTCATTTATTCAAACAAGTTGTTGTACCAGTCGTCCATTTAATGAAATTGTTAGCATCATTGTGTACGTAATACGTAATGATTGCACGACTGTTTCCACTGTTTTTGTTCCCATGGCAAACAAGATTTGACCGAGGTGTATCTCTAAATCAAAACCACTCTCGTCTGCCTTATAAACGATGTCCTCTTCAATAGTGCTAACTTTAGGTTTAATTTCATTAACAAATCAATCGTCTGTGAAACGTCAACATCGTTGTGACTGGATCGTGTGATAAATTTTGTTATTTTACGAGAAACATTTCCAGGTACTTTTTGGAAATACCATACCCATGAATGGCTAGGTTTAAATAAAGGATAGTTAATTTTGGCGCAGACCATAGGAATCATGTGATCTGCACGTGAAGATCTGCAAATAAGGTTTCAATCAGGAATAGAGTTGGGCAAATTTTCCGGCGCGGCAGGTACGTATTCAAAACGTGCGCTCCAACTCATGTACTCCACTAAAGCAGATGAACCGCAGAGTTGCAAGTCAGTAGAACGTAAAAAAAATATTTTATCTAAATATGTAGTGATATAAAATGCGAATGCATCGTAAGGTGGCCTGTTTGTCCGCCCGCTTTGTCGGATTTTGTCCTCAAGAAAAATTTGCACAACTCTATTAATATGTTTTATAAATACACACTAAATTACAATAATACGATTGATCTGCTTTATTTATATTACATTATTTGAGGCCCGCGTCGCAATACGTATCTGCTCCGCCGGACAATTGTCGAACTCTAATCAGGAATCTTTTTAATATCACGGATTATAAATATCTACATATGAGCACTGAAGGCATTTGCTTATAGAGATATTTTTTGGTTGGTATACCTATTTTTGATAGTTTTTGAGATATTAGCATTTATTGCCTAAAATAAGGCTAATTTCCAAGTTTCGAGCAAATAAAATATTTTTTTCCTAAAAAACACTGTATATTATTTTTTAGAATGATGCATTCTTTTTTTGCATTGCTTGGTTTCCATACCTGAGATATTTATCATTGGAAGTTTTTTTTAGCGAATTTTATGTAATTGTAATTATAAAATATTAATAAGCCATAATTATTATGCGACAGGAAATTACATGTTAATATTTTTACCTGCTTATTAAATGCATCGAAAATAAGTCAATTAAAAAAAAAACTAAGAAACTGTTATTCTGAAAGAACATTTATATTGGACATTTTGGAAGACTTTTAATAGTTTGTTCCTGATTTTTGTTATCTGTCTGTATCGCTTAATACTTAGTTTAATGCAAAAAGCCAAGAGGCTGCATTGTTTTCGGAGACTCCATGTTAAACGGCTCCCCTACAAAGAAAATACCTGGTCTAGTAAGTGAACAATATTTGAAATATTATGGGTGTATTTAGGATATCTGCTTTAATTTCCCTTTGTATTTTATTTTTTTGAGGTTTTTATTCATTACAAATAAGTGTAGGTATTTAATCATTGTTACATTCTTCATGAATGTAGAATAAGCTTAAAATGTTATTTGTATATGTAACTTTCAATGTTTTTCTTATTTCTTTCGATTTACAATATTTTACTTGTTGGAAGAAAATGTGTGAAGGAGTTGACAGCATTAGGACTTTCTATAAAAGATATCACTTGTTAATACTGCATAGGTTTATCACTGCGCAATTTGGTAAATTACCGACAATAGATATCACTTATTTGTTAGCACATCTCATGGCCTACTAATATCTAATAATTAATGTACGTTCTCTATGACTAAAAGGCATTACTATTAGTAAGAAACTAGTGAACATTAGATATCTGAAACATAAATATTTAGATAGGTTAAGCAAATAATGTACAGAGTGTTTTGTAGGAAAAAACTCATGTTATTTGTTTGAAACTTGGAATTTAGGCATATTTTTGGCAATTTTTTGCAAAAAATGCTAATACTTCAAAAACTATTAAGAATAGGTATACCAAACCCTAATATCAATCGATGTAGAATTTTGCGCTGCATTCAATGCTGTAGTAAAAATTACCATGTTCCATTTGAAAAAAAAAAGTTTTGTTAGCTTAAAGGTGTCCACATTGGAGACGCGTTTTTGAACACCCTGTACCTATGTGATTCAGTAATTATTGCTATAACACCTTATAGCTACGTCCTTGTATTTACATCGACTTTAGTAGAACCACTAAATATCTGCTATCTCATGAAATATTTGATTTTATTTGAAAGAGTGCAAATGTCAAAAAATCCACGAAAATGAAAATATCTCGAAAACGGTCGAGTTTAGGGATAGGGAACCTTCATGTAAACTAGTTGCAAATAACTCGCCAAATTCATTAGAACGATAAAAATTATGCTATTTCATTTAAAATAAGAAAGTTGATATCAACACCCTGTACACCGAAAGTGCTATAAAGTTGAAAATATTTTCCTTAAATAGATGACAGTGGGCCATGTCTACACTGCAAGTTTCAAAATCAAATTTCTATTAGAAGTTTAAAAAAATCTAATGTCCCAGTTCGGTGGGACACCCTGTATATGTATGAATTGTCTGTAACCTCTCCTATAACGACATCCCTCCAAAACGAGGGATTTAGCAGCTAAGAAACTTACAGCATATCAGTTTATAAACCCAATAAGTTTCACACACTTACCTGTGTCCCTTTGTTAAATAAACCTGTATAGACATATTCGTTCACCCCGCGCTACACTACTTTATTAATTCGAGACAATTGTTTCGACATTTGCAGATTGCAATTTCTAACACCGACTCAATTCAGAAAAGATGTAATGTTAAAGATGCATCGTTGTCCCTACTGTAAACAGATATCCACAAGTGTCTTTTTTTATATTTTTCTAACGGTTTGTTTCAACTATAAAAATCCTAAGAACCACAGGTTGAAAATATCAATCTTGAAGACGCTTTAAGATTAAGATGTATATGGAAAAGTTGTATAAAATTTAATAAAGAATCGAATAATGAAGAAGAAAACATTTTATAAACTTACATATACAAAATTTGAATTAGTATATAACTTTATATACTTCTAAAAGCCATCCACTTTTGATAGAAGCCTATTAGTATGCAGGTTGGTATGATTAATTAGAACTTTAGTGTATAGCAGTAATGAGGAATTAGTTATTGCTATAAATGTACAAAGTACGAAAGAGCAGGTACTATAAATAGAGCAAATAAACAAACAAATCGATTAAAACGAAAATCAATATTTTTATACCGAACCCGAGCACATAATTTGAGCATAACAGCAGTACCTACGTATGTATGTACACGCGTAAAAATATAATTAATTCCCACCTATTTCGCATTACACACGTAAGTATGACATAACAATATCCAAACAGGTGGGTGTCCTGTCCGTGCCATATTTATAAAATCGATTACCGAGCGATGGAAACTCTAATCTCTAAGGAAAATCTAAACGTAAACGCACTTACCTGCAGCGCGAGATACCGTTCACAACATCGCTTTTCCGGGTGGGAAAAAAAAACAACAAATCAAGTCCGCTGTCACTTAGCTGTCACAAGGTTGTCAGTGTATTTTCACCGTGTACTGAGCGCTGTGCCGTCTTGATATTTCCAGCTGTTGGTTTAGACGGTATGAGACGCGAATAGGAAAGCTGCTGTCTAGCTGTGTACCGGGCGCCGGCGCTTCGCTATAACTCTGCGAAGGCGTACGAAAAATCGATTAGGGAAGGTAGCACCACCGTTGGTTGGCCTGTTATTTCTTGCCGGCGATGACCGCACGCATCCCCCGAACTAGTGTCAGGAATGAAACCCACTTCTGTACGCTCCAACCCTTTAAACGTAGGCGTACCTGTATGACGTCTTTCTATAAAACCTCGCCATCAATGGATCTATGAATTTGTTGAGCGATTCCTGCACTGGCTAGGTGGTACGAATGCGACTATACGAAGAAAGTTCAGCAAGCGAAACGTCCCACGTACAAATTTATGTGGTCATGGCCGATAAAGCGTCGCGTTTAACCAACAAGTAACGAGTAGCGTAATTTCTGTGATAACAATGCGTTCGCGTTCTTGACTGGGTAGGCGTTATCAGCAGTGGTTTGCCTGTCAAATTACTGATTTTATAGCGGAATTTTGTGCCTTCTTTATCGCTTCGAATGTGGCGAAAACAAATATTGATCGTTTGTATAATTATTTCTAACATTTGCAGTAGTTGAAAAGTTTCTCTAGGGCGAGTGTTGATAAAGGAAGATTGCTTTTCTTTTTACTTACTTCTGGGATCGTTCATCTGATGGTCACTGGAGGAATTTTAAAAATTACAAAGTACACGCCTTTGCTTTTGATTATTTATCGTTTAACCTTTAATAAAATGTCATTATTTGAACGACATAAGCTTTGTGTCTTATTGGAAACTTGATGATAGAAAGTCTACCGGGATTTCAAATCTAAACTTTTTAAAACGAGCTTATATCCGTTTACCTTTTGATTTAAAGGGTCTAAATTGACTTTCAAAAGGGATTTTTGAAAAAAATTATGCAATGGGTATTCGTCATAAAAGGGTAACATAGGGACATTTCATCTCCTACCCAAATAGCACGAATATACGAAAATATTCTAGTAGGTAATGAAAAGTATATTCCTAAAACCTCCTATTTAAACCTTCTAATTAACAGAATCTCCTTAGAATATTCTCTTATAATGCTTGTGAAACACTCAAGTATTACTTGCAGTAAATATTTATTCAAATGATTATAACAGTGAATATTTTAATCAGCATACACCCTAAAAAAAAATGTGGTAAAATTACCCCAAAAATAGATGGCAACTGATGGGCTACCGCCTATTTTTGGGGTAAATTTACACCTATAGGGGATTTTTCACGTGCTTGTGGAATATTCCTAAGTTTCAGTTATCTGATAACATGTTTATGTCATTTAGAACTTAGTGTTAGAAGCCTCTTTTGCGTACTGCAAATGAAAATTAAAATATGCCGCCATCATTTGTTGTAATGCAGAACGAAATGAATCTGTTTGGTCTAATAACTGTCTTTCTACCATTAAAGAATGCGACTTCACATTTCCTAGAAAAGTAAAATAAATATAAAAAACATATGAAATAAATATATTTTTATTAATATTAAATAAATAAATCAAAATATATTAAAATATATTAAAATAATATTAAATAAATAAATAAAAAATAAATAAATAAATAAATAATATTAAATTAAATATTATTCTTCCAAGCATATTATCAACGGTGTATTCACCTCAATTTCTTCAAGTTTAGATTTATCCTGAAAATTTTTAATAAATTTAGCATTTAAAAATATATTGTATGTACATAATAGTGCTGCGAATCGAAGCCTCTTTATGTGAAACCGCGGTTTGGATGCAGTGATTAATCGTTTTTAAAAATTGTAACCGGTAAAATCGGTTTTCAAAATCAAAACCGGTTTTTAAAAGCAGATTATTGCGCCTTAAATAGGTTTTTCGAATTTAATATACATAGCACTCTTAAAAAAGTAATACGCATTGTTTTTAGTTTGAAACTGGTTTTGAAAATCGATTTTAAAAACTGAATTTTAAAAACGGATTTTTACTAAAAATCGATTAACCGGTTTTTAATATCTGGCGATTCTCGCAATACTAGTATATACATAAATATGTGATTAACTATTGAACTCAAATTTGCCGTCCTGCGGTCTTGCACATTTGCATGTATAAGTGCTTAATACCTACTTTACTTTTGTCATTAAATTCTAGAGTAAAACCAAAATAGTCTAACAACGAAAACATAGCCTCCAATAACGGCAAGACACTAGTCGTTTTATATTTTCAAATATTTAATGAAAGAGAAAAAACAAGAATTAACTCCTTCAAAACGAAGACTTTCTATTGTTTAAATTGAAAAGTTTGATACGGTAGTTTCCTGAGTGCCACTTGCACATTGAAAACTTTAAATAAATGTATCATATCTTGTAGCAATACCGGCAAATGCTATTGAGGTTAAGTTCCCAGTATATCATATTAGATATCCATACGCAGGTGTTTGTCTATTATTTATGTGTGCTGTCATAGCTAAGTACATGGTAATCATCTCAATACATAATTAATGTAAAATGAACTTACCTCAATCTTTATTTGCAAGACAAAATGAAAAACACACCATTTACATTTATGCGTTGAAGGCATCAGTGTAGATGCCGCACTTGTATTCAAACTGCGTACCTCAAACGCTTGCGCGTTGTATAGTCGACGGCTATGTAATGCATTCTCGTAACGGGTTTAATTTTTGATCAAGCGACACAATGTAATGCAATGTTAAAAAAAAACATTTTGTGTTCCAATCAAATAACAGACGCATATATATAATATATATAATCAGAATTTCATGTCCCTGGTATTGTCCATATTGTATTTTTACCAACATAAGGGGTAATATTCCACGAAATATGTTATTTTTCCTTGCTCCTAAGCAAATTTCCCCAAGTGGGGGAAAATTACTTCATTTATTGAAGTATTTTTCCATCAAAGTCGGTTTACCAGGCAAAATTACACCTAATTTGTGGTAATCTGATGTTTATCCTCTTTTTGGTGTAATTTTACCTTATATTTCATATGTTTTTTCATATACCAGTGAGGTAAATTTACCATCATTTTTTAGAGTGTATATAATGAAATAGTTTTCCATCACACTTTGGCTTGATCAAAGACTTACATGGAAACTCACATATCCAAAATACAACCAACAAAGCCACTATCGCCCTGGGTGGATGCAGGAGACTGAGTGGAAGGAATTAGGGTCTTATATATTTTATTGCCTTTTGTTAACGGACGATTACCAAGCATAGAAAATCCTGATGGTTTACCCATATTACTACTTTTTTGCACTATAACTTCTTGTGCTTTCTTTGTCACTGATATATAGTTTCAAGGTAGGTAAGTAAATTTTTATGAAAGTCCTACAACATTGTATTACCAAATATTATACCAGTAAACATATTTATATTGTATTTGCCTATAACACACAATATAGTTGATACGGCAGATTAGAGGTTTATCCGCATCATTCAAAAACTTTTAACTGCGCTAGCTAAAAAAGACAAGACAAAATATTTACATTAGCAAATCTTGGTGGTCAAACTGGAAAAAATGTTTTGAAATAGAAAAAAACAGATTATTTGCTCCCATTGTGCAAATAACAGGAGTTTCAAATATAAAAATACTTTATATGTATTATGCATGGTCTAGGTATTCAGCTTACACAAATTTCTAACCATACGAATTAAATACAATTAAACCAAACCACTATCTAATCATAAACGTCACAAGCCAGTTTAAACTGTCAACAAGAAATTTAAAATAAATACCATAAATATGGAAGATATAAGTATAAAAGTAACATGTGATGCTAGTCAATGTGCTACGCAGCTGATTTTATAGCAATGTCATTTAATAGAATTCTATTCATCAATTCTATAAGAAGCATCCTTGTCCGAGAATAGCCGAAGTAAATCTATATTTTGACTATGAAATACAAAGGTCTCCTTACATAAGTCATACTTTTCCTTAAGATTTTGCTTGGACTATGAATATGGGAGTTAATGGTTATGCGCAATTAGACCTATGGTAGCATACGAAGTAGTAGTATGGTGACTAAAGGTGCAGTAGACAGAGGCGGCCAAAACGCTAAGTAGTGGCGTACAAAGACTAGCCTGTCTGTGTGCCGCAGGTGCGATGAGATCGAGCACTGCAATGGAATCAATTCTAAACCTACTACCGCTACATATTTACATACAGGTCTACAGCACATAAACTTCTACATAATGAAGCACCGATAAGTAAATCGGACGGAGCTGACTATCAAAATCTATTTTATGAACCTAAGGAGGCACCCCTTTTGGGGATGCCATGTGATGCCATGGTTCAAAAATTCAGCCTAGATAGGAAATATGAGGTTATAGTACCAGACAAGAAGGACTGGAAAACAGGCACTCCAGTAAGAGCGGACTCAAACTGATATAGAGACGGCTCTAACACCGACTACGGCGTCGGAGCTGGAATATACGCAAAGAAACCTAAATAGGCTCTTTCGGTAAGCTTCGGTATGTTCAAGGCTGAGGTTGCTACAATTCACAATTGCGCTAGAGAAATACGTAGGTGAACCGAGCCAGGCAAAAGCATCGCTATCTTTTCTGACAGGGAGCCCACGCTTAAAATGATTAGTTTCGTAAGTTTGGACTCTAAACTGACTTAGGACTGCGAAAGCGTCCTAAATGAGGTGGGCAGCCAAAGGAAATTAATATTGGCCTGGGTTCCTAGCCACTCGATCGTGAGGAGAAATGAGGCGGTGGGCGATCTGGCCAGACCAGGTTTGTCAGGATCATTCGTTGGAACTGATCTTTTTTTGGCATTACAAATCACGAATTAAAAAAACAATCAATGAATGGATACAATCAGTCCAGAGAGTGGTGGCAAAAGTTACCGGAACAGAGACGGGGAAAAAAGGTTCTAAAGGAATAAAAGTCCGAATTTACTAGAGATCTACTGAGTAAAGATAGACTGTCAAAATGATAGAAGGTCTACTGACTGGTGTGTACACTGATGTGTTGTGCCAATGTGACGACCTAGCGAAAAAGGGTTTCTAGTAATGGGTGTGGAGAAGCCCACAACTGGCAGCTACACAAGGAAGCCGCTCTCAAGGATGATAGGTTTTAATAAAGAGCGTTTTCTAGGAGAAAGGGAATCACAAGAACGCAACCGTTTGCGAAAAAAATACAAAAATGTGCTGAAAATCGCTAAATTACCACTTTTGTCATTTGTAATTTGCAAATAAAGCATAGAAGCGAGGCGAACAAGCGCATGTGTTATATACTGGAAGAAGCGTCTGACTGCGTAGAGTCGAATGCTGTCAAGCGCAAGGGCGTCGGAGCAACCGTTTGCGAGAAAGATACAAAAATGTGCTGAAAATCGCTAAAATTATGAAGACTCGTGTTTTTTTATATGGAACAACCTATATACTTTTACACTATTAAAAAGCACATAAAATTACCTTTAACATGATATAACACATTTGATAATTTATTTAAACAGTTTTAAAATTAATTGACTATTTTTGCAATTTCACTGTATTTTAAGATGGCTATGAATGATATACTGAACGGTGGACAATTCGAACACTTGCCATGATTTATAATATCTATGCATTTAATTTTTGCATATGTAGTAAAAATTTTGTTTAAATATGTAAGAAATCAACGTATTTTAGGTCTAACCATGATTAATTTCAACTTTTTAATACATTATGAATGTTTACAAAATAAACTTTCTTAGTTATAGCTATTGTATCAGTAACGCTATTAATGGTTTCTTTAATTTAGTTTGTTGGAATTGTTATTTGTAAAAACAACATTTTAATATAAAAACATTTTTTGCTGTCTTGTTGAAAACTTGTATTTGCTTATCCACCACCCATCTATAGCCATCTTAAAACACTGTGAACATAGAAAACCAGATATTTTAAGAACTGAGTAAATATAATATCAAGTGTGATATATTATGTTAAAGGTAATTTTATGTGCTTTTGAATAGTGTAAAAATATATAGGCTATTCCATATAAAAAACACAAGTCTTGATAATATCTCAAAAAATACGAGTTAAAAAAAAACAAAAAATTAGAGCATTAAATTGTAGGTCAAAAAGTGCCCTAATAAAGTTCTTATGTAAATCAAGCATTTTCACAAATGAAAAAGGGCTTTTAAAAATTGCATATTATAACTGTTACCTCTTATACTATGAAAGATATAACAATGCGGATTTCACTAATCGATTTGTCTTTAAAATCGAGCTCCAGAAACATAGGTTCGATTTTGTCTAATCCTTTAGAAATATAAGTTCCTTATTAAAAGTGTCGAATTTGGCCCACCTGTACAGAGAATTTACTAAGTTTGGTCAATTATTAGCGAATTTGAAAACATTTAAGAAAAAGCAAGCTTGACTTAACTTAAAAATCAAGACTTTGTAAAGGTGATCTTCTGAAACACGAATTTGTTTGAGAATTTTGGAAAGACTGCAATTTCGTTTTTTGTTACAAATCTAAAAAAACTCTTGCGTTTTCACAGATTGTAAATGAGTGACTAGTAAATAGTAAAGGCCAAAGGGAAATTCAAAAAGGAGAAAAAATTAAAGCATGAATGTTCAACAACACATAAGCTTAATTAGACAATATATACAATATATATTTTTGTTAGATTCATTTAGATTGGTGTTATTATGTCTTCATCTACAGACAGAGACAGTTTATTCTGTTAATTCACATTCTATAAATTCGTTGATGCCTAGGATACCTTGCATGGTCATAATATGTGTAAGAATTCGAAATTCCATCCTGTATAATGCGAGAATTTAAATTCATTTTATTAATACGTAGTTGATAGGTACCGTGGCATTTGCTGAGTAGCGTCTGCCTAACAGGAAACAAAAGTCTATTTTCGATTAAAGTCTCGCGTAATTAAAATAATATGGTATTACTTTGTATGTTATCTGCCTCTTTGTTTATTGTATGTTACATTTGCCCGTTCAGCAATTCGCACGGTCCTCTCAAGTAGGACGTCTGAACGTCAGAAAAATAACGCCTTCGGTCATACTTGCGCCATCCTGTAAAGAGAAGCGAAGCTAGTTATCGGTGCGAATTGACGTCACAATCAAAGTTTATGAAAACCCTTAACATTGCGCTTTACAATTAATTAGTTCGCGGTCTTTCAATTTAGCTTCAGGAATAAGCACGCGTCCCTTCGTCGAGTGTTTCTAATCTTTAAAATTAAAACTCATCTTAAAATTTTTGCATTTAAAATAAGCCTAAAAAATCGAGAACAGGAAGCCAAAGCTTTCCTCGAGAGGTGATTAGTGATTTTGTACTAAAACCGTTTAAATTCCCCCTTTTATTTTGCTTAAATTTCTGTGGGTGTTGTGTAGAGTTTTGTGCCTTAAAATTTGGATTACGAGAAGAATTATTTTTTTCCCCAGATCGGCTGGTAAGATCTTCAAAATTTCTGCTTAAAACTAACCAATGGAATTAGTGAAAACGTAATCGTTCGCTTTCACTCTCTCCCTAATGAAAATTTGCAAGAAAATTTACCTGAGCTTATGTTAATCAACAGTATAAAATTTTAAAATATCCAACAATACAAAATTTGTGTTTGGTATCCTTTTGTTCACTTGTTATTTATTTAATTGTGTAGTTTGTTAGATTATTTTCCAATGTCTCAAATATTCATATATAATTGTTTAAAAAAATATAAGTCGATCTATTTATTTCGCCATTTTAAAAGAAGTTCAGTTGAACCCTTAGTAAAGACCGGAGAGGTGACAATTTGTAAGAGAAAGCCGACGAGAAGGGAAAATCAGCAATCTTTTAGGCTAACTAACGCCCTGCTTCGACTGACGGTGGAAAACACAGTTGGGAAACATCTTTGGCTAAAATTACTAAAACCATTCGCTACCGAACAAAAAGTTTGTTTCCCAGCAGTGGCTCGCCGGTCAAAAGAGCAGGAGGAACGAGACGGAATTAGGCTTGTCTTATTTGAATTTGGGCTGGCCATCCCCAAAAGCTTCCAGACAAGAAAACCCGTTCCGTTACATATGGAAGTTTATTTTAACAATATTTTTAGGGCGATGAATTACGTGAAAAGAACTTTCGTAATAGGTTTGTTGTATTCTATGGTAGTGGAAGTGTTGCATACACATTTACACAATAATAATACATTGTTACAGTCTTAACAGTACATCTGAAGAAGAAGGCATTATTTTTATCATACCACATATAGGAAGTATTTGCTATTATATATGGATAAAAAACTTTATGGTAATAATACTTAGATCAGAGCAACTATTTAGAAAAGTGGAGGCACTAAGTTAATCACAATGTTGGTAAGCTTAATCATTACTTCTAAATACCGTCCACTTTGTTAATTGAACAACACTAACACTTACTGCTCAAATAAACTCATTGGAAGTGTAAAATTAATAAAATCACAGTAACAAAAGAATATAATAATTTTCACTGCGTTTTTCTTGTTAGATTAACTATAATTTTGACTAATTCAACTATATTGTGTTAAAAAGAAAACCTATTTCTTCCTAACATCTTGGAAGGTGTGTCCAGATCTACGTAAACATGAGCCATACCGAAAACGTCATATTCTGTAAACTTTTAAAATTTGTTGTTATTTCACTTGCTATTTCATGTTACAATGATTATTATGGGGTTATGCGTTAAGCCTGTTCATTTGGGAAGTACCTACCTATATTCTATGAATTTTTCATTATACCACACCTAATTATGAATATTCAAACTTAAAATTTGTTGAGTCTCAAAGTATTTGCGTATTAATGTACGTTATTCCGACCATTTATGGCAAAAAACACATGGGAAACGTCTCAGAAACTTGACATTTCCGTTTCGATTCAACGCGTAATTTTGCAGACCTGAACGCATGTTAATATTAAAGGCATTCTTTCTTTAAATTATTTTTTTTTATTTATTTATTTAATAAATTTAACATAAAGAAAAACTGATATTACTAAAAACATAACAAAAATATATACATATTCATGTCTTCATCCGTTTTTCAATCCATCTTTCAATTATCTACTATATATTTTTTTATATTGGAATATAAAGAAGATTCTTGAAGGAGAATAACCTCAGCTAACAGCTAATGTTTTGTAAGTATTGTTTAAAATAATAAATATTTATTTACTTATTTATTAGAAATTTAATTTTAATCCGGAAATGGTCAACATCTCGGGAAATAAAAAAACGCAATGTTTAGAGATAAGATAATGCGGTTATTATTTCTGCTCCGTTGTAATCGGCTAGAATAAGATATCTATAAAATTAAAATGTCTGACATTTACTTTTTCGCGATGAATTAATGATACAGTTTTAACCGTATCTAAAATTTGATAAATTGTCAAATTATTATACATCCGCAATAATCGGAAAGATAGCTTTCTATAAAATCAGTTTCATACTTCAATTAAGACAAAATTTAGATCAATATTGTATGAAAGAATATAATGGCTTTGAAACAATTTTGTAAATACAAATCTTCCTCACAATTCATATTTCCTACATTGAAATAATTTATGATTGATATCACCAAGATAGTTATCACATACTTTTTGTCGGATTTGACATATGTAGATGGGAATCAACAAAACCTTCGTACAGCATATAAATTTTCCCGACATCAGGAATGATGGTAAATTTTGAGATTAAAAGGTCAGATCAAATATTGTTACATGTATTTTGTATTGTTTGACCGTATCTTGACCATGCGCCCTAATGTGAATTTAACAATACAGTATGAATGTTACAATATTGATCTAACAGTGACTTGACCGTGATCTGACTGATAGTGTGAATCGGCCTTATCTCTTATACGGAAATAATGCTGCGCCTTAATTCTAATAAAATCATTCCACCGCCTCTAATAATCCTCAATAAAAAAATAATATTGTTCTTGATAATATTTTCTAATTTTAGTCACATAGATATGATTACATAATATTTGCACACAAACTTCTATTTCCAAATTTGAATATATCGTCGAGAATATGTAATGTTTGCATTTTTTGTGTTTATATTTATTTTTAATTCAGCATTACAACAATAATTACAAAATATAGATAATTGAACCAGCTCCCAGATAACGTGTACCTAAGCTTACGACAAGCTTTTCATTTGCTTGATTTTCAATTGTCGACAAACTTGACAATAAAATGGTATGACAACGCTATTGTATCATTTACGGCAACAAGGGTAACAATATGAACATTGAGACAAAGTTGCCGTAGCATTTACGGCAATAAGATTTACAGACCCTTCGCAATGAAAACATTATGACAAGGTTATTGTATCATTTGCGGTGGCCTCGTGTATTTCCGGAGTGAATCGTTCATTGAGTATTGATTTTTTTTGTTTAATCGTCATCCCGCTATTCTGTCATCGACTGCCATTGTTTGATTCAGTGTTGCCAACTCGTGGGAAATTTCCCGATTCGTGGGAAGTTTTGAAGTCAAAGGGAAAAAGGGAAATCGCATGATATTCGTGGGAAATTCAATTTTTTTTTAGATAGCTATGTGCTAATGAATAATTTAATCAATTACATTAACAATATATTGTTAATATTTTAGACTTTGTTAATATAAATTGCCAGTTGATAATTATGTCTGATAAATTATTTTAATCCACATTAAAAGGAATTCTTATTTAAACCAGTCTTTGTAATCAAAGTAATGGCTTCAGTAAATTTATTTTTTCAAATAATTATACAAAAGCATTTTAAATATTTGCACTTTATACCTGCAAGTAATCGATGGCTAAAATAAATAACAAAAGAAAGGTATATATTGCTGACAATCGCTCCGAAAGCTAATTCCCTTGATGTTATGCGTCAAAGGTTTGTTCTATAGCTTTATTATGTATGTCAAGTTTATTAAATCTAATATATTTTTTACTTTATTTTATATCTAATAAATTATATATACATTTCATTTTAGAATTTTAATTTTTAGTCTCCTAGCTATATCTGTTTTAATGACTAACTTCTATCTATTACCGACTTCATTGCAAATTTATTTTATACAAAATATTCTGGACAATTTTATGAAAGCAAGATAAATTCAGGTTTTAGGTACAATTTTAGGAGTTTAGGAAATGTTTTTCACCCTAAAGAAACCTAATTAACCCAGCAACGTTGTTATATCCCAAAATAATATTTTTTTACTATGGTATTTACTGTTTTCTGTATTCGTGGGAATTTTTTTAACAAAAAGGGAAATTTTGGTAGTTCTCGTGAGAAATTCTATGCTTAAAGGTTGGGAACACTGGTTTGATTTGTTTGTTATGTCGTGTGCGTTTACGTTGTGTTTGAACTGTTTCAGCTTTAGTTTAAAACAGCGAGTCCGCCTTCATATACCCAATTCCTATTTTGTTTTGGCTGTCGCAAACTTTTATCAAGGTTTGTATACGCTTTCTCTGAAGTTTGCCTTAAAATTGTCGTTCTAGCCTTGTCACATGCTTTTACACACAAGCGTATGAAAACCTTGTTCTGTGTCAACTAGAAACTTTCACCTTACAGCCACGGTTTTACTGGTGTTTATACGTAATTTCCATCGATCGGCCCATGTTACCACGATGTGAATAGCAACTTACACTTTGCGCATCAAAATCGACTCATTGCGGCAAGTTGGTGTGTCGGTGTTACATTTTCGTTGAAATCGAAGAAATCTTCGTTTGCAATACGAGGTTAATTGTGTAGGATTAGAAATCGTTTGTATGTCTTGCTGAAATAGTTCACATTCTGTTATTAAAAGCTGCTTTAAATCTTCTTTACTTAATGTATTTTTGTCTCTACTATTGGAAACCACCATACCTTAAATTCTGGATGGGAAATTGCACCCAAAATGGCATAGCGATCTTGTAACATTAGTAGTTTTTCAAATCTTTTCTATATGGCCTCAATTGCAGCATTCACAGCATATTTTTCACGACCATTTTTGAATGTTTTTGCTTTTAATGTATTTAAGCTTTACTCATGAGTGAAATTAGCTATGCAAAGAGACCATAAAATATATCGGTTTCAGTTTGTAAAAAATCTAGTGTTTCTGTTAAAGGCTTAATAATTTCCCAGTATTCTTCTAGGTAGAGTAATTCGTTGTTGGTAAACGATAATAGCTGTAATTTTTAAAGTGTAGGTAATTTTTTCTTTTCTGAAATTATTTGCTTTATAGTGTCATATAGTGAGTTCCACTAAAGTAATTGTACTTATAGTAAATGTATACTTAAAATTTTAAAAATGAACTTGTGCGAATGTAATTAGAGAAAGTAATTGTACTTATAAGAAGTAGTCATAATTAGAGATTTGAATAATATAATTACAAATTATAATTACAACACAGATTTTGATGCAATTACAATTCCAAATTACTTCAATAAAAATAGTACTTAAATGCAATTACAAATTACGTGAACCAAAAAAAAATGTAATTATTAATTACTACTACTACTACTTACTTACTACTATTAATCACTAGTAGTAATTATTACTTACTATTTTCCTACCAAGTAGGAATTACCCAGCTCTGTTAATAACTACGTTTACACGAGCATTTAACATTAGCTTTACATAAAACTTTTTTCCTTAAAGCATAGTAAAACATCGTGTAAACAGCAAATTACACTAGTTTTAATAAAAACACTAGTAAATCAAACGATGGTAGCAATAGCCTTATCGTACTGATATCCGACGTAAAATTTTGTGTAAACAGTTTAAAGCATTTTATGTCGCTATTACCAATATAAGCCAAAATAAAATATGAAATTTATATATAATGATATATGAATATTACGGCACTTGCACTGCTTGATTTTAGTCGCGCTTTTGACACAATGCATCACGTCTCCGTTCTCTCAATTTTAGGGTGTGCTGGTATGAACAAAGCTTCTGTAGATTTTGTAGAATCCTATTTGAAAAAATGGAACATACCAAGTACGTATGAACGAGAGAATATCAACGCCTATTCGAGTTACGCATGGGATACCACAAGGTGCTATTCTCAGCCCCTCACTATTTAATGTATACACTTCTGGCCTGCCATCGGTCTTAAGACACAATAAATATCATCTGTATGTGGACGATGTGCAGTTATACTATTCATTCCCACCTTCTCAACTAGCTGAGGCATAGTGTAAAATTAACAGTGATCTGTCTCAGGTGTGTGTATTTGTTGATACACATCAATTGCGGGTGAATCCAGCAAAATCCCAATTAATTTTATTCGGACCCAGAAAGGCGCGTAGAACTAGTGCATCGAAGCTGAATTTATTTATAAACAGTGAGGTCCTAATAGCGATTAATTGCGTAAAGAATTTGGGTTTGTATCTTGATGATAAATTGCGATTTCACGATAATACATCCTACTTAATAAAACAGTCAATCCTGGCCCTTAAAAAATTATTCATACATCGACATGTGTCGATTTGTCAAGTAGGGAGATGCTCTGTAATTCGCTTGTGCTGTCAAATTTTAATTTATGTGAAACTCTATAGTTTCTGTATCACCAAACACGATGAAAGAAGGATACAGATGGTGCAGAACTCATGTGTTAAACTGACTTATAGTCTTCGAGGTAAGCGTGGTGTCGCTGGGCGTCTGGCTCAGTCGGGCACGTTGAATATGCACAACACCCGGTTCTGCATCCTGTGTTTTTCTTTCTTAATATTCTTAAAAGAAAACAGCCCTGTTACCTATACAACAGAATTAAATTCAGATATCAACGACATGACCGTAATACAGGTTATACCGTTGTGCATACTAAAACAAGCTTGAAATATTTAAAAGAAGTTTCACGTACAATATAAGTAGGGTTTTAAATATTCACGTCTTGGATGCGGGAATGGACTTTTCTACTACCAACACCCTTGTGCGGAGACGCGTTATGGCGGCGCTAATGTTGACAGAATAACCGATTTGCGTCCGATATTATTGTATATATGATTGTATTATTGATGATATCATTTTGCCAATAAAACTTATTATTATTAATTGGATATGGTGAGATTAGTATAGGTTATGTACTGTGAAAGAAAAAAGATTTTTGGTATAAACCGATGAAAACCTAAAATATAAACTAACTGTACTTCTGTCAATTACTGTCTGGTGAAAATATTTTTGTTATTTTAGAAGCACCACATTTTATGACTAATTTCATTACAGTTGTATTTAAAGTGGAAAGACAACAATTTATTAACATACCATGTGTAAATACCATTGCTAAATCGGTTTTTAAATTACACCGATTTAATTACACCTACCTAAGCGGCCTTTACATGTTTTTATACTTACTTCAGAAGTCTGGCTTGGTTTTAAAACAGTAAAAAAAAAAACACTTTTATAAAAAAAATTAACATTTATTTGGAAATTGGAAAATATACTTAAAAACAACAGTAAATTACCAAACTTAGACTTAAAATCAAATACAATAATCACTAAGTTACTCGCTATCAGATCCTCCACTGGACGCTGGTGTACTTTCAGCTTCTTCTTCGGATTCAGATTTACCCTTCGTTTTTGACTTCTTGCCTTTTTCATCGCCGCTATCCCGATCTGACCCTTTTCGCTTACTACCTTTCTTCTTATCGTCGTCATCGTCCGAACTGCTATCGTCATTACTCTCAATGTATTCTTTACTCTTGAAAGCGCCACCTTTTGGCGGAGACACCGTAACCGGAGCTGCTTTCTTCTTTGGCGCGGCCGTCTTCTTTTCAGCAGTAGCAGTAGTAGTTTCTCCACCACCTGATTCTTTGTACTCCTTAATTGCTTTCTGATACTCTTCTTTCGCCTTGGCGGCTTTCTTCTCCCCATTCGGTCTTGTCTTTAAGCTCCTTCCACATTTCTCCGCCCTTTTTCGCGATCTCCGTGACGGAAATTCCAGGATATTCGCCTTTGATCTTCTCGCGATTCTCGTTCAGCCACAACATGTAAGCGGAAGGCGCCCTCTTCGGTCTGTTGGCGTCCTTTTCTTTCTTATTCGTTCGCTTCTTGCGTGGCTTTTCGGATACGGTTTTCGTCTTTTTCTTTTCTTTCTTCTCCTTTTTGTGTTTCTTCTCTTTCTTCTTGCTTTCTTCCTCTGTAAAAAAAACATACATCGGTTTCAATTAATTTACATTATTGGCGAAAATAGCAAATATTAAAGACAATTAATTGTAGGTAAATAACAATTAAACAATTTATTTTGTTCGCTTCAGTTCTTTCGATAAAACTAGCTTCAATCGCAGCACTACCATCCTTGGCTAGAAGTTTATGGATTCGTAAACATGCGGGAGTTTCATCCAATTCCTCACAGAACAAGAAAAGCCAATAATAGAATGGAGCAACGCCAACTAAATACAGGGTGTATCAGATATAGAGGTAAATATAATAAGTAGCAGCTGTAATCATATACAATCAAAAAGTTTTAATGCACAGGGGTCTATCTGTAAGCATTAACGAAAAAAAAATATTTTATAAATGCCGTGGGCTAGAGCCGCACCTGTGCCCAACCTAAATGCTGTCCCGAGTATACCCCCACATACCACTGTCATTCAGCCATTACCGCTGTTAGTTTTGTATGGATGGCCGCTTGGAGTGCAAGCCACTTCGAACATTTTATTTAAATTCTTCCCGTCTCGAAAAAACGATCCTTTTCAGGACCATCATGATTTCATATAAAGAAAATCGAAGCTTGATGCATCGGCAAAAGCGCGGGAATGTATAGATTCATTTTCGCGCGACATCATAGTAAAAAGACGTGTTTGCAAATTTTCTGTATCTACATTTATTTCTGTGTAATTCGATTCAATTCATTTTGCGTTATGTGATTAAATAAATCCAAAAGAAATAACTCAGATTCATGTGGTGCCGTTTATTAACAACTAACTCTCGATTCGACAAAGCAAAAGAAAAATATTTACGTTTTTTGTAACTACTGAAGTCGCATATCCGGTGAAACTCGAACGTCTTATCAGGATATTAAACATAATACTTTGTAGACTTACGTAGAATGCTCTTAACAAAAAAGGAATGTTTATTCTACAAAAAGAAGAAATTTAAAATGCCCCAATTTTGCTATTTTTACAAGGGCCTTTATTTATTCAGAATGATGTTACGGCATACCATTAAGACTAATACTAAATGAGTGCAATGTATTTATACATAATACCACTTTTAGCGGGTGCTTAACATGACGTTTCCTTGCATCAGGCCCGGACTAAAGAATTTTTGACTCTAAATTTTTTTTTTATTCTTTAATGATGAAATCCGGTTTCGGTGGGTTTGTGCTTTATATGTTGTGTAGTTAACACCCAAGCAAAATTTACTTTTTTATTTGATACACCCTGTATACAGGCCCTCGTGGTGGGCCCTCAGGTGGGAGTAGGTACTATGTCGGGGCCTCGGGATACTGATGCGTAGAGGTATAGATGTTATAGGATTTTCACCGAATGAATCTTTATAAGTGATTGATGACGATGACGCTATGTTGCACAATATCTACTCATACACAAACTTCAATTTGACAGATTATGCTAATGAAATTTTACATGTCATAACCTCAAAGATAACATAAAATTCTACTTAATATCCGATAGCTTACAATAGTAGGTTCTTTTTACAACTCGTCTCACTTCATTTATCTCTCTAAGGAATTGATATTTATCTGAGATGATCTCGACCAAAAGAACGCATTACATCTCAATATTTTATAATTCGTAAAATAGTCACGGTGTGGCGTGGTAAGACGTTTTTATGTTTAGATTGTCAAAGATCCTTAAAGCAAGTTAACCTCAAATTTTCAGTCCATAGTCCATATTAAAAGAGTACATTACAGAAGTGTGATATAATGTATAAAGAAAATTTAATAATTGTTCGTTTTACAGTTGCTTTTAATATCAAATTTAACCGCAACAGGCATAGAAAGCTCAAACAATTTTGCAATATGTAAAATCAAGTTGATAGAAACACGCATGAAACACGTTTTCAATGCTATCCAATCACAATTGACAAACGAAAAATTGACACAAATAAAGGGTGAAGTATAGAAAAACACGAGGTTATACCTGGTATTCGTATCCCCTCCACTCAAATGACAAGGGAACCTCGCGAACTGTAAATCGCAGATTTTGATGAAACTTTGTCAATTTGTAGACACCATGGAGTTTTACTCAAGAACGCTTTCCGTTGCTGGGGAACTTCAACTTCAGGGGGTGCAATTCACCCTTGCAATTTAGCCCAAATTTGTTTTTTTCTGAATAACTTTTAAACGATAAGAGATAGGAAAAAAGTTTCAATGGCGGACTTGTACCGTTTAGTGAGTCCTTTCGATTGGTGTAGATATTTATGTACAGAGTGTTCCAATAAACGTGGAATGACGTGTGTTGTGCGTATTTTATCGAATTTCAGAAATCCGTTATAATGGCCTTTTTTGTGATCAAATAGTCTCTAGAAAGGTAATTTAAAAAGTTATACAGGGTGCCCACAAAAATATAAATTTTAGCATATTTCCTTATTCTAAAGAGATGCTCTGTATACTGTTATGTGGCTATCGAAAATCACTGTAAACTCATACCAGGCGCTAAATAGCTATATATGATAGTTTTCGAGTTATACGCGTTTAGATGTATGTAAGATTATATTATCCCCGACAGCAGGCAAATGAAAACAATAGGTCACATAGTACACTAATTGCTTGCTTCCACTATTTCTGGAGAGATGTGAGTAGCGAACGTCTCACTTACTAACTAGTGAACTATTTAAAAAATGTTTTACGGATGTGTACCTATACCGAGTTCCTATTGGAACAGCAACAACTTTACTACTAGATTCTTGGGGTGGCCACTGTCAGAGTTCTATCCAGCAGATAAACCAACATCTCTTCTTACGATTCCCAAGAAAACAACTGGACTGGCGCAATCGCTCGACGTGTACGGCTTTCGTGTGTGGAAGGGATTTGTCAAACGGTTTTCCGATCAAGTTTTGCTTGCAAACATTGACTTCAATTTACATCAATGCAATATAATAATCAAATTACAATCATTGGTTCACAATCAACTGTCCTCTCCAAGATATCGAAATCTATTTCTATATTCCTGGTACAAAAGTGGTTACATAGAATCCAGACCAGGCAAATTTATTCATCTAGTGACATATGCGTTTTCGTTGATGAAGGCATTTTACCCATATGCTCCATTTGTGGACAGCCCGCTTTTATAAGATGTGCACGTTGTACCCAATATTTATGTTTTCAACACTTTTTTGAGGATTTTCACTATCATGATGAAGAGTAATACACGAACTGAAAAAATGTATATACATATTTTCACTACTGACTTTTATTTTATTGAAATAGAGCAGGCTGTTTGTGTCTTGCACAAAATAAAATAAGGTAATAATTAAATTATAATTAAATTGTACGTCGACTGTATATTGTAAGTTTTTCTTTTAATGGCTCTAGCTACCTGTACATTTGCAAAACAATATGAACTCAACCAATATCAATAAACTAATAAATCAATATTATATAATTTTATTTGCGTTCCTAACTACCTACCCACGAACAGTATGAATATGAAAATTGAAGTCGTAATCTGTCGTTATTTTGTATATACAGTGTAATGTTAAAAGTATCAGCAACAATCTGTCCAGTAGTTACATTTTCTTTTGTCTGCTGTTTGGGGAGAATATAGTTTTACATACAACCAAACGCGTATACTAGAAACTATCACATATAACTATTTAGCGTCTAGTATAAGCTTACACTGATTTTCGATATACAATGCAGCCACATGACAATATACAGAGTATCTCCTTAGAATACGGAAATATGCTCAAATTTATACTTTTGTGGACACCCTGTATAACTTTTTAAATTACCTTTCTATAGACTATTTGATCACAAAAAAGGCCATTATAACCGATTTCTCAAATTCGATAAAATAAGCACAACATACGTCATTCCACGTTTATTGGAACACCCTGTATATAAATATCTATACCAATTGAGAGGGCTGACTAAACGGTACAAGTTCGCTATCGAAACTTTTTTTCTATCTCTTACCGTTTAAAAGTTATTCAGAAAAAAAACAAATTGTAAGGGTGAATTGCACCCCCTAAAGTTGAAGTTCCGCAGCAATGGAAAGCGTCCTTGAGTAACATTCCCTGGAGTCTACAAACTGACGAAGTTTCATCAAAATCTGCGATTTACAGTTCGCGAGGTTCCCTTGTTAATAAAAGATCGACCAACCTGGATGGAACAAGTGACAGCACCATGAAAAAAATGGATCTCAGACTGGGAGGCAGAAAGTAACCAACCGATTACAATGGGGAAAAGTCAGAAGAAGGATCGATGAATGAGAAGAGAAGCAGGAAGTAATTCGTGTTAACAGAGTTGGATTGTAAAGGCTTCAAGACCAAGCAACGAAATTCTTACGGAGAAGTAAAATATCTAAGGGCAGACCACGAACAATCTGGATGGAACAAATCATAGGACCATGGAAAAATTAAAGTCAGGCTAGAGACAGAAAGTAAACAACCAATTAGAATGGGGAGAAGTCAGACATCTTAGTGAAGGTCAAAGTGTTGCATCCACCAGCAAAATTGAATGTCAGACTGGGGAAAGAGAACAAACCACCTAATAATTTAGTAATGGGTGTTCCACAGGTCCGAACTCATAATTTTTATTAATAAATATTTATTAATAAACTCGAAATCTGTTATTTACTGTAAATTTGTCGCTTACCATTTTACCCGCAATATGATTAATTTTATTTATTTTTTTTAAATAAATCGTAAATAAACATTACCTGATCCGCCACCTGAACCTTCATCGGACGAGCTCGTATCACTATGGTTGCTATCATACTCTTCGGCGACATCGCTCTCCTCTTGATTCGGATTGAAATCTTCATCCGTACTCTCCTCATCGCTACTCTTATCGTCATCCCTCTCTTGGGCTTCGGCTTTAACCCTTTCAAGGTACGCGTCCGGCTCAGCCTCGTTGTCCGAATCCCCGAAATCATCTTTGTAACTCGTCTTATCATTTTTACCCCTATTCTTGACGTGCAACTTCTTGGAGGTGATAAAATCGAAGAGTTTGCCGTACTCTTCCTTCTCTATGCTGCTAAACGTGTGAACCGTGCCGGATTTCAGTTCGATCTCGAAATCGAACGATCTGGTGCTCCCACCGCTACGGGCAAAGTTTACGGAAGCGATTTCTTCGAATCTTATATGAAGTGGGGGTTTGTGTACGTAGATGAAGCCCCTCTCCAAGGGATATAGATATCCGGCGGCTGCTTTAAAGGAACATCCAACTGCTGGTGTGCCAGAATGGCTAAATGAATAAAAATTATTTTATTGAGCGAATGCGATCGGAAACGTGAGAAAAGTCAGTTATTTTACCCTATGAAAGCGCCTGCTCCTGTGAGTTTTCGGTTAATAATAGTTTTCATCACTTTTCCTAGTACCTCGCAAGTGGGACCTGATATTTCTTTTTCAAGTTTGCCTTCATATTTTTCTTTTAATTCCTCCCTGAAACATAAAAATTATACAAATTCCGTACATTCAAGTTTTTCGGAATTGATTAAAATTATTGGAATCGTATTTGTTTCTACAGCAACGAACAGTTAAGACGTTCGGTTTAAAACAAAGTCTAAACGCTGCTAAACTATAAAAACGTTAGACAGTAGGCTGCGAATCAAAACCGGTTTTCGATTTTTTTTTTTTTTTTTTTTGACAAATATTACAGGCAGTTTAACTTTACTGAACGAGTCGTTAATAACTTAACACCTACATGAAACGAGTCGCTAAATTTGATCGTTTACGTGGACGCAAACGATGACAACTACGTACCATGTGATTCAAAATGATTGTCGTAAGAAAAGAACTGTTTTCCGGAAAAATTTATCTATACTTATCACCAATTTAATGAGCGAAGTTAGCTACATACAAATTTCATACATTAAATGATTTTTTTGACATTTAGCGACATTGGCGTGCGTGTTGTAGTATCTTTTGATTATTTATCTTATAATTTTTTTTTCAAATCGTTTATATTTACATCTAATATCACAAAAATAGTATTTCTGAATACTGTAAGAAAATAAGGGAATTTATCTGTGGTAATAGCTCAACAAACAGGTAAAAAATCAATATTAACATTAAGTGAAATAGTTTATTACATTTTAATAATTTTATAGGGCTTATCATACACTTCAGCGCAATGAGCTGTCAAAAGTAAGTTACATTTTCATCCTATAAGTTTCTACGGTACAGGAATTATTACCATTAGATCACGATAGGCGATTGGAATATTTTCATTGGTTTAATAACAATTTAAGGGGGCGATGCTTGCTAAAGAAATCATTTTTCTCGATGAAGCCCTTAGATTACTTCATGTTTGGCTATCAAAAAAATAGGATCTATAGAAACGCATGCATACATAGAAGAACTGAGAGATGCAGTTTTTGTCACTTAATAATTATACTAATGTATGTTATAATTTAAGTAATAAATAAATTTAGTTAAACACCAGTTAGTATGATATATAAATCATAATTTAGTAAAGTTAAATTAATGACATTTCATTTTTTAACAAACAGAAACACCAATCCATAGTCGTTATATAAGTTTCCTTATTTATGACAGATCCGTTTTACTTTCCTTGTGTTCCAACACTGACTGTAGTTTCAAACCTTCATTACAAACGCCGGCATACACCTACACCCTGCTACTATCTATAGGAGCGGAATTGACAATCATTTTGAATCTCATAGTATTTAAACTGCACTTGGATACATAATACCGATTAAGTGGTTTTCAAAGATAATTGTGAATAGCGTATTGCTGTGGACACCTTGTATTCGCGAGAGTTTTTTTTTTTTAGTTGCACAGATGTTTTCATGTTTACTACGATCGGGCTTTATCAATGTTTCGGGAAAGTTTTCTCAGATATTAATATTTTATTTGGAATAAGATTTAGTTAATGATTTGATTGTTTGATTTATTTATTTAAACGTTCAGTTGTTTAAATTAATTTCACTCTGTAAAATGTTTTGCAATTTGCTCTTGTTGTTCTATGTCCTTCTTAGAAGTTTTCTTCGATGATCTTTGCGCGTTGTGCTGCACGCAGCTGTTGTTTATATGTATACGGCTGTTTAACCTTGTAAGACTTAGTTCTGAGATTGACGCAAGCGTGAGTACTTATAATTCTTATTTGTTAGCTGCCATTTTGTTAATACATTTTGATTTAAAAATTGGTTTCGCTTAATTTGATTTTATTTCGTCCATCAAGGAACTCGCGTTATGATAATTGTTATTATATTGTTGTGTACACAATTTAGATATAAGATCATTTATTATTTTTGTTCGGGAAGATATATATTGTTATATTACGCTCCAATTATTAAAATTTCTGCCCGGATTATAATTTTTTATTCACTTAATTCTTTATATGACATCTCTTAATTGACAAACTCATAATAATCCTCCCAAAACAAAACTATCAACCAAAATATCTGCGTAGGGTGAGTTCACTTACTAGATAACGAAATTATGAATATTAAATTGAAACATTAACTCTGACATATAAAAACGTCCAAAAAGACCACTTACAATTTTAGTTTCTAAAACCTTGGTATAGAAACGCCATAACAATATATTTAGTTCAAAGAGTTAATTTTTCGTTTTTTTTTTAAATTTAGCTGATTTGTAATTGTTTATTAATCACCTCGGGTTGGGTGAATAGAAGCTTTGTGCTTGTATGTAAGTTTTTCTTTTGCAAATTTACTTGAATTGTCCACGTTTAATTTAGTTTGTTTTAATTTTGAAACCACGTGGATTGATTGATATAAAAGGACTATCTTCCTGAACTAATTTGTTTTTTTGCTTTGATAGAGGATTTAGCATTGTCCTTTTGTAATGTAGAATCTCGAGCAGTTTTTTGATTTAAGCCAGGAGTCTCTGTCCAGGGTTTTTTGTTTTCTGCATAATTGTAATTAACAATTTTTTTTTATGTTTTTTTTATATAATAAATTATTTATTGTTATTAACGTCATTCAAAATTTTGTTTTTTTATTTTTGATTAAATCTTTTCAATTTTTTGGCTAATTAAAGAAAGTCAGATTTCTTTCCCCCACAATTTACTTGTCGTGATTAAATTCTTGTTTTAATTTGAGAGGGTAACCCTGAGTTTAATTGTTCTTTTGCGCGCTTTTAAATTTTTATCCGTTGAGTTAGTTAATTTAATTTTTGCATTTTCTAAATTCTTTTGTTACCTTCAGTACACAGCAGTATATATTTTTGAAGTATATATTTGAAAAAGAAATGTATCTATATTGTATTCTATCTTGACACATCCAATGTTGTCAACATTATTTTTTTTTAACAAATCATCATCTAAATAAATTATCTTATACTATTTGGTAAAATTACGCCTTCTTGAAGAAATAGCGCATGATATTGTATTGTATTAGGTACGTAATATTTGTTTTACATTGTTTTAGCTTCAATAACACGGAACGAGAATTGCAGTCGTTGTGCGTTGGCAATTTTTACATTACTGTAACTTGACTTTATTTAATGCATTCTACTATCAAGTAAAAAATTCTGGTTGTTCTAAGAAAGGTTTGCTATTTAGATTTATAGGTACCGATAGGTATTTCTTAATAAAAACATTCCCACAAGCTATACAGTATAGAGTATAGTATAGTCTATCCAGTAGTTTCACATCGCCGGTAACATGGATTTCAAACATGGCGCCCCCAGGAAATTCGCGGTGTCGCATATGTGGGTGAAATTGTAACTAAAACTATTTGAATTTGTTTACAAGCAAAAATCTAACTTACAAAGCCGTTCCATTCTGTCATTTTATTATAGAAGTGACAGATGTTGTGCGATTTTCTGTCAATTGTCAGTCTGTTTGAGTATATAGGTTATTTTCGTACCCACTTTGCAATTATTAGTTGGAAATATAGCCGCCAAACGCCATCGCGAATTTCCTTAAATTGATAGACAAAACATCAAAGGCGCCGACACTTAGTGAAACTACTCGATAAGGTTTATGATGTGGTATAGTGAAGTGCTAGAAGTATTCTTTTTGAATGCTGTAAAAAATTTTGAAGTAAAAATAAAAAAAGTCTGCAATTATTATAAACTATTAAGAGAATAATATTTAACAACATTTGGTGTGTGTCAAGATTGAATAGCCATTTATTATGTATTAACAATATATTTTCGTAATTCGTATTATTAAGAAAGTAGACTGAAAACGGTAAAATGTTCATTAGATCATCTACGACACTACAGTTAATCTTCTGAAAATTGCTTAATAGGCATATTAATATTGAATATCGTTATATTTCACAATGCAAACACTTGGTACCGTTTCAAAGCACCCATTTTAAAATGCTATTTCATTTGAAATCAATTTTTAAGACCGATTTTACAAACCGGTTTTTAAAACCGATTTTACAGATTTTTAAAACGAATTTGTATAACCGATTTTAACTGAAATTCGTTTTAGAAAAAAACGGTTAACCAGTTTTTAATATCTGACGATTTCTGTAGCAGTATTAGACACTTCAACTAATAATTTCTTTTTATATTCGGGTACGTAACAGATTCGTGAAACAACGCTTGAAAATGCAGTAAAACAGTGAGAAAAACATTTTAAATACTTATTGTTTACTTATTAAGAAAAAAAATATTTTTTTTATTAAAAAAAGCTTACGCTTCAATTTTCATTAAGATGTACCATTTCTAAAAACATTATTTATGAATATTTTGGTATTATTAATATTAAATTCAAATATCTTTAAGTTACTTTTTAAGTTTATACAATAAAAATTTGCTCTAGGTTTATAACAACTTCGTTAAATAACTAGCCTGATTATTGTTTAATAATAATGTTTCTTTTTTTTTAATTTGTTGTTTCTTTTTTCACAAACTTTTGATATATTTATTGACTTCAGATTAAATTAAATTAAACTGCAGATACTCGAGCAAACGCAATTGCTGTGTTTTATTCATATCACAAGGTACCGCCTCCTCCAAAGTTTGGGCAATTTTTCAATTTTAAGGATTAACTTCGAAGCAATAGAGATAATAAAAAAAACTTTTTAACATAATTTGCAATAGATTATATGGTCCCAAAGATGACGAAAACTATATTTTATTATATAAAATAATAAAATATTATTTTATACAGTTGATATACAGCTTTGTAATATATTTTTTAAAACGTTTAATATAACTGTTTGTTTCCTGTCGCAAGTAACATGTTCATCACATTAGCTATATAATTACTGGCACTGTACCAAACTACAATTGAAGGGGTTAGAATAAAAAAGGTATAAATAACGTTTACAAAGTTGGAGATATTTCCGTCTAAAGTTATCATCTAACTATAAAATAGTCGAGATTTTTTTTAATAAAATGAAAAACATACATTTACTGATAAAAAAAAAAATAAGAGAATTCTAGTTCTAAAGTTGTGTTTAGTGTAAGATCTTTATTTTTGTAAAAAAAACAAGCACTTATTACAAAAAATGCACTTGCATCCGTCTTATTCTAACCCCTTCAATTGTACGCAGCATAAGGCACAATGCATCATTTGAAACGATTGTCCTACATGTTACAAATATATCTAAACGTCTATGTGATTTTTCGAAGGTTCATGTTTAATTACATATCCAATAAATCTTGATATGGATTATGGTTATGTACGCGTTTCTATGAAATGTTATTGTTTAAAATATTACTCTCTAAATGCGCATTATGGAGTAATCAATGATCTGTGTAAAAATGTCACAGAGTGTCAACTGTAAGTCCATATATACTGCACGTTAAATAAATAAATAAATGAAAATATAAATTTTTAGTTCTTCGTCTTGTGGCACCAAATTTGTTCGTAGTATACGCAGTTTTCCAAGGGACGTAGTTGTAGAAGAATGAATGATATTTTATTAATGCACTCGTTTAGTAAATACAGTGGATAATATTTTATTATTTATTTTGATGTAAATTAACAGGCAAGTTTAGTTATTTTAAATGTTTATTACCATTTTTTAATTATTGTTATTACTAATTTTCTGAATTTGTTATACACGATCTACGCTTTTTCTTGAGAAACAAAAAAAAAAAAATAGGAATTATTGAAGAAATTGGGGTATGAAGTACTCCTCCCTCCATTATTAGGTTTTTGCGACGATTCCCATGTAATCTACTTTAAATTACGCTAAAAGAGCTTTTTTAATATCTGTTACAATTTTTGATATATTTCTAAAAATTAGAGGAGGTGTACCCCCTTAAATCACTCAGAGCCAATCAAGTGAGTTGATTTGAAGTTGCGAATTTCTGTCAACCAATGAAATTACATCTAACAAATTTGTGATTGCGTTTGATGTGCTCCACGAACAATGCTATAATGGATTTTGTTTTTTTTTCTAAAGCCACATTTTGTATGATATTAAATAAACATTTTATTTGGAATTACATTAAACTAGAATACAATAACAATTTACTTACTCCGTAAATGGCAACTCAATAGAAGTCTCATCGTCTTGCCCAAATAGTAACACCAAAAAGTGATATCTTGTTTGCCCTTGTTTAATCGGCGGATCTAAACTAATCACAAAGAACATCTGTCTGTTATCTTTATGTGGCAAGAGGAATAATCGCAGCACAGTAGACATTGGTATCTTGTAATCGAATGTTTTTCCATGAAGTTGAAAAAATGTTTGGAAAATCTTAATATCATATCGACCACTAAAATGAATAATCAGTAAACAATAGAACTTTAGCTTCGAGAAGTAATGATAATCTTACCGTGGGGTGAGACACTGAATTTCTCTAAATATAGCAATTGCATCACCAGATACACTGATTACACTAGCCTTATTCATTACTTGTTTCTGGAAAGCTTCTACTGGATCTAAATCTCCAGCTAATTCATTTGAAGGTATGAAAAACCTCATCTCCATTAAACTAACCGGTGCATCATCATTCTATATTAAATTTCATCAAAAGGAACACACAACATAAATAACAAATAAACTTACTTGATGAAATTCCATTGTGATTTCATTTTTACCAGTTATACATTGAGAAACATGATTCAAAGGAATTTCAAAGCTAGTTTTGGTATCAATGTCAAATCCTAATACTGATCCGTAAAACTTTGCAGTTCCCCAATTCCACCCTTTTAAACTAAGTTCCTTCTCGAGCATATCAATTTTGTATGTGCTGCTAAAGTATTTTGCTATTTTATCCTTTTCCGAATCTTTAAACCCTGCGAATCGATGGAGGGTACCGCTCTTCAGAAATATTCGCAAACCCCATGACCCAACAAAATTTTGAAAATTTACAATATCCATGTCGCTTGCTTGTATTTGTTCCACTTTACCTGTTTTACTGTTTTTAAATATGATATTTTGATCGGTCATTTTTAATTTACCAGAGGTCTGTAAAGGTGGTGTGGTGAAAGAGAAAAGTAATTTTAATTAAATTAAACGTAAACAATATTAACTTACCATTAAACCTTTTATTTCCGCTGTTATATCTGAATATTCTAAGAAATCCATTTTTATTTTCACTAAATTTATATAAACACCTCAATGAATTACAAAGGAGCAACAAGTAATAACACCTCAAACACCTACAATTGTCAAGCGTAAATGGCGCTTAATAAGTGAGGTTATGTGCGAATGATCACAAATTTTCCATGTTTGAAATAGTAAAAATAAAAAAAAGGGGTGGGGCAATGATCTGATGTTTTATAAAATAATAATATAAAAGATATTTTGACGAATTATTATCTTTTATGACAAATGTAAAACAAAATTCATCGGTTTTCGTGTATTCTTATTCTTTTGCTCATATTTTAATTTGAAATATTTTAAGGTTGAACAATTGGCGACAGTGTCTGATTGTCACCAGTAAAGCCAACCGTAAGATCTGTCAAAACCGCTCCATACATAACCTAGAAATAGTCCTCAATTTGAATCTTGGTAGAAGAAAATAAAAGAATTTGAGTGATTTCCTTTGCTCAAAAAGTGAAACGGCATTTTCGACTAGTGGAGACATGATCGTTCCCTCAAAAGATATATAAACTCGTATAAATCAGCCAAACAGTGGGTCTTCGTTCAGAATCATAACTAAAAAACTAATTGAATTAGTACAATGAATATTAACAATTGTATATTACGAAGTATGTCTCAAATTATGTATTGTTATCAACATTAAAATAAAATGTTTTAGCATGTTCAATAAGTTTGCCTTTAGTACGTGGATTGAAATATTTCCCACCTCCAGTACAATATCCAGGTATGTAGTATAATAATATTAAATGAGTTAAAGAGATGTTAAATGGCAATGTTGCAGATTTTGATATGCCGGAGAGACCTAAGTTGAGATATATGGATAAGGTTCCACAATTACCGCCCAGTATTCGCCCTCCAAAAATGCAGAAAAAATTGAAATTAATGAGAGGTCCAGAGCTTGTACATAATACTTTAATGTATAAGCAATATGGTTTAATGGTAAGTAATTTAAATATAGCAAGTTCTTTAGGTATTGTTTGATATTGATGTTTATAGGCATTAACAGGAGGTCGATTAAAATTTGGGCACCTGGAAATGTTGCGTTTGACTGTGGGTAGAAAAATGGATGTCAGTAGGATGTTTGCTATATGGAGGGTTGACGCACCATGGCAACCTGTAACTAAGAAAGGGCAAGGTCAAAGAATGGGAGGTGGCAAAGGAGCTATCGATCATTATGTAACACCTATAAAAGCTGGTAAGTGGAATAGCCTTTGCAATAGACTTCAATAAATATTTTTTGTGGATTTTTTATAATATAAGTTACATCAAATGTCAATTATATTTCTGCAAAATATCATTTTAAAAAGTTATAGTTTCAGTTTAAAGAAAAAATTAAAGAGCTAAATTTGTTTTTGATAAAAAAAAGGTTTTCTTGATAACTTATTTATCTTTTAAATTGATGCTTTATCCCTGAATATTTTCAAACAAAATTTCCAAACAATAGGATAAAAAAATAATTAAGGGATTCAAATTATTATTTTTATTTTATTTATTATTTTTTTTAATAAGATAGATACAACCTAAGCATTTAGTTTGCTTAACAGACACTACATGTTATTGTAGAATAAATAAAGATTATTTTGAGCAAAAAAAAAGGTATAAAAGCTTTAAAAAATGTTTGAGCAAAACAAAAAAAAATATTTTTATCTGATTTATTAAAAGGGCAGAACTTTTATATTTGAATAATAATAATTATTATTATGGGTATTTACAACATATAAAAAGAAACAATTCAATATGTTAAGTTGCTTTCCAGAATTTTTGTTTGAAAAATAAAATTTTATTTTACCGAAAAACTGCGACCTTCAAGTTTACATTTTACAAAAATATAATACACTGTCGAAGGGCACTTTCCGATATTCTTACCTTTTTGTATGTTCCAGGCAGGATAATATTAGAAATCGGAGGTAAATGTGAATATATCGAAGTGAAAGACTTTCTAGAGGATTTGGCAAAGAAGATGCCCTTCAAAGCCATGGCTGTATCACAGGAAATATTGGATAAAATGAAACAAAAAGAAGAGGAGAACGAACGAAAGAATTGTAATCAATATACAATGAAATATTTGATACAAAATAATATGGGAGGTTGCCATAAATGGTATCTCCGTATGATTTAAAATGGTTTGGAAAATATACTTAGTTAATATCTTAAATGTAATTTAAATTATTGATTTTTGGTAATAAATATTTTAAACAAAGCAAAGAGACTTGAAATTTATATGTGGAGGGGCAAACATAAGATTGCAACATAAAATTATTTATTATAGATTTTAAATTGTAACCAGTAACAATTCTTAAACCAAAACTAAACGAATCAAAAATTATATAGAAATAAAACCGTTTTCCTTTTATCCTAAAAAAAATGACTCGATCCTTACCACAACCAATCCAAGTAAGACCAGCTGGCTACTAATTATTTAAATTATAAGTTACTTACTGTTCCTATACAAATACAGGATTTAGTAATATTTCTTTGTTTGTTGGTAGCTGCTTGTGATGACAAATGACAGTTACAAAATATTACCAATCAACCAATCCCAAAATTAAAGTACTGAAAACAATGGCATAAGCTCCATTACAATTTGTAATAGCGAAATTGCTTTATTAGATCGATGATATAGATCAAAAAATGATCCCTTGGTTTGGAGGATAAACAGAAAACAGTAACAGACTTAATTTATATATTATTTTGACAGCACATCTGAAATGTAGGTATATGTATTTATTTATAAAAGAATGTATGAATAAGGGTATTATAAAATAATTTAAAGAGAAACCATTTATTAATAGTCAAATCTACTCTTTTAATCAACAGACAATCTTTTGATGTAGAATATTAGTTAAGTAGAAAATGACGAAATAAGGAACCTATAAACATTTTGAAAATTGAATGATAATATCAGGGTGCCATCTATTGTTATTACTTTAGAATCAAGTAGATATGAGCAAATTTATGTAATGATAGCGTTGGTGTATATTTAGTTGCCTAAAATGCAGGCATTTATCGTTAGAGTACAACAGCGACTTTTCACAAAGTGCGACGATAGATTTCAAACAAACGTGTAGCTAATTCATGAAAGTAAATAATAAACTATAGTTTTAACCAATGTAGAGACTTTTTGATATCAACTTTGACACTTTTACTTGATCATGGTGTATAATTATAGTCGTCCAACTACTAGGTATGTGAATTCCCTCTTTATTTTATTGAAAGAACACAATCCTAAAAATTGTATCAAAACCCGTTTCATAGGACTTAAATGTACTCGCGTTCTAAATTTAAATGTCTTTTATAAACGTAGATTTTCTTATAATTTACTCTATTATATAATTATTTATTTATTAATATTAAAACCTAATTTAAAATTTTAACATACATTATAGAATCACTGACTTATTAATTTTTATAGATCAACTTTGTTCCCAAAAGAAAATTTTGGAATATTGTTTCCTCTAGATATATATTGAATTTTATCGGAAATCACAATTGAATTGCTATAATTTATACAGGGCATATGAATAGTTAATGAGGACTGTCGTATTTATAGTTGTAAAATCCAAAATTGAATAAAAAATTATATCATTCTATTTAAAATAACAAAGTTGACGTCCATTTCCGGTCAACCGGAAGTGATATTTTGGTTAAAGTATTTCACGTTTATAGTTTTAATCGACTAGATAATGTGCGAAAATCTCAAATATAAGTAAATAATAGAACATCATAAACTTTTAATGAATCACTTAGGTGGAATATCTGAATAAGTAATAGTTTTCATTTTTCCAGTACAAAATCCATAGATTAATATCTTTTTACGAAAACTTTTTGGATTCCGTTGAGATTGGCGAGTGCTATGTTGGGATTCTTTCTGATCTCAGCAGGAGGTTCGACTGCATTTGTTCATCTTTTGTTTACTACTTACAATGCCGGAAAAAAATCTATTTTAAGTATGTACGAATGACCAGATTTTATTATTTCTGAAGGATCAGCAGCAGTATATGTTAGTATTAAGTATAAGATGGTTTAGTTGGGTTGGTTAATAATTTGGGAGTCCCAAAGGGTTCAATATTGAGACCAATTTTATTTCTTTTTTTCATAAATGAACTGGGATTTATTTTATTTGAAAGTGAATTTTTGGTATATTGTGTGAATGAGGTTTCTTTCCTAATTTCTACTGCTTCAAATGATATTTTTACCTGCAAATCGTAATTAAATTTTTAATACGCCTCCAAACGACAAAATTTAATGGTTTTGCTTAATTTGGGCGTAAGTTTAATAAGTAATGTCTTTTACTCTTGACGAATATTTTAGCATGTAGCGTTTTTTACCAGCGCTCTTTCTTCCGACAATTTCTCCACATTTATGTAGATTCCTAAGACATTAGCTGTTTAGAAAGTTATCTATCTGTAAGTGTGATTGATTTGGTGTGCAATAACACGATTTTAAATTTAAATAGTTTAAATACTAGCACATACGGTAAATAAACATATAAAATGAAGAAATTCCTTCCGCATTTAGACTGCAAAATATATTTTCAAAAGTTTATTTAACAAACTTTAAGTATACTTTATAACAAATTAATGAAAATTATATAAAAACTTCACACACCTTTCGAATACATCTCCAGCTTGCTGATTTTGTCGTATATCAAAAATTTCGACCCCGGATAGAACTGCAGCATGTGTACCCAGGTATGTAAATGCAACGAAATTATTGATGTGACTGTAGTTGCTTTGTATGTATGAGTATGCGGCGTATTTGGGAAGAGACCCTGGATCTACAATTATGCAAGAATGTAATTAAATTGAGGTGTATTCCATACGCTTGTATTTATTTATACCATTCCAAAGCAATCGTTTTCTTGTAGACTGTCAACATGTATTTCTTCTGTATTCGTTATGTAATAAAGCGTCCACTTTGCCTCTGTGGATGAAATACATGGTATCGTTGACATCGCCCTGTTGGCAGATCGTATCTCCGGTGAAATAGTTCTGCACCCGCAACTTCCTTATCAGTATCCGTATAAAATCGCTGTGACACTCCATGAAGACCCAATTCTATAAATATTCCTACGTATTCTATATCATGTTTATATTAATCGAATCACGCATACAGTTCAAATCAATTGGAAGACGTTGTATCTAAATGCAGAGTGGAAAATCTGAATCAATCTTACCTCATGGATATGGTGTCCGTAAGTTGCTCGTTTTATAGATCCACTCAAATAAGTTGGGGCTTGCGTCATGAAAACCGGAATTTGATAACCCTGAGACTTACCCCATAATTGAGAAGTGTATTGCATCACTCCTTTAAATAGTGGCGTGGATATGAAACTATGTTTCAAGAATAGCTGAAATAAAATATTTATTATTTCCACTATATTCGGAAAGTTGAGAGCACCAGAATGTATGACAAATATCACTTTGAAGAGATCGTCCCTGAACTAGGAAACCTATACAAGCTTTTATACATATACTTTAATAATCTGGCATTAATACCGATTTGTCTTTAGGTTTTGAAGAATTGTTAAGATTAAATTATTGGTTGCATTACTAAATATTAGAAACCAAGATTTTATACGCCAAAAAAACCTGTTTTAAATTCAAACATATATCAATATTCTTAAAAACAAATATACTAAATTCGGAATTATGTATCCTCATTTTAAAACGATCATATTAAATATTAATATGATAGTTTTTTTCCGATCCTTGCGAAAGTAGGGATATCCTTGTTACTTCTACTTATAATAAACCTAAAAGTGCAATTTTAAACATAGCTTAACGAAGCCTTGGTTTAACTTGACGTGGCATCCAATTTAAGTAAAATATACAGAGCGTTTCATAAGTTACGTTTACGGGGTATGTATGAAAAAATACACATAATCACCATTTCTTTGAAATAAAACATCCTGTATAAGAATCGCTCTTTGCAAAGCATGATAAATTTGCTTTTCATAGATTATTATTATAGTGTGCCTATATCGACACGTTTGTAATGTTGAGTTATATAAACAATTTTTTTTTAATTTTAAAGCTTCATTTCTTGACCATGTATATATTTTTTTCTTTTCTTGGTTTTTAGGTCATAAATATTGAAAACATTAGTGACTACTATAAGCGTTTCGCTTTATTTCAAAGCTTTTTCAAGTATATAAATATAAAATGTAAAAAGTGTAAATTATAAATAACATCTAAGGTAAAGTCAGGTAAGTGTGTAACCGGAGCAAGTGTGTAGTTTGTTTATATTTATTTTTAAAATTGAAATACGGACGTCCTCTTGTTATAATACTAATGTACTAAACTTCATACAAGTTTTACAAACAAAAGTTCGCATCTCCTAACGTGTAATAAGTTGAATATCTTGTGAATATATCATACCTTATTAAACAGGCATCAGTTTGGTATTTCACTCTTGGCCGAACTAAAGGATAATGCTATTAATATATAAAAAGCGGAACGATTACACACTTGCCCCATTTTGCTGGGTAAGTGTGTAGTATTGACAGTGTTTAAAATTCCTTTTTTTTTCTAGTAAACCGTTGATAATTATAAAGGTGTATCTATTGAAGGCTTTCAACTGAGCATAATTACGTACTTCTATGTGTAAAATTTATCAAAATGTCCTATTATGTGAACAGTGTTACATTTCTTCGCACTATGCAATTTTTACTACACACTTACCTAACCTTACCTTATTCAAAATTAAAATCAAAAATTGAAAAAAGTAAAACATCACACATAGTTTATAAAATAGACTGTCAAAATTGTAATGGTGTATATATTGGTGAAACCATGCAATATTTGGAAAATAGAATAAAAGGATAAATCTAATAAAAATCTTACAGCTTTAAAAAAACATGAAATACCTCAAAATCATACCTTTGATTTCAACAACATAACAATTTTAAACAAAGAACAAAATTTAAAAACACGTAACATACTCGTACTTGAAATAATTCAAATTTATAAACACAAAAATGCAGTTAATGATAAAACCGACATACAATATTTCACAAAATTATATAATTTAATTTTATAGCTAATACAATATTTTTAAAGAACTATTTAATTACAAAATTCAAAAACAAATAATCAAAACATCCTATTTTAAAACGCAATCTTTAATAAAACATAATGATATATTCAAAATCCTAGTAAACAAAACAATTTGTCATTTATTAAACAAAAAAAAATTATATATAATTTACACTATTTACATTTTATATTTATATACTTGAAAAAGCTTTGAAATAAAGCGAAACGTTGTAGTAGTCATTAATGTTTTCAATATTTATGCCCTAAAAACCAAGAAAAGAAGGAATTAATTTTTTTTTTTTAAATATGATTGTTTCTGATTTAATTTTATTTAATGTAGGCTATAAATGTTTGACAGCAATACCAGGTGACACACATTTATGGCATTTTATGCATCTTACTAATTTATTGTATCTTACTTAAGCAATAATCCCTGAAAATGGAAGAACTAGGAAATACAAATTAAGTTACTAGGAATTTATTTATTATTTGTGAGTAGTGTGATAAAAATATAAGCAAAAATCTACAGCACAAAAAACAATAATAAATTTTTAAGGTTACATAGAAATTTTAATATTTTTGATTCCTCATTAACCAATTAGAGCCCAGGATTTTTTTGTATATATTTTTTTATTATTTATGTAAAGCATATGGTACCTGATGGTACTTACTATGGAGACTATACGGTATTTAGACCTTTTTGTTTGGGATTTCATTAAACAGAACGTTTGTGCAATGTCTCCTCAAGACGCTGACGAACCCAGAGACAGATTTAACGCGGTAGTACTAGAAATTATATCAGAAAGATTCATACAGGATACTTCGTAGGTCACTGCTATGCTAAAGGTGCGTCCACACTCGCTAGTTTGGCGAACTCCTAATCGTGTGGATGGGCAGTTCGGAGTTCGGCGAACTAGTCGGCAAACAGTTTGCCTATTCCCGATTTAGAGTGAGAGGGAAAGCTGTTGACAGCTATCTATCTAGCTCGCATTGTTTTAAAACTATTTTTAATGACAATCCATGTGACAGCAGGTAATAGGTAAATTTTAATACACTACGTACTTTTATCTTTGTTATTGCAGCATGTCAAGACTTCAAATTGAAACCCTATTTAACAGAGACTTTTAAAAATTCAAAAAGTAAACAAAAAATGCTTAAATATTAACCACGTGATAATATAACATTTATATTTATGCAAATAAATCCGTTACCTCCATTTTCTTTCTGCTATAATCGTAATTCGTTAGAGTGGACGCATAGCTCTTCGTTATAGAAGACATGTCACCGATGATGACAGCTGCAATGAATTTATTCAATAAAGAATTTATAACGGCGCCAATCAGTTCGCCAGTTTTCCGCGGGCGTATGTTCATATAGCCGCAGAAAGACGTCAGGGACACCGCAAAATACAATGAACACAGGTAATTGTTCACGCAAGTTGATTGACCCTCTGAAACAATAAAAGAAAAATAGTACATTTAATTAAAAAATAATAATGGTTGAATTCATCACTTAGGTGATTTTTGTATGATAGGAGGAAGGAGAAAAATTGAAAACTCATTAGTTTAATAAACACACAACATTAATCGCCTAAGAAATTCAGAAAATGTTTCCACGACCTCTAATTCTATCTCATTTTCTTCTAACATAGGATGCACACTCATTAAACATAAACATTTAAACGGCTTCCTCCTTTGTAGATTTTAACCATGTTTTGACACATCTTATGGTGCTAAAATTATTCTATTTTACCTGTAGAACAAGGCTTCGCTATTGAGATGTAAGTTGTGTTTTATTTGCCTCGCGGATCAGATTGTGATCAGATCAGTTTGAAAAAAACGTCATCAGTGACGTCACGCAAGTGATCCGGAACTGATCAAATCCACTAAGAAGTGAACCAGCTATTTAAGAGATTCAGTTCGGCATCTACAAGTGATCCACCAATAGGAACACAGGATTTTTGATTCAAAAAAACGGATGTCGATTCAAATTGGCGCTAAACAAGGCCACAACGTGTAGATAACCAGTCCGCATAACCTGTCTTATTTGCTCTGTTGTATGTGGTTGTATCGTTGTATATATTAATCTTTCTATTGTTTGCAAGTTTTTATTTAGGTTAATTACAAAACCAATAGACCAATATAAATATTATTTTATTAAAAATGGCAAACTCTATGAAGCAAAAGGTGGTAAGTAATTTTTTTTAACCATTCCACTTCATTTGATTGTTGTAGGTTGAATTATTAGCCGAAGTATCAATAAGTTCGGACGATGAGACTTCGTCCAGTAAATCATCGCACGAGGAACTCTATTTACCGCTAATGTGATTCCAGTATGCAAACCTGGACGATCAAACATTACTGCTGAGAAAGCGTTGCTACCCACCATGTGGTACTTAGCGAACCATGCATCTTTTCGACAGGTGGGAGACCGTTTTAATGGTACTCGTAGCACTACATGGAGTTGTGTTCGAAAGGTAATTGATTATCTGGAACAGCAAGCTGCAACATACATTGATTGGCCAAATAATGCAGAATCAGCTGACATAGCTAAGGGCTTTAGAAGAAAGCAGGGATTCTCCGGTATTATTGGTGATATCGATGGATGCCCCAGTGCTATTTATCTATTGCTGATTCATTCGTTGCTAATATGTTCCCACATATACTTCCTCTTCTTTGGATGACTCATGTCTTCTTCGTAATTATGCACAATGCTAATTAAAGCTATTGTATTATCGTAGCTCCTTTTTTTTATTGACGACTGTATTAGTATAATGAATTGCAATGGCTCAATAATTAAAAAATTGTTGACCTGTCATTGAATTTTTTTTTGATTTTTTTAATATACAAATATATTGCAATGTGCCTCTTACCTTGTTTTATTTAGTAATAACAATTGACGATGTCGTGGGAAAATTTGTGGCATTTTTTAGGCCACGCAACGTATTTATTCAGGACCAGCGTATTTACAAAATTTACGTAATGTCTACCTATCTAATTAGAAATAAAAAAAAATAATCACATATCGATCGCATTCGAAATAGTTACTAATAAATGATTTGTCTTTCGCTTTTTTTCAAGTAATATTTGTGTACCTACTTCTGCTAGTAATTGCCCCTGATATTTTCAGTAAACATCAGTACAATAATTGGTGTTTGTTGAAATTGTTTTTTAATGAAAAGCAAAAGGGTTTCTAGTGTTTGGGGTTGTTTCGGTTCTAGCTGTATATAGTTAGTATACCAGGTTCATATAGAAAGGTGCGAGCTATGAATAATAAAATGTCAGCATTGCACAATACAAACTTGCGACTCTCCTCTCGATAAAAGAAAAAAAAACATCGGAAAAACATAAACGATAACCTTACTATCAGCAGAGAGAATGTAATTTATAAGTCTCAAGGAAAAAAAAGGGTAAATGAAAATCGTAACAGAATATTTCGTTCTTACACAAATACAGACAAATGCGTCACCTATAAAAACGAGTCGGACGGGCACCACGAGTTTTCGGCGCTAAGCTGCGCCCGCCGGCGTCTAAATAGTCAAAAGCCGGCGCCCGACGGTGCCAAGTACTTAAAGCTTTTTATAATGAATACATGGCGTTGATGCCTTTGCTTTTTTACTACTTTTTAAATATGGATAAATAATTGCTTTTTAAACCTTGATAACAGCAAAAGTATTCATGTATGCTATGGTACGAAATATCATTCATAAATATCATTAATCAATCCCAAATAATATAAACCAATATTTCCAATAATAAAAAGAAGATTTTATTAAAATTAGTTTTAATAAAATAATCTAGCCGTAGTCCGATTATTGCCAACTAGGATTAATTGAAATACATTTAAATGTTCCTATTTGCCAATATTTAGGTACTTTTATAGATACCTACCTAAATAAATAAAAATAATGATTCACAATGTGGAAATTTTTTGCCCATAATATAATTTAAAATTTGTTGGAACTTCTTGGTACTAGCAGATATTAGCTTCTTTGAACACTTCAGCCACTTCCAGACCTTTTAGGGTCTGTTCCGCAAGATTTTTCTCAGCTCACATATAATACCACAATCCTGTTTGAAACTGAATCTCTTTCAGATCGTATAATTGAGCACTAGATCTTGCTATACGTTTAAAATCTTGTTATTATTGTTGTTAATGTTTATATTTAGCATAAGGTAAAGATGCAGGAATAGTATAGGCTGCCATGTTTTCTGTCGAAAATCTGGTTTCGGATGGTGACGTTTGAGTGTAGGTATGGAATCCACATTTGGAAAAGATCACTTACAAGGCGAGGCTATCATTATGGACATGCCGAAGGATATGTGAAATTCTTGGGGGTTATCTCCAAAGCTAGTCCACTGATTCTATGTGATGGTAGTACGTGCAACTATAACCTATGGATCAAAAGCTTGGTGGTAAAAGGCGCAACAAGCCAGGCCACAACAAAACCTACATCCATATAAAGGATAGTAAGTGTGGCAATCGCGGGAGCAATCTGTTTTTGCCCGTCATTGGCACTAGAAGCTCTTCTGAATCTACTACCCTTTCACATTGTTGTGAAAAAGGAGGCCAGATTAGCTGCATTTCGCCTATGGCAAATACTGGATCAATGGCCACATACTCATATCTGTGTGGCCTACAAGCCACTGGAATCGGTTACTTCTGATGACATGCTTGGAATGCCCCTTTCCAATAGTCTGCACGTAAATTTACAGCAGTGCATGATTTACTATTCTGGATGGAGGAAGTTCTTTGTGTATTTCACCTGCAATCCTATTGGTCGAAGAAAGGTGGTTTTGATAATGGCTTTTATCTTTTATTTGTCGTTTTAGGTCTACGCCGTAACTATCAATTCTAAATGAGCTTAATGGTGGAATTCTGTACATATTTGTAGGACTTACAAAATTACCTGTAAGTCTGCAAGCATGTATTATGTATGCTTACAGACTTACAGATAACCTTCCATGCGCTACAGAGAAGCATAGAATCCCACCACAAGTCTTCAAAAACTGCCTCCTTTTGTTTTTTGCTTTTTAATGGTGAGTCATGAATTCCACAAAATATTATTAATAATCTTGCTTTCTTGGCCAAACAGGGTTTATAGTTTTAAATAAAATTCTTGAGATTAGTGGCCATATTTGAATTCCTCTTAATTAACATTATTGTATCGTTATCCTGACATTTCAAGGGAATTCCGTCTTTTTCAAAGGTATATTTTACAATTTATTTAGTATTCTTCTTATCTCCCAACCTTATACAATTAAAAATATTATTTTTAATTGAGTCACATTTTTTTATACACTTCTATTCGATTTTAAAAAACAACAATTATGGACAACACAAACATTTTAAAATCGTCGTCAAAGTGCAACTTGATGGAATACTAAATAATTTGTAAAATATACCTTTGAAAAATACGGAATTCCGTTGACACGTCAGGATAAATGAATAAAATACAGTGCAATGTGAATTAAGAGGAATTAAAATACACCCCACTAATCTTAAGAATTTTATTTAAAACTACAAAATATTATAGTATGATTAGGGCTTTTAGGTTTTCCACCCCTAATTTTTGGTATGCAGATATTAGTTGGAAATTCATCATCCAAGGTTTTGGAGTTTTGACTGCTGAAATGCTATCAACTTACTATATGGGTCTTACCATATTCATGTATATGATTATATCGAATAAAAGGGCGTCTAATAATAAAAAAAAAACTTTGAACTCCCTGAACCAAAGTAGAAGGAAACCACACAGTGTAAACACAAAGTTCCTTTTAACTGCTTTGAATGCACCAGCCGTGGTGAATACCTCTCAAGTCAAATACTGAAATTTTCACTTCATATGTATGGCATCTTTGACATAGTTGTAATTTGTTGAGGTTTCCAACAGCCTAGACACAACTACTACAAAATATTTATCTATTTGCCAGGTAAATATGTTATAGAAACTGTAATCATCAGAACGGCAATACGAATCGCACATCGGTGCACTTGCGAATAAAACCCAATGCAGGAATAACTGGCAGAAGCCTAATACACTAACTATTACTGAAATCTAGTTTTCATATACTTACTTACAAGCTCATGCGCACACAATAACTTGATTTATTTACATCAAGAAAGTAGTAATACAATGTAAGTATATGAAAGTAAATTGCTTTACTATAGTATGATAAAATCAACTTTCAAGTCAGTTCAATGAACTGACCCTACAAAATATTTGGTACCGTCTTTTTTACCCTTATGAATGCTAGCTTACCATTATTGTACATCCAACCACCCTCAGAATCTTCCCCAATCATATACCAGATGCAACTTTCCGTATGTACGATCGTGGCGATGGTAATCAATATGGAAACAGCTTTGATAAGTAGTACGTTGACATTGAGGAAGTTGTAGCTTATCTTGAAAATGCGGTAAATGTGCCACTGTAACCCATGGTTTATAAGAAAAATGTTAACTGAAGTTACGAATCAATATCTACCAAACGAAGCGCTCTATTCAGTCGCAGGAACGAAATGAAGTACATCTTATTATTGCTTGAAAACACGCCCATTATCTCTATCGGTACTAATGAAAACACATCTAAGCAGTTGTTGAATGTGAATTTCCTAAAAGAAATGAAAATAAACGTCCAAATTATGATATTGCCAGCTGACCTAAATTAAAAATTTTATTAAAATTTAAAAAACAGTTTTAAAATTGGTAATTTCAGAATTGTATAGGGTGATTCTCAATATATGCGACAAACTATAAGCGGTGATTCCTGGAGTTATTTTGATCATAAAAGTTCATTAGAACGTATGTCCAAAATCGCTTAGTTCTAAAGTTGTACAATGTTTAATAGTAAGTTAACATAATTAATGTTTCTATTATAAATTAACAAAATAATTAGTAAAACAAAATTAACTTATACTAACTGTTGAAAATGACCGCCCCCTACTGCAATACAAGCTTCTATCCTCCGCCGTATTGACTGGCGAGTCCGTTCTAAAATACCCAAGGGTATTTCGAATTGTTTGAAAAGCTGCGATAATACAATTTCTCAGTTCATCGACACTTTCAATGGGAGTCGTATAAACTAATGATTTAAGGTGACCCCAGAGAAAAAAGTCCAAAGAATTTAAGTCTGGAGACCAAGAAGGCCACGGTTGTGGACCTCCCCGTCCTATCCACCGATCTGGATACGTATTGTCCAAAAACTCGCGAGCAACTAACCTGAAATGCGCTAGAGCACCGTCATGCATAAAATACAATAAACTTAATTGCAATGGAACTTCTTCCGGCAGTAGGGGTAGCACCTCTTCAAGAAAATTGCGGTATACCTCGCCATTTAACCGCATCGGTAAAAAATGTGGACATATCAAGTGATCTCTAACAATTCCGGCCCACACATTGACAGAGAATTGATGTGGATGACGGGCATTCACTAGTTCGTGCGGATTTTCTTCAGCCCATATGTGATTATTATGAAAATTTAATAATCGCGTTTCTAGAAAAAGTAGCCTCGTCGGTGAAGAATATTTGAGCCAAATAGTCAGGATTTTGTGCGATTTTGTGTTGCATCCATTGACAAAAAGCCACTCTTTGCGGAAAATCTGCCGGCAAAAGTGCCTGCACCCATTGAATGTGATATGGATACAACAGTTGATCTTTCAATATTCTCCAAACTGTGACCTGACTAATGTTTAAAGCAAACGCAATTTTTCTGGTGCTTGTAGTAGGATGTTCCTCAATTTCATTTAGTACCATTTCTTCAACTTGTGGAGTTCTCACTGTAGATGGGTGCCCGTTATCAGTTGTCCGTTTTTTAAAATTTCCCGTTTCACTAAGACGTTGGTGAAGACGGGCAAATATTGAATGATGCGGGATAATACGATTCGGGTATCGTTCTTCATAAAGACGTCTAGCAGCACGCGAATTTCCATTGGCAAGACCGTGAAGGAAATGCATATCACACATCTCAGTATTCGTGTAATTCATTTTAGAAAACAGAAACTGGCAATAAACTGAATGAATACTCTGACAACTATTGACAAATATTGAAATGACAAATAAACAATTCCCTCTTAACACAATAGTTTTTGAAGAACCAACTGTGATATTATATCGTGTTAGTCATAGTTCATAATTTATTATTAAACATTCAATAACCTTAAAACCAAACCGTTTTGGACATATATTCATATGAACTTTTATGATCAAAATAACCTCAGGAATCAGCTCTTAAAGTTTGTCGCATATATTGAGAATCACCGTGTATAGAGCCCACTTAAATTTATATGGGATTTTTGTTTTGTTTTTGATTTTAGTAAATCTATTTTTTTACAAATTAGTTCTGCATATATTTAAACTAAAATAAGAATATATTGTATAGCCAAATATTTAGCTCTAATATGTAAAGGAATTTCACCCTCCTGAACAAGAAAGGTATTAGTGGGGGAAGATTTCATTACCCCTTAAACTGTACGCAAATTTTGAAATATATGTGAATTCAATTTATTGATCCTATTTTTAGCTCTAGGGAAATATAAAAAGATTCCAAATTCTAGTTTGGATTTAATTATATTATTAATACATAATAATAATTAATAATTTAATTATTATTATTTGTATTACGAATATCTATTGTTGACATCATTGCAAATGCAATGTGGTTTTTTTTTACTTGTGGTGATCAACATAAAGAGAAAGATGAAATTAAACTAATAGTAGGTTACAAAATTTCAAATGGATTTTTGCTTCATTAGGAAACAATACATGTTTGTAGCAAAAATAATTCCTATGTTGAAGTTTTTTTTATTTTCAAGACTATAATATTTTTAAACTGACTAATTTGACACAATATGCATGATTTTATCTCACAAAGTATACACAGAATAGAATATACGAGCGCTGTATGATCTTGTTCAACTTTGTATACAGAGCAATTTCGAAAAAATAATGAAATCTCATTTCTTGCTAGAATTAAGCGATTTCACTACGTATTTAAATATTGGTGATGGGAGACGAAAGCTGGCGGTGTGATTCTGATCAAATAATTTCTTCGAAACTGCGAGAGTCACTAGCACAATATATTAATTAATACCTTCGCTTCTTCAAATTTTGACTTGAGCTGGCAGATCTGAAGGGTTCCCTCGTTCGGCGATTGTAAATCGACGTAGATTTTAAAAATATGGGCGACATCTAAGGCATAAGTTACCACAAATAAGTAGATGCTGTGATCCTTGAACGCGAACTGGTAAATAATGAGTATGTAGCTCGCAAGGCACATTGCGCAGAATAAATATTGTGTGACGTTGCCAGAGAATACCCGCGTGATTTTCTTATTTACCATACTGTAAATAAAAAAAAAATATTTCGTAAAGTATAAAGATACGGTAGGAGCTGTAGTGTAGTAACAGATACTTATCTGATCACTCCACGATATATGTCGTTTATTTATTGGGGCAGTTATTGCCGTTTACTGTTTGTACCCGTTTGCCTTAGTAGTTATTAGTAGAGCGGTCAACTTTCGTTTGCGTGCCAGGTCAGTGGTAAGTTTCATTTATGTGACATTAACGTTTAACACAAGTACACAAGACAGTGTCGGGAAATAGCAAAATTATTTATTTATTTACCTATAAATATTGTATATAAGGCCCTTACTTTATTTAAAGTAGCAGAAATGGTATAGGATTGCTAAAAAGTTTGTAGCATTAAGTGTTTACAGATTTTTCTCACTAAACCGCTTTCGTCGCCATAATACATACTTATATTTTGAAAAGGACCCGTTCAACATCTGCGGATGTAACACACGCATAATTAAAATAATATTTATAGGTAGATAACGGAGCAGAGGCACCATCACTAATGTGTAATCCGATTTGTGCTAGCACAATAATTGTTCATCGCACACTGTACAAACTATTTTGGCACCACCATAATGTAAATTCTGGAATTCACCGATATAGTTTTCTACATTATGAAACAATGGTCATTTTCTGGGATTTTCCACACTCGATGTTGTATTACATTTACAACGCGTAAAACGTTAACGGAGAATTGTACTATCTCGCATCAAGACTCGACTAACACTGATACTAGATACTAGACACACGAACCGAAGTGAGTGATTTTACTGCCTTTGATACATGTTTGGTAATTTTTAAACGTAGTACGGGTGGTGACTTTCTACTGTGTTATAAGACCGTTGATGAGGCATGGATTCATCATTACACGCCAGAAACCAAAGCTCACTCAGCACAGTGGGTGCCTCCTGGCGAATGTGCACCAAAGAGACGATTTCTTGTGATTCACGAGGTACCATCCATAGATTATTTGGATAAAGGATGGACGATCACAGGTCAATATTAAGTTAAATTATTGAACCCATTCGACGTTGAAGTAAAGAGTAAAGTATGTGATATCTTATTTTTTAAAATATAACGGCGCTTTGGAAAATGCGTTAATATTGGGATCTGGATTCTGGATTGTTGGTTGGGAAGGGTAGCTAGCCACGCGCACTTAGGCCAGTCTAATCAGGTCCATTGTGCTACCTTCCCTAGGCGGGGTCACACACCCGCAGCCTACTCGAGCCAACCCAAGCGAAGAATGAACTCGAGTGTAGCATGTGAAGTGCCGCCAAAGCTGGCCATACTGGGCCAGAACTCCTCCAGGATGGAACCTCTTAGTTGGGCAAGCGCCAGGCAGTTACATAAGCAGAGTGAGCTGCTAGTTAGTCCTATGCGGTGCATGTGTTTATTAAGTTTGCAGTGACCAGTGAATAGACCTACAACTTGACGTAGTTTACTGCGAGAGAGCTGCAGATCTTGTATCTTGACGACAGCCTGGAGATGGCTTTGCATGCCTGCGACAGCAGGTAGTTGTGGATGCCCATCTCTCCTCGTATAGAGTAGTGGTCCATTGGCTTATTAGGATATTGAGTGAAGCCGAAGAAATTAGAAGAACAGGCTCCGGTCCCATGTAAGGAGAACACGAACCCCGTCTCGCCTACCTATCGGCAGACTCGTTTCCCAGATTACCTTTATGACCTTAACCCATCTGAGTATCAAGTCATTATTAATAGCGATCGCTTCCAAGGCATTGTGACACTAAAGTACTAGGCCTGAAGCGATCTTATAACTGCTGAGGGCTTTAAGGGCAGTTTGGCCATCTCTTTTGGGGGTATTGTGTTTAAAAAGAGAAAGTTGAAGGCTGTACCGAGGTTACCAAACGCCCTGTACAAATCCCGATAATTTTGCGTTATAGAAAAATTATTAACAATTTATAAAAAATCTTAACAATTTATAAAAAAAAAATTCCTACCTGTTACTGTTTACGAGTTATAGAGGAATTCTCTGCTGGTGAAACACTCCGTATACAGCTAGGAGGAGATTATCCCCAAAAATAAATATACTCTATGCAAAACAATTGCGTTGTTTATCTGAGCAAAAATATTTATTATATCACTCTACTACTAGAAAGTGACGACAACGTGGGCGGGATACGAGGAGTATTTATAAAGAGTGTATATCAACATATAGAATTCCTAGTTCCACAGTGCAAAACAAATTCGTTTGCTCTTTGTATATATTGCGTATGTCTACCGTTATAGCTCGTAAAAATAGACGATATCTCATAGCGAACAGGCATGCAAAAAATTGAACTGGCCGACCCTAACTGAGGCCCTATAAACTGGGGAGAAAATAGAAACAAAACAATTTGTTTGCCCAAAATCTGAACGGTGCTCTTCCTTGGTAATGGGTTTATTAAACATTTAGTTCATGAAATATTTGACATTAGTTTATTTAAAAATTGCAAATATCCTACTCAACAAGTGAAAAGATTGTATTCTTTCTGGTATTTTTTCTTTACATGTTATTTGAAACAGTTATTGATTTCAAGGTTCATGAAGTCCCTTGCATAAATATTTTATTTTCGTCGCAAAATTATATTTAAATTCATTCTAAGAAAAAAAAAAGATCAATCAACTTCCGTTCATAGATAGTTTACTCATAAAAAATAGCAGTAATAAAAAAGTGGAGGTGGGAATCATCGAGTGTGGCACAACAACCAATTGATACCGGACATAGAATTAAAACACATAAACTTGAATTAATGAAAAATGTAGGTACTTATTGATTTGATTGACTCGGAAATATACTTTCTTCCACCATTTGGTGTTCATAAATATATTGGGCTAAAGATACTTTTACAGTGGAGATGTAGGTTTAGGTGTTACAACTTCTTAATTTTAAATTTAGTAATTTTAGAAAAAGTGGTTCCCAATAAATAAACTACTGTAGCGCGAAGTGATCTGGTATCTAGTGATTATATCGTAAAACGTAACCCATCATACGTAAAAATAGCAACAAAATTACCTTATGGTTTCACCCGCAAGTTCTTCTTCAGCTCTTGTTTCTTTAGTTTTTATATACGACTACAACAAAAATCATTATAATAACCAGAAACAAATAATGCTCTTTCAACTTACAAGGTTTTCGAGCAGCATGTGTTTGAGTATTCGATTCTTTACCACTGGATAATCCCTCAGGGAGTAATAAAATTTCTCAGTATTTATCGTGAGTAAGTCTACCTTTGAATTAGTTAAGAACGTCACCATACTTCTTGTATATTTAATGTCGTCAAGGTTACCGAACACACTGAAAGTGAAATTTCAAATATTCCGCATTCAAATATTAATTTCATACCATCCCCTAGTGAGAGTATCGAAATACGATCCATCCGGACCGATTACCAAAACCTCGCCTTTATGTATCACGAAGACATATTTTACGATATCGTTCAGTTGCAAGATGGGGTAGTTTTTCAGGTAATAATTTTCGTTCATCATTGTACCCATCATCCTGTAAAATGGGGGTAACATATCTGCAAAGATGGACGCCCTTTTCAAGGTCTCTTCGTATAGATACAGGGCGCAATCTTTTTTCAATGCCACATGACATTGTCTCAAGATATTACTGGCGTCCATACCGTGTGTCCTTTGCCCAAATGTACTCGAAATGGTCGATAGCTTTCCTAGGGAAAATCAATATAAGTATAGAGACAAAACCTTATTTTGTTTACTATAAGTATTCATTATTACTTTTGCAGTTCCTTAGAGATTTTCTCATCCTTCATGAAAACTATTAGACTTCTCATGTGATTTTGGTAGAGTGTTAGGTGAGCGTTGATGGTAGCTTTACTATTTGAAATTATAACGGTTACGTAAGTAAACCACAGGTAACCTATTATGAAAAATAAGAAATAATGATGAAAAGATTTGAAAATTCAATTAATAACTGATTCGCTCAACAATTTCTTTTAAATAATTTTGTCCAATATCCACATTGTCAGATTAAAGATTCCTACAAAATCAACTCGGCATTTGCCACTTTAACGATTAAAATATAGCAAACGCAAATATCAACTAGATGAGTATGCAAGAACAAAAAGAAGTACAGAAAGATATGTGTGATACTTAAAGAAGTGTTACTATACGGTAGCTCATGCGATCAGGATTTCGTTAGCACTATAAAAAATGTTTTCGAGAAGGTACTTAGGCAGAAGTACTTCGGGAAAGATCTATTGGAGCCCTCGAAGGTCCTCAAGTTTCCACTGGGCAAGATACTGGGCTTTATAGAGAAGACCAAATAAGAGAATCAATAGGGATGGTACAATGAGCACCTAGCTCAAGTGCCCGGACATCAAGTGCCCACCCTAACTTGAATGGATGAATGAATGAAATGTTTTCGTGGAAGAAGTTACGCAGCATCCTTTTCAAGACAGGACGAAATCCTTCCACACATGATCAGGATAAGTCGAAGTAGTTTGGAGCTGGGCTATATTCAAGAAGTTTAGAGAAGAGCCAAAGTTACCTTCATATCAAAAGCAGGGAAAAAGGACATTACGCATCCTAAATCCCACAGACCTATCGGCCTTATACCATTCCTTTAAAAACTGTGGAGAAGGATGTAGATAATTATAGTAAAACAGACTTTTTGGAGCGGGTGCCATTGCACCCTTCTCATCACCCCCTGTATCAAACGGGAAAATCCACTGAGACTGCATTAGTGGAGCTAACGGATTGAATTCAAGATGCATTGACGAATAAAGAAGCCATAGTGTCCCTCTTTAGATATAAAAAGCGTTTTTTCACACAAATCTGTTGCAAAGCATTGATTAATAGGGAGGCAGATAGCGTGGCCTCCAGCTAGCAGCTGCTGTCTACCAGGTCGGTGGAGGCGGAGGTAGGAGATAAGATCACCTCAGTTAGTACGACCGAAGGATACCCACAGGGGGGAGTTACATCCTCATTTATGTGGAGCCTAATAGTAGGTGAACTCTTATGCGGGTTGACTGATGTAGTTATACCTTGTCGATGTAGGTTGATGATATTGCCATATACGCAAGTGGCAAATTTCAGAATACCCTCTCAGGCGTCGTTCAAAGAGGACCGAGCTTTACGAGAAGATGGTGTCACTCGATGGGACTTAATGTTAACCCCATTAAGACTATCTTAGTATCATTTACTAGGAAAGGGAAATCCAATCTCAAAACCATCAAAATGTATGGGCAAAACATAGATTGGAGAACGCAAGTGTAATACCTAGAGGAAGTGAACTATCTTGGCGTCATCCTAGACTGCAAGCTTACTTGGAATCGACAGCTTCAGGTGTTTAAAACCAACGCGAAGACAACACTCATGTTGACTAGAAGAGCTTATGGAAAAAGACGATATTAGACCTAATATGTTGTACTGGACGTATATCACGGTGATCAGGTGCATGATCACCTATGCATCTTTGATATGGCGGACACAGGGGCAGCAGGAAACTGCTATAATTGAACTTAGCAAGATACAGAGGCTAACGTGTTTAGGACTCACAGGAGCAATGAGCACTTCTACAGCAGCAATGGAATACTTCCTAGACATCCTTGCTCTCCATTTGATAATAAAGGCGAGGCGAGAATGAGGTATGTGAGATTGTAAGAATACCAAGTGCCAGATGTGCAGGATTGGAACACAATGATATTGTCCACCATGTGGAAAACAACCTTTTGGTAATGAGATCATACCACATGGTTTCGACATATCCTTTAAACAGAAATTTCTGTTAATAAGCTAGAATCAGTCCAACTACAGAGGCAGGTTCGAAGAATTGATCTGGTTTACAGGTGGATCAAAAACCAAGAACGGGTCTGGAGATGGAATCTATACTAAAGTGAGAAACGCAATGATCACGCTTCCTTTAAGGAAACATGCCACTGCCTTTCAGGTAGAGGCATTGAATTGTGCAACTATGTAAAATCAATCAGAGGGCTTACAAAAACAAGCGGATCTATTTTGCAACAGCTAGGCGATACTGAAGGCATTCGTGAATCAGGACTGGTTTGGGGATATATTCGAGAACTGAATAGCCTGACACATCGCAATAAAGTCACTTGCTGCGAGTGCCCTGACACTCAGTAATCGAAGGAAACGAAAAAGCCGTTGAGTTAGTGAGAAAGGGATTACTCGCTTCATACATAGGCCCAGAACTTAAAAATAGATCATATTTGCTCAAGATTACTCTGTAAGTTCTGTTATTAAATTTCTACGGGACGCTCGACAGAAGGTATTCAGTTCGAGTAGTCCAACAAAATGTCACATTTCGCCCTTGACTTTGAGAAGGATGGTTGTATGTTTTCTTTTTGTTTGAGGTTTTGTGGAGTCTAAAATTGAGTTTTATTTCACCATTCTTAGAAAAGTATTCTGAATTGGTTTTTCCTTATAGTTTCAAAAGTATGAGATATAGGAAGTATTTTCCAAAACTGTTTTTGTCGAGAATCCAATTTACTGCAAGCTTACTTGAAACACTTTTTGAAAATTCTCAAAATCCTTCACTTTTCAAGTTGTAATGTAAAACCTCCTTTGCAGCCCTTTTTTCAAGCTACTGTCATATGAGGAAAGCAATTGGTAGAATAAATTCGTTAATTTTGGACTTAGTAAAACATTGCAGAAAGGTTAAATCAATTTCTTTACAAAGCTTTGTGACCCAAAATGTGACATTTCACTGGAATAATAAAGGTTTCATCTCCAAGTGTTGATGCTTCAAGATCGCTTCTTACTAGAAATAGGTAAATCCATAGAATACTAACCTGCCACTATGACGCATATGATGAATATAACTTCTTTATCCCTTTCAGCCATGATACTACCGAAAGACAGCTGTAAAGTTGTTGTAGTTACCCAGTAGTATGCCATGATGTACATGTTGATGGGTTCGGTTACATCAAGGCTAACTATAAATGTAAATGACATATTTGATTATTTCAAATAATGAAAATGAAAATACCGAAAAGCGTTTAACGCCTATTATTTTTTTTTTTTTCTGGGTGGAAATTACATCACGTATTATATGATTTGACTAGTCTAGTCTTGCCTGTATAAATTTCTTTATTATACTTACATGATGCTTCGTACATCATTATCCAAGAATCATTCTGTGGCTCTACGTATTTTAGACCTATGAAGCCTCTTGCGAGGACATCATCTATAGTTACAGATATATTAACTATCACAGCAGCAAAAACGTTCATTAATACACATGTTAGTAGTAGATATTTAAAAGCGCTCCTGTAAATGGTAAAATGGTTAGTAAGGGTGAAACATTTGCACTTACTATCGTCAGAGAATATAGAGTGTAACCTCGGTTTAACGAACATCAGTTTTGACCGATATTTAAAGATGTTCCTTTAAATAGAGTTTCAGTAAACCTTTTAGGTTAACTTTATATAATCCTCAATAGAAATTTATGAGAATCAAAATGCAAACTCACAAATATACTCCTTGGCGTTTAAGTACGTCTCTGCAAAAGATACTGAAGGCATCAGGTAGACGGTATACTTGCAAAACTCTGTTAAACCTCACAAAACCTTGTAGTCTATTGAAAGCGGTTATACTCTGTCTCTCCACTGCGTATATAGCGTAGTCTGTGGGGAAAATCGCTAGGAAGTCTATTATGAAACTGCTAGATAGATAATTTTTTGCCGTAATGCGTGGATGTGTGACGAGGATTCCTAAGTTATTGTAGAAGCAAACATGTAGACGAATGTACCTACAAAAAAGTTGTTTTATAGTACATATACCACAGAAGCCACATCAACTACGAACAGAAGCGTGTGCTTCATGCATATATCGACGTATGTAGCTGTTTGGAGTTTGAATGGCTCCTGCTGTATAAGAGAAACGAATTGGTTTCATAAGTTCCGTTTGCAAGCACGGCTTTAACTTTAAGGAGATAAAAACCTTTGCTGAAGTTAGTGTTGTGTTATTTAAACAAAGGTTCGACCCAGAATGAATCTTTATTCTAGAAATATATCTACATGCATGCGTACAACGTGTTACTAACAAAAACGGTCCTAGGTAAAAAGTAAATATGGTAACGCTACACAGTAGCATACAGCCCGGGTAAAAAAATAAATTTTAAAAGAAATACATTAATTAAATTAAAAAAAAAAATCAAATTTTATATATCCCAGTGTCATCTATCTTTATTAATTTTGAATTAGAAGCGTGCTCTCTCACCAGCCAGATGGCATGCAGGGCGAGAAATTTTCGATCGAGGGGCGTTGACATAAAAAATATTAGGAATAGCTCGTTACCTCTCTTATATTTTAGTAAGAGTAGAGATAGTGAGTGAGGATGTCAAAAAATGTCCTCTCCTTCAATTTTACTGTTAATGACCAGTTTAAATGCTATCGTAGGCATGATAGTATTGTGCCTCAATGAAAAACAACTTCTCATGTGAAATTAAAACATTTAAGTGCGAATAAAAGTGATTTTATTTAATAAAAAAAATTCTAAATGTGAACTTGTTTGAAATCAGACATAAATCTTTGGATAATTATCTCAGGTAAGTACGTGAGTCCGTTTAATTAATAACACTAAAGTTTTATAAGTAATTCCACTTTTTGCAATTTTAAACTCATAGTTTCAAACGTGTATACGTCTAAATCAAATTTCAAAATTCCCGCGATTTCTGACCGTTCAAACGGAGTTAAGCTAGGTTTAGACGTGCGAGACAGAATGGCCAACCTTGATGGTAAATTACTGGATATTGGTTTGTAACGTAAATACATAACAAATACTTATAAACCTATTTATACAAATTTCTCCAAGTAACTGCAAACGGCTTAGCGATGAAACAAACAATTTTCTATCCTCAATTCTTTCTGAACGAATAAAAATGGAATTTCTTATAAGTATAATTAAATTTGGATTGGAATTGAAATTATACGTTTATTTTTAGGTAGATTTGACGAGGAATACCTTCTGCGAGCATTGGAGTGATCTGGAATGTTCGAATGTCGGATCAGGGCCCTCTTACATCGTAGTCACATCAGATCACGGAAAGTGGCTTGTTCAGGAGAGGAACATCATAACAGGAAACTCAGGAAAATCGTCGTTCAAGAAAAATTACCCAAGAGGTAGTAGGTAATTTGGATAATATTTATGTGAAAAACTTTGTTTAACAATTAACAATTATTTTTAGGTTGTAATATGGCATAAAATTGGATTTTTACGAAATAGCCGTTAAACTTTACAAGAACAAATTGAGATACGTCCGCCTTGAACAAAGGTCGGCTGTTGAATGGTTCGAATTGAAAATGTTTTAACTGACTTGAAAGCGATTGTCTTCGTCAAGGAGTCCAACTGTCTGTGAAAATCCGTTAATATAACCGAAATGAGGGGAATATCCATTGTTTTATACATGAGAAAGCCCATGTGACCGAATGAACTGTCAAATGTTTAAACGAAGTGAAAATAAATAATAATTACAAAATCTGGAATCACCTTACAATTGTAATATGATAAAGGTAGGCATCAGTAAATTGTGAGAAAAATACATTTGAAATTTTTAAACACTTATTACTATGTAAAATTAACAATCTTAAAATTCATTACTGCACCTAAAAGTAGGCAACCATTTATACACATAGAATTGTTACAGAACTCAATTTCCAGCAATTTCCCCATGTCTTTCTGTTGACATATCAAAGCAATTGGACTGCCAATGCATATACAAACGTTATTAGACTAAATTTAACTGACATAAATACACAGTAAAAATAATAAGAATGTTCATTTGAATTGAACTTGGATCCAATTTTGATCTGTCAAAATCTATTGTAATAGTACACTAATTCTAAATTTCTAAAAATTCTAAATTCTAAATTCTAATATTAATTTTCGATGTGTAGGTATCACTGCTGATCATCTTACTTCCTGAAGGGAATATTCTGAATGAAAATGCCTTGAAGGACTTGCTAAATGCAGAGATTTCCAACATCACCTGGACATCGTCTGGCTGTCTGCTGCTACATATTATATCCTTTTTCTTATAATATCTAATTAGTTTTAAAATATAACTAAGTAAAATAGTAACATTCCCTTTTAAATCATAGTAGAATATATGTACCATAACAATATATACAGCGCTAGCGAAAAGTTAATACACTGAATTTACCACAATTCCTTCCCCTTAAAATTAATACAATTCAGAACATATCCTCTTAAATAATTAATTGTTTCGACTCCTTAAATTATAACGACGATTAACAGAAGATTCTGGCGAAGTACAACTAGGATTATCATCATCGCTAACAATAATAGTTTCAGTTGCCGCCTCATCAGAATTTTCTGTTTCTTGCTCTTTCAATTCTAATTGAGAGTCCAAATTTTGGGTAGGAACAGATAAAGACTTACGAGATCTCAACTGATTAGAATGTCTCTTAATTATTTTATCTGTTCCTACTTTCACATCATAAGAGACATTTCCTGTTTTATTTACAACACTTCCAGGAAGCCAAGGAGAGTTAAAAGCTTGTAACGGATTTTTCGCATAAACTTCACTGCCAATTTCAAAGTTTGTTGGTCTACCTTTAAATTGTTCAATTTGCGCTTGTTGTTTATTATTTATAAAAGGCAATTCGTTGGAGCCCACCCCTCTTTCGGCACTACCAAATCGCAAATTAAAGAATCCATCAATGAATAGATATATAATCAGTCCAGATAGTGGTGGCAAAAATCACCGGGACAAAGGCAGGCAAAAGAGTTCCCAAAGGAGCAGAGGCCTGAATTCACGAGAGATCTACTGAATAAAGGCAGGAAGACTGTCAAAATGATTGTAGGTATGCTGACTGGTCACTGTAGACTGAATAGGCATATGTACAACATAGGCCTGGCAGATGATGCAACCTGCAGATACTGCCAAGAGGAGGAAGAAACACCAGTTCATGTGCTGCGCCAATGTGAAGGCCTGGCGAGGACAAGGTTTCTAGTAATGGGGGAGGAGAACCCCACAGCTAGTAGCTACATAAAGAAGCCGCTCTCAAAGATGATAGGCCTAATTAAGAGGACAAAACTAGAGAGCGTCCTCTAGGAAAAAAGGGGATCACAATAGATCTGAAAAGGTCGCGGTGAAACAGGTCGATAGGCCACCCCAATCCTAATCTAATCTAATCTAACCGTTTTAGCATTTGTTTCATTCATTTGAAAAACTTCTAACCATTTTGTGAACGCATCTACTATTACTAAATGTTTGCTATTAAATATAGGGCCCAAGAAATCCACATGTATACGTGACCAAGGTCTACATGTTTGAGGCCATGGTTGCAAAATTGTTTTAGGTGGATTATTTTGAAATTTGTTTCACAATTTTGGCAAAGTTTAACAATGTCACTGTCAATTAACGGCCAATAGCAATAAGATCTAGCAATTGATTTACACTTATTCATCCCCAAATGACTAGTATGTATTTTATCAAAAATTTGTTCCTTATTAAGGAAATCGGGAAAACTCATTTTGTAACCGGTAAAGTCAATATTTTCCTAGTGCCACCCTACCATCTCGTGATAAAAACAATTTGCTTATATCTTGACCTAATCTGTTTTTGTGTGGATTAGCTACCACACAAAAAAATATTGTTATTTGAAGGCATTTGGACGTAGGAATACTTTCTTCTGAATATATGATATTTTAATCTTTGATGAGAAACAGTAAGTCGAAAAGCACAAAGTGAATTACTTTCATAATCTGGAGAAGAATCAAGTGTCATTAGAGACCTTTCATAATGTAATTTAAAGCAATGAGTTATACTGTGGCATCTTTTTTATGAAACACCCTGTATCTCGGAGTATATTTTCTAAAGGTGCATTAATATTATATTACCTTCCCGAAATGTCAAATTGCTACCCAGAATACAGCTAGAGTGATAAAAGACGGACTTAGTGTTACTGCACCCTATACTATTGCCGTATGGTACCTTATATCCAGTTTTACTTTTTTTTAACCTGTTTCCCCACAGCAAATTGGATAAAACAACGAAGCTGGGTTGTTGGGGCATATTTGACAAGAATTTGGTATTTGTGCTCGGTAGGATGAGCCCCTTTCTGCAGGTGCCAAAATATTTAAATTAATTCATAACTAGTTTGGGGGTTAATAGCTTTTATCAACCCTCTTATCAGTTGTAGGGGGTTGAAATTTTGCACGGGTCATTATCTTCATCAAATGTAACTTTTGTATGGGTTTTCAATTAGATACCAAAGATCAAAGGCACCTTCCAGTAGCGTATCCAGCTGTACCTTCGAGACGAACATTGATAGAAAGAAGAATATTACAGCACAAGTTTTTTTTTCCTTTGAAAACGATAGTTGGCAACAAACGTCAAATCCTTTACTATGGTTGAGATGGAAAACGCAGCTGCAAAGCAGCTGGTGTTGATACAATACCACTTGAGGCTTATCTTCATATCTTGATTCCCATAAGTTTTGAAGCTTTCTCCTGACATACAGATAATTGCTTTTTTTTTTTAATGATCCGGCTGTTTTTATATTTTGTAGCATCACTTAATAAACACGCTGTATAGCTCGAAACGTCATTGATACCGCCAGCAGCTTACGTCTTTATTTGTCGAATACGAATCCCTCAACTGCGAGTACCCTCATGCGCAGATTAACAATGTTGTAATTGATAACAGATGCTTACATGTCAATAACACCGAAAGCGTCTAATATCAGCAGATAATAGTTGAAGTTCCGTATGTAATGCTGGTGTATGTCCAATACGGGAAAAAGCATCGCGGAAGCGAAAGCAAAAATTGCTCTTACGATTTCCCAAACTAAAATAAAGTTCCCATGCGGCAATATGGTTCTTCTCAACATGAAATATCTACAAATATGTATGTGTTCATGGGGCATATAATGTGCGTACTGGGTCGAGTGCCTACTTTAAAACTGCGAACTTCGTCCAGCCGTTGTGATAATCGATGTACATTGGGTCCACCACGCTACTCGGATATACAAACCAGGACTGCTCTTCTTCTTCCACATCTACGTGATGTACAACAGTAGATGATAGGGTAAATAAACGTCTGGCAGCCTGTAAAAATAAGATTTAAGCAATAGTTTTTTTTTTGTTAGGATGAATAGTATTTACAAAGAATTTCTAGTTTGTATACTGAGCGAAGAAAGTTGCTGAGCCATCTCCGGTACTATTGTCATCGCTTCCTGAATTGACGTTAATCCTAGTTTTACTAGACGTACGTGGGTTATTGTACGAATATTGAATATTCCCGCTAATTCTGAAATGACAAAGTGTTGGAAAGAAGTCCCATAGGCTTTAGCTTTGAGAAAGGGATAGTATACATAATGTGTTCACTTAAATTGGAAGCATATGAATAGGACACAAATTAAACTACGTGCCAAAAAAATTGCAATCATAACTACTAGTTTTCAGTAGTAAATCACAATTGAAAAAATAATACCAACAATCAGCAAATATTTAACCATCCCCACGATTGTTTATGCACTATCTAATTCAAGACATACTCTGAATGAGATAATAAATGCCATCTGTGGGATCTCATCCCAGGCTTACTGTAGATGACGACGAAGTTCCTGTAAGGTAAGGACGAGCTGGCCAGGCGAAGTTCGTCAAGGCCATTTATTGGAGCCGACTCCTCTTTCGGGACTACCAAATCGCAAAATTAAAAAATCCACCAATGAATGGATGCATAATCAGTCCAGAGAGTGGTGGCAAAAATCACCGGGACAAAGACAGGCAAAAGAGTTCCTAAAGGAGCAGAGGCCTGAATTCACGAGAGATCTACCGAATAAAGACAGGAAGACAAAATGATTGTAGGTCTTCTGACTGGTCATTGTAGACTGAATAGGCATGTGTACAACATAAGCCTGGCAGATGATGTAACTTGCAGATACTGCCAAGAGGAGGAAGAAACACCAGTTCATGTGCTGTGCCATTGTGAAGGCCTGGAGAGGATAAGGTTTCTAATAAAGGGGTAGGAGAACCCCACATATAGTAGCTACATAAAGAAGCCGCTCTCAAAGATGATAGGCCTAATTAAGAGGGCAAAATTAGAGAGCGTCCTCTAGGAAAAAAGGGGATCACAATAGATCTGAAAAGGTCGTGGTGAAACAGGTCCATAGGCCACCCCAATCCTAATCTAATCTAATCTAATCCTGTAAGGTGTTTTCTGCTTGCGGTAAACACCTTATGTAGCGACTCATCATATCCCACACATGCTCGATCGGGCCCGGACAGCAAGCAGGTCAGGGTAGAATTTCTACTTTCTCTTCGTGTATGAAGTTTTGACAGATGATTATCAGCGACTTTTTATATGCAGTCGGTTGTTTTGTTAAGATTTCAACTTTGTAACTGACCTCCTTCGAGGTGTTGCAATTTTTTTTTGGCACGTTGTTTATTTGCTATAAGAAGCTTCCTAGTACTAAAGCTTGACACAATAGCGTACCTCATTTAGAATGTGCGTTTCGGTAAAAAAAATTCTCTCGCCAAAGGATCCGAAGTCGCGCTAGATTAAAAGGGAAATGAATGACGGTCGAACGTGGAAAAATCGTCGCGCGGGATTAGGGGTATTTTAGTTTAACGATAAAAGTACGAAAAAAGCGAGAAAATTCGTCGAAATTTCGATCGAAACGAACCTCTCCAACGCAAGCAACTGCGATCCCTCGTTAGAAGTTAGGAGCGCGAACGGCGAGATGGCATAATCCTTCGCTACTTACTTTTATAACCCTCGGGAAGTTACTGGCACCTCATTGGATTAGCTAAACCTTAAACGATCCTGTAAATCAATTGAAGGGCTTATTGTAAAAAACATGAGAAGTCTCACCGAAAAATAGTTCAATTTTAAATTGAATGGTAGTCAATTTTATGCATTTTCCAAAACTTGAATGCTTGATCATTAATTTTTTTTTGTTTGTGGCATATCACATTATTACAATAAACTCTTCAATTGTTGAACTGCATTACAATACGTATCCTTTAATCTACTGACGATTACGTGTATTCAGATTCTAAGAACTATATTTATATTTAACCCCTTAACGAAAACGTCAAGTTCTGAAGAGAAATTGTTCCTTTGTCGTATACCAGAAATATAACACACCAAAGATCTTTTGATTACTGGTGTTCGAAGTTGGAAGAGAAGAAATTTGCTGCATAAGCAGTTTAAGTAGCTAATGAAAAAAATATTATTAGCGGAAGAGTGCTACATTGTGGAGGAGTTTCTTGGGTAATTTTGTTTAATATATCTAATATGTTAATTAATCTATATGACTTTGTTTGCCTTATCATGTGTTATCATGTCTGCTCGCTACCACTATAGCAAAAAACGGACTTTTCAGGTTAAAAATGACAGACTAAATGAATTATTTGACATTTGTAACCATCATAGGCAACTGATACATTAGAACTTTTTGTAACAAACATCAAATGGCGCAAAAATTAATTATGTGGTGTATTTTATCAAAACGCTAGTTAAAGCTTAAGCTATAAATACCATTCGATGGTAATTGAAAAGTGCATTTGGTGGTAAGTTAAAAAATATGGCCAATGAATGATGAATTAAGGATTCATCGGTCGTTGTTCCAACCATACGGATCTCTTTTTATATTTAAGTGATTGGCATTTTTAATAGTCACTCTAATTGGAAACCCTGAATAAGCTTTAGATTAAAAGGGAAATATTGCTTTAACAAAAGAAGAGTTTCATTAACAAAACATTTGGTTGTCACCCCGATATTTCAATACGTGTAGTTTCAAAACAGCCAAAGTATTCTTTGTGTGTATTTTCAGTCTATGGTGATAACGTTTTAAATTATTTTGCTTCTCACGTATTTGGTCAGTCTGCTTGTGTATAGTCACTGGACTGGATGAATGTAACTGCTTATTATAACTTGATCTTAATTTTCTATCAATTTTTCATCATAACAATTTTCGACATTAGATAAATTAATTTTGTTACTACGTAAAATTCATAGTTTTGGGCAAACATCGGAGGTTCCTAAACAAATTGATATCTGATAAATTGCATATTACGCTTTGGAATACAAAAAATCATTGTAAAGAGTAATTTTCTTCTTTTAAAGCTAATATCAGGAAAGTTTAATTATGCATGTTGCAACTTAAGCAGACATTGTTGAAGTATTCCTCAAAATATGCCTTAATAGATGTGAAAATCCTATCAGGTCGAATTATGTAAAACTTTGAACATTCATTAACGTAACTAAATCTTCTGCAAATCTAGAATCTTGGTCTTTTAGACATTGAACCAAAGGTAACAAATGTAGTCTTAGGACGATACGATGACTCTACCGTTCATTTTTCGATTGCTGTTAGGGAGCATTTACGTAGAACTTTTGGACAAAGCTGAGTAGACAGAAACAAAATTGCCTCACGATTCGCAATCTAGATCATTTGATTCCTTTCTTCGGAACTTAAGTGCAAACCACCTCCAGCAGCTGTAACAATGAGTTGACCAAATATGCCATCAATGTCGTGGCTGCTACTAAATTGAAACCCTAGAGGTTTCTAAAACCTGGCTAAAAGGACTTAGAAGAACCAACAAATGAGACAATATTTATCAGAGGGCAATGTGTTTGTGAATTTTTGATAACTCATAATACTTTCGATAAGTACCATTCTAACAATTATACAAAGGCTGTTGAACGATGGTAAGATATTATGGTATGTCAAAAATTTACAAACAAGAATGTCTTTTGATACTTGTTGTCTCATTCTTGGGTTCTTCGACATATAATTTTTCTTGCTGTATTTAAAAAATTCTTATAACAGTATTTACCAAGAAAACAAATTACAAATATTTAAACATTTCACTTTGTCTTTGTTGATTGACAAAAATACTCCAAACTGTGGTACTGGTAATGCTGCAAACTTCTCCTAGACCCCCACACAAACTGCACTAAACTGGACAGTTCAGTGTTTCTGCTGATGATGATAGCTTTGCTATCGAAACGTACGTCCAGTTTAGTGCAGTTTGTGGTGAGGGGTCTTTGTTGATTGTTTATAAATTAAATTATTTTTGCAAAAATAAACGCGTGGCAGTTGGTGTTTTGAAAATGTCAGATCAATATTAACTGAAGCTTTTGTTTACATTTTAAGCTATACTATCCCTACTCAAAGCTTGTTAAATATTTTCACACCCTGGAGTAAAGAATTACAAATATTATTATAGTATTCGCATATCCCTTTCAAAGAAATCGTATTTACCTAATAGTGTGTCAATCACACAAAAGCTGGACATGGGACCCAGTATCTTTTCGACTTTTCCTGAGGATCCAGAAATCACTTCGCAATATCCATTCTCAACTATGTACATTTCCCTAGATACTTCGCCGGCATAACATACGTATTCATTGGGGGGCAAGGAGACTGATTTGCATGAAATTGCTAATCTTTTTATAATCTTAACATGTAGGTGCTGAAAACATTTGAAGGGAAATTTTACGTTGAGTGCACTTATTATTAAGTACATCTTCATCGTTACGCTAATATTTAGGAATTGTGTTTTTTATGGTAAGAACGCAATGACTAGAACTGCAGTGCTATAGTTTAGTCGAAATATTTGATTTTACATACTTGAAACAGCGGACTTGTAGCTAAAGTCTTCGAATATTGCTTTATCTGGAACTCTTCGAACAACTGCTTGGGTGCGTCTATGTAAAGATCCTTATAATCCATACCTTTGCAATCTAACCATTTGGCGATGAGGTATTGATTCATGCGAAGTTGTAAGTGCTTCACCATATTATTCGTAGTCATAAATTTTCGCATTACTGTTATCATTTCTGTATACATTGTTCTAAAATGCAACTATGATAAAGTACGAAACAAATTTCCAAACATAGAATTTATGTTTTTATTTTTCTGACGCATCAATGGCAAACTTTCCTCTCAACAAAAAATTAATGTTATTTTCATAATATGGTAAATATTTTAAATTAGGCTAAATGATTGTCAAAATAATCGTCATTGGTTATTGAAGTTAAATGCTTAAAATTGGTACTAAAAGGGTTTATTGGAAATGTGTGCAAGCATAGACAAAAAAGTTCCCTTTTAAATCGTTTGTTCTTTTATGGCAAGATGGACAATATAAAAATTTAAATTGCTTACATTTCTCTCTCAGCCAATGTAAGAGTTGCTGAGTAATCCGCGACCAAATACACCATAGTTAGTGTTCCTGTAATGGATACGCACAGTATAATACTGACTTCTTCGATGCTGTAGAAATCCACAATGCCTCCAGTACCAGACATTATCAACATAGCAGTCATGATCGAGTATGAAATGGCGTTTTCCGTTTTATTAGCTAAGGCCATATTGTCAGAACAAGGTCTGGAAGTATAAATATTAAGCATAGTAATATTAATGGTAGGAAACAAAAATCTCACTCTGTGAAACATAACACCATGAAGTACAGGCATCCCAACATGTATCCAGGATAAAGTAAGAACAGCACGTATTTTAGTAATCGGACGTAAGCTATGTTAAGCTTGAAACTATATTCGAGCCTTTGGAGATAGCTTATAACCTAAAAAGGGAATAAATGGGTGTGCAGTGGACGGGAAACTTGGTTATTTATCTTACTTACTCTATAGGATTTTAATAGTTTCGTGACTGATAAAATGATAAGCGATCGCTGGTGGTGGCTAATTCCACAGAAATCGGCTAGGTTATAGAACGGAATGACAGCTATAATGTCCAATATGTACGTAACTTTAGATAATCGGTTCAAATTTATTTCTATTATTGTGGTTAGTAGACCTGTTTGTTAGGAAAAGTAGTTTAGTCACCTTCTTCTTCGTTTTGTTACATAATCTATTTATATAGTTATAGGAATTAGTGGTGAGTTAAGCAAAAAAAATACCCAAACAGGATAATAATATACAAAATACTGTCGAATTAGTGTCTTCTTATTTCTGCAGTACTAGATTTGTTCTATAAACAAATTTTATTTAATTCTCTTTTCAATGAGATAACAAATAGGTTTACCAGTGGAAGCGATTTCAATGTGATACAGAAAAGTAGGTAAATAATTAACGTATTTGCTCACCAATAGAAATAACATGCCAGATTCAATAGACTTCTTGTATGAAATATATCAACAAATTACTACATTCGGGTTGGATTAAGCGTGGAATATGAATTCCAATCACTCTCCTATTTTTCTCTCTAGCCAGGCGAGGTTCGTCAAGGTCACTCATCAAAACTGGCCCTTCTTTTGGTATTACCAAATCGCAAATTAAAAAGGTCATAAATGAATGGATACATAACGAGACCAGAGAGTTGTGGCAAAAGTCACCAGGACAGAGACAGGCAAAAGAGTATTTAGAGGAACAAAGGTCTGAGTTTACTAAAGACCTACTGAGTAAAGACAGGAAGATAGTCAAAATGAGACTAGGTCTTCTGACTAGCCTAACATAAGCTTGGTGGATGATGCTACTTGTAGATTCTGCCTAGAATAGGAAGAAACATCAGTTCATGTGCTGTGCTAATGTGACGGCCTAGCAAGAACAAAGTTCCAGTAATAGGCTTGAAGAATCTCACAACTAACAGCTTTACAAAGAAGCCGCTCTAAAAATATTTCTCGGCTTAAATCACATCATCACTCAAAATTGAATCGCCCAAGTTTAATAAATAGACGGACCAATTGGCAAGATTTCGGAATAAATCTAAGAAAACGCTATCCATTTAGCAGGTGAATTAAAAAAAACTGAAGAAATAGATGGAGAGATGCAATTAGCCACTTATAGAAAATCGAATGGAATACTATACAACAATGGAAATCAATTTGATGTAGACACTGATTATTTGAGAAACAAATAGATGGAAGTGGCAAAGGGACACGAAAATAGACTTGGCAATGTAGGCTCAGCAGTTAAAAAGGTAAATACTAATAAACAAAAGTGAATCTATTAGTGATTATCTGAGCTAAAAAAATTTAAAAGCCGGTTACTTTGTCTTCTGCAAAGGCCTTTAAGATATTAAAAAGACTTCCCATCAGAAGCGCAGGCGGCAGCTAGTTTAGAAATAATACAGAAAACGAACAACTTGGCAACACTTCTCAACCAAACGAAGGAGAAGAATTACTAATCTCAGATTCTTCTGATAGATATTACATAAAAATTAGTCCAGCTTATTCAAAGGAAATTACAAATGAAATTGTATATATTATATATTTGCCACAGGCCATAACTAAATACACAGCAAACGCAAAAGGAAGCAAAAGTTCAGTGGACTAATATTCAACGGTGACTCAGGCATGAAGGTTTGCGGAACTTTTTGGAATTCCAAGACTTTCTATGTTTTATTTTAATTTGCTCGTAGTTGAATATCATTTCAGGTAGAATTATAATATACAGGGTATTCCACGTAACTGGTTCATTAAAAGTTTATGATGTTCTATTATTTACTTATATTTGAGATTTTGGCACCATTATCTATTCGATTGGAACTATAAATGCAAAATACCTTAACCAAAATATCACTTCCGGTTGACCGGAAATGGATGTCAACTTTGTTATTTTAAACAGAATGATATAATTTTTTATTCATTTTTGGATTCTACAACTATAAATACGTCAGTTTTCATTAGCTATTCCTATAGCTACATGTTGCCGTTTTTGAGTTATTTAAGTTTTTCTTTTTTTTTTAGTCATAATCATTGCATCATTGAGAAATTAATATCTCGGTTAATACTGCAAGTAGAGACTCCAAATTTGCTATGTTATGAATGTAGATATTACTCTAAGAAACGGTAAGCACCACTTTACATTCTAACATACAGGGTGTTCAAAACTGAGGAACAAAGTGACATATTTTCAAATGCAGAAAACTCAATTTTTTTAAATAGGGAACACCCTTTCTTTAATAGATTTTGAACTATGAGCGACTTTTTGCTTAAAACAAACTAAGTAGCCCTATCTTAAATGTTTGTAGCTGGCTCTGAAATGGATTCACGACAAATTCATGTATTATTTTTGAATAACCATACAAGAATGTCTGTTCGAATAGTCATTTCTATTAATATTGCGTTGTACGAAAGTGTAATTACAATGATATACATAAACACTTTTGGTTAGTCAATGAATTTGACATTAATCCCATTCAGAGTCAGCTACAAACACGCAAAGATAGGGCTACTTAGTCTGTTTAACAAAAAGTCGTTCATATCTCAAAATCTATTAAAGATAGGTATAGGGAATGCTGATATAAAGTGATAGGGGATGATATTTACTTCTTAATTTCGAATTAAAATACAGGATGTTCTATTAAAAAAAAAGAATACTTAGCCTGTTTAACAAAAAGTCGTTCATATCTCAAAGTCTATTAAAGATAGGTATAGGGAATGCTCATATAAAGTGATAGGGGATGATATTTACTTCCTAATTTCGAATTAAAATACAGGATGTTCTATTTAAAAAAAATGAGTTTTCTGCATATAAAAATATGTCACTTTGTTCCTCAGTTTTGAACACCCTGTATGTTAGAATGTAAGGTGTGCTTACCGTTTCTTAGAGTTATATCAACATTCATAACATAGCAAATTTGGAGTCTCTACTTGCAGTATTAACCGAGATATTAATTTCTCAATGATGCAATGATTATGACTAAAAAAAAAAGAAAAACTTAAATAACTCAAAAACGGCAACATGTAGCTATAGGAATAGCTAATGAAAACTGACGTATTTATAGCTGTAGAATCCAAAAATGAATAAAAAATTATATCATTCTATTTAAAATAACAAAGTTGACATCCATTTCCGGTCAACCGGAAGTGATATTTTGGTTGGTTAAGGTATTTTGCATTTATAGTTCCAATCGAACAGATAATGGTGCCAAAATCTCAAATATAAGTAAATAATAGAACATCATAAACTTTTAACGAACCAGTTACGTGGAATACCCTGTATACCGATGACTTAAATACCTTAACTTCATTGAAACAATAACAAAATTGAAGTAATCAACAAGGCAAAAAAAAACTCTGATGGTGTGCAGAAATTTTACAAGGAGAAACTGAGGATGCAATTGAAAAATACTGCTTTGGACGTATACAGCGATAGTGAGAACGATCATCACTTACGGATTAGCATGTTGGAACAAAGGAACTAAACTGGCCACCCCGAGAATTAACCTCTCTAACGTGCAAAGTTTGGCATGCGTATGCATAACTGACTTTATAAGAACCTGCCCAACAGTAGTTTTTAAAATAGTACTGGGTCTTACCTCTCTCCGTATTGTGGTGGAAAGCGTGGTAAAAAGAACCACACGAAAGGAGCGATTAGGCATAGACCTCAATAACCTGATGGTGATCGAACATGAGCATGACCCGAGATGTGCGACATGTCAAAAAAACTGGGTTTGTGAAAGAATTTGCCACAAAGTATAGTAGTAAAGTGAATGAGATCAAAACATCATCTCAAACTTGAATAGAAACGCCATTAAATGATGTATGTATATATTGCAAGGGTGATATTACACTGCGACCTAAAAGATTTATTGTGTCCCCTGTTCTTACTGTTTTACAGCTGGCCTTCCAATCCTATTCCTTTCAGAAAGTGTAGGATATTGGAAGGGCCCAGGTTAGGTAAGTCTCCCTCTTCGATTTCACGTGCTCCCGGGTGCAACGTCCTTGAGTTGCACAGTGCTACGCAATTAATGAGGGAGTTCCCCAATCTGCTCCAGTCGCTTTGCTCCTCCCTTTGTTCCTTCCTTGTGAAGTACTCCCACTTTGGACGGCTTCTTATGGAGGTCCTGCTCCAATTCAAGATGGCTTTTTCCCTATCCACCACCTCGGGGACGCGCCTGGTAGGTACTCCCAGTCCTCAGGGCCATTAAATGATACACGGATTGCTCCTAAAGCTTGAGGAAATGCCGCTTTAAGGCGGAAATATACGCTGTTGAAAGATGCGTTCTGTATCATATTGACAGAAATTACCGAAAGCAGAAGATTCTCATTATGTCTGATAGACAAGCAGCAATCAAAGCACTGAACTCATAGGAAATCAGTTCAATGGAATCTGAATGTAGATTTTGTAGAGACAAGAAAGAAACATCCATCCAACAGCCTCTTAAATTGCATAGTACTGTACTACTTAAGGGCGTTGCACCTGGGAGTAAAGAGAGAGATTTACCTAATCTGAAGCCTTCCCATATCCTATACCTTCTAAGAGTAGTAGGATTGGAGGGTTGAGTGTAAGACCGCAAAAATGGGGAACACAATAGATTTTTTAAGGTGGCAGTGTATTATCACTTTCCATACAAATAGTGGATATGCTTTAAGTACTGGCTTGGAATCAGCAACTGGACTTGCATCAGTTTGCGTTAATTCATTCTGGTGAAGATAATGATTTTGCCTTTGGTGATAAATATACACTTCTCTCCAAAAAGAAAAAAGAACACTGCTGACTTTCATCGTGAAGTGGATTTGGAAACATGTACGAACTAAACTCTAACTGCACATTTTCAGCACAATATTATTTATTTTCATTTCCAGCTCTTCAATATCATTTGCTTTAACGACCAGTAAAATATCATCAGCAAAGTGTATAAGAGTGCCACTTTCAATGGCGTTTTCAAGGTTATTAACAAAAATCCAAAAACAGAAGAGGGCAGACTATCGACCCTCGGGCAGTCCTATTGTTACAACTTTCTGATTAAAGTGCAATATGTATACTGCATACGGAGGTTGATACGATCTATGGTAGGAAGGCACTTACCTTGCTCGGTTTCCACCGCAGTAAACATTTTAAATAAAATATCGGTGAAATAAACAATATCTCCCACTATCCTATATATGACATAGTCCTCTGAAAAATCTCTAGCGAAGGCAATCTCGTAAGGATATCCGATACAGCACACCAAAACAGTTAGAACAACGATAATCTCCCAAGCATCCAAGAAGGCGGATTTATTACTCAAAATCCACGGCCAGGAGGTCTTGATAAATATCCCGTCGGAATACGTATTGCTGCTCTGGATTTTCGAATATAAAATGAATTGAAATTAAAACATTTTAGAGTTTAGAATCAATTTACTTTCGATATAACGTATATGCGGTAGAGGTCGTCCTGTTTGCGTACTCTTGCACGCTGCAAGGCGGTATAATCAGCAACTTGATACTGGTTTTCGACTTGTAATAATCGCTTAGTCCGCTGTAATACGGTGTATCGGGTGTCCCGCCTATAATGTTGATTCTATAGTATTTACATAAGTCTGTAAGTTTACCCGTAATTACATTTCCTCTTTTGCTTGGTGATAGATACGCGCTTGGTGGATGATTTTCTGAAATAAAATGTATAACTATTAATTCACTACTAAATAAAGTTAAATAAAGTTGATAAATAGAATAACAGTCCAATGAAGAATATATTTTGGTGCAGGCTAATGTGCTCCGCAAACCAAAGCTGAAAATTTACGAGCAATTCAATACAAAAGCGCAGTGAAACTGCGAGAGTAACGTGGGATGAGAAATTTAAAAGATTAACACGTTTACCAGTCAGGAAAGTCATGTGATTAGTACCTTATATCATCTTGTATTACGGGCGGAGGCATCTATTTATAAGCAACAGATTGCACTAGTAGCGTTTTTGAATGTAGAAGGAGTATTTGACAACACCTCACGAATCAATGATAAAAGTGTCCAGAGACGTGTAGTGAAACCACTATTTGTAAGTAGATGAGATGATGGCCATGCTGGGAGGAAGAATCATACAACGTCGTTGGCGGGTGAAACAATGCAGAGAGGTTGCCCACAGGGAGGAGTGTTATGCCCCATACTATGGGACTTTGTCATTGAAAAACTGCTGTAACCTTCAAGAATATAGACTATTATACCCATGGGTATGCAGGCGATATTGCAACACCCATAATGGGGAAAAACACAAGCATCATTTTAGAACTTATGCAGAGAACTCTAAAAGTTAATCCTGCGAAAATAACATTAGTGCCCTTACGCTTTAAAGCTCGATGGCTCAAAACCACCAATTCTTCATAACCAAACGCTACAATTCATTCAAAATGATAAATTCCTAGGAATGATTCTTATCTCGATGTTATCTGGAATCAACATCTGTCATCAACAAATGACAGGCAAGTGTAAATGGGTATTAATGTCAACCCGCAGAACACTTGGAAAACATGGAGATTGAAACCATGTATGCAATGGCAAGATCTATATTAACCTAGGGCTACTTGATTTGATGACCAAGACTATGCAGAAACAGACTATTACTAAATTCGCAAAGATACAGAGGCTAGCTTGTCTATACATCAGTAGAGCTGTAAGAAGATTACTAACAGCTGCTATAGAAAAGAGGAAGCAAGATTAGGGACATACTGACTTAGCGTGCCAGAAATAACAACCGAAATCGTGAACCCTGTGTTTAAAATGGGAAGTGAAATGATGACACCCAAACTATACTTTGACAAACCTTCAAAACAAAACTGGTAAGGAAATGGGTCAAAAGGAATGACAGGTTCTGGAGCTGGTATATACGGAGAAACCCTGAATCATAAATAATATATGGTATTGGGGGCAAATATACTACCGTACAACAAATGGAAATATTAGCAACAGAAACATTGCAAATCAGCGCAGGGGTTATTGGAGTAATATCCTATCGAATACCCAGCCGCCTAAGGAACACATTCTTATCGAATAAACCTGCAATATTTAGTGTAGGGTGATCCTAAGAGGATAGCAGGTAACGAATTTGCAAATAAGCTTGCAGAAAGGGCTTTGAAATAACATTCACAGAACCAGAACCAGGTAGAGGACAACTCAAGCTGCGTTACGCACTGCAGTGACTGAATGGACAGTAAGAAAACACCAGGTTCACTGAAACAGCTTAGAAAGGGCAGACGTACAGCAAACGGATGACAAGTCAACCATATTGGCAGCTATATGAGATGACGGGGAGGAGTTTGAACGTATTAAGGAATTAGCGAATAGGGAATTTAAGGATGCAGATCATTTAGGTTTTTCTGATACTGAAATAGAGGTTGCTTTTAAGTCGATGAATCCAAGTAAATCGCCGTATATAGACGGGAACGTCAATTACTTAAGGTTATTTCTAGGCTGGGTGAAACTGAGCGGCATGTTGCATAAGGGCATAGCAGGTAACGAATTTGCAAACAAGCTTGCAGGATTGAAATAACATTCATATGACCGGAACCAGGTCTGGGGATAACTCAAGCTGCGGTACGTAGTGCAGAGGCTGAATGGACAGTAAGAAAACACTAGGTTCACTGGAACAGCTTAAAAGGGCAGACGCACAACAAACGGATGGTGAGTCAACCATATCGGCAACTAGATGAGGATGGCGGGGAGGATCTTAAACATATTAAGAAATTGGCGAATAGGGAATTTAGGGATGCAGATCATTCAGGTTTTCTGATACTGAAATAGAGGTTGCTTTTAAGTCGATGAATCCAAGTAAATCACCGGGTATTTCTCTTGATGATATTGCGTTAAGGGCTTATGAGGCAGTACCGTATTTTTTCTTGGCTTGTTGGAGATGTCAATTAGTTAAGGGTATTCCTAAATCGGGTAAAACTGATACTACAAATCCAAGTAGTTATGTACTCATTAGTTTATTACCTGTTATCGAAAAGGCATTAGATAGCTCAATTATAAATAGAATAGCACTTTTTATGCTATCACAAAATGCTATGAATGTAGAGCAATATGAATTTAATAGGGGTAAATAAATGGGATTGAAAATTTTGTTAAAACCGTCAGATGGGGTGTTACCCCACCCCAGCCCTATTAATCTACCTATTGGGCGGCTATTGGTATACATTTACTTACCTGCATATTACTATGTAGGATCTTGGCTTGATGCAGCTGCTTATAATTTGTTATTTCGTTCCAAAGAGCTTTCTTTTCTAACACATAAATGGTGCAATAAGTGGCTGCTATCACCTAAAAAGATGTTATTGGAGAGAATATTTCTCTGAAGAACTAGTCGAAACCTACCTTCGTGGGATTATTTATGCAATAAATCAGATTAACTTTGCCTATGGTGGTTCCAGCGGTTAAAGTGATTAGAGGGCTCTCACCATCGACAATCGACAGAAGATGCACCGAACCTCTCGCCAGGTACGTCATACAATCTTGCGCCTTCTCCATAGTGTATATCACCTCTCCAGGTATGCAAATCCTTGCAGTCATGTGACAAGCTAGAGCTCTCTTGAAACTAGGATGTAGGTACCTGAAGATGTGTTGCTGAAACAATGTGTTCGGGATCGCCGAGTCAAAATTTATTCCTTAAACATTTTTTAATTACCTCATCTACAGCAAACCAGAACTTATCGAGCAGCACCTGCTGACGAATCGCCGATGGGAGATTATTGAACAGTTTGGAGTGATTGATGGCGTCTTGTTGTCGCCAGAATTGAACGTAATATCGTAACATCTTAGTCTTCAATGTCTTTGATATGTGGTTGCCGCTCTTGAAAATTTATCGAAATGCGAATGAATGTCTGCTACGTTCATAAAACATTCTATTCTTACCAAATGACTGACGATCATTTTAAACTTGTTAATAAATTGAGTTTGCCGTCTGTATGTCTCTATTTGTACAGAAGTGAACGTTCCTAAGCATACTCCATATAAGTAGAAGAAGCTGATCAACATGAGTCCGATCAGGATTAACTTTTCTTCATCATTTTTCAAAGCAGATCCGCCGCCCAAGCTGACGATATCAACATTCAGTGTAAATAGGAGTTCAGAAAAACTTATAGGAAGAGCCACAATTAAAACTAAACTTCCTTCCAAATTTTAACTTCCTAATTATTTACTTCAATCAAAAATAGTTCAAATTAACCTTTTAGTTGTCATTGATCCCAATGGGGATGCTGCTTTCACTTTTTTTTTCAGCAAATAAATCCGAAAGCAAGAGAGCATTTCGCTCTATTTGGAAAGGAGGTAGTAAAGTATGCATCGATCATTGGTCGAGTACACATTATGTCCGAAGACATTGCTAGCATGCTTTTGGAAGCAACTGTTTCCAGCAGCTTGTTGGCCACACAGACATGAGTATGTGGAGATTGCACTGCGTAGGCTATCACGGCCGGTGTAACTATAACTAACAGCTTCTTGCGGGTTTCGTCGTGTGTCAAAACTTTCGCTTCACGTTTCGCTGTTTATACTGAAGCTTCTTAGGATAACTGAACTGATTCTCCATTGTCCGACATTCTTCTTATATACGCCCCTGGTGCATCCAACCGTGTAGTTTCCGCTCCATTGACCGTTACGGTTCGTATAGTCTCTTCACGTGTTGCTAATGTGGTACCCTTCTTCTCTGTTAACGGTTTTATTCTTCTCTATTTCTATGGCTTCCCTGATGAGTCTTTTTCCGTAGTTTCTTGTGGTAGTTATTACTTTTACATTCTTGAAAACCATTTTGTGTCTGGTGTCGTGCATGTGTTCTGCCACCGCTGATTGCTCGGTCCTTCTTAATCTTGCGTCCTTCTCGTGTTCTTTTATTCTTATGACGATTGCTCTTTCTGTTTGTCCGAGGTAAGAACTGTTCCGCATTGGCATGCTTATCCTGTAGATACCGATCTTGTGCGCCCCTGGGTATCTTATCCTTCGCGCGTCGGTAGATACTTGCTGGATCGACGTTGCAGTTCGGAAGCGTACTTGTACGTTACGTTTCTTCAAAATTCGGCCTACTTTTTCGGTGACTCCTGCTATGTAAGGTAAACAGGCCAACCCTATTCGTGGTTCTGTAGTTGTCTCCAGTGTCGTCTTCTTCTTAGTGGCTCTCCTTATGTCGATGTCCATGTCCATGCTGTCAGTATGAACAGCGAAACGTCGAGCGAAAGTTTTGACACACGGCGAAACCCGCAAGAAGCTGTTAGTTATAGTTATATGTGGAGATTGATTTACCATGTACCACAGACGAAATACTATTAGTCTGACCTGCCTTTCTACAACATTGTGCAAGGGTGGGAGTATCTAGAACAGCTTCTGAAGCCAATGATAGAACTTTTGCTATCTAGTTCTATATTTCTAGGCGTACAAAGATTTGAAATACGTGAAAAGACGGTAAGACGTACGAATTACTACCTGGGTACCGTAGAAAACAACTTTAGGTTGCATATTTTGTATGTTTTTGCATTATAGAATAAATATACAAACTTACGCCACAGATGTTACCCCTCCTATGACGTAGAGCAGAGATAAAATGTACTTATTAGCAGTGTTCACGTCATGTGCACTGGATTTTAAGTAAGAGTCTTTGTCGGTCCAAGTGAGTCTTTCTGGGTCGTCGTCATCGGATGTCTGTGAACAGGAAGTACTTAGAACTTCAAACAAATTTATAAAATATATTGAAAATCCGTATGTCGGATGAAAGAAAGCGCAATATCGTTGTGATTGTAAACATAATATATACTTACATAGTCTCCTTCAACATTCCATATGCAAGCAAAGGTATGTATAACAAAGACATATATAAGCCCGTGCTTCAAGAGCAGATAAGGTTTTATATTCATACCGGCGGTCGTTGTAACAAACTCTATTGGTAATTTGTGAAAAAGAATATTTGTCATCGTTGCAATGGTAAATATATGTAATACTTACGAAAGTAAAACACAATCCTGTATAGACGAAAGAAGACGCAAACTATATGAAGTATTATGAATGGTTTGAACGTTCTAAGGTACGATACATAGCTCATGAACACGGATAAACACGAAATAGCATCTAGGATTTGTATAACTAAAAAATTTAAGTGATAAAAGTCGTTTGAATCAACGGTCGCATTCGAAATACTAAAGTGTTACTACCATTCTGCTCCGTAAAGCAGTATAACAGAATGTTTTGACGGAGTAAAAGCTATAGCTAGATTTTTGCCTTCTAAAGTAGCTTTATATATAATCTTCAATGCCAGAAAGTTTTAACTTTGTAGTGTTATAGTGTTCGAGTAAATAAATGTTAAGAAGAAAAACAAACAAGATTTTTGCTACCCTGCTATGTATGATATGTGTTAGTACTTGTGGATAGTGATCATCTGTAGTTTTCTGACGATCCTAGACGGCCCCCAATAAAGCCAAAAATATTGAAGATGCTAGTGTGGTCTCCGACTTTGCCGGAGAACACCTTGCATCCACTACATTTTGCTCTGGAAGCAACCCTTAGAGAGTAAAATGTAGTAGATACATTAGCTTCTCCACCAAAGTCGGAGACCACATCAGCATTTTCAACTGCATCGAACAGACAGTACCACTGTCTGTAAAAGCGGATTAGGTCTTGCCCGTCTCCCCCCTCGGGGAAACTGCAATAGTGTACATCCGCAAACCGATAATTTTGGCCTGGAAAATGGAGGATAGACTCTGATCCTCCATTTTCCAGGCCAAAATTATTGCCATCCAGATTTGTGCTGAGGACATCTCAAACTAGAAATCATCTTCGATAGTCAGGCTGCCCTCACAGCTTTGCGGGTTGTCAGATTTGACTCTGAGGTGGTACTGGGGTGCCACAGAAAACTTAAACAACTGGTGAAACATCTAAATGTTACCTTGACATGGGTGCCAGGTTACTTTGCGATCAGAGGCAATGAAATAGCTGACACGTTAGCAAGGGGCGCCAGCGAGCTACCGCTCTTAGGTCCAGAACCGACGTGTGGTAGCTTATCTGGCAGCATCAAAACGTTTGTCAGATTGAAACTTGCTGCTAGACACTGCCCCTGTGGAATGGACTCGCCGGCGTAATACAAACCACTACTTTAGCGCAAAATGTCTTGGAGCGGAGGGCCATTGATGCTCATGAACGTTCAACGACATCGTAATCCTAACCAAAAAATTATTTTCTTTAGTATTTCACTAAAAAGATTAATGAATATTTGTTAGTTTATAATGTTCAGGAATAATTGAACAGTCACGGAATTTCGCAAATTTTTCACATTTTCACAAGTTTATAAAAGGTGATAATCGTGTTTCTCCCCTTACTGTAGATTCCAGCTCTAGTCCCGTTCTCGGCTTTTGATCCACCTGCAAAACCAGATCAATTCCCCGAACCTGTCTCTGTGGCTAGATTAATTCCAGTCTATGTGATGGGTAACTTCCACTTCAAACTTTCTATTAAATAGATATGCCGAAATCATGCGATCTAATCTCAATTCCAAAAGGTTGTCTTCCATATAATGCTCAATCATGCATATCAATCGCTTGGTAGCTCTTTTGATCTGAGATGCCCATTTTTGCTTCTCCTATTATCATCAGATGGAAAGGGTGAAGACTTAGTAGGCATATTATTGTTGCGTTAGGAGTAGTTTTGATTATACCTGTCATTCTTAACCACGAAAGCCTCTGCATCTTGCTAAGTACAGTTATAGCAGTTTGTTGCTGCATGTTTGTCAACCATACCAGGGATGCATAAATAATCACGGGTCTGACCACTGCAATACATCATATTTGGTTGTGATGCCCACGTTTTCCGTGGATTCTTCTAGCCAATATAATTGTTGCCTCCACCCTGGTTTTAAATATCTGAAGCTGTCCATCCCAAGTGAACTTGAAATCAAGGATGACACCAAGATCCTTGATGAAGAATATTACTTCTTCACTCCGAAACATTTTACCTGCCTTCTTCTCGTGAATGCTATTATGGTCGTCTTGGAAGGACTAATATTCAGACCTTCCTCCTTAATATTCTTGTATAACCTGTAGAGCGTTTTCAATTTGTCCCGCACTACGTTGTTTGTGAGTTTACCCTGATCTCAGAACGAAAAGATCATCTGGGTATTTCAAACTTTTGTGCCCTCCATTATCCAGTCTCACTTACAGCACGTCTACAGCGATATTCCACAGCACAGGAGACAAGGCTTTACTCTACCGACATCTCTTGCCGACCTGAGCTATTAGCGTGCCGCATTATGATTGTAGGAAGTGATCTTCTTTTAAAAATGCACTCTATTCTTTTATTCCTCGATGCTTTGGAGATTGATTTTGTGAAAAGTATTATCCAATGAATCCTATACGGTGGAGGAAAGGGCACAAAAGCACTTCCTTGGTTTACAGGATATGCTCAGGTCCTTGTATGAGCTGTTGTAAGGCTGTCTCTGGGTATTTTCCTGCTATATACGCATACTGATCTTGGTGTAATGGCTAATATACACCATTCCTTATGTATATATCTATACAGCAGTTTCTTAAGACTTTCAACAAAATGACATCAGACTTATTGGTCTCAGAGACTTTGTTCCGTTTCACCAGGCCATTGGTATGCATCTCAGTGTGGGACTCTCCTTGAGTAACATACTGGGCTTTTGCAACGAAAGTTGAAGACTCTTTTGGATAAATGCCATCCCTTCTGGGGATTTATTTGATTTGAATGAGTTGATTGTCCATTTCACTTTTTCCACATTCACCACTTTCTTTGCTACCTGCTAGTGCTGCCTGGATGCCTGCCTCGCAGTTCCAGTTCTACCTTATTACATATGCGAATGGGTAATTCTAGAACCTGGGGATGAATCCGTCTTTAAAAATTATTGGAATAATATGCGCATGGTACCAATTTGTGCAGCATATGTTCTTAAAAAACCTGAATCATAATGAAATCTGAAAAAAGTGCTTCTTTACAGGGCCAAATCCCCTTAAAAGCTGTTTTACATGCGTATCTTAACGAAAATGATTTATCTAATGTTACTCATCAGTGTTTACACATACAATAATAGATGCTACTAATTCCAAGGACTGCATAACTTTTTTCAAGAAAGCATTTGTAAGGGTATATACCATGACAGTTAATCTGTAAGAAATAAATATCTAATTAGCTGGAAAAAAGACAGGTGTTGCTGGGTATCACTAGTGCAATTAACAGCACAGGGACCGCCTCTATGGAGAGCATTGTGGGCCTCCCCCCGCTGGAGCTTTATGTGAGAGCGGAGGCAATGAATGCGATCCTTAGACTGAAAGCCTGTGGCATCCGAACTTCAGGGTGGGAGGGCACACTTATACTACGGGCACGATACTGGACGGGCCATTGCTGTAAATGCCCACGGACAGCATGGCACCCGAAATTATCTTCACTGAAAAGGTGAAAAACTCCATACCGGAATAGAGACCAGGCACCGCAGTGAGATCGCTGCTAATGATAACTGGTTCACGGACGGATCAAATCCAGCAGGGCACAAGGGCCGTTATTTGTGTGGCCCAGTCCTAATCAAAGGATATCATTAGCCTGGGGAAACATCATAAACATTATAGATGGTTCTTCCAGGCAGATGGTATCCGCCCTTAGCAGGCCCATGATGCAGAAATGATTGCAAAAGGGGCTGCATGAGGAGGAAAATTAATATAATGGACTGATAGCCGGGCTGTCATTAAGGCAGTCTCGAACCCAGTAACTAGGTCAAATAGTTTAGAGACTGCACAAACCAATCCCCGTCCAATACACTTGCACGTAGACTACACCGGCGCGGTTGTCGATATCCTGCATTTCGGGGTGCCGGGACCATGAGGATATAAAGGCAATGTTAATAGCCGATGAACTAGCCGGAGGGCTCTAAGAGACACTTCATGGCTCCAGAAAAGGCATCTATACAACACAGGCCGGGTAAGCGAACCGTGGTGTAGAAGATGCGAACTACAGAGGGAAACGAGTTTACATGTAATCTGCACATGTGAGGAACTGAAGGTACCTAGGCAGAAGTATTTCGGGAGAGATCTATTGGAGCCCTCAAAGATTCTCAAGTTCCCTCTGGGCAAGATACTGGGCTTTATAGAGAATATCAAGCTGCTCGAGTGGAAATAAGAGAATTAACAAGGATGGTACAATGAGCACCTAGCTCAAGTGCCCGGACATCAAGTGCCCACCCTAACTTGAATGAATGTATGAATGAATAGCTGGAAAAAAATAGCGCAGAACATGTACCTGGTCTAAATTGTTGTAGCAAAATATTTTTATTACGCAATGGAATCACAGAAACAATTTGTTGTCAAGCTGTCTCCATTGTATACCAATGAAAACAAAACTTCGAATTCGCAATGATATTAGTGTGTAGATTTATTAAGCTACTGAGTAATAGTAGTAGCATACATTAATAGCATACTCATCGAGCTACGTCTGAAGTCGAAACCCAACTCCCTCGAAACGAAATCTTAAATACTGTCACATTTAGTTTGATTGTGATTTGTGAATCATGAGATGAAAGCGTTTGGAATACGTTCCGAACACATTCTCAATGGTGTCGTATTTCGAATGCGACCAATAATTTATTTATTATGTACCTCTGTTACGAGGCTTATATACCCGTCTCTGTCTTATTTCTACCCATCTGTAATGGATAAATGCCAAAATAACATCCACAATGGTCAAGGTGTTGCATAAGGTTGTCACAATGATGAAGAAGGACTGTCATTTATACTTTCATCAAAGGAGATCTAAAAAAGAACTATTTAAAATCAAGTGTCACGTATTTTGAGTCCAGGATTACGCTGTAAGTTAAAATACAATACAGTAGCAGATTAGAGAAGGCTGTTGCATACTTCCATAACGGAACGGTTGTGGCGAATGTAATAATATCCAGGAATTCTTCGTGGGAGATCAGATCATCGTAAGATTTCTAAATAGAATCGAATACCTTATTCTTTTACTGTTCATGTCTATTAAAATTAGCCATACCTCACTGCCGTATGTGTCTTTTCCCGTCCTCGCTAGCATCCAGATCTGTGAGCGATTTTAAGTCCGTGTATTTTATATTAGATTTCAGTAAATCGTAAGGATTGGTTTCGTAGAGGCGCGAACTCATTGCTAAACTTTTATGCCAATAACGGAATTAATTAACCCATTTCGATTTGTTTTGGGATTAAATTGACTGACATTAAGTTCACAAGTCGTTTGTGCGTTTTTGTCAATGCTACCTGCGCTTGTCTATGCAATACCAAGGAACCTTTAATATATATTTTTTTTCTGTTTCGCATATACAATGAGCATTTTATGTAACTGCGGAAAAACGGTGTTATAAAGTTCTATCTAGTTCTACTTCAGATGCATTCTATTTACCGATAGACTCATTTTATTTCGGTTTTATTTAGGTACCTAGTTAGCTTAACCCATTAAACAATGGTGAAGTGAGCGAGACGGTAAAGCCAGGCAGAATAAATAAAGAGCACCTTTTCTGATACTGTGATGAACTTTTATCTAAGGTTAGTAATGCCAAAAAACATGCCGGTGCTTTGACATTCCACGTTTGTCATTTTCGTATAGATTTTTGCTTAGAACTAGAGTTGACTATATAGCGTATGACACAATCCTGCAAGCGTCAGTAACTAGGGTTACCATTAGTCTATTTTTGAGGGAGGTTTACACCCAGCTTCGGTATGAGGCGCACCGATGAGTATGCAACTAAATATGCAACTAGGCAACGTAAAAAATCCACACTAACAATTAAGGTTCGCAACTTGGGAATTCAAGAAAAATCTAAATGCAAATTCAGGACTTTCACTGATATTAATTTCATAATCATAATCATAATCATATCAATTTATTGGCATCACTTCAGTACATTCATATTGTGAACATATATGCCAAAAAGACTAAATCACCGTAAAGGTGCTCTTCCTTTAGCCTCAATTCCAATTTTTATGGTTTTGGCCAGAAGTATAACACATGAATTGATACACGTCAAATTTATCTTTCCTTTTCTATCACCTAAGTTCTCTTCGTTGGTGTTAACACCATACAACTTGAGGTATACGTTGAGATTATAATTGCATTCTACTTTTCCAAAAAATCACGAAATGTAAAACTAAAGATGCACGTTCTGTCACTTTGACAGATTAATGATTTCCCTGTTTTTTTCATACAAAAATAAATTATCTGCACTTGTTTTTTGGTGTGGCCCTGCATTTTATACTACTGTTGCTTAAGTTATTTCTTGCTCTTGGATTCGTTTAAAAGATATTGTTGCGAGTCAAGTAGCAATATGCGATACCGGTTGTTGGTTGGGTGGACGACCATTCGGACAACACTTCTCAACGGTGTATTCCGGCACTCTGAGCCAAGGGCCTCTAAAGGTGCGTCCACACGATCGGAGTTCGCCGAACTCCGTATGTTCGGCAACTACCGAATCGTGTGGACGCGACCACACGATTCGGGGTTTGCCGAACTCCGAGCAGATACTGGAAAACGCCGAACGTTCGGTATGAGAGTTAAGTGTGGTAGCATTGAGTAATTGCATGAATTAGGTTAGTGTTAGTACAGAAATGCTGACTGGTTATGATCCATTGCTGTTACTGCATAACTGAAACTTTTTTTTTGGTTGGAAACCCGGCAAATCATAAATATTTGAAGTTCTATTATTTTGGTTGAGCATGACCGAAACTCAATATGAATCACGGACACCAGTAATTCATTCATTAGGTTATGAAAATATTGTCAACTACAATTACTTATGCTATTATTTAATTCCTTTTATTTTCCAAGTTTACGATGATGAATGTATGGGTAATTGGGTATATAATGGCGAACAAACTCGAACAAAAAGGGTAGTTTTATTGACCTTCTATAATTTTTATGACTAACGTGATTGTTATCATTGAAAGGTTCGTCGTAAAAATTCGACTGGATCAACGGAAATCCTATTTAGCCAGCGTTTCCAGATGGGAATAATTTGAAATATACTTGGTAATAATATACCGTTTAATACAAAATCAGGTTAAAAATAGAAAATCAATAATAATAGAGAGAGAGAGAAAAAAATTGATTAGGTTAATATAAGGTTACTGATTGTACTTTATGTTCCTTTTTTTCATATTTGAAGAAGCTCTACAAAAAATCATTGATATGTAGTACATATTGTTCTATTGTTATTGTATTCTTATACCTTGAGAAGTTATATACATACTTAACATACTTAAAGCGGTGCTTACTATTTCCGTAACGTGTTTACCAGAATTTTATGCTAATAGCGTCAATAAATCAAGTAAAATTGTCATTATGTATGTATCATTTGCATCTTCGTAATCCAGTGTCTTCGCTCTCGTGTTAACCTGTCAAGTGCTAATAAAAGAAGTAAAATTTTGGTGGATGCGTCGGATAAGAACACTACAAGTCCAGTAGTATTGAATTATACACTGTGTATCAGCCAAATGGAATAAATTCGATAATAAATAAATACGTGCGTGTAAGAAAAAACGATCGGATACGTCGATTGGTATTTTTAGTGGTGCATTTTTTTCAACAGACACCATTTATACATGGTGTGACATGTAACAGTGGCCGATACCAACTCTTTTATTTTAAATACTACACCCTGTATATTATTCAATTTTTGGATTCTTCAGAAAATTTCAGACATGTATCATGTACAATTTCCTATACCTATCTTCAACTGTTTAGGAAATATTAAATGTCTCCAGTTTTTTTTTTGTAAAAAAAATAACAATGAAAAAAGAAAATTATTTGATTACAGAAATTCGCTACAAGACACTCAAAAACTAATGAGTAATCTGTTTATTTCTTGATATTGTAAAAAAGCAAAAGAGAAAAAAACATTAATGTTCAAAATGTTCGCCGCGTGCGTCTTGCCAACATCCTAATCGTAAATAGAAATTTCCTCTAACGTTACTCAACATCTCAGGCGTGACCGATCTATTCGCAAGCGTTATTCGTCTTCTTAAGTCCGCTAAGTCGAGGAGTTTAGTTTTGTATACAATGCTTTTGACATATCCCCATAAGAAGAAGTCCAATGGCGTAAGATCGGGGGATCGTGCTGACCATTCAATCGATCTTCGCTTCCCTATCCATTGATTTGGAAATAGTCGGTTGAGGTACTGCCGGACATTGATTTGGTAATGGGGCGGTGTTCCATCTTACTGAAACCATGTTATATTCGCTGGAACTTGTGGGTTTGCTGGATCAGGATACAAGTTTGTCAAAGTTGGCACGATATTATTTTGGAGTGGTGCTAAATAATTATCGCCATTCAAATTACCTATGGGACCTATGATATGATCTCCAACAATTTCTACCTAAACATTAACCTTTACTGGGTACCTATTGCGTATATTCTTCTCTCATCCAGTGTGGATTTTCTCTCCACCAATAGCGCCAATTTTGACGATTAGCATGACCGTGTAATGTAAAGGTGAACTCATCAGAAAACAAACCATGTTCTAATTGGATCATATTGTTATCTAACATTGCCATCATTTGTTCACAAAAACACGTTCTCCTTTCAAAATCGTCTTCCATGAGCTCCTGAGTTGGTATCATTTATAGGGATGCATTTTATTTTTCTTTTAATAATCATTAATGGTAACATTGAAGATTGTGGCTGCTTGTCGACTAGAAGTATGTTGGTTTTCCTCAAACTCAAGCACAATATCCACTTTGTTAAAATCACTTATTGCATTAGCAGCTGCTTTTTTTTATCTGCCTTACATGTCCAAGCTCGCGAAACTTCTTTTCTATTTTACTAATTGTCCCTTGGATATAGGCGGCAAATTTGGATTTTTTTTATAAAATAAGAGAGCAACTTCCATTTAAGGCAGTTAACGAAATTCAAACGACTATAGCACTGACAACTAAACTGTCATGCAGGCAGGCAACAATTGAAGATAGGTATAGGAAATTGTACATGAAATATGTCTAGAATTTTCTGAAGAATCCAAAAAATGAATAATACACAGGGTATAGCATTTAAAATAAAAAAGTTGGTATTGGCCACTGTTACATGACACGTCGTGTATAAAAGGTTTCTGTTGAAAAAAATGCACAACTAAAAATACCAATCGACGTGTTCGATCGTTTGGCTGATACACAGTGTATAATAGTCATTACAATATACAGCATCCTAAAAAACTATAGAGTGTCAGAAATAACATGAATAAAATTAAGCGGTAGTTTTGTGAGTAATAAAAATACTTCAGTTTAGTTTACCGTGCTTTCCTGATTATAGTAGATCATTTTTAATCGTTGCTAACAGTGCATGCACGCACTAATCACTTTGATAGTTTGTATGTCACTAAAATAATTAATAATTAATTAATTAATCAATCAATTAATTAACCAATCAATTATTAATAATATAAAATAACCTCCCTTTCTGAAACGGTATGGCATGTTCCTACTGACAACTTGAGAAAAGCTTTGGAATTGATTTTTCAGGTAAGTCCATTCGATGTCAAATATTCTCTACGCAATTTGCAATTCGATTTTTAGGTGCACCGTCGCCAGGTTTACGAGTTACTATCCCAGTTTTACAAAATTTATTATTCATTCCACGAGCATATTTATAATTAATCAAATTATACAAATCAAACCTCAGTATTCGCACGGGATATACAATTGTAAATTTTAAAGTTATTAGAAGCAATCAGCGAAGATTTATTGTATGGAGGGAAATAATTAATTCCAATCAATTTAGTAAATAAGATTAGATTCTTCTTTCCAATTCATTTTCTATATTGAAATAATCTATGATTAACATCACCCATTTCTTGACATAACTGACATAAAGGGGGATCAACAACACCAATTCTATGTTTCTTTTGGTTTGTCAGTGACAGTTGTCACAATTTGAAGTACCATCTAAAAGTTTTGCTTAATTAATTTGCTTAAAAAACAACCTACTCCAAACAGAAAAGCATTTGAAAGCACGGTATCATCTATGGTTTATGAAGAAATTATAAAAAGGAAAAATACACTTTATATAGATATATGTATTTATTATCGAAAATGTTACATCACAACACGGAATCAGTTTTATATACAATTCAAGTTCAATAGTGGAAACAAACATCTTAAAATAAAACAAAATTAACTACCCCAGCTCTTGAGATGCTGGCAGTAATATAATAACGATATCACAGAATACCCTCATATATTTAACGCCATATACAATAGATGCATTTACACTGACAGATAATTTGTAACGTGGATCTTAACCTAAGATAAGTGACATAAAATTAAAAACATCTTTATTTAAAACAGATTAGATTTTATTGTTCGTGTGTCCTGTACTCTTGGACATGAATGATACATTACATATTATCAGTGTAACTAATGTCTCATTTAGGCCATAAATAACAACAGAAATGCTTCTATTGGCATTGTTATCTTAGCCCTAGGAAGGTAAACATTCTAGAATATCTCGATGCATTTTTAATGCATTGTGAAAAAAAAAAGACATTTACTTTACTAGGGCGAAAATTGATCCATTAAATGGATCTTATTATAATATGACACATACATTCAATTATGTAATCACAAGTCGGGTAAGAAATATCACGTTTGTGTGGCTGAACTGAAAGGTTGAACTGCATATCGTGAAGAAATAGAATTTGTTGTAGCATTTGAAAACTTGATGGTTTAGACTATTGTTAATATATACGAATTCGCTTTCTTTCAGTGTTGTACCTACACTTTTTTGTCTATGAAAAAATTTATGTCTAACGAAAATTTTTTTATTGGAAATAACATAAACACATGCTCTCATATTATTATTTTCGTTACACATACACTTTTCTTATGTATAGTTTTAAATTATTAATGACTGCGAATAGGTAACCAGTTAAACCAGTTATTATTTTGACGTCTCACATTGTCTGACATTTCACTACTGTTAAATTTTAGAATAGCTACTGTTGTTTAATTTATTATCATTTATTTTAATTTTCTTTCTGTTCATTACGATGGTTCTCTGATGGAAGAGACAACTTCAGCGTAGGAACTATCAGGAGATGGCGCAGCTATCGGAATTGAAAGGAGGTGAGGGTTGCCTCAAACTTAGGACGATGACAATAACAAGATCTCATAGCTGACTAATTCACTAACCCCCATATTCATAGTTCAAGGAAAATCTTAAGGAAAAGTATGACTTACGTAAGGAGACCTTACGCCTTAAACAACTTCCTATTTCATAGTCACAATATCGATTCACTTCGGCTATTTTCGGACAAGGATGCTTGTCGGAGGATTGATGAATAGAATTCTATTAAATGACATGGTTTTAAAACGGCCGTTTGCACCGTTCGTGATTAAGTTATAATTAAAATTTAATCATAAAGTTTAAATTCCCTTGCACCGATTGCTTAACTAATAATTAAATCCTTAATTCGTGATTATCTTTAATGTCTCTCGTGTTTATAGGCGATTACAGATTATGTTATGCAGTTTTTGGTTATAATACAAATATATGTGACTGTAAATGGAAATACCTAATTGCTAATTAAAATGTTCACTTTGAAGATTAGGACAAGGAATAGCGGGGTGGAAGAAGTGTATATTTGGTAGGGTTTTAGAAAGTGCAAGGTAAATCAAAAATTAATGCCAAAAATAAAAACTAACAATAAATGTATTTGAGGATTACTTGTGGTTTCAGGTGGGAATGATTCGGCGGTATTTCGTAATAGGAAAGGATATCTTTCTATAAATTCACAATTTTTATATGATGCTAATTTAACCCTAAACCTACCAAGGTGTGCTTTTGAGGCACAATTGATTTTGAAATTGCTGGAACTTTGTAAGTTAACTGCCCACAGACTGGAGGATTTTTGTATTCTCAAAATAAACTATTGAACACAGAATGACATAAAAATTTTTTAAAATATTTTTCCTATTTTACTAAAAAAATTAAACATAATTTACCGACACGTCCTACCAAGGTGTGTCTTTGAGGCACATACTGTTATTATACTATAAAATGCATTGCTACGTTATTTAAAACTAGGTATGTGGGTAAATCCCGTAATAAGATATGCTTTATATTTCGGGACTTCCCCTTGTATGTAAGAAACTTCCAGTTGCATATGAGGGGAATTCCCTAAATGCGTTTTGCTAAAACAGTCAGCTTACAAACTGCATTGCTATCAGTGTATTTGTGACTTTCCTAACGAACGCATTGGCCGTTTTAGGTGTCTATTGGTTAATTTTATTTCTTTTACCTAGTGGAGAGTATAGTATAGACCAGGTAAGCAAAATAAAGTTTTGATTGACCCCAGTAAAAATAGATTTGTTGTTTTATGCTTATTTGGTTTTGAAATTTATGCAGAAAGTATGACCGATTGGTTGACTGACCGACGCCGGCCACTAACTGAAAAGGAGTTGCTCGATGCATTGTACGAAAGTGATGAGGATTTGGAAAGGAATGTAAATGATAGTGAAGATAAAGAAGAGCCAAATGACGAAACCTCTTCTAGTGAAGCGGATTATCAAGAAACTGGCGATGAAGAAAGCGATGAACAAGAAGGAAGTGACGATAGTGATGCTAATGATGAACCGCCCGGCCATTCGCAAACTTTTTATTGAAAAGATGGTACCGAGTGGAATGCCACGCCGATTGCCAAGGGAAAAACACGTGCACACAACAACTAATTACAACAGCTTTGAACAAAATGAAACTTCCACCTGGAGTGCATGTTGATACTCCTTGTGACGCATTCAATTTGTTTTTTGATGATACGGTTATTGGTATTGTGGTTACTTTCACTAATAAGGAGGCTGCTCGTATTCTTGGCGATTTGTGGAAACCAGTTGACGACGTTGAAATCCGTGCTTTCTTGGGCCTTTTGATTACTGCTGGAAGAAATAAACAAGGAATGGTGGACTATAATGAGCTATGGAATCCTTATATGGAAATCCTGTTTATCGAGCGTGTATGTCACGAAATAGATTTACTCAATTACTAAGATTTATTCGTTTTGACGATAAAGCGACCAGAACCCTCCGAAGGCAAAAGGACAAGTTGGCACCAATTAGAGACCTGTGGGACCGTGTTAATACAAACTTGCTGAAATATTATCTTCCTGGCAGTAATCTAACCATCGATGAACAACTGGTGCCTTTTAGAGGTCGTGTTATCTTTCCGACAGTACCTGCCAAGCAAGCCAGATAAGTACGGTATGAAAATTTGGTGGATATGCGATAGTGGAACTAGTTATCCGTTACGTCGTATACCGTACTTAGGAAAAGAAGGTCTCAACAGAGCAGAAAACTTAGCGCAAAAGGTGGTTGAAGACCTTTGTGAACCTTTCTGAGAACTAAAAGAATATTACGTTCGACAACTTCTTCACCAGTTACGAGCTTGCATCCAGTTTGCTTACCAAAGGCCTAACTTGTGTAGGAACGCTCAGAAAAAATAAGCGCTGCATACCACCAAATTTTTTACCTCACAGGCGACGGAATATTGAAAGCAACTTGTTTGGTTTTCAGAAGACAATGACTTTGGTATCTTATGTACCTAAGAAAAATCGCTGTGTCATATTATTATCTACAATGCACAACGACTCCACCTTGATGAGGAAAATAAAATAAATCTGAAATCAATAAGTACTACAATTCACGAAAGGAGGGGTGCATACACTTGATCAGATGGTACATACATATTCAGTGAAACGAAAACTAATAGATGGCCTTTGGTCTATTTTTTCAATATAATTGATGTGTGTGGAGTAGCTTCATTTGTCGTTTGGAGAAATATCCATCCTGACTGGCATATTTCCAAAAAAACGAAGACTTTTGTGTGTCCCTGATCTGCCGTTTCGGTTGTCTATTAGTATCATATTTTATATTTATATAATCCAAAAATCCTCTATATCTGCCATTGCATCCCATTAATTAATTAATAAATGATTAATGACATCCAAAATAACAACACGTGTCAAATTTATATCAAGTATGCTTTCCTAAGGTATCCTTAAGGTACCTACGGAGCTACTTTAAGATTTACGTAAGGTAACCTTAAGGAAAAATTGTGGTCTATGAAACAAAAATTTGTATGTCAAGGACAACCTTAAGGAAAAGTATACCTTAAGGAAGCTCTATGAATAGGGCGGTAAATCTTTGTTATTATTAAAGAATCATAGAGAAATTATTTATAATAACTAGTATAATTGGTTGCCTAGTCGCCTATCACCAATACAGTGTCAATTTTTTTTTGCGACTACAAATAGGAAAAATGTATGTGTAATGAATGTCAATGTAAATTTGATTAAAATTTAAAGGAATTGCATTATAAATAACAGTAGTAGGCCGGTTTGAAAGTTGATATTAAGTTGCTATTTTACTAGAGCAATACTTTCTTCTGATATTTCCTATTATAAATTGAATGAAAATTTCGAAATACTGGATTATTTATAACGAAAGTATTGTACAGGTCGTTGTACAGATAACTTAAAATTAAATATGAGAGCATACTGTAGGACTCACAAGAAACAACAAACTCAAATTACAAAAATAATTTGCGATATTATAAATAAAAGCTCGTTGTTCTGTTCGTATAAATTTATCAACATTACGTACTAACACTCAGTCCTCGACACGTCAGTTATGGCTGCGGGAACTTTCACGTCCTCGTCTTCAGTCTCTTCAGCGATTTGCTCGAAAACACATATCTGAGGTTTCGATAACCTCCTCAGTGTCTGCGCCACCGGCATACTGTGTCTCACTTCGATTTCATCGTCCCTATTCAATAAATAATCCAATCGTGCGATATTTGGCTCATCATCTCGTCCAATTTATCGTCAATTTTATGCACCGCGTTGTCTATAGCCACTTCCGCGTTCGATTCGATGTTACACACCTTCTCTTCACCGTCCGGCTGATGTCTTTCGTTATCACTGTCCGGTTGAGTCACTATCACGGTGATTGGTTTCGCGATGGCCGGTGGAGATGTCATCTTGGAGGCCTTCGGTGAGCACGCGGGTTGCGGTTTTTGCATCGAGGATGCCACCAGGTCCAATTCCGTGTACTTTTCGTTGGCTAAGATGTCAGGCGATGGGATGTATTCCATTTCGAAGTGTACGCTGGGCGATATGGTTGTGAATTGCTGCGTACTGCGGGGATACTCCAGACACTCTAAGCGGGTTTGCGAAAATTTCGCGCTGGCGTACGTTTTAAAAGTAGGAGACGATATCTCGGTCACTTTATGTCTGTATGCGGGTTCGCCCGTTTCGTTCGCGCCGTTCTTGCAGAAATACGATGACTGGTAGCAAGGTGCTGAGTCGTTATCGGTTTCTGGTGTTTGCATGGTGTAAACTAGAAATAAGTAATAGTATAGTATTGCATAATAATGATATGTAGGTAAGTATTAAAAGTTACACGAACATTCTATAAGTTTATATATCAAATTGTTACGATTTTTAAGTAAATATACATAAATTCGACTTATTTTACGGACATCGTAGTTGTGTTTTTATGATTTCTTAACTCCCTCAACTTCTTGGTGCTGTGACTGTACAGACTGTCCCACCGGAAACTGGTTCTTTAATTGCACACATATATTTTTTTTTGTTTTAGAAAATAATCATCTGTGTAAAAATGTAGTATAATACAAATGCTGCACTAACCTTTCTAAAGCAATAATCGTGGCAACAAAACCCCATTAAAGAAGAAAAAATATTAGAACTACTTACTCATTACTCACTCCAAATGAGGAGATCGAGTGATATGGGGTTTGTCGCTTGCTCCTGCGGAATCAAGTGAGCGAGCAAGCCGAGTGGCGGTGATCATCAAAGAGTGAGGCGGCAAACATAAAAGCCTTTGATGTTTGCCGCCTCACTGGCGGCGCAACAAAAGATTATATCTTCTCAAATATTCTACACTAGACGATTCTAGATCATTCCTTCATTTTGCCTATATAAACGGGTGGATGGCCCGAACTTTAGTTCAGTTCTATTTGAGCTACCGAGGTGATAACTTCGACAAGCGATATCCTGGCGAACTGCTAGTGCCGTCAATTTGCTTTGTGACTTTGTGTGCATCTTGAGTGCTTACTAATTATATTTTGTTATTAAGTTTATCGAACGAAAACTAAACGAAAATGATGTCTAGTGGAAAGAAATGAAAAGTAGATGCACAGGGTCGCCAGTTTCAAGAAAAATGGACTGAAGAATTCTTTTTTATCTTGCACAATGGTAAGCCTATTTGTTTGTTGTGTAATGAATCAATTTCAGTGATGAAAGAATTCAATATAAAGAGGCATTGCTCAACTAAACATCCTATGCTGCACTCACTAACAGGACAAATAAGAAAAGACAAAATCCAGAAGCTTACCGCAAATTTGTAAAAACAGCAGCAAATGTTTCATAAACAAAGAACACAACTTCATAATGTTGTGAAAACTAGTTTTCTGGTTAGTTCAAAATTGGCAAAGTCATTAAAACCATTTGCCGAAGGAGAATTTATCAAGAAGTGTATGTTAGAAGTTTGCAGTGTTTTGTGTCCTGAAAAGAAAATTGAATTTGAAAAAATTAGTCTGTCAAGACGAACTGTTGCCCGACGTATAGAAATGATGGCTAATGATATAAAAACAACTTTGACTGATCGTATGGCTGGTTTTGAATCATTTTCCATAGGATTAGACGAGAGCACCGATTTGTCTGACACAGCTCAACTGGCTATATTTATTCGAGGTGTTGATAAAGAGTTCACTGTTACTGAGGAATTGCTTGCTTTACAGCCGCTAAAAGGAACCACTACAGAAGAGAACATTTTTAATGAAGTTGAAAAGGTAGGTATTCACAACTTTTGGTTTGCCATGGTCAAAATTAGTTGGTGTATGCACAGATGGTGCACCTTCTATGGTCGGCTTACGTAAAGGTTTCATCGGAATTTTGTATGAAAAAGCAACTTCATAGCATTATCCACCAAGAGAACTTGTGTTCTAAGTCCATTCGACTCCAGAATGTTATAAATGTGGTAGTAAAAATCATCAATTTTATTCAATCCCGAAAGCTTAACCATCGTCAGTTCAAGGCGTTTTTGGATGAAATATCAGCCGAATATGACGACGTAACATATTATTGTGAAGTCAGATGGTTAAGCAAAGGAAAAATGCTGAAACGGTTTTACGAGCTTAGAAATGAGATAGCAGATTTTATGCAAATAAAAGATAAACCACTATCTGAATTGAGTGACCCAAAATGGATATGTGACTTAGCAATTCTGGTCGACCTTACAGGCCATTTGAATGATTTAAATTTGAAACTTCAAAAACAAGGACAGTTAGTAAATGATTTGTACAGCCGTTTGAAAGCGTTTCAAAACAAAATCCTCTTGTGGGAGGCACAGTTGCTGTCTGGTAACAGTTACAATTTCACCACGCTCTCTGCGTATGAAAATACTGCTTATGCTCAATATGCTGAGAACTCAAGTTACTGTCGACGCACTTTTTAACAGATTTAGCGATTTTAAAAACATGGAAGACAGTTTCAATTTATTAGCTACTCCAACAAAAAGTAATGTACAAAATGCTCCAATATCCTTGCAAATGGAGTTGATCGAACTTCAAGAAAACTCACTCCTAAAATCTAAATTTGAAGACGTGGAGTTGTGCGATTTCTACAAAAAATACCTCGAAGAAGACCATTTTCCGGAGCTTTGTGCGTTTGGCAGTACTTATAAATGCGAACAGTTCTTTTCAATGATGAAAGTTAATAGATCAAAACATCGTACAAGGCTGACTGACGATAATTTGGAAAATTGTTTACGTCTTTGTATCAGTGGAATTCATCCAAACATCGATGGATTAGTTTTCTAAATTCAAACTCAAGGGTCTCATTGATTTCGTTGTCGCTATTTAACTTTCGTAGTTTGTAATAATTCCAAATTTCACGATTTAATTATAATGTTGTTCCTATTTTTTTAATTTCATTTTCTTATTTTAATAATCGCATTATAATAACATGTCGTATTATTTCATGTCTGATATCTATCGCTAAAAATTACTGAACACCACTTTAAAATGCACTACTTTTAAACGCAGCCCGCGAACGTATTTGCACACTAAAGTTTGGCCCACAACATGTCATACTTGTCTTAAAGTATTTCTAACTATACAACCACAGTTAGCATAAGCAAAGATATTGTTACTGATATTAAGCAAATGTCTGTTAACGGTTAGAACCGCGAACGTGTATTCATCTATTTCGGCAGACGCGGCGTGCGTTATTTCGGGTATATTACTAGCATATTTACGTTTGAGGGAACTAAATTTCGTAAGGACGTAAAAAATAGGGTTCAAGGGTTTAGTTATGACAACGGGAATTAGATTAGAACCGGGCAATGGGGCCGAATTCATCCCACAGAATTAATACATATGAAAAATTTGTAGGCACTTTTGGAGAAAATTTAGAATTTTTTATGGATAGATCGAAGGATGAGCATGATACAGGGGCGGCTTTTGTTGTTGATAATAATATTGAAATATTATAATCAAAAAATTAAGTTAGCGAAAGAGGCACTGTCTAGGGAGCATAGTGATAGAATTAGTAATGAATTAATTTCATCTAAGGAAGTTAAAAAGCGTTTAGAGATAAACTTGATAGTAATTGGCATTGTAAGTGAAATATTAGTTGAAATGGGAGGTGCACTGGAATATTTATCGCCAACCTTACACATCTTAAGGTTATTGCGTATTAGCCTGTCGCAGCACAGTATGATTTGTCCAAAAAGCGAATAGCACTAGAATAATCCACCGCGCTGAGCCATACTTTCATTCGGATTGTTTTAATTCCATCCGTTTTTTGTTTTTTTTTTAACGCACCGTGCCGTGCTGTTACGCGGACCCGTCAATGTGCCATAATCTTTAGGGAGATGAAGGTTAATTTAATACTTTATTTAATAATGAATCACGTTAATTTTGAATCAAATTTATGTGGGTTAGGAGGGTTAATGATTCGCATTTGGAATGTTGTGGGCTAGATACGGCGGGGCATGTTTTATTTGAATATCCATTCACTGACCGAGTGCTGGTGTCGTGCGGAAGTTAGGGAATTGGTTAGGAAGTTACATTAGCCGCGATGCAAAACAGATTTTTTTTAATAATGCTGCTAGAGAGTTAGATAGGTTACGCCTTGATATTTAGACAGTTAGCAGCGAATTATAAATGAATGTTTCGTACTTTTAGTGATCTAAATTTGTGTTGAACTATAGCTGTTAGCATAGTTGAGATAAAATATAAGCCCTTACTTTCATTACTATTGGTTAGAATAATTAGGATCAAGTTATTGTTAAATATTAGAGTAGGTACTGCTGTTGTTTTATTTGTTTTTAGATCGTTACTGGTTCATCGTCTTACTGTTTCAATTTCAAATTGATGATGTGCGAAGAATGGGGCATCTACAGCCCTATCTGCAAGGCTGTCAGAATTGTGGAAACGTGGAGGCTGCTTTAACGCTTTAACCGAAGGCTTGAGCAGGCCATTCTTTTTACGAAAGGGTAAATAACCGCGTTGTTAGCACAGATAGACATATTTATACAAAGCTATGCTGTTTTTCTATGTAGAATTTAAAAATGGCGTAATTGTTGGTGTTTTATTAATAAATTGAGTAGTATGTTTTCTGCTTTTTGGAGCACTCTATATAACCACAAATATTTTTAAGCTATGTAGCATTGAATTCTATAAAATTGTTGTTCAAAAGATTTCTTCCTAAAATTAAAAATAGAACTGTAATTAAAGATGCAGTAATTGAAGGGAAACTCTGTACTTTGCTATGTGCAAAACGTTTTCATATGAAAATATAGCAAGGGTTATATATATATTGGAAAGAAATCTTGCGGAAGCTTAGCGCTCTTATTACATTACGTTACTTTACCATTTTTGTCTTGTTATTTCATTTGTTTTGAAAGTGATTTCCTTGATATTAATATAATCTAAACAAAGGAACAAGAAACCAAAACACTGACAGCTAGAAAGAATTTTGGTATGATCGGCTAAGTTAGCTAAAAAGTTAAGAAGCTGTAAATAATTATATCAGAACAGATATCTTGGAGCGGGTGCCATTGCACTCCTGTCAGCACGCCTATCAAACGGGCCAAATTTCACTGAGACTGCATTAGTGGAGCTGACGGCCAAAACCAAAGATGCACTGACGAATAAGAAACCGGTAGTGTGCGCCTTTCTAGACATAGAGGGTGCTTTTGATAACACTCCACACGAGTCTGTCAAAAAAGCACTAATTGATAGGGGGGTAAACGGCGTGACTTCTAGATGATGGATGTCGCAGCTGCTGTCTACCAGGTCGGTGGAGGCGGAGGTGGGACATAAGACCATGTCGGTTAATACGACCAGAGGATGCCCACAGGGGGGAGTTACATCCCCACTTATGTGGAGCCTAATAAGTAGACGAACTCTTATGCGGACTGACGATTCTAGGTATCACCTTGTCAAGGGTATGCCGATGATATTGTCATATACGCAGAGGCAAATTTGTGAAGAATACCCTCTGTGAACTAGGTTCAAAAGATTGAACTTCACGAGGAAGATGGTGTCGATCGATGGACTCAATGTCAACCCCACTAAGACTACCTTAGTAGCATTTACTAGGAAAAAGAAATCCAATCTTTAAAACCATAAAATAGGGATGGGCAAAACATAATAGATTGGAGAACGGAAGTTAAATATTTAGGCCTTACCCTAGGACAAATAAACTTCTATGGAACGAATATGTACTTGAAAGTAACCAACAAGGCCAAAAGAGCTCTTGTGGGTGTGCAAGAAACCTTTGCAGGAAAATTGGAGATGCAACCCAAAAATACTGCTTTGGATCTATACAGCGATAGTGAGACCGATCATCCACTATGCATCAGTAGCATGAGAGCAAAAGAACTAATCTGGCCACCGCGAGAATTAACCTCTCGAAAGTGCAAAGATTAGCATCTGTATGCATAACGGGGCCTATGAGAACCTGCCCAACAGCAGCAGCTATCGAAGTAGTATGGATCTTTCCCTCTCCATATTGTTAGTAGAGGGCGTGGCCAAAAAGAACCACACTCAGATGGTCAAGGAAGGAATGATTAGGCATAGGCCTCAATCTCCTGACGGTGGATCAAACCTGGGATATGCCCGGGATGATATGTTAAATTAGCTTTAGCTAGTAAGCTCAGGGCGGTGCAACTCTGGGAGCATTGTAAACGAAGAGGAGACTTACCTTAGACTGGAGCCCTACTGAGATCCTTACACTTTCTGAAGGAATAGGATGGGAAGCCAGTGTAAAGCAAGCAAGAATAGGTGACACAACAGCGTCTTTTAGGTCGCAGTGTAACATCACCCTTCTATTTACATACAATACATTGCATTAGCTAAAAGGTTAATAAATTATTTTACCAAGCGAGACATTTAAAAAAAGAAACATATATTTAAATATGCGTGGACAAGGGATGAAAAAGTATATCAGAAATTAGATTATTCAGTGCTAAGCAAATGAACAAAAGACATAAGATCAGTAATAACAAATGCGCATATTCTGAAGTGTTGTTTTTTTAACACGAAGTTGCAACTGGAGAGTTAGTGAAGTATAAGCAGCTGCTTAACGCTCTAAGCCGACAATAAATCCGAAATCCCCTATACTCAAGTTCCTTACAATTTACAAAACATCCCCATTTCATCGCTCTTACCGGTAAATCATCTCAAGACGATCCTTCCCAATTTAGTAAAGAAAAAAAAAAAGTATAAGGATCCAATTAGGCGTCTCGAGGGGTGAACAGTTTTCGGTCCGTCCGAAATTTACATATACTTACATTTGAGGGGATCGGCCGTTCCTTCGGTACTGCATTTTTTGTCGTTCGCGCCCTTAATTCTAGCGAGCGTCAGTCTTCTTAATGAAATTTCCGAGTAAAGTGTGTAGCACAGCAGAATTACGAAGCCCTGTAATACATATTTCAGGATATAAATACTTGACGACATTCGTCAACGGGAGTGGGGGCCGGCAAAGGCGCCAGGATAAGCTGGCACGCCTCGTTCCGCTCATGATGTACGCACTCACCAGTAATATGGAGATTGAGCTGAATAAGTAGTGGCACAGCATCAGTTTCGGGAAATTGATGTAAGCAATGCTGCTGAATATCATTAGCGTTGTCGAGTAGAAGACGTACGCGGATCGATGGATCAATTTTATCCTGAAAATGAGCGTGCAATTAGCGTTAAACAGGACTGTTTCGTACAAAATACTTGTCGCGTATCAATGAATTACGTCTTGTAAAAGAAAGAACAGCGCTCCTACTGTAAAATATTACATTACAGAAACTACAATAAAAATTTTAAACGTTATTATCAAAAATTATCAGTGCTACTGGACACTTATTAACAGTTAATAGCATGAATACTAACATTTATTTATTCAAATATATTGCTCTGTTTTTCAGAACAAAATGCCCGGGATTTTAAAATTTAATTTTCTTTGGTTCAATACAATTAAATATTATTATTTTTAAAGGCTCTGCTCCGATAAGCCATTGAAAAGGGCCCCTAAAGCTATCAGGCTGAAATTAAAGCAAATGAGTACTACTGTTACATATACTATAAATACGAAAAATTAGCTCAATCGATGCCACCCCATTCGAGATATTAGCATAAGGGTGAAAAAATTCAATATTTTTTTTTCTCAGGAATTACTTAAGCTATCACGTTCAAAAAAATTATGCAAGTAAACACTGATTATGGGCATTCTATAAAAATTCAAGAACTAATTCGCTCCACTCAGTTCAAAGTTATTGTTATTTTCCCCTTTTTTAGGGGTGGTTTTTTTGAGTTTGGTTCAAGATGCCAACTTGGCTTTTTGTTATATTAGATCATATGCATTTAGGTTTATTATATATTTTTTTCAGTTTTTTCTGTGTGGTAGAACATGTAAATAAAAAATCAAATCTCTTGGAATGATTTTAGTAGGAGCAATTTGTTATTGGGTTACTTTTAGGGTTAAAATAATTATTATCGATTACTTTCAGGATTATTTGTATAAATTGTTCAGCCCTATTAGTTATAAAAGCACCGAAATATACAAAAATATGTAACAATAAAATAATATTTAATTCCGTACACGCAGTTCAAAGTTATTATTATTTTCCCTTTTTGAGGGTGATTTTTTTTGAGTTGCGTTTAAGGTGCCAGTTTGACTTTTTATTATATGACATGAGTGTATAATTATATTGGTTTATTATATATTTCGTCAAGTTCTTCAATGAAGTAATACAAATAAAAAAGAAAACCTCTTTGATCTTAGCAGCAGCATTGGGTTATTGATTATTTTAAGGATAAAATTCAAATTATTCATCGATCGGTCAGATTATTATATCTATGTACATTTCAGCCCTAGTATCTATAAAGCATCGACATATAAAAAGAATATTGTAACAATAAAATAAATTTAATTCCGCACACGCTGTTCGAAGTTATTTTTCCTTTAGGGATGTTTTTTCAAGTTGGATTCTCACTTTCGACTTGATTTTTCTTACCATAAATCTATGCGTTTTGGTACAATATATATGTTTTTATATGATAACATATTAACATAAATCAATCAAATCTGTGTTAGATATTTATTGTTCTACTAACAATATATTTCTATCTATCTAACATTTGTTATTGCAACAAGCTATGTATTTATAGTTACGATTTTCTTAATGTTGAACAGAACCACTATTCGTATTTTACTTTTGTTCTAACTGCCAAACAGATATATATATTTATTATACATATTTCTTTAATCAATGTTCTGAGACATGCATAATTTGTTTTAATATGACAATTATTTAATTGTGAGAGTTTGGAGACTGTTGTTTAATGTAATTTCTTTATGTAGAATAAACAGCAGTGCTGTAGAAAGTAAGTTAAAATATGTTCTCACATAAGTGTATTAATCGCGGTGGTTTGCTAATAAAAATATCTGGAAGAAAAAAACTTAAACAAATAAATAAACGATGAAGATGATAGAAATACTTATTTCGAGCTATTCATTCTTCCCAGAAGAATAAGTGAAGGTTGTAAATCAAGAGCATACTTCCCAGTTCATATAACATCACTTGTAAAGAATTTATTGGGAAAAAAGTATATAGTAAATCCAAATGCAGGCATTACTATACTAAAAAGTCAAGTTCGAACCTTAAATTCAAAAAACCACCCCCCAAAGGGAACTTTGACTTCGTGTATGGAGCTAAATATTATTTTATGTTGACTATGAATACATATATGTTAATAATAAATGTAACAACAGATAATATATTATATAATAATATACTACTTATTATTATTTATTCTTACAGAATTATTTTTATAGCTCAGTGCTTTCATAACTACTAGGGCTGAAGTGTACAACATATAAATAATCCTGAAACCGCTCGATGATTTTTCGTTTTTATTTACATGTTCTACCACACAGAAAAAACTGAAAAAAACTATAATAAACCTAAATGCATGCGGTCTAATATAACAAGAAGCCAAGTTGGCACCTTGAACCAAACTCAAAAAAACCACCCCTAAAAAGGAGAAAATAATAATAACTTTGAACTGAGTGGAGGGAATTAGTTCTTGATTTTTTATAGAATGCCCATAATCAGTGTTTACTTGCATAATTTTTTTGAACGTGATAGCTTAAGTAATTCCTGAGAAAAAAAATATTGAATTTTTCCACCCTTATGCTAATATCTCGAATGGGTTGACATCGATTGAGCTAATTTTTGGTATTTATCGTATGTGTGACAGTAGTACTCATTTGATTTAATTTCAGCCTGATAGCTTTAGGGGCACTTTTTAATAGCTTATCGGAGCAGAGCCTTTATGGCTTTTAATTTATTTATTATTTTGCTTTTTCCATAAAATTAAATAAAATAGTATAGTCGTTTTTATCCACCCAGCGACCTATCTGATAAGTGAAAGAATACTGTGAAAAGTGACTTCCTACCTTCTAGGTGACACGGGACGCTTCTAGGAGCACCAAATCGTCTGTCAAAATCGTACTCCGGGCGCTTACTAACGAATAGGCACTCCCAAAGCCCCTTCTCGGATTATTAAAATTTGAAATATAGTAATTATCGAAAGACGTTGTAAAAACACTAAATGTACAAATAAAAGAATGTTTTAAACCAAAACAAGCTTAAATCTTTGTTCAGTTACCAAATGCTAGGTTTCATCATTGAGACTCTTTGATCACAAGGTACGTATGTTGGAATCAGTAAATACTATATAAAACATATTATTTAATACAAAAATACGTATTCGAACTTTGTCAGATTAAAATTTAATTCATTTAAAAAACAGCGCCATCTACCCGTAAATAGCAAAAACTAAATTTAATAGAAAACGATCATCTGTGATTATCGATATTTGTTAAGAATAACTATTTATCACAGACCAACTCACAATCAGTGATTTTCTTTATACAACTCTTAAATATTAAAAATTCTTAAAATACTAAACTAGATGGCGGTTGATATAAATCTAACCCCAAATTGACATATAGTGAAATAAATTATAAAAATCTAATTTCTGGTTAAATATTGAAATGAAACTAATTAATTATTTTCTGTTTTAGGATGAGGTATACTTAAATGAATACTGACTTGAAAGCCAAACAGGGATATTCTAAGCCGGGCGGAGATGCAGTTCTCTGGGTACAGATTGGATATTCGGTTCGCTGGGCCCCAATCGGTCAATAACATGGAATGGTATACTGGCCGGGAATCTTCGTAGGAAGTTTTTAGGAAATTCTTGTCAATTTTGCAGGTATTTAGTAAGGATTTTAAATATTCAGGAATTATATCGATACTTTAAACACTTCTTGGAACTTTGATATTTTTCAAAGTGTGGCATAAAAATCGTAATAGGAAATTAATACAACCGTCGTCTCTCGTAGCCACAGGCAGAATGAGGATTCAAATTAAATTTACTCAGTCAACAGCCTTCGATTGTTATCGCTATCAGGCAGGCCAACTTCAATTTTGAAGAATACCGCTAACCGACATTAAGATACCGTTATTTCCTCTAGTTTGAGGGGAATACGGCAAAAGTTACAAATAGGTATCCCGAAGAATGAAAAATCTCTCCGAGCAAAATATAACAACACACATAAAATATACCAGGTAAGCTTGAATTAACATGGAAAATAAAGTTTACATTATAATAAAGGCAATATTTAGCACCTAATGCTAATATTGTCTATTTTAAATAGTTATTCTTAACAAATTCAAAAATCGCCTGTAAAGTAAGTAACACACGCCTGACTTTTCAATAACTTCTTCATTTGGTTTTGAAACCTGTTCTAAATGACTCTATATTAGATTCCATACATTTGATTCCATAGCATTATACACTCTCTCTACTATACGAGTTAATAAACACTATTAACAGAAATTTATTATACATTCTCAGCGGTAATATAAAATATCATCGTTCCTTTAGGAGCTATAAAATATATTAAAGCATAACATATTTATTTTAAAGAGTACAATCTATTTCTTTCAGTGCATATCTTTTAGTGCATTTTTAGATATTAGTGGAAATTTTAAAGCCGACTTTATAAACATCTCCCTATCTATTCGGTTACCGATAGAAAAACAAAAAATAAGGTGCTTTTAAAGCAACGCCTCTAAAGTGAAATGTAGAGAGTTTTTATGGGATTGTGGAGGGCATAGGTTCTCTACTATTTAACCTAAAAGAATAAAAAGTAAACGAAATTATATAGGTGTCCTACAATCTAGGGTTGATTGTGGTTGGCGTAACTTCTTAGTACTAAGAGTTTTTTGTTTTTAATAAAATGTCCTGCGTATTTTTACACTCAATCGAAAGCTGTAAGGGTTATTAAATCTATTTCCATTGCTTCTTTTAGATTTATTGATTTTCAAAAAATGTAGTTTTAAAAAGGTATTTAACTGATAGTAGGCGATGAAAAACCATTTTTAGTTTAAAAAGCAGATAAAAAACAAAATACAGTATGAAAAAATTAAATTTAGTAAATACAAGGTAATCAAAAACGAAGTGCTGTATGTAGGTATAACAAAATTATAAGTATTCGCTTGGAAACACTTTAGAATCCCGATTTAAACTCTTGTTGTAGCCTGTTTATTTGTTCAGTTACTTCTCGCTCTAATTCTACTTTGATTTGTACCATACTGAATACACTAATAATTTTTTGTTCCCCCAAATACAAATCCAAGGGCGTTAAATAAAGAGATTTTGGTGGCCCAAGGTTCTTGAAGTGTATTGAAACATATGACATCGGCTTATATATAAATTTGGGATTTAAAATTGGTTATGTCTCATATCTTTACCAGAACGAACAGACCCTCGTAATATTCGTTACAGGGAAGAAGCTATTGTGAGCTGAAATAGATACCACTATTTCAATTCTCCAATTTACTTTTGTGTAAATTTCAATGTCGTCGTAACTCCTGATAAATGCATAACTGTTTCAAAGCATGCAATGAAAACGATGATCGATAAAAAGATGTTAATTACAGGAATAGGTGCCGAAAGGAATTAAATAAAAGCTATTATCGACAGGTTACGAACTCTAGGGTATAACTCAACCGGCACTGTTCATCTTTGAACGAGGTACATATTGAAAATTTGCGATGTGAAGAAGCAGACACAAAGTCTCACGACCGTAAAATCTAAAATAGAAGCCCGAACAAAGACAAAATACTGTAGAGGACGCCGGAACGGCAATAGATTATCTGAGTTTGGGGCAATTCGTTGACGGCGTCCGACCCGACAGAAAGGTTAGACTTTCCAAGTTTTGAATAGTGAAACGAAGGGCTGTATTAATTTAGGGAACAATACAAACTGCCCGTGAAATGTTTTCTCCTGGACGGTAAAGCTTGCTTTAATTGATATGCACCTAAATTAAACTAAATTTTAAACGAACTAAATAAATTTTGCATATGCTGAAAGGGAAATGATTTAACTAGTGTTGAGCACGAAGTTTTTTTTGTCTAAAAATTAAAATGTAAGCTATTACAAAAGCCATGTCTTGAACTAAGCTGCTTGCTTCTGTTTTTCACAAAATGTAAACGATTACGTCATAAAAGCAACCTTGAGCATTGGTTTCATTCATTCTCTTGCTTCCTCATAGCTACACAGGCGAATGAAACTACGTTCATCCCAAGCTGCAAGTTGTTAAATCTAGTTTAACATCTTGCTTGGAAAATCGTATTATAGTTATTATAACTTACTAACATTCAAGCAAGTGTTAGAGATTTTCGATAAAATTTGGTCAGTGTTTTCTAAATTAGGAATCTTTTGATATTTATTTTATATGTGTTATTGTTTGGAATGTTTCCATCGTCTAGTCTATGGGATTACTAAATCCGACGTTTTGACAGTAGTTCTAGTGCACTTATCAGGATAGCTCAGCGAACGACTGTCTTTTGCCAATTCTATTTTTGAAATTTTTTGTATGTATCTCTCGGTTAATACCTGCATGTCTATAATTTTTTTTGTTCTCCAATATTATACACTCTACAAATGAGCATATGTAGCGCAATGGTCCCAATTAGAGTCGCTTAAGTGTACGCAGCTATCTTATCCAATAAATCATCCAGAAGCGAGCCTATGCCAGCTTTATTTGGAGACGGAGTTTGGCTGAATTCAGTGGGAAATAGGTACTACAGTGGAATGGGTTTTAATTATCTGGGCTACGGAATGCTGGTCACGTACGGTAGTATATTTTATATTCGTGTTGATATGTTTCCATAGTTCCATGTCAAACATAGACAGTGACGACATCTTCAACTACCTAGTTGGAGATGGGAGTTTTGTTGTTGATTCATTCCTGGAGTGGAGTGTTGGTAACAACATTCGCTGTTTCCAGTTTTGATCTAGGTTGTTCCAAGTCTATCCTTTATATAGCATTGCAAAAATAAAATGTTTTGAGCTAAAGTTAACAATGGTTTAGTGAGAAATCCTCATTGTTCGATTAATCGTCCTGTCTACTGCGACTACTAGTGTCTATTGTATCTCATGACACTTTTGCGGTCAAGTTCAAGTAGTTCTTTGATTCTGGCATGACTAGGTAAATACACTCTTTCGCATGCATCAAACCAAGGCAGTTACAGTATTAGAACAGTTTCTGTTTTAGCCACAATTTGGTTGGTATTTAGATACCGTATGTGCTATGTCAAGCAAGTTCCAGACCTTGAAATTGCTCTGCAAGGATCTCTGGTCCTCATTTTCGAGAATGCCCGAGTACTCAAATTAGGAGTGGATTATGGATTTATGTGCTTCTAATGCTATCACCACCGCCTGAGTGTCAATGAAATTATTGAATTTTTCGTAGCACATATCTTAATAGTATGGATTTCGCCCTGAAAGATCGTTGTATGTTGCCCAAGGTTGTAATATCTTCTAACTCTTGGACTGCGACAAAAAACTTAACCCTAGCGAACATGTTATAGGTTCTGCTCAAGGATTTTGCTCTTTATCGTGAGTGGTAGTAGAATAGCTACAGGAGTAATGTTTATACACGTGGTCTCAATTTACGTTTTATCCCCTCCACTCCTACCTTTCACCTTTGCCGATGCCCATTTGGCACCTTTTGATTGATCAAAGACACACCCGGCTTGGGAAGGCAGTGCAGCTGTTTCTAGAACACCTTAAACAGTTGGAATAATTTAGCTATCTCCTGAAATAGCTGAAACGACTCTGGAACAACGTAAACAATTCTTGGAACATCTTAGATACCTAATGGAATAGCTTAAACATTTCTGAAACAACTTAAATATCTTTTGCAAACGCGGGAGTTGTTTAATCTGTCCCAGAAGCCGCTAACTGTCCGAGAAGGTGTTTAAGCTGTACCAGGAGCTGAATAAGCCTCCCAAAGCAGTTTTTACACCTCCTAGAACCGTCTAAATACCTTCTGGAACAGCTAGCGGCTTCTGAAACAGCTTAAACATCTTCTCGAACAGCTTAGCGGCTTCTGATGCAGCTTAAATATCTTCTGGAACAGCTAGCGTCTTCTGGAACTCCTACGGCTTCTGGAACAGCTGCACCATATAGTAAATTTAGGCCTTTTCGAAATTGGTTGCGTCTTCTACCAATTAGAAGATGCCAAATGGGAGTGGATAACGCAAAAGTTGGCAGTGGAGGAGATAAAATGTGAATTGAGGCCACCTATATAAACCTCTAAAAGGATACATGTACATATAATTGGGGTAATTATAATTTTTATCAACATGAGATTTACTGTTAATATTAATGATCATATCTTTGAAGCGTAAGTTTTAAATATTATAAAGGAATATGTGTAAAATATTTAAAGAACTGGCGTTTATAATATAAAGAAAGTCTTTAGTTTTCATGGTTATTTAAGAATTTGTTTAATGTTTTATTAATGTTTTTGTGTTACTTGGGCACCTAGCATGCAAGGAAATTGGCACATACTTCTGAAAACGCAAAATATAATCCTTTGGCAACATTAACTAAATTGGCAGAAAGACTTGACAAGTATGCAACTTCAATGGCCGTAGGTACCAACATAGTATCTTTAATGTAAGCTCAAAAAGTTATAATATTATAGTTGGTTACTTTGCACAGCCTGAAATTGCAAGTAATGAGGTATTTCGTCTATTAAAGTAAAAGGATTCATAAGGAATCGGATGAATGAGACAACATGTTGATACATGACATTAAAGCATACTTATTTAAGCATCAAAAAAAAATATTAAAGAGCTTTATAGAAATCACACCAATAAAATAATGCTATTTATTTATAAACTTTCCACATAGCCAAATCTAAATTGCCCGTAATTATTCTTAGTAACTTCAACTTTGAAACATAAATTTACCATTTTGTATTAAATTAGTAGTTATTTTAATAGGTTTACGTTGAAATCACTAAAAATAGTGGCGGGAAATTTAAATTTGGCTATTAGGGTTATACTTCCTGTCACATATAAAAGTTAAAGTAAGTGTAGGTTCATTTATTATGATAAATATAAAAGTTTTGTGGAGAATTAAATTGAAATTTTAATAATTTGATACGTGAAATAGTTTTAGAATCTATAACACTCACTTACCTATATTTCAATCCTTCCGATTCTTTATCGTACTTGCTTCTTATGATCTTGATTTTCTTAACCGTGATGTTGTAAATTAAGAAAAACAGCAATATTAGAATAGTAAAGCAGGTGATGAAGATGTTGAACGACAGAGAGCCAGCAATCAGCCACCAGGAGTTGACTTGCGTGCTGATGGAACGATGTGCCAAGTGATTGCCAAACACGGCGATTAGAGGTGCTCCTAGTAAACAGATACGGACATATAAATACACGGATAGAAGCGCTCACGCCAGGAATATCACGTACAAAGTGTCACGGTCCATTTCCGTAATTATTACGGCGACATTGTCAACGTTATGCCTGCGCTACCAGTAAATACATATTCTGTAGTGTTGCGTTATAAGGCATCATTTGTATATCAGTATGCATGTGTATTGTATGTATGTATTGCCTATCTATACGAATGTATTGAAATTAGTGACAAATGTAATACTGTAATTACGTTTGAATAGGGCATAAGCATTAAGCAGTATCGCCATGGGGAGTGTGCTAATTCATAATGAGTACTAATTGCTTTTGATATCTCTGTGAATTGCGAATGTTGCGATAAAGAGGCAATCAAACATTAAGGTGGTGGATTATGCCGAATAATATGCGGGGTAAAGTTGCTATAGTTATCTAAGCCAAATGGAGAGGGCGTAGGTGTATGTAATATTATGTATTGCATATTTTCTGTGAGTTTCTTCAAATTATACAATAAATAGAATTTATTAAGAAGTATTTCTCGATTATTTCCTTTGTAAGAATTCGAAATTCCATCCTGTATAATGCGAGAATTTAAATTCATTTTATTAATACGTAGTTGATAGGTACTGTGGCATTTGCTGAGTAGCGTCTGCCTAGGTCTGCTAGGAAACAATAATCTATTTTCGTTTAAAGACTCGCGTGATTAAGATAATATGGTATTACTTTGTATTTTATCTACTACTTTGTCTATTGTATGTTACAAAACGCCGATCAGCAATTCCCACGGTCCTCTCAAGTAGGACGTCTGAAAGTCAGAAAAATAACGCCTTCGGTCATACTTGCGCCCTCCTCTAAAGAGAAGCGAAACTAGTTATCGGTGCGAATTGACGTCACAAACAAAGTTTATAAAAACCCTTAACATTGCGGTTTACAATTAATTAGTTCGCGATCCTTCAATCTAGCTTCAGGAATAAGCACGCGCCCCTTCGTCGAGTGTTTGTAATTCTTAGGATTAAAACTTCTCATCTTAAAATTTTGCATTTAAAATTGAGCATAAAAATTCGAGAACAGGAAGCAAAAGCTTTCCTCGAGAGGTGATTAGTGGTTTTGGTACTAAAACCGCTTAAATTCCCCCCTTTTATTTTGCCTAAATTTTTGTGAGTGTTGTGTAAGTTTTGTGCCTTAAAATTTGGATTACGAGAAGAATTATTTTTCCCACATCGGCCCGTAAGATGTTCAAAATTTTTGCTTAAAACTAACCAAAGCAAATACGTGAAAACCGTAACTCGTTCGCTCTCTCTCTCTCTCCCTTAATAAATAAATGTGTAAGAAAAATTAATTGAGCTTATGTTAAACAACAGAATAAAATTTTAAAATATTCGTTAGGAAAAAAGATGTGTTTTGTTCATTCTAGTTCACTTGTTATTTTATTTAATTGTGTAGTGTGTTAGTTTTTCTTTTAATGTCTTAAAATATTCAATATATAATTGTTAAAAAATATAAGTTGTTCTATTATTTCGTCATTTTAAAAGAAGCTTAGTTTGAACCCTTAGAAAGGGGTTGGAGAGGAAGTTATCATCAGTAAGAGAAAGCCGACGAGAAGGATAAGTCGACAATCATTAGGCTAACTAACGGCCCTGCTTCGACTGACGGTGGAAAACACAGTTGGGAAACATCTTTGGCTAAAATTACTAAAACCATTCGCCACCGAACAAACAGTTTGTTTCCCGGCAGTGGCTCGCCGGTCAAAAGAGCAGGAGGGGTTGTCTGCGAGACGGAATTTGGCTTGTCTTATTTGAATTTGGGCTGGCCATCCCCAAAAGTTTCCAGACAAGAAAACCCGTTCCGTTACACCTTATAACGTGTTCTGTCATGGCAGCTAGTTTCTTTCGCACAATAATTTAATTGTTCGTTTGATTTAAATTTAGCTTCAGATTTCTTAATTTGTATGCCAACACATGATATTTCTGCCTGCTTTTTATAATCAATTTGGTCGAAAATCGAAGAAAAGAGTGTTGGAGCTTTAGTTTATGACGCTAGTGTCAAGACGAAAAAAACTCTAACATTACCAAAAATAGATTGGCTGCTTCGCCATCTGTGCAGTGATAACAAAATCAAACTAATATTTCTTGTGGCAGATCTCTGTAAATCATACATAAGAAGATAGGCAAGACGTGGAAGAAGATCTTGGATACCCTTACAAGTTAGTTGAAAAGGATCCTCTTCCACATACCTATCACGAACATGAATATCCATAACACAGACAATTTTACAATAAACATAGTCTTTTAGCCCGACTCATGAGGTAGCTCCATACCAACAATGGAAGAACTGCCATCGATGCCTATGAAAGACTGCAGTTGCTTATAGCAAATTTCTATTCATACCCATTCTACCTTACTCAAAAAAATTCATATTATTTTAGGAATTCTCCATTAAAATTGCGCCATATATAATACCAAAACCATTAATTATTATTTTTAGAAATGTATTGCATACAAAGTAGCTTACCTACAAATAATCATTGGGAATTTGAAAGCATACAATTAGGTACGAGATATTATGCATTATATGATACAAAAACTTTAAAAATATTAAAAATATGCAAGATTAATGCTACAGTTAAGAAAGTGTAAGTCAATGAATGAATGATTGAATATTTATATAAATATCCCACTTCTGCCTATCAAAGGAGAATTAACAGACATGTAGAGGTTGAGAATCAATATATTAACAAGAAGGTGGCTAGAAACCTAAAAAAAAAACACATTGAAGCTCCGCGTAGGTATATATGGTTTGCTCAAGATATATAAACAAAATTGGCCTCTAAGACCCATTGTTAGCATTTCCTTCCTTATACCTCATTTATCTACATTTTTTTCTATGCATAATTAATGATATTTAAGTAATCAAAAGTTGAGAAAATTGAAAAGGGTGGTTAATATGATAATAATAAAAAGAAAAAAAAATATTATATATTATAAAACGAAGAGAAAAGCAATACGTCTGCAGGCTGAGAATAAACGATTTTTCACTTTTTCTAGCATTTTCATATTTCGTACTAACCTTTTCTTTTAATTTTTTTTTTAAATTTTCGATTGCTAAATATTTTTAACTTTGCCATTTTAAATGTCTAATTAGGACAACAGGTCAGGTGTAACAGCGGTAACGCCGTGGTCTCTGGTGGCCAAATGGTAACAATTTTTGAAATATTATATATTAGGATACATGTAGGTGGATTAGATCTACAATTTAAAAATAATATGCAATATATACAGGTGTTTCCAAAACTTGGCAGTACACCAAAGTTTTTTCTAATGGAACGCCCTGGATTTATTGGCATTTTTGAACTGTACACTAAAAACTAGAACAATTTTATTTAAGGTTCCCTATGCCTAATTTTTATAGTTTATGAGATATTTCAAATTGTTTAAAAATGCAATGCTGTAAAAAAAGTGAGTATCTCGGAAACAAAATAATTTAGAGAAGTGAAATAAAAACCTTAAATAGCAGATCCTTTGGATGATTGAACGCGACATTCAACGTTGTCCAATAGTCTACAGGATGTTCAAGTACCTAAGTCAAAGTTTGTGAATTTTATTTGTGCGTAACTTTGTTATTATAAATGGAACACCCAATATATCTTTACGCTGATAGATAGGAGTTTTTATTTTCTTTAAACCAGTATTACAAGTCCCTATACCTATCTCCACTAGTTTTTAAGTTATTTGGGGTTTTTTAGGTGGTTTAAGTAAATTGTCATTGGACATAGAAACTACAGCATTACCAGTACCACAGTTTGGAGTATTTTTGGTAACGCCTACTTGAGTTGTCGTTGGGATGGGAGTAAGACGATACCAGAATTCTAACGTAGCAATTTTCCAACGTAGAGACATTTGCTAGAGCGTGTCGATGATTGGTAACTGTGGGTGGATTACGTCCAGGCCCAAGATGCAACGGGTGTTAGCAATTTATTCGCAAATTCAATAAATTCAAATTCAATCTCCCTAAGTGAGGGATGTTTCCAATAATTTATTGTTCTGAATTTAAAAAAAAAGTATGTACACACGGGGAAAATGTGTGTAGCACGTGGGTACGCCAACAGTCACGTGAAAGATCAATCTTCGTTGTAGAATTCGAGATACGTATACATATATAAATTTCGAAAAATTTTACATATCCCGACGGGGTATGTAAAATTTTTGCGTGCGTTGCGATTCCCGACAAAAAATTCCTTGAAGAAAGACATATGACGTAGAAATTGCGTTGAAAACGTAAAATCCTGCGTACAGCAGATGCGCAAAGTACCAAACTCCAAACCAAAGCTTCTTGAAATCCCGTAAGTTGCACATAGAACGTTAGCAACATTTATCGACAATCGATTCTTCTGGAGATTTCTAGCCGAACCCCTTGATAGAAAGAGAGAGTACTACCCCGTTGGACGGGCAGTAACCCACCGAAAAGAAACGCTGCGATTCGAGAATTGACCAACAGATGACGCGATTAGTATTGTAAGAATACGAAATTCCATCCTGTATAATACAAAGTATTTAAATTCATTTTATTAATACGTTGATGATAGGCACCGTGGCATTTGCTGAAGCAGCGTCTACTTCACAGGAAATAATAGTCTATTTTCGTTTAAAGACTCGCGTAATTAAGATGATATGATATATATATTGTATTACTTTGAATATTATCTGCTTCTTTGTTTATTGTTTGTTACAAATGCTGACCAGCAGATCCCACGTTACTCTCAAGAAGGGCGTTTGAAGATCAGAAAAATAACGCCTTCGCTCATACTTGCGCCCTCCTTTAAGGAGAAGCGTAACTAGTTATCGGTGCGAAATGACGTCACAATCAGTTTATAAAACCCTTACATTGCTGTTTCATTAATTAATTTCGTTGATTTCGGATTTTCGTTACAGCTAAAGTAAAGCACGCGTCTCCTTCGATCGGGCGTTTCTAAATTTAAAATTGAACTTCTCTTCTTAAAATTTGCAATCAAAATACGCCTAAAAATTCGAGAACAGGAAGCAAAAGCTTTCCTCGAGAGGTGTTTTGTTTTAGTGCTAAAATTCGTACAAATTCCCCCTTTTCTTTGCTTAAATTTTTGTGAGTGTTGTGTAAGTTTTTGTGCCCTATAATTTGGATTACGAGAAGAATTAATTATCCACATCGGCCGGTAAGATGTTCAAAATTTCTGCTTAAAACTAACCATTGCAAATACATAAAAATCGTAACTCGTTCGCTCTCTCTCCCTCCCTCAATAAATATTTTTTGTAGTAAAAATTACTTCTGCTTATGTTAAACGATAATATAGTATGTTAAAATATTCATTAAGATAATTGTGTTTTGGTTTTTTTTTTGTTCACTTGTTATTTCATTTAATTGTGTAGCTTGTTAGTTCAATTCCAATGCCTCAAAATTTTCAATATATAATTGTAAAATAATAAAAGTCGTTCTGTTATTTCGCCATAAAAAAATATCAATTTGGTACCCTTAGTAAAGTCCTGGAGAGGAAGTCACTTTGTAAAGAGAAAGGCGACGAGGAGGGTAAGTCGACAATCTTTAGGCTAACTAACGGCCCTGCTTCGACTGACGGAGGAAAACACCGTTGGGGAACATCTTTGGTTAAAATTACTAAAACCATTCGCTACCGAACAAAAAGTTTGTTCTCAGCATGTGCTCGCCGGTCAAAAGAGCAGGAGGGTTGTTCGTGGAGACGGAATTTGGCTTTGTCTTATTTGAATTTGGGCTGGCCATCCCCAAAAGTTTCCAGTTAAGAAAACCTGTTCCGTTACAGTACATCTACAGAGAAAAATAATTAAAATATTACGAATAAATATCCTAGTTAAGAAACGCAACGTAACAATATGATATAATGCTATTACGTTGGCGCGAAAGACGTTTCCTTGCCTCCCCTAAAACAGTTGAGTTGTCCAAATAAAATCACCAAGTCGTCCGAAAAATTTCACTAGAACGAAAATATTCTCCTCTACTTTAGTGGTAAACGTCTAGTCTTTGATCTTTAATATTTATTGCTTCGCGCATGGCTGATTTTAAAATCGGTTAGAGGAAAATCAATTGCGAAACGATTTACGGTCAAAGTAATAGAGCATTTAACGGGCAAGTAATCGGGCGCTAAATAATAAATTTATCGGAACGGACTAATGTTAAAAAAAAAAAAAAAATGAGGAAGGATTGTGAAATGCGTATAATTCAATGGCAGTTTCTATGAAAAATGTTCAGAGGGCAGTGGCCGTCGCGGTCGCAAAGGGCGTCCGACATAATTCCCCTAAATTTTATTTATGGCGGTACTTAAAAACGAAAGATTATTAAGGCAGGTTAGGAAGGCTGGAAAACCGGGTAGGTTCAATAACGGCGTGGACGTGTGTGGAGGAAAATATCATTCCCAGCTTAAATGTTTTTAAACCTAGAATATTAATGCCTCATTCTCCGGTTCGGTAAAATAATGAGAAGGTATTATGTCGGTGCAATAACTCGCGGTTATATATAACGTGCTGGAAGCATTCAATTCCTCCGTGGAGACGTAAAGAAAGTCGACGTACTTTGCGAGGCGAAATTGAAATTCTTACCTATCGCTTTAACGCGTCCACTCAAAGAGGCAAATCGAGAAGGCGGGCAGGAAAAGAATTATTAAGGGGGAAAATAGAAATCAAAGTAAGAGACGTGTTGCGAATGGGAAGCAATGCGTAGATGAATAAAAGTGCAATTATCAAAAGGACAAAACGGCATAAAACTGTTCCTCTTTGTAGTTCTTACCTCTTGGTTTTGACAGCAAGACATATTATGTGTGAAATGGGTCTTTCTCGTTCCAGGATAGAATAGTCGTTATATACAGCTCGTTTCAGATCATAAAAGTTTTGACATTTACATCGTTTTCATCATAGTATGCACAAGAATTTCACAAGTCATTAGATCAATTTCTTTTTATTCGAAGGAAAAGTTTAAAATTGCTGCAAATTTACAGGTTCTATGTCTATGAGATTAGTATTTTTAAAGCAAAAAAGTTTGAAAATGTACTGCTGTAGATTAGCCCACTCACATTTTGCGAGTGTATTTTAAGTTGCCTGATTTGCTTGAAAACTGCTGAATCATTGCTCCGAGAAATTTCCACATTTAATGTTTATTTTTGTATAAATTTTAGTTAATGAGTTAATTGTTTAATTAGTGTTAAGTTTTTTTAATTTAATTTCATTCTTTTAGATGTCTAGCATTCGCTAGTCTAGCTTTTGCTTATTCTAGTACATTTTTGTCGGTGAATTGTACGACTGCGTTGCACGCAGCGGTAGAATTCATCAACCAGTTCCTAAGTAGACGAGAGCGTGAGTACAGGTATTTTATTTTGTTTGCTGCCATTTTGTTAATTCTTTTGATATAGAGATTTGTTTGGCTTATATTGAATTTTATTCTGTCCATCAAGGAACTCGTTTAATAATAATTGTTATTATATTGATGTGTGCACATTTTAGATATAAGATCATTTATTATTTTTGTTCGGGAAGATATTTTAGTTTAAAGCGTTATTTTTTTACGATTCGTTTTTAATTTTTAATCACCTCGGGTTGGGTGAATAGAAGCATTGTGCTTGCATTTAGTTTTTCATTTTTATTATTTTCTAAAAATTAATTTAATTTTAATTTGTTTTAATTTGAAACCACGTGGATTTTATTGAAAAAAGAATTATCTTCCTGAACTAGTTAATCTTTTGCTTTGATATAGGAAATAGCATTGTCTTATTGTAATTTAGAATCACGAGCAGTTTTTGATTTAAGCCAGGACCCTCTGTTCACGGTTTTTTTTTCTGCAAAAATTTGTAATTAACATTTTAATTTATATGTATAATAAAATTCTTGATTGTTATTTAACGTCATTCAAAATTCTGTTCTTTTATTTTTGATTAAACCTTTTCAGTTTTTGAGGTAATTAAGAAAGTCAGATTTCTTTCACCCACAATTTACTTGTCGCGGTAAGATTCAAGTTTTGATTCGCGAGGGTAACTCTGAGATTAATTGTTCTTTTGCGCGCTTTTAGATTTTCCCGTTGAGCTAGCTAATTTTTTTTTTTTTTAATATTCATTTTGCATTTTGTACAATCAGTACACAGCAGTATGTTTCTTTTTTTAAATTTTAGTACAACGTCATAACAGTTCCGTCCAATCAAGAATTATAAATTCTCTTTTGGGCCAATAAAAATTAGTTAGTGGTTTGGCGATTGTACAATCTATGTCTCTCATCTCCGCTATCAGTTAATGTGTCAAAATTTTAATTGAAGTTGCTGTTTAACTGATGGAACTACGTTTACAGCCCGTGTTTTTAGAAAGACATCGCCCCTAAAATCTAGATTTGTTGGAAAAATATTCTATTATCGTACGCACTAAAAAAATTAGGTATTTTTTTCTGGTAAAGATCCCTTTCTTTTAATAATTTTCGAGCGCGTATAGCAGATTCTAAATCATTGCATTGCGCAGATAGCATCTGCTATATATCGTAGTCGTCCTCAAAGACTGACACGATCCAGGAAAGCGCAAAGAACTTTTTCGCACAGCCGTTATATTTGATTAAAAATTCTACTCTCTGCATATATGTATGTATCTCTTCCACACACTAAAAGAATTAGGTAATTTTTCTTGGTAAAATCACTTTTTTTGATAATCTTCCGCACTAAATAGCAGGAAATGAACAGACACTTAAGAAAAATGTCGAAATGTTCGAAATATTCCCATAATACAAGTATTTTACGTGAATATTACAGGAAAACTTTGTTTCTTAGAAAAAAAATCTCTAACATTGCAATTTTACCAAGAAAAATATTAATATCTCTTAGGAAAAACTTAAAATTTCTTATAATTTCGAAAATTACAGTCGCAAATATAGTAATTTTCAAATGACAAGGAAATAAGCAAGACGCGCATGCGTCAACTTAGCATGTTCTGGTTCAAGTCAGTCGTAGGCAGAAATGACATGCTGTTCAGCCACACATGGTTCTGTTTTCTTCTTATTTTAGAACTATTATACTAGTAGGTTGTATTGACTCATACTAGAAAATATGTTTGTTGTTCTTTTAATGTTTTAAAGTCTTGTTACACACTCTGCTGCAATTTAAATATGGAATACCCGAAACAACCATAATTAGGTCGAAACTAGTTAGAGACTGCAAACAATCCCTCAATACACTGGCAGGAGATTAGACGGTGTCTCTAATTTGGGTGCCGGGGCATGAGGATATAATGAGCAATGTGAGAGCCGATGAACTAGCCAAGGAGGGCTCCAAAAGACACTTCATAGGTCCAGAGTCCGTATGTGGGATTACTAAGGACTTCGCAAGAAGGGAGGTCTGGACTTGGTTAGATAAAGAAAGTAGAAAGAAATGAAGGTCGACTGAAGGTCAACTCTATACCAAAGCGCTGATAGGGGTGGGGATGTTAATTTCTCTGATAACCTACTCAGGCGCAGCAAGAAAGGAGCTAAAACCATTACTGGGCTGATAACTGAATACTGTCCACTGAAAAAGCATCTATACAACACAGGTCGAGTAAGCGAAGCGTAGTGCAGAAGATGCGAACTACAGGAGGAAACGAGTTTACATGTAATCTGCACATGTGAGAAATTGAAGGTACTCAGGCAGAACATTCGGGAAGACTATTGGAGCCCTCGAGGGTTCTCAAGTTTCCACTGGTAAGCTGCTGGCTTTGATAGAGCACACCAAGCGTCTCGAGTGGAAGCAAGAGATTTAATGGGGATGATACAATGAGCACCTAGCTCAAGTGCTCGAACTATAGGTGCCCACTCTAACTATAAGAGCAAAATTTTCTGCCCTATAGTAGCATGTACGTTAAACATATTCTACAAGTACAGCAATTGCCGTGTAGATGGCGGTTTTCCTATTTCACTATACTTAACTGTCGATACTTGATATAACTTTTGTACATGGCAGATATAGTTATCAAATATTTATCTATTACTTGCTAGATAAATATTTCTTAGAACTCACAACAGTTGCCCGATTGCATACGCGTGGCCTTGATTTTCGCGAATTAACCGCTGATGTGGAGTAGCAATGGCTAACTGACGTGCAGTGGTTTTGGGTAAGCATTAGAAATATTTATATTTTGTTTGTCTTTTCATTAATTGTAACTATTTCAAATTCAGGATCTAATGTAAGTTGTCTGTGTAAAACGATCTATATGATTTATATCTTGCTAAATATATTTAATTGTTTTTGATTTATACATTTTGAAGCCAGTTGACATACGTTGACAAAAACAAAGATAAATTAATAAGTCAAAATAATAGCCCGCATCCGTATAATGTTAGATAACCTGAAATGTATTTACTTCAATACAGTTTAAAGATGACAGCAAATAGTTTAGATATATTAGGGATGAAAATTTGTAACAAACTTCAATGCTTTTAAAGCTTTCAGTTATTGTAAATTCAAAAGAGCTATTAAGTCATGACGCATTACAAGAATACTTTACTAGTGACATGCAATTTTTGGTGTAAGACTGTGTGTCTTACTACCACTTTATAGGACTTATATAGTTGATTTTTTTTAGTATATTCTTTTTGCTGGTTAAATTTTTATGTACCTATTTTTCACATCATTCAATGTTGAAAATAAATTTCAATTACGATTTTTACTTTATGAAACACTCAGAGGATACATAGTATTTAAACGTTAACAAATAACAATATATTACATCTTCAACATACGAAATTGGCATCTAGAATACAGTCCAAGTGAAAAAGATGGACAACTATACGGCGATTAAAAAAATTATAAACACCAGTTTGCCAATCTGGCACACCCATTTCCTTTCCACAAATAAAAATATGTATTTAAGTATAATTGGTGTCCTAGGAACAAAATGCTTGTAAAAAAATTTTAAAACTTCTTCTGTGAAGTTTGGGTATGATGCACAGTGCTAGAATGGTGAAACTTTAATAAAAAATTTTCCTGTTAGATATATACGTCGGCTATACGAATGTATTAAATAATATATCAAGCCCTGCATTACACGACAAGACCACTAGCGAGATAACAATGTACGTATGTAATATAGCATGCGCAAAAAATAGAACACACTGAAGGCAGCTTACCTGTAATAATCAGAATAACGGTCTGCTTTATGCTACCCATCCGTTGTAGCTGCATTATTTCCGTGTACACCACTAGAAGTTTGCTCAATTGGGACGACATTGCTGTCAGGAGGAAACTTTCCAGGAAACTCATAATGTACAAAAAGGAACTCTGCGAAAAGGCGAAAGAAAACAAACAACAGGATTAGGTGACACTGCACTTATTGGTTTAAATGAAGTTCTCAGATGAAGGCATCTACTTTCGCGTTTCGTGACTAGAGTTTTAATTAATTCCTGAAGGTAATTAGCATACCGTCAAGCCGCTGATAGGAATCTGATTTTAAAACTTAAAGTAGGATAGTCGATCTTACACAGAGTGTCTAAAAATTCGAGGTCAAAATGATATATAAAGCAATTTAAATAATGATTTAGGTTTACTAATTTTTCAATTATTGGTAAATTCTATTCATATTAATTACTAATTCTTCCAAACTATTTAGAGAAAAAAATCAACTTAAATTAGACAATAGTTCAATAGGTTTGACACTCCAAGAAAAAATAAATATTCGCTAAGATGGTAACAGCTAAAATTTCGACAACTTCCCTCAATAATAATAATAATATGCGTCATTTTAATAAAATATTACCTGTTTAAGTATTTCCGGCAAGAAATGCCAAAATTTGTGTCGATATATCAGACGGTTGCTTTTCCATGACTGCACTTATTTCTTCGAAATACGTTTCTATCGTTAAAAACTATAAAAAAATTGGGAATATCTCCAAAATCGTTTGAGACATGCCTCATGATGACTGTATAAAATAAAGAAAATGTAATGAAAATAACTTATATCCACTTATGTAAAAATTGCTTAGCCGTTCACAACCTGGACACCGTAACTAGAGCTGTTTCCGACTCTCCAGAATGCATTGAAAAATGGTTACAGGGTAATAAATTGCAAATTAATCGTGCAAAATAAGAATTAATATTGTTTAAAACAAAAAATCCAAATTATCCTACTCAGCTACTATTAAACAATAACTCCTACCCTGTTAGGGATGCTGTGCGTGTATTGGGACTCGTAGTGGACGATCATTTAAAATGGAAAAAATATATCGATATACTAGCTAAAAAATTAGTAGTGTCTGTTTTGGCATACGACAATTGGGAGATCTTGTGGACGTGCACACCCTTAGGGCAATATATTATGGTTGCTGTTATCCTCATTTAAAATACGGAATTATGTTGTGGGGGGTGTAGCAGTGATACTTCTCTAATATTTGTAATTCAAAAAAAAAAAAATATTACGTACTTTATAAAAACTTAATTTTAAGCAGTCATGTAGAGGTCTTTTTAAAAAAAAAAAACTAAAATCCTGACTTTATATGGAATCTATATTTTTGAGTTATTATTGTATTATTATTTCTCTTTAAAAATAAACATCTGTTCGATCAAAATCAATTATTTCATGATTATCATACTAGAAACAAAAACGATGGCTGCTACCCTAAAACTAGACTAACTTTAATCCAAAATAGTCTAAATTATATGTGTTTAAAATTTTTCAATGTTCTACCAAATGAACTCAAATAATCAATTCTTTGGCAATTTTTCGTAAGAAATTATTTAGTTTTCTGTATAGTCTGGAACCCTATCACATCCAAGACTTTCTTGATTGGTAAGTAAATTGTATTTGATAATTGATTATGACGTATTGTACTAGTATTGTATTATTTTTCCAACCAAGTTATAATAAAATATATTATTACTATTATTATTATTATTATTATTATTTGAAAAAATCAAGTTATCTGTGATTTTATATTTCGAAATTTACAGATTCCTATTTAATAATGTGCTTATGTAAGTTAAACGTAACAATTGTTTAATAAAAGACGTAAACTATTTCATGGTTAAGCAAAAACTGAAAAGCGCATTTTCATAGCTTTCAGAAATAAAAAAAAAACGTTTTCTAATTCAGAAGTCGCGTGATTTAGATTTGTTAAATGCCTTACAAACAAACAGACAAATTCATTTAAATTTGACAAAGGATTCGAAAGTTTTATAATATACAGTTCACTTAAAATAAGAACAAGCATCTACTTCCAATACAACCGGAAGTCCGCCATTACCAAAAATATTTTTTTGAGATACGTCAGTATGAGTAGGCATATGATTAGAATTCCTAACCTAATTCGTGAAGGAGTCATAAAAGCTTGACGCATAATTACAAGACTCTGTACTCTGCATTATTAGTCACGTTGAACATTTTTTGAGCAATTGAGTACTACAAGTTACATTTTAAGCAAAATGATAAAAACATTTTCTTGTTCGATTCGCCATCAATTATCCTATGAAAACAGCAAACAGTAACTTTGAAAGCAAATATGAGCTTATGTTTTTTCAAACATTATGGTATTTCAAAAAGTGAATTGGGGTATTAAAACAAATTTATAGATTGTATAGCTACACTTTTTTAACGTTTTCTGATATTTTTTTTGCAGTTTTTAGCAAGATAATATTCTTTCGCGCTTAACTGCAGATATATTGACAAGAATTAGAAGAAAAAAAAAACATAAATTTATGAATATCAAGAAACAAAGATTATTTTAAATGTCCACTAGTCCATTAAAAGCAAAAATATTTTATCACCGCAAATAAATCAACAGCGGTAAATGAGATATAATATGTAAGTAGGTACTATGAAAAAGTTAGGCATTTGACGAAATAAATAAAAGCAAATATTCCGTGTGTATAGCTTCGCTTTAACGCAAAAATATGTTTTAATTCATTATAAAACGAATATTAATCAATTGAGCCCATGTGTGTGTTTTGGTTTTCGTTTTATTTACTTAACTGTTTTGCCGCCTTTAATATTAATTTCATAACAATTTTGCGAAATGACAATTCATTTATGAATGCTCCACCTCTTCGCTGCGCGCGCAGTTAAACCAGTTTTTTACGCGTTTGTGCAACCGAAAATTCCACTTACGTTTAACTACGTCAGATCACGTTTAATATTTGTTTTGGTCGTATACTTTTCTAAAATCAGCCTAGCTGTGACATCTATAGTACGCCAGCGGAGCTATTCTTTGCAAGTATACAGGGTATTCCACGTAACTGGTTCATTAAAAGTTTATGATGTTCTATTATTTACTTATATTTGAGATTTTGGCACCAGTATCTGTCCGACTGGAACTATAAATGCAAAATACCTTAACGAAAATATCACTTCCGGTTGACCGGAAATGGATGTCAACTTTGTTATTTTAAATAGAATGATATAATTTTTCATTCATTTTTGGATCCTACAACTATAAATACGTCAGTTTTCATTAGCTATTCCTATAGCTACATGTTGCCGTTTTTGAGTTATTTAAGTTTTTCTTTTTTTTTAGTCATAATCATTGCATCATTGAGAAATTAATATCTACGTTAATACTGCAAGTAGAGACTCCAAATTTGCTATGCTATGAACGTAGATATAACTCTAAGAAACGGTAAGCACATTTTATATTCTAACATACAGGGTGTTCAAAACTGAGGAACAAAGTGACATATTTTCAAATGCTGAAAACTCATTTTTTTTAAATAGAACACCCTGTATTTTAATTCGGAATTAAGAAGTAAATATCATCCCCTATCACTTTATATCAGCATTCCCTATACCTATCTTTAATAGATTTTGAGATATGAACTACTTTTTGTTAAACAGACTAAGTAGCCCTATCTTTGCGTGTTTGTAGCTGGCTCTGAATGGGATTAATGTCAAATTCATTTGACTAACCAAAGGTGTTTATGTATATTATTGTAATTACACTTTCGTACAACGCAATATTAATAGAAATGACTATTCGAACAGACATTCTTGTATGGTTATTCAAAAATAATACATGAATTTGACGTGAATCCATTTCAGAGCCAACTACAAACATTTAAAGATAGGGCTACTTAGTCTGTTTAACAAAAAGTCGCTCATATCTCAAAATCTGTTAAAGATAGGTATAGGGAATGCTCATATAAAGTGATAGGGGATGATATTTACTTCCTAATTCCGAATTAAAACACAGGGTGTTCTATTTAAAAAAAGTTGAGTTTTCAGCATTTGAAAATAGGTCACTTTGTTCCTCAGTTTTGAACACCCTGTATGTTAGAATATAAAGTGTGTGTACCGTTTCTTAGAGTAATATCTACATTCATAACATAGCAAATTTGGAGTCTCTACTTGCAGTATTAACCAAGATATTAATTTCTCAATGATGCAATGATTATGACTAAAAAAAAAAGAAAAACTTAAATAACTCAAAAACGGCAACATGTAGCTATAGGGATAGCTAATGAAAACTGACGTATTTATAGTTGTAGAATCCAAAAATGAATAAAAAATTTGATCATTGTATTTAAAATAACAAAATTGACATCCATTTCCGGTCAACCGGAAGTGATATTTTGGTTAAGGTATTTTGCATTTATAGTTCCAATCGAACAGATACTAGTGCCAAAATCTCAAATATAAGTAAATAATAGAACATCATAAACTTTTAATTAACCACTTCCGTGGAATACCCTGTATATATTTATATTGTATTTGGTCAAACTCATCAAAACTGCAAATATAAAAAAAAATGGTTGTGTTTAAGCACATAAGTATGAAAAAGTTTATATCAACATCCAAGCGCTAAGTAACCGAAATTACTTTGCTCAAATAGTCGACTGTGTCTTCTGCATGTTTTAAAATCGAATTCCTATTAGAAGTTCTTAATAAGCTAGTACATATATCAGAATTTTGAACTTGATTCGAACTATAAATGAATACCCATATAATACTTTGCCTAATTATAACAAATTTTCGATGAAATAAAAAAAGAAACACAATAGTTTATGATAGTTGAAATGAGCTTACCGTGGGAAGGCTTCCTCCAACCGAATACATGAAAATTATCATGGCACCAATTATAGAGCAGCAACATTGTATTTTAATGAACTCCAGGCACGTCCTCTTGACTATCCAGCAGGTCATCAGCGCGAAAACAGGATACAAGGGCGAGCGCCAGGCACCCAGCACATCCTACCAGGACTATGAGGTGTCGGCTTTCCTGCTCCTCATTGTTCTGTCGGTGGTTTACAAGCGCTATTAATAAGGGCCTGGATGGGTTTTACGCACATTTCAAATATTTTAAGGTTCGAGTGAGTGATAAATGATTGGAGGGTGGAGAATGTAGACATTAAACTTTGTGACCGGAAAAGCAGACGTGACCTACGCTATTAAATTAATAATGGTCGCTTGTCTAAGAGGCGATGATGGATTCTTGACGTTTAAAGTGTCATATTTTCTTTTCTAACACATATTATAAATGCGAGTTATTAGAAGCACAAAATGTAGTTTTAATCCAGAATGGTTAGATGCAATCATACAACTCTTAGAGACTTAAGAATTCAAAAAAGAAAGAAATTGCGTTAATTAACCCTTCTAAGCGCAGCTTATAGAACTTTGTCTTGTAATTCAATGTAATTGAAATGCAGACAAACAATCCTCACATATCCTATAATATCAATTACAGAAGTATGAGACACGTCAAAAGTATAAGGTAATGGTATAATAATAATAATAATAATTATTATTATTATTATTATTATTTATTGTCCAACGGCAAAACCTTTTACAGGACAAATTAAAGTACATACACACATAAAAGTGTAAACCAAAAAATAATACACAAAAGATAAGAAAAAAAGAGAACTAAATTTGTTTATCTATAGCATCAAAGAATATCTCATCAAAGAAAAGATCAGCATTGCGGCACATGGTAACTAAAGGTGACATTCGTAATAAGTTGGTTCGAGGGAAGGGTAATGAAAAGGTGGATGATGATGAGCGAGAGGATAAACGAGGTGCAAAGAAATCAACAGAGGAAAGTAAATCAGGAGAGTCAATACAACCACGAACAATTTTCAAGACGAATCTTGCTCCAGCAACATCCCGACGGTGTTCCAACGATCGCACACTATGCCTTTCCAACAGGGATCCGTAGTCAATACCTCTAGCAGGATACTGGCTATCCATTTTGAAGGATAGATACTTTAAGAAACGGCGTTGGACTTTTTCAATACTCAGTTGCAGGTGGATGTAATGTGGAGACCAAACCATAGATGCGTATTCTAATTTACTCACAACAAAGCTAAAGTATAAAGTTTTAAGAAGGGACACATCATTGAAAAACTTGCATGAGCGCAAGACAAAACCTAAAGATTTTGAAGCAGCAACGCACAACTCAGCAATATGTTCAGCAAAGCTTAATCGGGAATCAAATAAAACCCCCAGATCTCTAACCGTGTCCGCTTTCTTGAGATAAGTATCACGTATTGAGTACATCGAGTTGATGTAATTAATTTTCCTCGTGTAGGTCACAAATAAACATTTACTGACATTCAGTCTTAGTTTATGTGAGAAGCACCAGCTGAAAATATGGTCTAAATTATGTTGGAGGTGAGCCACATCATTTAGAGTTATAATGGGAGCATAAATTTTTACGTTGTCTGCATAAGCAAGTACTGGACAGGACAGAGACATCAATAAATCGTTTATGAACAGTACAAATAAAAGGGGACCCAAATGAGATCCCTGTGGAACTCCGGAGAGGGAATGAAATCAAATGATTTATAACCATTGTAAAAAACGTAGTGAACTCTGTTAGACAAATAAGAATATAAAAGTTGCAAAAGAGAAGAACTTAATCCAAAGAATGACAGCTTGTCGAGCAAAATTCCATGATCAATTACATCAAAGGTTCTGCTAAGATCAGTGTAGATGACATCAACCTGACCTTGAAGATCAAGTTGTTCACTTAGATATTGGCATTTAGAGGCAAGGTTAGTGACTGTTGATCTCCCTTTAATGAACCCATGTTGTTGCGATGAAATATATTGGAGTGTATTGTAACACAAACAAGAATAAATAACATGCTCAAATACCTTGGCAAAATTCGACAAGATAGAAATTGGTCTATAACTACTAATGCGAGTTTTGTCATCTTTCTTGAAAACAGGACTAATTCTAGCACGTTTCCATCGCGTAGGAAAGGTAGAAGTACCAATTGCCAAATTAATGATATGCGTCAAGGGTTTTGCAAGCACGTAACGAGCATCATAAAGGAGAAAACTAGGTATTTGATCATCCCCAGTGATATACTTCTGTGTGTGTGAAACTTTGACATAATACTGATTAATTCTTCTTCAGTAGTTGGTAACAAAGTGAAAGGAGTACAGTTGGAATGAGTGATTTTAGGTGAGAAGTCATTACTATCAATGTGTAGGTCAAGGTGTAGAAAAAGTACTTCCCAATTACTGTATTTTATTTTATTTACTGCATTTGATATAGATGTAGATATAGATTTATTGCCAATAAACGAGTGTATGTTATCTGACATTACATAAACATATAAAAAATATAATAAACAAAAATAAAATAATAAACACGTTCACTATGAGGAGACAGGTCAAAATTTATGATTACTAAATTCGTCAAATGAATAAAAAGGTTGTTTTAGTAACATCATCTTCAATTTGCGTCGAAATGTAGGTAAATTTAATATAAACGAAGGTAATTTATTGAAAAAAGAGAAGCCCGTGAAGTACAGAGAATTTTTGCAGAGGGAGGCACCAGTTTTCGGAAGATTAATGCTATTACAGTTACGAGTGTTGTAAGAATGAATGTCGGTTCGATATTTATATCTGCTTCTATATTTATACACCATACTCACCGACTCATAAATAATTAGTGAGTATAAAGTCAATTTTTTTTGGGAAACAAACAACGGACGACACTGGACTCTGTTGTCCTCTCCACTAATCAGCCGCACAGCCCGCATTTGTAATTTAAAAATGTCGAATAAATTCGTTGTAGTGGTGAAGCCCCAACAAGAAATAAAATATCTCATGCCAGACTCAAATAGTGTAAAGTAAACCCCTCTCGCAGTACGCTCCCCAAGATTTAGCCTGATGACAAGCCCTTCGACAACATCTGAATATGTTCGGTTCACCCCAAGCTGGTATCCACGCCTAACATCAGTAGCAGGGGATAAAAGACTGTTATTAATAAGAATGTTAAGGTTGGTTTGTTGTCTGTGGTGTAACAATCTGGTTTTGCTAGTGTTAAGAGTAATTTCATTGGCATTAAACCATTCACAAATCCTGGAAATGTCGGCGTTGATTAATCTCTCTAGGTCATCACGATTTGAAGCGTGCCACGTAAGGGATGTATCGTTGGCAAAGAGAACCGTGTGGGATTGGCGGGCTACATGTGCCAAGTCATTAATAAATATTAAAAATAACGTCGGTCCGAGCACTGAGCCCTGCGGCACACCCCACACCACTCGGTCAACTGTCGAATCGATATGGTCATTGTCAACTCGCAACCGTACAAATTGGCGACGATCGGTCAAATATCAGCGGAACCAGTCGTTAACTTTGCCCCTAAAGCCATACCTTTCAGGTTTGTTAAGTAGAAGTGAATGGAGAACACAATCAAATGTTTAAGGGTGGCTGTCATTTGTTTTTGGTTAACAGTTTCGAAAATGTGAAACAGAAAATTATAAAGGGCATCACTGGTTGACACTTCCGGCCTAAAGCCGTACTGATAACAGGGAAACAAACCCTCGAATATGAAAAATGAAACCTTTTCCGCGCAATCGGTTTCGGCCTATTCGCCTTCTTCAGGTGCATCAAATTGTTTTTTAATTAAAAGATGCAAAAGTCATTCAACGCTGGGTTACACCGAATGCATGATTCTTTTTATATAAAAATAAGTCAATCATCAATCCAAAATCAGATCAATGACTGACCTGTTTTTATATAAAAAGAATTGAAATTATCTGATATTTTTTTCCCGGCTTTGTTATGACGTTCACAGAATTTAGTGCAGATTGTTCGCTCGTCTCTTTGTTTTGTTGATTATTATGTCAACTAAATTTCATGTTGCTCTTATTTGATTTTTTTTTTTAAAATATAATTTTTGTTATAAGCTTTCCTGAATTTGTGGATAATGATATTTAAATGTTTGCTGTACATGTTAATAAAAGTCTTTGGTAATTCTAGTATGTATCATAAACCACATATTTTTCAGTATTTGGATGATGGACAAAGGCAACATACTGAACTGTGGAAATCTCTAGTTACTACAAATTGTGTTTATTTACTACCTACTAAAGCTACAATTACAATTATGGTAAGTCTACTCTATAGAATTGCCGAAAAATTAAAGTGTCTATTGGTAACTCAGGTATATAAGGCGATTATTTTAAGAGAGAGGCAGTGCGGAAATTAAGCTATATTAGCGTATTTTAAAAGTATAAAAAGGCAGAGACAGAAATCTGACTCGGCGGAAATTAAAAGAGCCTTAAAAATGTAAAACAAGAAAAAAAGATGCTGTTTGAGAAGAGGTCGATATATTCGAGTAATCCAGGAAGGCAGTTTAAAATAATGAATGGGAAATATGATGTAAAATATAAATCAATTTTTAATAAAGTAGGAGAGTTGGTTGGGATAATATTAACTTTAGAAAATATTAATTTAAAGATGTTGTTTTCTTTTCAAGTATTTGTTCAAATTTTTACATTATTAATAATAGTAATATCATCTCTATTGCATAAAGTAAAGAAAATGTTATAAAGGTACCTATAAAGGTTAATACACAGAAAACAAATAAAAAATAATTCCTCTCTATAGGTATGTACTTATTATGTACATACCTATAGAGAGAAACTTCATCACACACAAGAAACATTAAAACTGTAGTGGATGATAATTATTTGAATTGTAATTACATATTCCAGCAAACATGTGCTGTCAAAAATATTTAAAAAAATGGTCAAATACATAAGTTTTTACCGAAATATAAGATTATACACCCAATGCAACATGGTTTTGTTAAAGGTAAATCTACTCTCATTACTTTATTCTCTTTCTCAAACAAGATTCATAACAATATAAATAGTGTACTTAAAAAATATGTGCGTTTTCATCGTTCAAAGGCTTTCAACCTGGTTAACCACAATCTACTTCTACGCAAGTTAGAATTGTATGGATTGAGAGGGTGAATATATTTTCGTTCGATTCGAGGAGCTCCAGTAACGGTCAAATCATGGAATGGTATTCTACCCAGGATTCTTCTCAGGAAATTTCATAGGAGATTCTTGAAGATTTGTATTATTCAGGTGATAGATTGATAGTTTTTAAGCAAACACTTCGTGGAACTTTAATATTTCTGAGTGTGTGGCGTAAAAAATTGTTATAGGAGCTCACGAACAACTTTGTCTTTCGTGGCCACAGGAAGAATGAATAATTTAAACTAAAAGTAACAGTTATCTATCTTCGATTGTTATCACTGTCAGGTAAACCAACATAGAATTGAAATGAGCTACCAGTAACTGACATTAAGATACCGTTATTTCTGTAGTTTGAGGGGAATACAGAAGTTGTTATCGAATAAATTTCTCGAAGAATGAAAAATCTCCCGGAGCAACATACAATAGAAATGAAAAATACCAGGCAAACTTGAATTAACAAATAAAATAAAGTTCACATTATATACAGGATGTTTTGAAACATCGTTTAAAGATTTTAAGGGCATGTAGTACGATCGAAAATAAGGTTAAAAGTCATAATAAACATATGTCCACAAATTAACTGTTTACGAGATAACAGCGATTTTATCGCAATTGCAGAATAAATTTACTTTAGCGGTTTTTATTAAGATGTTATTGCGTTTTAACATAAAATAGATTATAAATAAAGAAGATGTTCAAAATTACGTCCTTCCATTTCGACACAGGATCTACATCTGCTTTCAAAGGAAGCGCGCACTCTTTCAAAAAACAAGGGTTAGAATAGAATAGAATAGAATAGTTTTATTATTGCAGTGTTTCAATACAAATGGAACAATACAAACGTCAGGTCAAGAACAAAAATTTATAAATGTATATTTGAGGTTAGAAATTCCTCTACATTGTATGGCTCTATTTCTAGTAATAATTTGTATACATGATTTCTAAATGTTGACAATTTTTTTACAGTTTTAATATGCGATGGCAATTTGTTATAGAACCTCAGGCAATTATATTCTAAATTGTTCTCACTTAGTGTGAGTCGATGCTCGGGGTAGCGATAATCATTTTTAAACCTTGTAGAATACTCATGTTGTAATTCATTATCCTCGAATAAGTATTTGTTTTTAAATAAGAAGATTAGCAATTCAAAAATGTAAATACCATATACAGTTAAAATGTTAGTTTGTTTGAAGATCCTCTGCAAGACTGAGAGTACTCGAGTTTATTAATCACACGTAAAATCTTTTTCTGTATCAAAAAAACTCTGATTAAGTCACTACCACCACCCCAAACAACGAAGCACATGCCAACTTACTATATCTCTAAGTCGACGAATCGCAAAGCAATAGCTACATAGTTTTTTTACAAAGTACATTGACGTGACCTTTCCATTTTAAGGTTTTCGTCGACTGTAAGACCCAGCAGCTTAAACAAGTGCGGACGGATATTCGCAGTTATTAATATTCACAGCTTCTGGAAGAGTTTGAAATTTGTTACATTTGAAGAAGATGACATTTGATTTATCGTGGTTAATTTTAAGCTGGTTGATAGTTAACCACTTCTCAATTGTATTTAGATAAGTGCTGCCTAGATCGATAACTTCACCTAGTGTACTACCAGTGATTAAAAAAGTAGTATCGTTCGCATAATTTACAGCTGAAAAGTTACTTACAAGAGAGGTGGGCTTGAGATTATAAATATCATTGAAGTAAAACATAAGTAGTAATGGGACCTAGTATGCTACCTTGGGCCACACTGTTGTTAATGGTCATGTTTTCTCGTATTACTGGCAACGTGTTACTATCGTTGGCGCAACTCTGGAAGATCATTTACCGGTGTTGCGTACACTAAACTTTTCAAATAACCCCAGATACTAAAGTCCAACGGGTTTATATCGAGAGACCTTGGAGGCCAAGCAATGGGACCTGCTCGCCCTATCCATCTCCCAGGAAATTCATTGTTAAGATGTTCCCTAACAGCACGTGTAAAGTGCGGTGGAGCTCCATCTTGCACAAACCAGAGTATCAGTCTTAGATTTATAGGTAAATCTTCCAAAAGTTTAGGTAAAGTATTTTCCAAGAACTCGAGGTATGCAGGATCTGTTAAGCGTTGTGGCAAAACAATCGGTCCTAGCAACCGTTCCCCTATCATGCCTAACTAGATGTTTAAAGAGAAACGTTGCTGGTGCCTGGCTTCAACGGTAGCATGAGGATTCTCGTCACACCAAACGTGATTGTTGTGGAAATTAAATATTCCATTTTTAGTAAAACCAACTTCATCAGTGAAAAGGATGTTATCAGCGAAATCTGGCCGATCAGCAGCTGTTCGCAAAAACCACTCACAGAAAGCCCTTCTCGCTTGACAATCCGGAGCAGTAAGCGCTTGTATCCGTTGGATATGGTAGGGGTATAGAAGTTGCTCATGAAGAGTTCTCCAAACAAGATTGCTGCTTACACCCACTTGAGTCGAAATTCTTCTAAAACTAGTTTCGGGATTTTCATCAATAATATTCAAAATTCGATCTTCTATCTGTGGAGTATATGCTATTCTCCGCCGTCCAGTATCAGAAGACCGCTTCTTAAACGAACCAGTTTCTCTTAGTCGTTGAAACACCGTCTGAAACATCACATGCGAAGGCAGTTGGCGATCAGGAAACGTTTCAGCATAGAAGCAACGTGCTTGTAAAGAATTCCCATTAGCGCGACCGTACATGAACACCATATCGCTCATTTCAGCATTAGAATAGGCAACCATTGTAATTGCTACAAATTGCACAAAACGTCAAATTAAACTGTCATAAAACAATAGCTGATAAGCACCTGTTTACTGGGATATGTTATATCCATGTACTAGTAGGAACACTCGCTGTTATCTCGTAAACGGTTGATTTATGAACATATGTTTATTATGACTTTTAATCTTATTTTCGATCGTACTACATGCCCTTAAAATCTTTAAACGATGTTTCAAAACACCCTGTACAAGGCCATAATTACAACCTCTTCGTAATATGGTCTATTTTTGTAGTCATTTTTAACAAATTCGAAATTTTCCTGTGGAGTAGGCAACCGAGTATGCGCTTCAACTTATAATTATTCCTTTATTAGGATTTGAAACCTGTTTTAAATGACCCTAAATTATATTCAATACACCTATTTCCATAGTAATATAGGTACTTATTTATTATTAATTAACGAGTTTAGTTTTAAGGAATGTAATACCTTGTTTGTTTCACATTTATCGATACTTTAACGTTAAAAAAGCAAAATAATATGGGGTATTGTATTTAAGAGAGAAGAAAGAAAAAAAGAAATGGAAGGCTGTATCAAGGCTAATGAACATTTTGTAAAAATGGCGGTAATTTTAAGTTACAACAATCACAATTCTAAATCCTGCTACAATTTTTCTAAACTTTTTTCTATCTGTTGCTGTTTTGCGAGCCATGGAGGAGTTTCCTGCGTATGAAAGCACCCTCATTAAACATAAGGATGCAGCTTTGTTAAATCTAATCGGTTACATGATTTCAAGTTTTCATAAACTTTGCATCTGTTAGGAAATCTAATCTTCGCGACGGAATTAAGCTATATACTATGTGGAATTAGATTTGAGAATTTCCTCCTCTCGCTCAAACATGTCTCCTTCTCTCATCTACTTTCCTAATTTGGAATCATTGAATTACTTTAGACAGTCAGAGGCAACTAGGCGAAAAATCGCTGCCATTCTAACACGGGCACGAATTAGACTTACGTAATCCGGTTTTTTCGTCAACAGAACAGCGAATGTCCCCTGTCCTGGAGCAGGTGCAACGAGTCGTGGATCCGTCTAGAATTCTAGTACGGCACTCGTGCACGTCCCAAGTGTATCCGTAGGTGGCGAAATCTGTCACCGCACAATTTACATTCCACAATCCCAAAGTCGCGTTCTTCGCCTGGTGGGAGAATTCCATGCTGAGCAAGGTCTCGTCGTCACGCGTTTCCATTGTTTTAACATCGCCCTGAGTTAGAACCCATACACTGGCCAGGTTCGATAATATTTCGTATTCCATTTCTGTATCGTCCCTAGAACAATTTGTTATTGTTAGAAAAAAAAGGGAAGGAACGTTCGCACGGGCGCCTAATAAAGAATAACAGAATGGGGAAATGGGAGGGAAAATAGGGCAAAAACAAACAGCCGGGGAGAAACAAGTGGCGCGGAGCATACGCACACGTAAAATTCGTATTCATCAGTGACGTGTTGGGAAACGGCAAAGTGAAATACCTACGCGTACGTATGGGCTTACATTCCCGCATACGTTTGTATAAAGGCCATTCGACAAGAATGCGCCAATTTATCACTGGAACACGGCTTTATTAAAAACAAAACACGGGAACGAACTTGTTTACCGAAACGAATTGTGAAGCTATAGTTTTACAGATGTATGCACGTACAGTCACTAGCCAATTAATAGGGTATTTCTTCTGTTTGGAAACAAAGTGAATTCCGACGTAATTTAATTACTTTGTATGAAGTGATCAATAGGAAATATATTAATGTTACCTTAATTAAAATAATATCCAAGCTGCTAAAGTCACGCTGATATTTCACATATAATAATTAAATAATAAATAAGCCTAGTAATAATGGCTGGTTTTTTTTTGCCCCTTTCTCCTGTAGCCCTTGGCTTTTTGTATTTACTCTCCCATTTCCTTTACCTACTAATTTATACCAGCCAGTTTTACCCTGTACTAATTTGTACAGGCCTCTGGCTAGTTCATCGAAATAATTTTCTGGGTTTTACCTATCTTTTTGCGCCTAAAGCCTCGCGTTCACGCAGAATATGGTAAGCGTTCTCTGACACACAGTCTGCAGTTGATATCTTCAGAGGTGAACCCGATTTTCTGCAGGTGTCTTTTCAGTGCGCAGTGCTTTGTCAGACAAGAGCTGCCACTGTGCGAAAATGATTTCTACTGAGCTGCATTAGCTTCTTCATGTTTATCTTTGATGATCTCTTGATGAAGCTCTTTTCGTGAATTTGCCTAACTGTATTACCTCCATGTCCTTTGTGTTTTTCTTTTACACATACGTCTGCTTCTGACAGATGGATAAGTATGGGCTCAACCTTCGGCTGATGGATGGTTCGTCTCGTGGGCATGCAGGATAGAAATCCCTGTAGGTGGGTTTCTGTGTGTCCGATGTGGATATTCCAGCGTTCTTTAGGTGTTTATTAAAGTTACAGCTTATTCCACCGAGTGCGCCAATGATGAGGGGGACGAACGTGATGCGGAAAGAATAGATTAGGATTGGGGTGGCCTATCGACCTGTTTCACCGCGACCTTTTCAGATCTATTGTGATCCCCTTTTTCCTAGAGGACGCTCTCTAATTTTGTCCTCTTAATTAGGCCTATCATCTTTGGGAGCAGCTTCTTTATGTAGCTTCTAGTTGTGGGGTTCTCCTCTCCCAATATTAGAAACCTTGTCCTCGCCAGGACTTCACATTGGCACAGCATATGAACTGGTGTTTCTTCCTCCTCTTGGCAGTATCTGCAGATTGCATCATCTGTCAAGCCTATGTTGTACATATGCCTATTCAGTCTACAATGATTAGTCATCAGACCTACAATAATTTTAACAGTCTTCCTGTCTTTATTCAGGAGATCTCTCGTAAATTCAGGCCTCTGCTCCTTTAGGAACTCTTTTGCCTGCATTTGTCCCGGTGAGTTTTGCCACCACTCTCTGGACTGATTATGTATCCATTCATTGATGGATTTTTTAATTTGCGATTTGGTAGTGCCGAAAGAGGGGTCGGCTCCAACGGAAAGGAGTAAGTCCCTGTACTTTTCAATTTTTTCTAGTTCTTTACTAACTATATTGTTGTCACCAGGGGATGACATCTCAACCACTCGGATCTTTTTCGATTCGTGGTATAGTACTACAATATCTGGCTTGTTTGCATTAATTTGGGCGGATGTGGAGAATGGAAAATTCCAATAGATTTTTATTCGGTCATTTTCGACAACTGAGGGTACTTCTGCGCTTACATATGGCATCAGTAAGTTATTATCGATTCCATTAATATATCTGATATGATAATATAGTACTTTCAGGGCACTGTAATGGCGAGCAATATATAAGGTGGGAGTATACCTTCCGCATGCGCTCAGAATGTGCATGAGTGTCTCCGGGGACTTGCCGCACGCTCTGCATCTTGTGTCCGGAACCGGGAGTTCCATCACCTCTTTCCGGTACGCTAGACTTGGGTACACTCCGTCTTGGCATGCGATAATGTATCCCTCAGTTTCGGAATACAGGCCAGGAGATCCAAGGAAGCTGAATGTGAGTTTTAATGATAGTTGTAGATCATCAATTGTTTGGTAATAAAGGTTATGCATGGGTTTGCTCATGTGCTGGTGCATGAGGTTCTTTCAATTAACTCCCGGTGTTTAAATCACGGGGGCGCATGTTATATAACGTTGTTGAATATTAAACGTATTAGGTGTTCTAGTGAATTTTAACTTCAGGCCATGCTTATCGATGGTCTTTCTGCGCAATGGAATAGGAATGCAGCCTTCCCAGTCAGCTCGTGAGTCCTGATAAGTCTCAATAGGAGGTCTTTGGTGTTGTACACTTTACATGCGACTACTATGATTCCTCTGGAGTGCATGTCCTCCACGCTCAATAGCCCTCTCCCCCCCTTCGCGTAGATATATTCCGGGTACAGATGACCGGTGATGCAGGCTTCTATGGGCCGTCATTGTGGACCGTGTTTGTCTATCGATCTGGAGAATCTCATCTACGTTCCATTTGGAGCAAGTAAACGTGTGAGCGATGATTAGCAGGACCAAGATGTTCGTGGCGCTAAGTATATTTTTTGCGTTGAGGTGACTGTTCCATATCTGCTTATTATTAATACAGGGACGTTGCTTAAAAGCTTACCTTCCGTAAGCTTTATTTATTAATTAATAACAGACTAGAAATACATTATTCTAGGTGTTGGTGTCCTTGTCGAAAATTCCGTGGAGCAGTCGTCATCCTGGGTGATCGGCGCGGAACAGCTCGCGATTGCTATGCACCGCTAAATTTGCTTCCACTTCCCTAGGGATTATTGGAGAACACTCCCAGTCGTGGTAGAATGACTGGCTTCGTGCGCCTTCAAGATCCGTAGCGAGCCGAGAATCACCTGTTTCTGTATGTTGCCAGCGAGTTTCTTTAGATTTTGAGGATTTATCTTCTTTATGCGTTTCAGATTGTCTTGAAGCGACTGCGGTGTCCCCCCCCCCCCCCCCCGCCCATGTATGGGGGATACATCCGACGATCACCGGAACGAATGTGGCGACGTATTCAGCATAGGTATGTTTAAATTCAAACATTAAATCCCGATATTTGTCAATTTTCTCCTCTTCTGTTTCCCTTGTCTTGGTTTCATTCGAACACGACATTTCTATTACATATATATCGCGTATTTTGCGGTCTAATACCACAATGTCTAGTTTGTTGGCTTGGATTAAATTAGTGGCGTGGAAAGGGAAATTCCAAAAAATCTTACATTTTCCATTTTCAACTACCGATGGGGTGGTATTTTCATAGTAGGGTGGAAGTTCCTTATCGTCTATTTGGTAAGCATGCCTGAGGTGAGGAATATAGGGTAGGAATATAGTGTGTTTATTGCCATATCATGGCGTGAAATATACGTTGAACAAGCGGACAGCAGGTGCATCACGGTTTCCTCCGCATCCCCGCATGCTCTCCATGTACTGCTCATCAGACTGTTTCAACACGTGTTTTATATACGCGAGGGTGTGAAAAACGCCATCCTGGATAGCTATTATACAATCTTCAGTTTCAGATCAAAGCGATGAGGAGCGCAGAAACGCGAATGTAAGTGGCCTGGACAGCTGATGTTCCATAACATGTCTAAAGTATGTTCCATGGAGAGGTTCTTCCATGTGTATCTTCTTCAAGGACTGGGTGAACTCTTTTTGAATAGATTTTGATAGTAGGTGCGGTGTGGGCCGTAGTCCCCCGATTCGGGTTCCTTCTTCCGTCAGGAAGGCAGTACTCAAGTGCAATTCTTTACATACCTTCCTAGCGGTATTATATAAGAAAGCCCCCTGCCCCCCTCGCTTATGGTCCTTTACTATGTTGAGCAGGGGATCGTCAGTTTGAAAGATCTTTGCCGCCGCAACGGTAGTCAGCCGGGCATAGAGGTGCTCCACATTTACTAGGCCTCTCCCCCCGTCAGTTCTAGCGATATAAAGTCTTTGCACAGGGGCGCGCGGGTGATGACTTCTGTTAGCAGTAGTAATGTTTCGGGTGTCCCTATCCATTTGAAGAATTTCATCTACATTCCATTTGATTGTGCCAAAAGAATGTGCCACTATTGGGATGGCTAGTGTGTTTGTTGCTGCAACTTTACTCTTAGCTGTCAGTTCAGATGACTAAATCGCCAGAAGGGCTTTTTTATATTTGTGTGCGAGTGCTTTCTTCACTTCTTTTACATCATGCATCTGACGCTGCTGAATTCTCAGGTAGGTATATGACTCTTCCTCTCTCAAGTAATGGATAATCGATCCGTCAACCAAGCCTGCATTCCCTCCACCCTCTGCTCCCCTACCTCTCCGCAAATGAAATTTTGCACATTTGTCTGTCTTTAGCGCCATGCCGACGTCCATTGCAAATCTGTGTACTTTGGACAGCATCTCGTTCGTTTTCGTTTTTAACGTATAGCTTAAGGTCGTTGACGTATAATAGGTGTGTTATTTTGTGGAATCGACGATTCGGTCTTCCTGCAACATATCCTGCTCTATTATTTTTCAGTGCCACGGAGAGAGGAAGCAGGGAGACGCAGAACAACAGCGGACTCAAGGAGTCACACTGGAAAATTCCCCTCTTGATTTGGATGAGTATGCTTCTCCGGGCCTATCGTCCATGACCCACCGTCACCACAGTGCACCATTTTCGCATAATCGTCTTAATTATATCTCTGATATTTCTTGTCACTCCCATCTGTTCCAACACCAACAACACCAGGTCGTAGGATGTATTGTCAAACGCCTTCCTGAAATCGATCCACGCAATCCAGAGGTTCGGTTTGTATTGGGCCGCGTCTTGACAGATAGTGCTCCTTTTGTTTGTGCCTCGTTGTTCATAAATTGATCTCCAAATCGGACGATTTTCTCCAGAATCTTGTTGTGTAGAATGCCAGTGAGTATTTTCTACACCGCGTTGAGACAGATTATAGGCTTGTAGTTCTGGGGTTGTTTGGGGTCCCCTTTCTTATACAATAAAATAGTTCTTCCTTTACATAGCCAGTCCGGTATTGTCAGGAAATCAAGGTATTTGTTACATATGGTCGCAAGGTATCCATGCGTGACGTAAAATTTCTTCCATCAATAGGTGTTTATAGCGTCAGGGCCAGGGGCGGAGTAGTTCTGTTTTGCCGCGTAGTGCGTTCAGGGTGTCCGTTACTGTTATCTCTGCACTGCATTCGTTATCATTATTATTTTTATTATATCAAAGTATATGTTCTAAAGATCTAAAGATGCATAATAAACATTACATAAATCTTTGATATATCTACAATGGCTATTTAGCATTACAATGCGTGTAATAAAATGCGGATTCAAATTATTGCTCCACACTGTAAATTAGAATTTTACATTACTGAGAGTAGATAGCGTAATATGATAGTAATTACTGTTGTTATCATGTCAGATCTCTATTTAATATTCTATTTAATAAGTATCTGTCATAAGAACGACTGTCAAGGCGGTTTCTAAGTAGCGGAGTAGCCTTATGTGAAGTAAAGCAATTACTCCCTCATCTACTTACACTTTACGTCTGAACTCGTGCACGGGTAAAGTACAAAATCATGTATTCACCGGAAATAAGACCGTTTAGACAATTCCTTGCTCTCTCGGGGGAACGTAGATGTCACAGCTGCCACCGTGAATCTTTCCAGCGTTACGCGATTTGAGAAAGAAGAACTACATTACCTACCTTTCCTCTATATACCAACGTAAAATTAAAATAGAATTGAACCGATTTAATTTAAAACCCTAATTTCCTCCGTCGATCCAATAAAATAAATGTATGTAGGATGGGAGTCCTCTCGGTTCTTTATTACCACTTACTTTAATCGAATCACTGATCTGACGGGCAGAAATGCAGACAGATTCCTGTATGCAACTACGGCGACCGTTGCTGACGTATTCGTTGAGTGGTTGCGCTTCAAGCTTAGGTGAAGTTTGTAGAAAAACCACCTGGGGTACCTGGAAGAAAAACATTATAGGATTAGCTGAGGTACTGAGGTTTAATAAGCGCCGGTGACGAATGGAGGGCTTTCAAGAGGCAATGTAAACGTCTGGCAACCGCTTATTGCTCAAGGAAGACTGATTTATTATTTGCTTCTGTCTTCGCGAGATCTACCTGTCAGCGTTCGGGATAGATTTACTTAATTCTCAGGGAGTGAGAAGTAAAAAAAAGGAATAATGATTATCTTGTCGTCATAATTATAGCGATGTACGATATTATTCTAATTAAATCGGAGGAAGATGGGGAATTAATTTTAAAGCGGTAGTAGATTGTGCATTTTTTTAAGGGGGTTACTACATATCTTTATCCATATGGGAAAACCGCCATTACGTATGCCCCTATTTCTCAGAAACGCCGTATCTGATCTCATTGATTTTTTTACACACGTTGTCTAGTATTGTCCCAACAGTTTAAGTGAAAGATTTCATAAAATTTTTAAAGACCTTTTTTTTACAAAATCGATATTTTCTTCGCTTGTGCTTTTTCATATACTTGTCCTGTTTTCTCGCAACCTGTTCAAAGTATCGCGATATATATTTTTTTCTAAATGTAGAATTAGATAGAGAATATACTGAATGAAATGTTTTTTAAAATAAACTTCTGTTCTTTAAACAAAAAAAATATCGAAAATTTAAAAAAATGAGCGAAGAAAATATCGATTTTGTAAAACTCATAAAAAAACGTCTTTAGAAATTTTATGAAATGCTTCACTTAAACTGTTGAGACAATACTAGATAACATGTGTAAAAAAATTCATTGAGATCAGACACGGCGTTTCTGAGAAAAAGGGACATACTGCTGTGGTTTATACAACCCACTTATCGTTGAATGTATTTTAAGTTGCATATTTTGGTTGTTTTGTATAATTTTAGTTTAAGAGTTTATGTTGTATGATTTTAATTATACAGTGTTACGATTTTTTAATTAATCCATTCATTCAAATGTCTATTGCTTGCTTGTGCTGATTTTATGCGTATTCTATTTAATATTGTTGTTGTAATGTCTGCGTTGTACGATTTTGAGAGAGGGATTTTTGTAAGAAAAACAATTGTAGAATTTTGTTAAGGATTTTCCTTGTTCGACTATTAACGTGAGTAGACGTATTTTTAAATCATTGTTGCCATTTTGTAATCCATTTTGATATAGAAAACTTAACATTTCTCCTGTAAATATTGTAGTCAATCAAGGAATTTTTATCGTAATAATTGTTAATGTATTAAAGTGTGCACTTTATAGATATAAGATCAATTATTATTTTTCGTTTAGGAAGATTTATTTTAGTTTTTTCTCTCGTTTATTTTTTTAAGAGTTAATTTTTCTGTTAATTTATTTTGCTGCATCATATTTATTTTTCTATCACTTCGTTTGGGTGAGTAGAACCATTGTTCTTTCATTTAGCTTTTTAATTTTTTGTAAATATCTTGCATTTGTCCACGCTTACATTATTTTAATTTGTGAAACCACGTGGATAGATGTTTAAAGAGATTGAATAGTCTTCCTGAACAAATAAAATCTTTTCTTTTTGCTTTGCATAGGAAATAGCATTGTCCTATTTTAATTTAGAGTCAAGTGCAGTTTTTATTTTAGGCCAGAACCTTCAGTTCAAATTTTTTTTCTGCACCATTGTAATTTAACCCGTTTTGTTGTAATAAATTGATTGTTTGTTAGCGTCATTGGGTTAAAAATTCTGTTCTTTTATTTATTTTAAAACCTTTTCAATTTTTCGTGTATTGTATGTAAGAAAGTCAGATTTCATTTGTTTACAATTTCTTTCTTTTGCGTTCCTTAAAATCTTTTCCGTTGAGCTAGCTAATATTTTTTCTTTTGCATTTTGCATTTTTCATTTATTTCAATCAGTACACAGCAATACGTAATGGCGATTTTCCCATATGGATTAAGATGTGTAGTAGTCCCCTTAAGTGTGCCTTTTAGTCACGGTTTTTAATTTTTGTCTTTATTACCTAAGTCATTAAGGTTCAATATTCGCAGAACGTTCACACGATAAAACAACAAATTTTTATATTTTAAAGCTGTTTAAATTTGAAGGTTAGAACCGCTTACGAGTTTTCATTTTAAATGGCGTTCGTTTACCCTAGGAAAAATATTTCCTCAATGGGAATCGCCATTTAAGATCTAGCTTTGTTAGTGGGAATGAGAGCTTTTGAGCTCCTTATGCCACGGTGGTGAGAAATTGTTGGCTCAGAAGGATGGGAGAAACGGTTTCTGACTCAGAGGGCACGAAGGTGCTAACTGGAAACCGCAAGACTATTGAGACTGGACTACTTTGCAAATTGTATGGATGCGCGAAGAGGCGATATCATCTTCCAGTTAGATTAAGAATCTGAATTTATTTTTTCACATTAATACGGACTAATATTTGCTCTCAGAGCAAGGTTTTCGTGGTTTCTCTTGCTCATACACTGAAAGAAAAGGTTAGCTTCACTTAAACTAATTTTTAGTTAACTAAATGCATGCTAATACATGTCGAAATAACCTTTTTAGTTTCTTTCAGTGTAGGTGAATACTGAGAGATCTATAAAGTCGCTCCACGGGCACAATACTCCCCCTACCGGCTAACTTTTGTGTTAACATGACGTATGTCATATTTTGTTGTATAACGGATGACATTCATGTTATGTTACTTAGCCGGTAGGGGGGATTATCAATACCACCATCACTAGTTTCGCAATAGTAATTAGGTACTAGTTAATTCGAATAGGGACTAATCACATGTTAGAAACAATGACACAATTAGAGTAGGTGATACCTCTAAGTGGAGCATGGGGTTTAATGATATTTTGTTATTATTTAAATTTATCAATAATATTCTCCCTTACCGGCAACACGAATGTCATCCGTTATATAACAAAATATGACATATGTCATGTTATCGATGAAATTTCGTACTGTCTAAAACTTAAGAAGTTTCGCGCCTGTTACGCTAATCTGTAATACGATTCGTAACATGTAAACAAAATGTCATGAAAAATGTCATATGATGCAATGCGTCCCTCTGTTTTTTGTCTATCCTTTGGACTTCTGAAAGAGTTTATCTTTTTCTATAGCTTTCTGAAACTATATTCATTGCAGTCAGGTTCAGACAAAATAAATTCGATTGTAACAATTTAGCATGCTATTTAGCCGGTATCACTTACAACAAATATGTATACGAAACATGTCAATTGAAAATGTTATGTTATGAGTTAACAAGCCATGTTATATAACACAAAAGTTAGCCGGTAGGGGGGATTATCATTTTTTTTTACTGCGTGAGTGAGTTTTTAACAAATAATACTGAACTAATTCCAACGTGCATGGAAGTTGTTTCGGATATTCCATGTTTAAATCGTAGCAGACTGCGTAACAGACTTAAAGCTTTAAAAGAACAACAGATTTTCTAATATGAATTAATACCATCTACTAATAATCAGTATAATGATTCTGAGATAACAAGAAAACAGAACCACGTGTGGCCGAACACCATGTCATTTCTGCCTTCGTCTGATTTGAATCAGAACATTCTAAGTTAACGCAGGCGTGCTTTACTTATTTCCTTATCACTTGAAAATTACTATATTTATGACTTAAACTTTCCAAATTGAAAGAAATTTAAAGTTTTTCCTAAGAGATATTAAAATTTTTCTTGGTAATATTATAATGCTAGAGATTTTTTTTCTTAGAAACAAATTTTTCTATAATATTTACATAATTCTGTGCATATTTATATGCTTATAAGGTTATATGCAAGTCTGTAGGTATCCATACTGTGCTTATAGTCTTTTATATGATCTTACAGATTTTATAGATGCGCAGAATTCCACTGTAAGTCAAATATTGAATTTTAATTCCATGAATAACTAAACAAATACATGAATTAAAAAAAAATAAGTAAATATCTTTACCATTGTTAACATAGGGTCTCTAAACTTTAATTCTGTACTCTTGAAGCAGGATTCTATTGAAAGTCGTAACAAATACATAAAGTGTTTTACTTAAAATAGAAAAATTAAATCATTTCCCGCTTTAATTCGGATATAAATATACTCATCGATATCCGATTTGCATTACATTAAATTAAAGGTCTAAAAATCAATCGAATGGATCCACACCTTTGTTTAATCTTATAGATACATATATTTTACACGATACGGTACCAAGCGAAAGCTTTTCCCTGTGTTCATTCCTCATATGTCTATTGCACGTGACGTTTGGTGGAAGCGCCGGGCCAACTGACATAATTGTTCTAAAATTGTTTTTCTTTTTTATTATTTTTATTTTGCATATTCTGTTACGTATTAAAAATGATATTCATATCAAAAATAACTATTGTAAAAGAATATTCAAGAAAATATGCTATATAAAAAAATACACAACGTCAACAAAAGAGGAAAACGGAACATATAACCTCAGCCACATATATATGTGATAATTAAATTTTTACAAAAGTAGAATATAATCAATAAATTATTTAAAAGTCGAAAACACCTGGTATAACATGAATATTAGGAAAGTAAGAAAAACTTAACGTTTTGTGAAAGCAGCAAGTGATAAACAAACTTGAAACCCGAATTTAATTAGGGTCAAATTTTAGTAAAAAATGCTATATTTTCTAAATAGGTAAAAAAGTGAAAATTAATAAAGCAAAGTAGAGCAACTAAACTTCCTTCGTCTGAGGTCGAATGCAAGTATTTCTAAACGTCAATAGCAATTTCCAATTTGCCCAACATTTCTATTTGCGGGCTTCACCGAAGTTCTATTTCTATAGTCAAATACGTAACATAATTCAAACTTCTTGTATTTCACCCAGCCATTCTAATTTCTCTTCGGGAAAATCCATAGCGACGAAAAACTTCTGTTAGCTTTATAGCTAGCCATTATCAACAATTTAAACGGGGGACTTTGGTAGAAGATTAAGGGCGGATTTGCATAAATCTCGCTTGGGACTCACGTTGCCATTTTACGATGCTTGAACGATTATTTCCGGTACGTGTTGATGAGATGCCAAATTGTTCTAAGGTGACGGCTGAGTAAATCTTAACGACAGGGTGATTTGCTTTTTTAAATTTTATTACTATTATTTAATAGCGAAGATATGAGTTTGTGTATGGAATCTGGCCACCTAAGATAAAATATATAAGAAATACATGTTCTTTTTTATTTTCATAATAAATAAATGGTGTAAAAGTTTTGTTCCTTAGTACGTAGCTGTGCAAAACAAAACGAGTTTTTCGAATTTGCAACTATCTAGATAAAATGGAATATGGAATTCCAAAAAGTCTTTGAAAATGATTTGGTCGCATGTTGTCTCATTTTACACTATAAGGTCGTTAAGTACGAACCTTTAACGGTCGTTGTCAAGAAAATTGTTTACCATGTGATGTGTGGCATTGATGTCTGATTTTTAAGGTGATGTAAGTAATTCGTAGAAGAGGTAAAATATATAACGAGGTTTTACGTTAATATTCGATTAATTTTGTGTACACGGCAATGTATGGTATAAATTTTAACTACAGTGACAATACAACTTATTTATTAACTTCAGGGGAAATCCATCTCGATAAATATGGTCACCGGTAGAGTCAAAAGAAAAGAAAAGTTTTTTTTTGGATAGAAGTCAAATTATTAAAAATTATTATTAAGTTGGAACGGAAACTACACGGTTGGATGCACGAGGGGCGTATATAAGAAGAATGTCGGACCATGGAGAATCAGTTCAGTTACCCTGAAGAAGCTGTCAGTATGAACAGCGAAACGTCGAGCGAAAGTTTTGACACACGGCGAAACCCGCAAGAAGCTGTTAGTTATAGTTACACCGGTCGTGAAAGCCTACGCAGTGTTATCACAAGCCTGTACGGGGAGGAATTGTGCTTATCTACTAGACGACTAGATTCTCTACGCACCAAGAAAAACAAGTTATTGTCAACTTTGGCATTTCTACGTCGATGCCGAGACAAGAAGATTACACCTAACTTAAAGTTGAAACATCACATAACAACGGATGCCGCAAAGAAAATCTTAAGAAGAACGGCGGAAGCCTTACTACGAGAACGAGTACATCGAGTGTATACGGAGCTACATCTGATTTCCAAGATGATCATGGAGCTACATTTGCATTAGCCAACAAAATGCCAAAAGAAGATTGGGACCTTATCGACCGCATAACCTGGGAAGCAGCAGAAACTAAGTTCGAGAAATCCAGAACAACACAAGTGAAGAAGTTTGCAAGGATGGAAGGAAAGAAGATCAAGGAGCAACCTGGTACACTGAAGAACGTTGTGATTAATGTATCAACGAAGCTACTATCTGCAGACGAAACAAAAGTACTTGCCTTAGGGATGAACCACGTCATTGCACCCAAAAGAGTACCAACAGAAGAAATCATCACGGAGGTAAAAGCAGCGATCAAAGGAAGTCCGAACATCGAAGCAGAAGAAGTGCGACAAGAAGTAAGCAGAGCATTGAAGAAAGCAAAACCACCGAAACGCAACCTATCCAGGGAAGAAGAGGCAGCACTTACAAATTTAAAAGCTGAAGAAGACATCGTTATCCTCAAAGGGGACAAAGCGAATGCAACAGTACTACTAAATAAAGAAGATTACCGGAAAAAGATGAATGAACTACTTGAGGAGAACACCTACAAGGAAATAAGAAAAGATCCAACGGAGAAGATCACAAAAACAGTAAGGGAGAGCATAAAGATTTCATCGATACCTAAAGAGATGCAGAACAGATTGCTACCAAGAGCCAATAGACCACCCAGGCTGTATGGAATACCAAAAATACATAAAGAAGGAGTGTCATTAAGACCGATTGTAAGCAACATTGGATCACCGATCTACGATCTGTCGAAATATTTAGCTAACTTACTAAAGCCATATACCGGACAAACTGCAACGTATGTGAAGAATTCGAAACATTTCGTGGATATTCTGTCTACGCTAAAGATTGAACCAGACATTTTAGTAAGTTTCGACATTATATCGCTATTCACTAACATACCCACGGAGGACGCACTGGCCTTACTCCCAGAACTTGGACTACAAGAAGACAACATTGAATTAGTGAAACTGTGCTTATCCACGACATACTTTTTGTATGAAGGAAAATACTACGAGCAGAAGAACGGAACAGCAATGGGAAGCCCTTTATCACCAGTAATAGCCAACTTGTTTATGGAAGCATTTGAAGAAGAAGCCCTAAGTTCCAGCGATATGAACCCAAGTGTTGGCTGCGATATGTCGACGATACTTTTGTAATATGGCAACACGGAGAAGAAAAACTACAACAGTTCTTGGAACACATAAACTCACAGCACCCAGCCATCAAGTTTACCATGGAAAAGAACAAAATGGAAATCTCCCTTTCCTGGATGTTGTGGTTAGAAAAACAAAAGAGGAATGCTACAGCACGCAGTATTTAGAAAGAAGACGCACACCGATTATATCTGCATGCAAGATCTCACCATCATCCGATGCAGAAGAAGACATTAATACAAACATTGCTATCCAGAGCGAAACCATCAGTGACGAACAACATCTTACCAGTGAAAAGATACATTTGGAGAAAGCAATAAAGAAGAATGGTTACACTGACATCGACATAAGGAGAGCCACTAAGAAGAAGACGACACTGGAGACAACTACAGAACCACGAAGAGGGATGGCGTGTTTACCTTACATAGCAAGAATCACCGAAAAAGTTGGTCGAATTTTGAAGAAACGTAACGTACAAGTACGCTTCGGGACTGCAACGTCGATCCAGCAGTATCTACCGACCGCAAAGGATAAGATACCCAAGGGGCGCACAGAAGGTATCTACAAGATAATATGCCAATGCGGACAGTGCTACGTCGGACAAAACAGGAAGAGCCATCGACATAAGAATAAAAGAACACGAGAGGGACGCAAGATTAAGAAGGACCTAGCAATCAGCGGTGGCAGAACACATGCACGACACCGGACACAAAATGGATTTCAAGAATATAAAAGTAATAATTACCACCAAGAACTACGGGAAAAGACAGACTTGAAGTAATGCAAAACGAGTGTTTCTAGACAGAGGTCCATACTAATTCGGTTTGTGGCTCTAAATAATAACCATGTTTTTTCTTTTTGAATTAAATTTTCAAAAAATCGTTTCTTGTGTGTTCTTTTTTTTCATTCATTTAAACTGCAGGGAAAACATGTCATTAACAAGTCTATGTCACAAAAGTTATAAATACAAACCGACTTCTTTTAACATTTTGATCCATATCTTTTAAACTACTGAACCGATTTTGATTAATTTTTTACTGATCCCTAAGTTAAAACATACCTAAGTCGATAAAAAAAAATAATTATTTCAATCCGATCCGTAGTTTCTGAAAAATTCTTGGACAAACATACAATACATTATATTTTAACCTCATTTTCTTGAAGGAGGTTAAAAATTACACCATTTTTGGAATTCCATGCTTATGTAAAGGGCGGAAAAAAGAAGATATATGGTATAAAATTACGATTCATCAAGAAATAATTGGTACATGTGTGGTATGAACAACGAACCTGTCATTGCAATTTTGGCAGGTAAAGAGTTATTTGAAGTGGCTCGCTTCAGTTGGAATGCACTGTATAATTAAAGACTACCTTTAATGGATGTTATATAACTTTTTTCTACAGACTTTCCAGTACATATTTTGTTATTTATACTATAAATCGAATAGGATTCTTAGAAAATTATAATAGGTACATAATAGTGTCAGTTCAGACACTTTTTTTGTCGGATTATTTATTACTAAGAAGGGTTCAAATATTTATTGCGTTGTTAGTATGCTGTCGCTCGAGGTTACAAAAGTTCGGCTTAGCGGTTCTTAAGTTGTTACGGGCGAAATTGCGTGTCGTATATCTTGTTCCATGAAGGACCGCAAATTCCGTCAGATAAAAGCTGTAGATGCTGGCAGGACCATTAGGACGCCGCTGTCACCTTTTGCTGTGAATGGGGTAACTAAAAACCGCTGTATATTTGTCTATCAATCTTTCCTTGGGGTAGATAAGATTTGTTCCGATGTATGTTTTTTTTCACAAAAATGCCTATGTGTGGAAGAAAAAATGTGCCGATAGTCATGAGTTAATAAGAAGGAATTGGTTTTAATACATTGAAAACGACTTCGAAATGAATATTAAACCTTTTTCACTTTTGCTTTAAGTGAATACACGATTTTCTATAGTATATTTTCCCTATTTTTAAATGCATTATTTTTTATAACAATTTTATATGACTACCCGCGAATACATCGTTCTTGAATGTTCATCAGCAATCCACGGTCTCCACATGTTTTTGTTTCACACATATGAACATCTACACTTTGTGACAACTGTATTTCAACTATATTTCCTTATTTATTACCTTGTTATATATGTGTATTTGTATAAATTAGTTAATTGAACGAAAGGGGTGTTAAAATTTAAAATATCATTATAGAACATTCTTTAATACAATTACAAGTAGATATGATCTAAGAGGGAAATTAAAGTAAATGGTCCAATTTCTCACAAATTCCTTTATTGACGACAACCGGTTTCATCCAATCACGGACATCCTCAGGTCAGCTGAAGACCCAACAAGAAATTAACATGATACAATTCACACTGAAGTTACACTAAATAAAGTGGTTAAAATTGTGTAAATTATTGTACAAGTTAATAAATAAATAAAATAGAAAAATATGCGTAAAAAGGTTAAAAGTTTTAATACTTACAATTATGAAACAGTTTAAAATTTAGCCATGTAAAGTAATAAAAATAGAATTGTAAAATTAAATAAAATTGTATAAGACGTAATAACACACATAGCAAACTACACTTTAAAATAAATTAAATAGAGAAGACACTGTATTTTTAATCGACGGATGCAGCACGATAAATGATCTAGAAATTTATTTGAATTGAAAGTTATACTGGGGGAAATTTCGAGAAGAATCCAGCTACATGTCAAAAGTCAAAATTAAATAAGTAAAATAATAGCAAAGAAAGCAAATTGTATAACTAATATGCGAACCGACTGCCTGTCAACTTTCTAGTAAAGTTTTGAAAGTTGTATTCTGATCAAAATTAATCTGTGCATTTAGAGAAAATTCTTTTTTCTCAATTTCATGTCTTACAGTTTCTAGAGCTTCTAGATTGTTTAGAAAGATTCCAGCTTTACCGGTATGCAAGATTTGAAAGCCATTTTATGTATCGAAAGTATGTTTATTGTCCTTAAGGTGCTTACCAAACAAGGACTCCCCCGTCATTCCCGGCCTGGAGCACCTGACATGTCCTTTTATACAGGTTCCAAAGTTCCTAAATGTTCTGTCTACATAATTCATTGGGCAGTCATCACACGTAAGTTAGTACTCACCTCTCTTATATAAAGGATCTATATGGTCTTTATTATTGATCAGTTGTGTTATGGTTTTTTTGCTTCGCTTACCTCGATTTAGTTCTCCCCTAGTCTTTTAGACAAGCTTTTGTAACCCTATTTTCTTCTATTTCCATACTCTACGTTCAGAGATGCTCCTACGTCTTGTATTTTTACAACGTAAACATTATCGTCTAATTTTTTGGCTTGCAAATTGTGTTTTCTTTCCCATGTTAGTGCGGTCTAGCTAGAATTTGTATCTTTTAGTCTCATTTACTTACAGATAGTTCCTTATACTTAATACGGTCTTAGATTTTCGTTTAATTTCTTTCAATTTTAGTAAATTCCTTCAATTCCCATGTTTTGACAGTTGACGTTTTCATTTCTAGGTAGGTTAAGATCTGTTCGTTTTGCATATGCCGGCATTATCGATTCCCACGCATCAATAGATCTGTTCGATTTGTCTGATTGATCGTCTATTTAGATCTGTGTTCTCTGTGTTTACATCTTTTCGACGTTAGAGGGCTGTATTCTTATTTTATCTATCTGTCTTCTGATTGGTTGTGTGACGTATTCTCTCTTCCGGCTTGCTGGCCATTCTGGTGGGTATTTTTAGACGCGTTCTTACGAGTACACCTTCCTATTTTGGAAATTTTGGATATTTTCACACATCTGTGGATTTTATTGGAAGATTGCTTGAAATATTCATTGGCCGTATCTTCGCTGGTGTTTGGTGTGAAATTTTCGTGAATATCACGGCAGATGACTTCGATAAACCGAGATATAATTTGAGAACCCACGCGTCCCAACGCTATATCTGTTTCTTTCTTCTCTTCGTTGTAAAACCTCGTTATTTAACGGTAAGCAGATCTTGTCTTTTCTTGTAAATCACTAATTTTGAGGTTTCAGTGTTTTTAGAGGTCTTTATAACACCCCTTATTTTGAATTCTGGAATTTTACCTTCGTTTTATGTGAGAATTTGAACACCCACGTGCGGCTGAGGACTTCTACGACTTCTTAAGTCCTACGGAGAACCCTACATTCCTTGAATTTACCCGGACCACCTGGTTTTCGGTTAATGCCGAGTCAGCCCAGAGGCTACGATCTGTCTATCCGAATAAGAGGGGGTCTCTATGCCCCACTAACAGCTAATCGAGGGGAAAAGCTAAGTGCACGTTCTCTTTCCTTTTTTTATTTGTAACCTTTCTACGAATATAATAGGAATCCACCCCCGATCATTTAGTTTTTTTTGTATTTAACGTATTAAAGTAAATTTTATGTGTTGTGCCTAGAATCGGAGGGTGCTACTTAACGCTAATTTTGTAAAATAGTTTAACTTCAATTCGGATATTTATTTAATTTTTTTATTTACTTGTCAATCTCCGTCCGATTGAATATCGGCTTGGCATATACAGAGTGTTTATTCACCTTTTCACCATGTAAATATTTAATTTTATTTTTGAGTTTTTGTAACCGTAACATTTCAATCAATTTATAATTTAATTTTGTTTGTACAAATCTATGTGAGCGGTTCGCGTTGGCCATAGCGTTCGGCATTTGTGTCCTATCTTAGGACAATCTGTCATTTTTAATTGTTTTGCCGTATTTAATGTCAAATCGACAACAACATTGCTCTTTTTGAGTTTTATTTCTTTTTATTTGTCATTCTGGCAATAACATTTATTTTTTTATATGTCAAGATTTTGCATTAAAATTATATTTGCTTTGTCAGTAAACTTATTCTTTTATTTCTTTATGTGTAAATATTTGCAACCCGCTTTACCCTCGATTTTATTTATCACCTTGGATTCCTGCTTATCTAGGGGCATGACAGGGTAAGTAATCTAAGCAGATGGCGCCAAAATTATTATCCATCTTGGTTTGTGTTTCTATCAACCCACTCCCTCGCCGACGAGCCGGCTGGCACCCTGCGTGATTGCCGAATCTCAACCCACTTATTTGAAGGTTTGTAAAGCGGAAGTGCATCACCTTTTGTCTTGTTATTTTGAGTTCTTACCTCGCGATTTTTCACGGTACTCGACCGTCACTTTCGGTGCCGGAAATTTAGGTAACAGTTGGTCTCAAAGGGCGTGTAAGGTCCTGAAGGAGACATTCAAATAAGGTTTTAAAATATTTGCAATTTTATACCGATCTTTTATTGACTGACAGACTTCCTGTAGAGTCAAGATAAGCTAAGATAAATCTCTCTAGTTTTATTTATAACTTTTTGTAGTGGTTTTTCTATGATGTTTGGATTAAAATGATTCATTAAAGAAATTTGTTTAAGTATATTTACCTCTTTATTAAAGGACTTTTTGTTAGATTTAGATTTACCAACCTGTGTAAATAATTATTAAAGGCTGTGTATTTCTGATTAGTAGCATGGTTCGACTGTTCATTTTAATTACAACACCACAATGTGTAGGTTTGCGGTATATTTCAAGTAGTAATTTGTTCTCCATGGAGGTGTGGATACCAGAAAGTTAATTCGATTACGTATTTCTATTTCTAAAGTGAATTTTATGGTATTATGTAATGAATTGATATAATAAAGAAAATCTTGTAATTGTAGGTGGTAACCAGACCAGACCACTAAAATATCGTCAACATATCTAGCTTAGATTTGCTATGTTTGCAGAAGGGGTTATTATGAACACAATTTTACACAATTTTAACCACTTTATTTGGTATAACTTCAGTCTAAACTGTACCATGTTAATTTCTTGTTGGGTCTTCAACAAGAAGGATGTCCAGGATTGGATGAAACCGGTTGTCGTCAATAAAATAATTTGTGAGAAATTGGACCATTTACTTTTATATCCCTATTACTGTTTGCTCACACAGAGTCAAGAACCATGGATTATATGTATATATATTATCTGTTAAAATTTAATTGCTTTCTTTAGAATAATGCAATTTAAGTTGTAAACAGTGGATTCTATTAAATGAAACATAATTATTCTCTACCTAAGAAAAGTCCAACTTCTCCTAATACCGCCCTTTTAGTCAAATTGTTATATCTATGGACAGACTATAAATGGTAAACTGCATTACAACCAGATACTTCTAACCTTATTCTTATTGATCACTATTAAATTCGTCACTAATTAAATTAAGCTCCTTCGTGCATTACAATGGTTATTACAATGTTTAAACAATTCGGAACGGTCATTACTTTAGGAAACAAAATATATCATATTTGGTGGTTTTTTAGGAATTCTCACGGTTCCTGCACTAACTGTTGTAAATTTAACGTATGTTTATTTAAAACAGTCAGAAATTTTATTCTACTTGCTATTTCTAAATGATATATGTGTATGCATACTCATAAGGTATGTGTTTTATTCCTATCAGCATATGAACCACAATGGTCGCTTTTGTTATACGCAACAGTTTCCGTAATAAATCCTAAAGCCTAACGCCGCTTCCCACAGTTAACATACCGTTAAACAAATATATTTTAAGCGCAATATCCATTTTGCGGTCGTTTCGAGGTGTATACGCTGTACAAAACAAACACAGGAGCATCTGATATCTGTGCATATTCGTGTTCACCGTTTCGGCATATTTAGAGTTATATCCTGAACGTGTATCTACAATGGGCGATTTTACACTTACGCCTGTGGATCTGTTGAAAGAGGTAATCAAGCTGAAATATAGGTTGAGGCAATTACCAAAGCAATATCATAATGTCACCGAGCGTAGGGAGACTGCAGCAACAGTATCTGAACAGTTTATAAGCGCTAGAACAGTTTGAGTGAGAAAGGTAATACATTAAAAAAACGTATTGCGGATATTACGTTCTATTGGGCGCCAAGGATTACCTATTTTCACGAAGAATTTAATGCTGAAAACATTATTCCGACAAAATCCTTATTTCCGAAATATTATATTCTATTCATGTGCAATGTCTTACCGAAGACTGAATCTTTGATTACAATTCTATTTTGACCTCAGGAAAATGTCTTTTGTATAATTTTTTCTTTAGAATTTAATGGTGCATGACCGAAAAATATTTCCGACTATAGAAAGTGTTCCAGAAACAGACAACGTACACTTACTCCGTTATTTTAAATGGAACCCTCTATATGTTATTCCATTTTCAAATTCAACGTAGAAAAGAACGTCACTTTGTATGAACTGCTATATGTCTTACTGTAATAGCAATGTTTATAAATAAAAAGCTTCGCTGCAAGCTTTCGGTTAAAGAGGCGTACACTTTGAAAGAAGTAGTAACTATCACTCACTTGGTAAAAAAATACATCGAACTATGATGTGAAACTGCAAGAATTTTAATTTACTGGGCAAAAATACTCTAATATAGGGTAATTTTCACTGTACATGAACTGTTCTCAGCAGCAGGTGTAAAATCCATTATATAGTCGACCTACTTAATATAAATATGAGTTTTACAAAATGTAACAAATGATGGATTTTGTGTTTTTAAAATTAATTAATGTTATTGAGCAATAATAATAATGTAAATACTTATTCAAGTAAATGTTCAAAATGTTGACCATCAACCTCAATCACTTCCGAATTTTTCTACTAAACGAATCATGGACGTTTAATAACAAATTTTTCCGTAATTTCTGAGCATGAATGCATTATCCTTTGCTCCATATTTTCAAGTGTTGCAGTACATTATGATACACTTTGTGGATAAATCGACCACCCGGTACACTGCATCCTTTAATATACTGGCCGTTGTTTCTAATATTTCATCGCTTCTAATATTTTTTGAAGCAGCAAATATTATTATCATAACGTGTTTTACCATAATAACAGTAATTAATATAAAGCAAACAAATACTGTAGTTTGGGAAACAAGAATATGAAATATTGAAATTTTTATTCAAAATAAATAAATATCTAACGTTTGTATAGTAGTTTGCGGTAAATATATTTTTATTTAATTTAAGTTTAGTACATATAATGCAAGTACCTGTTACAAAATAAAATATAATTGTTAGGATTTTGCATTTCCTATGCAGTACATATTTCTTGTTTATTATTATTGTAATATTCTCAAATACGCCAATACTATAGGTATCTTCAATTAAAAGTTAAAAACAAACTTAATCAGAACGCAAGCTGATAAATTTTGTTGCTAAAATCTAGCAGTTTGTAAAAAGGGCTAGCAAAGTTTTTGTGCTGACTCTTTCCTGAAGTAAATAAAAAGTGATAAAATTACATAATAATTTTCAATGCGAAAAGGAACTTTTTCAACAGATTGGGCACTAGGATCATCAATATCAAGTTTGATTTCAAAATTTGTACTTGTGAGCCTTGAGGAAACTATTTCACCTTATTTGAACCTTAAGCTTAATTTTTGTGATATATAGATGATTAGTTACTCAATTTACCTTCGCAGTATAAGTATAGATGTACTTTACACGTATAACAATTTAATAGCTATTATCATAAAAACAATTTTCGTTAGAGTTAGAAAATAATGTAAATTTAAATTATGACATTAAAGTCCATAGAAATAACAATATTATGTCCACCTCATGGTAGACATAGTAGCCTTCTCAAGGATGATTAAATTATAATGCCGTTACCCAAAAAAAATAATAATTTAAAAAAAAAATGCATCGGGAATTCAAATTAACAAGTTCAAAAAAAACTGACGCAAGAAATTGAAAGAAAAAGTAAATCCATATTTAAAAACAATAATTATCGGCTATATTTATAACATCAATACAAGTTTAATTTTAATAAGACAAAAATCGCAATTAACGAAAAAATAAATTACACCGGAACAACGTGAAACATTTCAGAAATGATTTTTATGAAGAAAGGCAAAACTTGAATAAGTTACGGTACACTGCTAACCTATCCAAAATCTATGCATCATCATTATAATCTTTTAGTCTAGTCCATGTATCTCTGACTTTATTTCGGTTTTTACAAATATTAAAACCATGATTTTAAGAATGCTATTCCTTGCATTCTTAATGTTTGGTCTGTCCATTTTACATAACTTTAAAATGTTTGTATATTTGACTTTAGTTGTTGTAGACAAATAATCTTTACATTAATTAGGTAATTATTGTTTGCAAAATATATTTATTATGAGTATTCATTCATTTCATTCATTCATTAAATTTGGGTAGGCACCTAAAGTCCGGGCACTTGAGCTAGTTGCTAATTGTACCATCCCTATTAAGTCTCTTATTTCCAATCGAACAGCTTGGTGTCTCATAAAAAGCCAGTATCCTGTGGAGGAGGATCAGAAGTGCTCTCGCAGTGACAACTGCTAACCGCTGTTCAGAGACAGGCATTGCTGGGTATCACTGGTGCAATTAACAGCACAGGGACCGCCTCTTTGGAGATCATTGTGGGTCTCCCCCCGCTGGAGCTTTATGTGAGAGCGAAGGCAATGAATGCGATCCTTGACTGAAAGCCAACAATCTGTGGCATCCCAACTTCAGGGTGGAAGGGCACACTTATACTACGGGCACGATGCTGGGCGGGCCATTGCTGCAAGTGCCCACGGACAGCATGGCACCCGAAATTATCTTCACTGAAAAGGTGAAAATCTCCATACCAAACAGAGACCAGACACGCAGTGAGATCGCTGCTAATGACAACTGGTTCACGGACGGATCCAAATCCAGCCAGGGCACAGGGGCCCGTATTTGTGGACCCAGTCCTAATCAAAGGATATCCATAAGCCTGAGAAACATACAACGGTCTTCCAGGCAGAGATATCCGCCCTTGCAGCCTGTGCAGAAATGATTGCAAAAGGGGCTACATGAGAGGAAAATCAATATAATGACTGACAGCCAGGCTGTCATTAAGCAGTCTCGAATCCAGTACTAGTCAAAACTAGTTAGGGACTGCAAACTATCCCTCAATACACTGGCACGAGACAACACGCGTCTCTGATTTGGGTGCCGGGACATGAGGATATAAAGGCAACGTAATAGCCGATGAACTAGCCAAGGAGGCTCTAAGAGACACTTCATGGGTCTAGAGCCCGTATGTGGATACTAAGAATTGCACAAAGAAATGAGACGTCGACTGGAGATAAAGCAACTACCAAAACCAAAACGCTGATAGGAATGGGTGTAGTTTCTCTGATAACCTACTCAGGCGCGTAAGAAAGAAGTTGAAACCATTACTGGGTTGGTAACTGGACACTGTCCCCTGAAAAAGCATCTATACACCACGCCAAGTAAGCGAACCGTGGTGTAGAAGATGCGAACTACAGGAGGAACGAGTTTACATGTAATCTGCACATGTGAGGAACTTACGGTACTTAGCAGACAGTACTTCGGGAGATATCTATTGCGAACCCTTCCTCAAAGTTCCACTGGGCAAGATACTGGGCTTTATAGAGAACACCAAGCTGCACGAGTGGAAATAAGGAATCGATAGGATGTTACAATGAGCACCTTGCTGCAAGTGCACCGGAGCATCAAGTTTCCACCCTAACTTGAATGAATGAAAGCCCAGTATCTTACCTAGTGGAAACTCGAGAACCTTCGAAGGCTCCAATAGATCTTGTCGGTAAATATTTCTACCCGGATACTTTCATTTTACATGTGCAGATTACATGAACTCGTTCCTCCTGTAGTTCGCATCTTTTGCACCACGGTTCGCTTACTCGACCTGTGTTACATAAATGCTTTTTTAGAGGACAGTGTCCAGTTACCAGCTCAGTAATTGTTTTAGCTTCTTTCTTGCTGTGTCTGAGTAAGTTATCAGAGAATCTAGCATCCCCATCCCCTGTTAACGCTTTGGTATAGAGTTGACCTTCAGTCCGGCCTGCATTTCTTTGTACTTTCTTTATCTAACCAAATTCCAATCTCCCTTCTGCGAAACCTTGGTAATCCCATATACGGCTCTGTACCCATGAAGTGTCTTTAGACCTCTTGCCTGTTCGTCGCTATTACATTGTCCTTTATATCCTCATATCTCGGCACCCAAATCAGAGACATCGTGTAGTCTCGTGCCAGTGCATTGAGGGGTCTCTAACTAGTTTTGAGCTAGTTACGGGGTTTGAGACTGCCTTGATGACAGCCTGGCTGTCAGTCATTATATTAATTTTCCTCCTCATACGCCCTTTTACAATCATTTCTGCACAGGCTGCAAAGGCGAATACCTCTGCCTGGAAGACCGTTGTATGCTTCCCCAGGCTTAGGGATATCCTTTCATTATATTATGACGTATATTAAGTTGTTTAATTTAATTTTATCATTTGCTACATTTTGTAAACTTCATATCTATATTAAGTAGAGCGACTATAAAATGGATTTTATGCCTGCTGTTGAGAAAAATCAGTGGTTATTTATTTATTTATTTATAATAAATAATAAAAGTGAAAATACAATTAAATAATTACATGAGTATAAATATAATTAAAAATTAACCTTTGCTATTACATTATAATATAATTGAGCTATATAATAAAGTGGACTGTTTTCACTATGTTATTGCCTTATGTTAAACGAAGCCATAATCGAACCAGAAAACAAATAGGTATATTAAAAGAAAAAAAGTACTATTTAAGAAAATCAAGGAGTAATTATATTTTTGCACTTAGTAGTTATTGTATAAACAAATAAATTTAATCGCATTTTACTAATAAATTCAACATGTGTGCATTCACAACTCTCAAATATAATTTGCTTCAAAATATCCTATTTATAATAGTTATCTTTCTGTTTGTAAACAAACATTTAGATAAAATGTGTGTGATATAAATTTTTAATAGTAGTAGGACGAAACAAACAACTATAGGGTCAATTTCTGAGCTAATAGGCTTTCTGGATTTTGCAGATCGCATAGGTATTCGGCTATAAGAGTCCAAGATTGGTGCAAAAAGTATTACATTGCATGTTTTATCAATTTATCAATGATAAAATTGTATTGCAGTTTATTTCAGGATGTTATACAAGCAAGCTGATTGTCGATTCATTTATTTCTTACAAATTGTAAGAATTACAAGCTTAATGCTACAGTTTAATAGTAAATATTGCTACACATTGGCACTGTCCCTATATGTACTTCTCACAATGTTTTTAAATAAAAACTTACAATTGTAGCAAATATTTTCTACACTTTTCTCTTTGTACAACTTTTTTATAAATTTGACTGTCGTTTTTTGGTTTACCGGTAATAACTATTTCTACTTACAGTGCATTTTAATTATTTTAACTGTAGTTGATATTACAACCGAGGAATACAGATATTCAGACTCAAATAACTGATACTTTGTTTCCACATAGATAAACAGAACGGTTAGAATAAATAAAACAACGTTAATAAACGTTGAATATTTGAAAATACGTATAATTTATATAACCAGAAAGTTGCTTTTGTATCATTCCCCCTCAAAACAATACAGCGGGCGCACGTTCATATACGTATTTCAATCTAGACATTCCATTTATTGCGTTCGGAAGAATTTTATTAAAATTTCAGTCTCCCTTTATAGCCAGTGTTACGCCTAAGGCTACGTGTCATGCACACGACATCTAGTAGTATCGGGAATCGAATTAATAACAGGTTATTAAACGGGCCGACCTACGACTCTGATGGTCGTAAAAAATGAATTGAATTGAACGGCAATGCATTCACGGATTTACCTATTCTGCGGATCCGGAATACGAATCACGACGCTGCCTTATCTTGCGGCGTCAGGGTGACGTCCAACGTCGTAAACGAACGGTGGAAGAGTAGATGAGAGTTTATGAGTTGCGCTTGCCGCTTCACGACCCCCTGTAGTAGAATTACTTGCTGAAACAGACCGAGCAAAACCATATTAAGAATATAAAAGCGGTCCAAGGGAACAAAAGGGTTCGCAAGAATGATACTATTTCAGCTGATGAGATTCGGCTGCCCCCTAACCAGTTCCCCTTCCCTGCCTGCCTCGGTTTTAGGGGGCATTTTACATTCCAGTGAACGGGAATGAATATTAATTAATTTTTAAATCCCAGCTTCAGAAAGAAAGAAAAAAAAGAGACGAGAATGCAGTGTACTTCGTGAGCGTAAAAATTTTAAATCTTGCCGTATTGAAGGTTATTTTATCTCTTATCTTTTAAATCTCCTTTTTTTATTAGGGTTATATAAATTGAGGATTAAAGCATCAAAAACTAATTTTCTGTATACTGTTTTTATTTGCATCTTTGTTGGCATCGCATTTTATCTTCTATACTGGTAATACTTATATTGTAGCTCGAGTATTTCAACATAAACAACACAAACACCCCAGAGGAAGCTAGGGATATATAGATTCTTCTAAACTTGATGACCAGGCTTGCAAATTCAGTACATTCTCAACATTATCCCTATAAAAATTGTTACACAAGCACACTGTAAAAAATTACAGTAATTTTGCCATGGTAAATCAGGAATATTACATGTAATAACGTTGTGAATTTACCACAATAAATTTTTCTGAGAAATAAAAAAACATATTTCATAGCATTTTCATGTAAGTTTAAGATGTAATAAAAAGTCAAAAGGAAAATACAGGAAAAATCATGTACAATTTGTGTTTACTATCAAAATTTACTTAAAAGCGTAAAATTGACATTTTTTTTTTTGGTATTTAGTGCACTTTAAAAGTAATTTTAGTAGTGCACTATTAATTTTACTGTAAAAATAGAATCTTCTATATATTTTTTTTTTGTTTTTACTTGAATTTTCATATAATGAAATAGTAGTGCGTCACAAACAATCGTAGGTTTCGCGTGAGCATGTTGTTATTGATGCCTGGTTGAGCGATTCAGTGTGATTTATTAGGTACTATAAAAGAATTAATAAGATTAGTTTTATAAATACGCATTTCAGATATTTTATACAGGGTGTGATCAATATAGAGGTAAATAATAAATATGTAGCAGCGTAATCATATACAATCAAAAAGTCTTAATGATAGGGGGTCATCGTAACATTAACGAAAAAAAATATGTTATAAATCCGTGGGCTAGAGCGCACCTGTGCCCACCTAAATGCTGTCCGAGTATACCCCACATACACGATCATTGTGATTTGGTGGATCTCCGCTGAGTGCAGCCACTTCGAACATTTACTAAATTCTTCCCGTCACGAAAAAACGATCCTTTCGACCAGTTCATGATTTCATATAAAAAAATGAAGCTTGATGGCACGCAAAGCGCGAATGTATAGATAGATAGTAAAAAGGCTTTTGCAATTTTCTGTATCTACTTTTTTTTGTGTATTCGATTCAATTTATTTTGCGTTATATGATAAATAAATCCAAAAAAAAACTCAGATTTATTGTGAATGTTATTAAAACTAACTCTCGATTCGCAAGCAAAAAGAAAAATATTTACGTTTTTTGTATCTATGAAGTTGCATATCGGTGAAACTCGAACATCTTATCAGTATTAAAATAATACTTGTAACATACGAAAATGCTCCTAACAAAAAAGGAATGTTTATTTAAAAAAAGAAGAAATTAAATGCCTCAGTTTTGCATTTTTACAAGGACACTGCCGATTGCTTTATTTACTAAAAAAACTACTAAGAATAATACTAAATGAGTGCAATGTATTTATACGTTTCGTGGGTACTTAACATGACGTTTCACGAGATCAACAAACGTTTTCCAAACTAGTTACATCTAACATGTGTTGTGCATGAAATACATAGCATTGGTGAACTTATTCGTGAAGCATTTTCCGATATTAATATATTAATTAACTCATTTAAAAATATTTTATTGAAACCACCAACTAGATAAAGTTATACAAGGAAATGTTCCCAAATATATCTTTGTCGCCAGAACCTGTATTAATACGATGGGGTACATGGTTAGAAGTCGCATTTTTGTATGCCCAAACAAAACTAAAACTAAAAAAAAAACTAAAAGCAGTCGTAATATTTTGGGTTTAACAATATTCAACGCATTGCCTCAAAATGAAGACATCATAAATTGCAATCAATTTAAGTACAGTGTTAGAACATTCCTATTAGAAAGATGTATATATTCTCTTGACGAAATGTTTGTGTAAAGTGTAAAATGTAAATGTAAAAATAATATCTTTTTATTTCTTATATTTATTTATATTGACGATTCGATAACTGTAATATTTGACAATAAATCTATCTATTTAAAAAAAAAAATCTATCTTATATATTTTATTATAATATATTATATATATATATATTATGTGATTTCCCGCTAATGTTTCTTAGGAAAGAAAATAAATAAATAACTTTCTAATGATTGTCTTTTCTTTGCAGAGATCCTTCCTACAATGAGAATAGACGCAATACAACATTAATAACAGTGCAATCATAATAACATGTATAATTTATTAATAAGTTTATATCAGAAACATATAAATATAAGAACTCTTACTCAAGGTGAGTATAGTTACTGGAATATTCAAACAAGTATTATCAATTATCCAGTGTAATTTAGATTCTTTAATCAAAAAGGACTTTTAAAATATCCCGGCTATCATAAGAGAATAGAAAACCACCAACCACGTTTGCAAACTTAAAAGCTTCAGAATTTATCTCATACGAAATAATATACCTCAAAATATTAATAAAATATACATTCATTTAAACAATACACATATGAAGCTTGTTTGACAACTACCTCGTTTATCGGTTCATACAGACGCCAGAGTACCTCGAATGTATTCCTTGTAGTGAAAATCCAGATTCGCTCGTATATTCATCTAAAAGCCCAGACCAGGAGAATAACATCGGTAGCACAAAAATTCAGGGAAACAGACCTCCTCCATTACATTCAGGATGTATGACTAGACTCGGAACAGCAAACACATGTAATTCTATGTAGACCATGTAACCCGAGGTTAGTAAACACCAAATTTGTAATTTCTCCCCCTTCGATCCAAGATTATACCACCCAATATGTTTAATCATATATTCGATGAGAATGACACAGTTTTTCTAGACTATTTCCTCACAACCACACATAACAAGATTTTCATACATTTTCTTTCAACGAATAACATTAAGTTTGTTTGCGTCGATGAAACTTTTGCACTATTATCACTTTTAAGAACTTGCACACAAAAGTTCCTAAAGTGATAATAGTGAAATAGTTCATCGACGCGAACAAACTTATTGAGTCACAACCTCATTCAATTATAATAGATACCTAGGATACCAGGCTATCTACAGTTGTCAGACGATAAATTATATTCACTTCAAGACTCGACTAATACGATTAATCCAAATTATATGACTTACAAACATGAAATAATAATTACATCTAATATGGTTGATAGCTTAATTTCTTCTTATGAAACACAGCAATATATTTATTGACGAAGTTTACGCTGTTTGCATTAATAAACGAAATATACTATTATTATTATTATTATTAATAATAAACATTTCTTAAGCGTAGCAAAACCAATCAAGTTTCTAGAAAACATTTAACACAGATTTAAAAATAAATTAACTTACCAACTAAACCAATTTGCAACGAATAATTTAGAAAAATATATCATACTTGATTCCTGTTACAATCGTATCGAAAATGTACTTGATGTTTAGCAAAATAATTTATCTAAATCAATCTAGTCAATTTATCCACGCTACTGTATATACTCGATCGATGCTTGTCTGACTAACATCGCTAGCGAACTGCACTCAACGTCCTCATTCTAGTTATTATGCTGGAAATCCAAGAATATTTTGGCAAATAGATCATCAACAAAGCTGAGAACTCTTATAAAATAAATTGCATGTCAATTGACTTATATACGCAACCTTCCAAGTCGAAGCAAGATATGATATTGCAATCATTGTCCGTCTGCTCAGAATCGATTTATTGCTTGTTGACGTAACTAAATAAGTTGAAATTCAATTATTCTTAGTTCGTTACATTTTCTTCCTTGTGAAATCCCTCGGTGCTGTCATTCAGATTTACGTAGGTGTCAAGCAATCAGTTTTAAACGATTTTTGTGGTCGACAGCTGTTGTGCGAAAAAGTCTTTTAACTTTTTCATTTAAAATGCGAAAAGATTTAGTACTAAATAAACTAAATATAGAAAATCATCGAGAAACGACTAAAACTGCATATTAATAACGCTTGAGATGAACTGATAGAAATTCACAGATCTAATGCAGTATGAATAGATTTTCCATCAACAACCTTCGTTATCAAAAGCTTTGTTCCTTCTATAATTATGCCGCGGCTTACTTTAATAATAATAATTTATGAGAAATAAAGGGTTTTCTTACATAATTTACTTTACATAATAAAAATTGCTGCAACGAAGAATTGATAGATCCACAGTACAAAATAGTTGTTAAATAATGGATTATCAATCTATAAGGTTCCACTTACAATTAGTGACACTTCATTGCGAAAAAATAGTTGTAAAATATTTATGGTATTCTCAAATGCAAAAACATAAATAATTATTGTAACAGTGACAAGCACATAACCTAACCTAGCATTTATCAGCAGAGGACCTTTCTGGTTTGCATCGTAAAGATACTCGGAATAGTTTGGACCGGATGGTGCTACCTCGGTTATTCCTATAATATCTTCCCTATTATATACGCATAAAATTTACGCGTAGGAACAAATATTCATAGCAGATGCAACTAACAGCCGGAAAGCAACCACATACAATCGGAATCGACATAATTCTGAAGCAACTGTTTCCGAATGCGGATCTACCTATCTTTTTTTTCAGCAGGGATACAGTTGAAATTACTACTACTGACTCATAAAATGCCTCTAACAGATAGGAGCGCAAAAGGTAACCACAGGGAAATCACAATATGAAAAATCCACCAGGTAAACATTGACAAGTGATCATTTTGTTTATTTGTTTATTACAATGTTACGGGAAAGTATCTGATCCTGTCATCACCGGTGCAAAAACATATTCAAACATTCGGCTTGATGAGAGCTTTAATTAAAGCAGAGGTACTAATTTATATGTACATTCATGGAAACGATCACGATGACTTTGACCTAAAAATACAGAGTGTATTTTAATTAGACCCTTTTTTGCTCATTTATTTTACACTGGAAAAGGTCATTGTTTCAATTGCTGAGTAAATGGAACCTTATGTCAAGCAACTAGTGATTATTCCTTTTGATGAAAGCTTGATGAGCATATGTTTTATATAAATATATATAGCTATGATATTTTAAATCACACTAAGCATACCAACCAAGAATACTATATTTCACTAATGAAATTGACCTGATTATGATTTTTCTAAAATGATTAGTATTACACATAATATATTATACAGGCTATGTATAAATAGGTGGAAGAATTATATATACAAGATATTTATTGTGTGTTTCTTAATAGAAAATCTTAATACTCTAATGCTGTACTTTGTCTCCTGTGTTTGCCGGACTGATTTAAAAAAAAACCTGCGCCTAACATCCACATTTTTTTTATACAATCCCAAATAAAATGGTATGATAGATCACGATCGAATGACCTACACTGAAGCAAAAATGCGTGCTGAAACAATGAAAGAAATCATTGTTCCCATGAAACAATGCATTAAAATTTGTCCAAAGAACAAGTTCATATGGTCATAAGTAGAGACCGGATTATATGCAAAGTGCATATATTTTATTTTTTGCATATCTTTAATTATAGTCTATAGGTAGACGTATTGCACTAATTGAAGTTAATTAGCGCTCATTAGTGATGGCATATATTGTATATTTAGGCATTTCTATGCATATTTTTACAATAGTTGCATATATTGCATATTTAAGCTTTTTCTTATCCTTTCTATTAGTAAAAATTCCTAGTAATTCCTAATGTAGATCGACAACCGACAATACTCAGAACCACAAATCTTTTGCATTGGTTTCTCTAATACTTTTTTCCAAGAACTGCACTTGTTTAATTTCGCCTAGGAGAAGGAATGTGGTAAATACGTTTTTATTATTATTAATTCCCAAATAAACTATTCATTCATTGAATATCTTTGAGCCAAACAGCATGTAATTGTGTTACGTTTTTAAATACTGTGCGTACATACAATGAGTATAGCGAACAAAATTTCTTTATGGATTAAGCCATATTGTAAAGAACTTCAAAAAACAAATAATGTGACAATTGCCCAATTCGTTCAAGAAGGTTTATCAAATTTCTTTTTACCTGGAAATATACCTTGTGAAAAAATTTTACTAATGTTGTCCGACGCTGCACCATACATGATAAAAACGGCGCAAAATTTAAAAAAAATTATAGTAACATTATTCCTAACACTTGTTTAGGTGATGGGTTCAATCGTGTAGCCGAAGACATTACGAATCAATTCTCTTTGATTAATGATTTAATTACGAATGTCTAAAAAGTATTTTTAAAAGCACCTTTACGAATCCAATTTTATAAGGAGTGACTTCCCGGTGTTAAGTTGCCTCCTGAACCGATTATTACGAGATGGGGTACATGGTTAGAGGTTGCAATTTTTTTCGCCGATAATTTTGAAGGAATAAAAAATGTAATTCTTGAAATCACTGCTGACTGCATTGCTCTAGAAAACTGTAAAAAGATAGTAACATCAACAAAATTGCTACAAAACCTTTTGTATATTAGTCAAATTATAGTTTTGTTTCAAGTTTCATTTGTAAACTAGAAACGCAAGGGATGTCGCTCTCGGAATCAGTCGAAATAGTAGACGAATTTGATATGCTATGTAAGAAGGTTAAGAGTACAATAGGTAATTCTATAAACGATAAATTTAAAAAAGTGATAAATAAAAATGCGGGGTATTTGAAATTGAAGAAAGTTATGAAAATTTTGGAATCGTTTACTGTCTCACGTAAACGATTTCGACTTTAATTTTAGTTTAGAATGTATTGCAAAGTTAAAAAATGCACCAATTACATCTGCGGATGTTGAAAGAAACTTTTCTATTTCGAAACATATGTATTCTGATAGAAGACAAAACTTTCTTTTACACAATTTTGCAAGACATTTAATTATAAATTGTTTTAGAAATATGTTGTGAAAAAATTTTGTGCAATAAAGTTAATGTTTAAATTTCTGCTCTTATTTATTTTATGTAAAAATTTTGCATATTGTCGCAATTTTTTTGCATACATGCCCCAGGTTTATGCATGTTTTCTCAAAAATCTATGCATATATATGCGCATATATACCAGTTTGTCTTTGCATATAATCCGGTCTCTAGTTATAAGTCATGCGTATTAGTAATTTTCCCCCTTGTCAAGCAATGAGTAGTTACATTTATATTATTTTACCAGTAGTAACTAGGTAGCCAAAGAGGCTGTACGTGATTTGTCTTCTAAATTAATAATTTGTAAAATATACGACTTTTACTTGGTTTAATATTATATTCGTATAAATTTAAATCACGTATTGCCAGCTTTTATTAATAAAGATAGCGTTCAATATGGATAACATTCACAATTTATTGTATAATAATATATCAAGAACAATTAAGCAGCATAAGGGACTTTTACTCAAGGTGAGTACACATATTTGCAATATTAAAATCAAATATCAACTACTATCCAGTTTATTTTGGATTATTACATTCTAATTTAAAATCAAAACAACATCCAAATCTCGCGCTATCCTATATAATGGATCTCACTAACAGTGCCTACCAACTTACACATATTAAAATTTCAATTTAAACTGTCATTTACAATTATATAGATAACCTCAAAGTTATGAAATGCTAAATAGTTATTTACATAGAAATTTAAACGAGAATAATAAGAAATATCAGGTAATTCACAGCCCAAAGTATTTCAGAAGGAATTTTCCCCCAGTGACAACCCAAACATGTTGCAGGAAAAGGATCCACATCAAGAATAAGTGCAATCACCAGTATCAGCCCAATTTCAACCTTTGTTCCATCTTAGCTCCATCTGTATACTTTGGCAGGCTTTCAAATTTTGGTTACTTTAAGCTTCATTCTCATGGCTATTAATTAATATTCTGTACATAATGCTAGTACGTCTCTTGGAGTTTCTAGTGATCTTTCCTCTGTTCTATGAACGCTAGTTGCCTTGTTAGGTTCTCAGCTTTAAAATTGTGCGACAATCTTATGCTGTGAGTCTATGCATATCTGCAGCGTCTGTAAAATTATCTGTAAGACTGTAAGTGTGTATAATAAATACTTACACATTTACAGATAAACTTACAGCTGCTACAGTTATGTACAGAATCTTACCCTTAATCTGTAAGCACTTAGAGCGGAGAGGAGCAATATGTATTATGTCTCCGAAGCACTTGAGCACATGCGCATTGGATTTGCAGTTTCAACAAATAGGCCATTCTGCAGTTTTGCCCGTGCTACAAATTTTGGCCAAAAAACTATAGACACATGGAATTCACACATCCAGAAATTGACCAGCAAAGCCACCATCGCCCTACGTAGGTGTAGGAGGCTGTGTGGAAAGAATTGGGGTCTTAGCCCCAAGATGACTCTGTGGTTGTACACAAGGGTAATTAGACCCATGATAACGTATGGAGCAGTAGTATGGTGGCCGAAGGCGCGGCAGGTGCGGACGGCCAAAGCGTTGGGTGGCGTGCAGAGATTGGCGTGCCTGTGCGCCACGGGGGCGTTGACATCGCCCCTACCACCGCGATTGAAGTAATTCTGAACCTGCCACCACTACATATTTATATACAAGGAGCCGCAAGGTCCACAGTACACAGACTTTTACATAGTCAAGTACCGATAAGTAAATCGCACGGCGCTGACTATAAAAAACTGTTAGACGAACTCAAGGAGGCACCCCTTTTAGGAATGCCATGTGATGCCATGGTTCAGAAATTTAACCTAGATAGAAAATATCAGGTTATAATGCCAGAAAAGAAGGACTGGGAAACAGGTACTCCGGTAAGAGCGGACTCAAACTGGTATACTGACGGCTCTAAAACGGACTACGGCGTTGGAGCGGGAATATACACTAAGAAGCCTAAAAAGGCTCTTTCGGTAAGCTTCAGCAAAGACACGACTGTGTTCGAAGCTGAGGTTGCTGCAATCCATCACTGTGTCCGAGAGATAGAAAGATGTACCGAACCAGGTAAAAGCGTCGCTATCTTCTCTGACAGTCAGTCCACACTTAAAGCGATTAGCTCCACAAGTGTGGACTCTAAGCTGATTTGGGACTGTGTAAGCGCCCTAAATGAGGTGGGCACTCAAAGAAAAGTAACCCTAGCCTGGGTCCCCAGCCTTCGTCAAGGCTATTCGTTGGAGCCGACCCCTCTTTCGGCACTATCAAATCGCAAATTAAAAAATCCATCAATGTATGGATACATAATTAGTCCAGAGAGTGATGGCAAAAATCACCGGGACAAAGACAGGCAAAAGAGTTCCTAAAGGAGCAGAGACCTGAATTCACGAGAGATCTACTGAATCAAGACAGGAAGACTGTCAAAATGATTGTAGGTCTGCTGACCGGTCACTGTAGCCTGAATAGGCATATGTACAACATAGGCCTGGCAGATGATGCAACCTGCAGATACTCCCAAGAGGAGGAAGAAACACCAGTTCATGTGCTGTGCCAATGTGAAGGCCTGGCGAGGACAAGGTTTCTAGTAATGGGTGAAGAGAACCCCAGAGCTAGTAGCTACATAAGGAAGCTGCTCTCAAAGATGATAGGCTTAATTAAGAGGGCAAAATTAGAGAGCGTCCTCTAGGAAAAAGGGGATCACAATAGATCTGAAAAGGTCGCGGTGAGACAGGTCGATAGGCCACCCCAATCCTAATCTAATCTAAATAGACGCTTAGGTAATCAGGGCTCTTAGAACAAGTTGATGTAACCAATACATGTATGATTTTCGTCTGTATTCCCCAAGTTTTACCAAAAAAAGTCTTTGGGAGAGAACAATATGCTAGTGTTGCTTTGGGTAATTCTCTCATACCTATAACACAATTGATATATAAAATAGTGCAAAGATTGCTATTTCTTGGTTGAAGTTAGCGAATTTCGGAACTAATTAAGTACGAAATTACTAGCTACGTAAACAAACCATATTTTTTCGGGGAGAAGTCGAAAATATATACACCACGATCGAGTCAATATTGGACCTAATGTCAATTAGCGCGCAGCAAACAGACAAATGCGTAATTAGAACTTTTGTAACGCGAAAGTAGAAAAGAAACAGAACGCCAAGGTAAATTCTGAGAGAATTAAGAGTGAAAGTGGGACAAAGATTCGATCTTGCACCACCAACACCACTTTGTTCGATTAATACTTTATTAACAGTCCGGATACGGAAGTGTAATGGAAAGTTAATGAATTTGTGGTTGCAATCGAGGACGCAGATAGACGCAGTGCAATCTACTCATTTTATTTATATTATCTTTAACTAATTGACTTAGGGAGACACTTTTGAAACTTGAAAAAAAAAACCAAAAGAAATTAGATTAAATTCGTTTGACAAATCAAGATTGTGGTTGACTTATGCCGCCGATTAGAATTTAAAAATAATCGAATTTGACCATCATTCAAAAACATTTCGATTTTTCTTTTATGTTCCAAATCATTTATAATTATTGTTACAAAATTACACTTAAGGGGAGGTTTACATATATATATCGGAAAAGTTCAAAAACTTTGAGCTTTTTTTTCAGACAAAGAAAAAGATATACGAAATACGGCTTTTTGCCAATAAATACATTAAAACTTGAACATTAAAAAAATATATTTTTTTTTATGACAAGACCACTATAACGTTCGCCATTTGTATCTAGGTAGCAGTGTGCCCAGAAAACACGGTCAAACTGCGTAAACTCTAGCATGCGCAAAAGTGATCCGAAATTGAAAATAAAAAGAAAAGTTAGAAATATATTAAATTTGTTGGAGGTTATACCTAAATTTAACCAAATAAGTCGAAAGCAAACAATGTGGCAGGTACCTGGACTTTAATTTGATTATTTTCTATTTCTTTTTTGTGTGTATGACTGCATATAAAAATGTGGAATATTGCAATTTTTAGTGTAATATAGGTATAACCTCCAATAAAAACTGTTTACATTAAGAAAACAAAAGAATTAAGTCGATATATTGAACACTTGAAGAACTAGAACTTACGCAGATTTGAAAAATCATGTTTCGAGAAAAACACGTTCAAAGTTTCGCAGCAAAAACTTTTACAAATAGTTCTCCATACACTTAGTCAGTTATTCCATCAGTTATTCCAGCACCATATATTAATCCTTCTTCTTCTTCATACTTCTGCATTTTCAAAATTTGTTGCTTCCCTTTAGACAGCACAGTGAGTTTTGCAGCGCTGGACATATCCTGCTCTGCCCGTTGTATGCGCTGACGATCAGAATTGACGACGAAATTTTTGGCATCAAGTCCTACTACAATTTCCAACGCATTCATTATTCGTAATACAGAAAAGTAACCTTCATTGAATAAATTTGCGGCAATGTAGGTAGCAAATTGACTTGTTTGTAACTCGCAGTGTAAATCTTTTGGAGCTAGTTTCTGCACACATGAATTAAACGAGTCGTTTCAGTTTTGACAATTTTTTCCAATGCATCTTTGCAATAAATCACTGTAGAAAAAACTTCATAAATCGGCCTAATAGCATATTGACTTTTGCAAAAGTGGGTCATGTTTGAATGAAGCAAGCTCAACCTTGGCTTCTGCAACGCACCACTTATACAGGCTGTCTACACCTTTTGGACAATAAATATGTGGATCCGCGTCGGTTGAACATTTATAATGAAATGTAGCCCAAATTGCTGCCTTCATTTTTTATGCAGAATCTGGATGTTGTCTAATTGCCAGTCCATAGTACGCTACTCTTCCACTGTTAAATTATCAATAACTTTGTGAGTCAGTTCACCAGCGCCCTTTCCTCAAAGTCCACTCATTCTTTTTTGTACATCTCCAACGCATTGTCTTTCTTCTTTCTTATGGACAGTAACATCTTCGTACGGCTAAAAATCACAAATTGCTTAAAAAGTTGTCTTGTCTCAGTCGCCTATACGAAAGCGTGCGAAAATTTCTTTATGGCATCGCATTCGACTTCTACTTTTCTTGTGCTACTCTGATGATCCGTAGTGCGGTTACCTTTGCCATCATATTCCGCCGTATCTTGCTCTAGTTTCCAATTGGCACAGTTTTGACTTGCTTTTCTAAAGCGTGGGAAAATGTGTTTTATGTAAAAGAAATATTGTTAGATTAGTTTCTTCAAATCTGCGTTTTATTGCAGATCTAATTGTTTCGTATTATTGTAATATAAATAGCTACTCTGTCGTTTATTTGTGACCCCGACTGTAGTGACATTTACAATCATTAAAGACAACTATACATATACTAACAAACAATAAGTATGGTATTTCGACCCAACTAGCCCCGAGTCGAATATGGTATTGCATCTAATATGCTCCGTTTGTGTTCGGTACACCCGCTCTTTTAATAAGCCGTAGTGGCTTAAATAATGCGAATATTACAAAACCGCTTTAACCCTGTATTTTAGATATTTGGAGCTTTCAAAAAATGTAAAAAACCAAAAATCGATTTTTCCAGTCAAATATATGTAAACCTCCCCTTAATAAGCATTTTACGCACGGTTAATATGTTTCTTTCCTTGTATGTTTCTTTAATGCAATATGATGTAAGTATTATGTATTTAATATTGCTTTTAGAAAGTCTGCTTCTAATTAGGTTATTGGAATATTAAAGTTCCTCTCTTAGTTTATTATTCTATATGTGGTATTTTTTAAAACGTAATTCCATACCATTTATATGATATAGTAGGTGAAGTAGTGGTCGTACTATTCTTGTTTGTGGTACACCTGTCTTAATTTCAGTATGTGACTTATTCCTCTCAAGGAATCTTGAATTCAATGCTATACCGTGTAATCCTCCAATCCACAATTGTGACATTATTTTGCCATGATTAGGGGCGTTGAACGCTTTACTGAAGTTTACAAAAATATACAATGTCTAAACACCCACATTGGTATATCCACTGCGATAGCTAAACAGCAAATCTACAGGTAATTGTAAGTTCAGAAAGCGCTTACACAGAATCGGGCTCTCCGATGAGACTGAATCCCGATTGCGTTTAGAAAACAAGACAGACAGTCGAGCATATTTTCTACCACTGCACTGCCACTACAAGAATTAGCTACGCAAAATTTGAGAAGGCCGGCCCTCTCCGAGAAGACCTAAAAATCTCGTTCAGAAGCTGCTGAGCAACCATTAAATTTTGTAAGATTAGATCTATCGCGGCCTCTTCAGTTCTATTGTGATCCCCCCTTTTTTTAGAAGACGCTCTCCAATTTTGCTTTCTTAATTAGGCCTATCATCCTTGAGAGCGACTTCTTTGTGCGGCTGTTAGCTGTGGAGTTCTCCACGTCCATTACTAGAAACCTTGTCCTCGCCAGTTCATCGCATTAGCATAGCAGATAAACTGGTGTTTCTTGCTGGTCTCAGCAGAATCTGCAAGTAGCATCATTTACCAGGCCTATATTGTACATATGCCTATTTAGCCCCCAATGATCGGTCAGAAGATCTACTATCATTTCTTTAAGAGCTATTTTGTCTGGCTTTGTTCCGGTGACTTTTGCCACCACTCTCTGGACTCCTTATATATCTATTCCATGACGGATTTTTTAATGTGCGATTTAGTAGTGCCAAAAGAATGTTTTGCTCCAACGAATGACCTTGACGAACCCCCGCCGTCTCATTTCCTCTCACGTCCGAGTGATTAGGATCCAGGCCAATGTTAATTTTCTTTGGGTGCCTACTTCATTTAAGGCGCTTACATGGTTCCAAATCAGCTTAGAGTCCACACTTACGGAAGTGTCTCCCAATGCTTCTTATCTCGTATTACAACCTGATGTTTTCTATCTACGTAGAATTTTTGAACCATGGCATCAGATGATATCCTCTAGGGTTGCCTCCTTAAGTTCGCCTTAATAATTTTTGATGGTCAGCGCCGTACGATTTACTTATAGGTGCTTGACTATGCATAAGTCTATGTGATATAGACCTTGCAGCTCCTTGTGTGCAAACATGTAGCGGTAGAAGGTTTAGCATTACTTCCATTGCAGTGGTTGGGATTGATCTATTCGCACCCGTGACCTACAGACACGCCAGTCTTTGTACGCCACTTAGCGTGTTGACCGCCCACGCCTGTAGCACCTTTGGCCACCATATTACTACTCCGTACTGCTGCGGCCTGGCACCCGGGTTTTCGTAAATTCAGTGTTTTCATTTTACTCCGATCTGTCTTTATCAATGTTTCGGGCAAATTTTCTCAGAAATTAATGTTAATTTTTAAATATGTTTTAGTTATTGAGTTAATTGTTTAATTTATTTATTTAAATGTTCAGTTTGTTTAAATTATTTTCACTTTTTAATTTGATAGCATTTGTTCATGTTGTTCAATGTCCTTTCTTGTATATTCTTCTTCTATGATCATTGTGCGAGGCGTAGCGCACGCAGCTGTAGAATTTTATATGTATGCGATTGTTTAACCTTGTAAGCCTCCTTGACTAGATGCCGTGTAAGTGACGTAAATTTATATTGTAGCTGCCATTTTGTATTTCATTTTTTTTAAAGATTTGTTTCGTTAATTTTGATTTATTTCATCCATCAAGGAACTCGCTATATAATAATTGGTGTTATATTCTTGTGTACACAAATTAGATATAGGATCATTTATTATTTCGTGCAGGAAGATATATTAAGTTTATAGAGTTAATTGTTGTTCGTTTTTTTAGTTTGCTGATTTGTATTTTATAATTAATCACCTCGGGTTGGATGAATAGAAGCTTTGTGCTTGTATGTAAGTTTTCATTTATGTAAATTACTTGAATTGTCCACGTTTAATTTAGTTTGTTTAATTTTGAAAGTACGTGGATTTTTGATGTAAAAGGACTATCTTCCTGAACTATTTTATCGTTTTGCTTTGTTAAAGGATTTAGCATTGTCCTTTTGTAATCTAAAGTCTAATGCAGTTTTTGATTTCGGCCAGAGCCCTAAGCTCATGGTTTTTCTTTCTGCAATTTTCTGTTCTTTTATTTTTGATTAAACCTTTTCAATTTTTGGAGTAATTAAAGAAAGTCAGTTTTCTTTCACCCACTTTTTACTTATCGTGATTAGTTTTAATTTGCGAGGGTAACCCTGAGTTTAATTGTTCTTTTAAATTTTTATCCGTTTTGCTAGTTTAATAATTTTTCATTTTTATTAATTCATTTTGCATTTTCTTTGGTACCTTCAGTACACAGCAGTACGTTATCATGGGTCTAATTCCCTTGCGTGTGACTGTCTTGTGGGTAAGACGCCAATTACTTCCACACAGCCTCCTGCACCTACCTAGAGCGATAGTGGCTTTGTTGGATATGTGGGTTCTATGTAAGTCTTTGATCAAATTATATCCCAAGCTATTTCGCCTCTTAAACATATGGAATCCTTTAATCTGGTGGTTGTAGGACTTCTAGCGTTCCTTTTCTTGTGTGTGTTGAATGTGACAACTTGTGTTTTCTCAGTATTGACAGTCGTTCTTGTTTACACCATTTGTCAACCGTATTTGGAGTGTTTTACATACGCTCCACCAGAACCTTTAGAAACCGCCCATTACGCTACCTTAAGAGTAATCCGCTCTACAATAAGTAGTCGCGGTGAGACTGAACGATTAATCGAACCATGCAGATGCTATCTCTCACTAATCTAAATTAACTAAAACTAACTCTTTTTGCGATATGACACTTTGTTTGAGTCATACTTCACATTTTTTTTAAATAACTTTTAAAAATATCAGCGACGTATTTTTCAACATTTTCCTTCTACTCTACGAAATATGGATATTAGCCTGTAATTATTGCAGCCTCTTTTTGTAAATTAGACGAATTGCAGGTGTTCTAAGATTGCTTGTCAATTTGCTCAGAGTTCAAACACAAATTAAGATGTTTTAATATCCGTACCCCCATCATATAACAATGTTAATTTTAGTCAATCCCGATGTCTTTGTCTTCATTAAACTTTCATACAACAATCGGAATTCCTTCGTTGCAGTAACTAATAATACCATGGACTACATTACGGTGGGTTTGTTTGAATAGTACACACATGAAAAATAGTTTCTACGTTGTTATTAAGAGTAACATTTAATATTTATAATTTAAAATATTATGACATACCACTGACATTCACATTTTTCCTTCCCAGTACTTCGTTTACAGTTTTCCATGTTTCTTCATGTTACCTTGGCACTCATTAAATGTAGATTCGTAATATTCCATTTTTGTATACATATACACGTTATATGTAATCTTAATGTTAAGCTTTATTTCATATTATCATTTTCATTGTAATTTTTGAAATTTTGAATTGGAACTTTTTTAAATATTTATATGTACATTGAATTTCTTTAATGCACATATAAATAATCCTGAAACCGATAGTCGAATAATTATTTTAACCTTAAAATAATCAATAACCCAATGCTGCTGCTACGATCACTTAAAAAGATTTCATTTTTTATTTGTACTTCTACTTCACTGAAAGAATATGAAGAAATATAAAATAATTCCAAACACATACACTTCTATATGATGAGAAGCCAAAAAAAAAACACCCTTAAAAAAGCAAAGCATTGAAAAGTTTGAACTGCGTGTATGGAATGACATATTATGTTACAATATTCTTTTTTATATTTCGGCGTTTTTGTAACTACTAGCGCTGAAGCATATATACAAATAATCCTGAAATTGATCGATAAATGGTTAGTTTAATTCTAAAATAACAAATTCCTCCTATTAGGATCACTCAAAGGGGTTTTGTTTCTTATATACATGTTCTACCATACAGAAACTAAAAAAAAAACATAATGAACTTAAATGCATACAGTTTGATATAAGAGAGTCGAGTTGAGATTTTAAACCAAATTAAGTTATGATAACTTTGAACTGAGTGAGCGGAACTAGCCTCTGGTTTTTTATAGAATGCCCACAATCAGTCATTCATTCATTAAAGTTAGGGTGGGCACTTAATGTCCGGGCACTTGAGCTAGGTGCTCATTGTACCGTCCCTAGTAAATCTCTTATTTCCACTCAAGCAGCTTGGTGTTCTCTATAAAGCCTAGTGGGAACTTGGGAACCTTCGAGGGCTCCAATAGATTTCTCCCGAAATATTTCTCCCTGAGTACCTTCAGTTCCTCACATGTGCAGATTACATGTAAACTCGTTTCCTCCTGTAGTTCGCATCTTCTACACCACGCTTCGCTTATCCGGCCTGTGTTGTATAGATGCTTTTTTCAGGAGACAGTGTCCAGTTACCAATCCAGTAATGGTTTTAACTTTTTTCTTACTGCGCCTGAGTAGGTTATCAGAGAAACTAACATTCCCATCCCCTATCAGCGCTTTGGTATAGAGTTGACCTTCAGTCGACCTCCATTTCTTTGCACTTTCTTTATCTAACCAGGTCCAGATCTCCCTTCTTGCGAAATCCTTAGTAATCCCACATACGGACTCTGGGCCCATGAAGTGTCTCTTAGAACCCTCCTTGGCTAGTTCGTCGGTTATTACATTGTCCTTTATATCCTCATGTCCCGACACCCAAATCAGAGACACCGTGTGGTCTCGTGCCAGTGCATTGAGTGATTGTTTGCAGTCTCTAACTAATGTTGACCTAGTTACGAGGTTCGAGACTGCCTTAATGACAGCCTGGCTGTCAGTCATTATATTGATTTTCCTCCTCATGTAGCCCCCTTTTGCATTTCTGCACAGGCTGCAAGGGCGGATACCTCTGTCTGGAAGACCGTTGTATGTTTCCCCAGGCTTATGAATATCCTTTGATTAGGACTGGGCCCACAAATACCGCCTCCTGTGCCTTGGTTAGATTTGAATCCGTTCATGAACCAGTGATCTCACTACGTGCCTGGTCTCTGTTCGGTATGGAGATTTTCACCTTTTTAGTGAAGATAATTTCGGGTGCTATGCTGTTCGTGGGTATTTGCCAGCATCGTGCCCGTAGTATAAGTGTGGCCTCCCACCCTGAAGTTGGGATGCCACAGGTTGTTGGTTTTCAGTCTAAGGATCGCATTAATTGCCTCCGCTCTCACATAAAGCTCCAGCGGGGGGAGGCCCACAATGGTCTCCAAAGAGGCGTCCCTGTACTGTTAATTGTACCAGTGATACCCAACAATGCTTGTCTCTGGACAGCGGTTAGCAGTTTCACCGCGGAGGACACTTCTGTCCTCCTCCACCAGACTACTGCCCCGTGTGTTATTGCTGGTCTTATCACCGCAGTATATAGCCAATGGATCACTCTCGGCTTTAATCCTCAGGTTTTGCCAGCAATTCTCCTGCAGCGCCAGAATAGTTGCGTAGCTCTGGTCGTTGTTTTGACTAACAAGGGAACACCGGCGGGTGTCCCCCTCCGATTTCGATGAAACTTAACAGATCGAAAGAGTACCTTAAAATAAGAGATACGTATATTTTTGTATCGGCGTATCCGCACGATTTTGGGGTACAGCCCCCTCCAAAGTTTGGACGATTTTTCAATTTTTGCAAATATTTCCTAAATTATAACAGATATTAAATTTTCTTCTTAACATAATTTGCAACATATTGCATGGCCCTAAGGGTGGCGTCGTCCGTATTCGCAAAAAGTTAATAACGGGGAACGGGGTACCCGGTACCCCCCATTTTTTTACATTTTTTTTTTCTTATTCATCAAAAGAAGGCCGATTTTACATAGAATACGATGATGTATAACAAGTTTAGAAAATTAATAATTGTAAAAATAGAAAAATAATAATAAAACTTCAAAATTAATAAACTTGTCTATTGATATAAATCAAATGAACTATAACAGAAATAAGTTTTTATCCTCAACATAATTTCCAGCATAATACATAGTCTCAAGGTAGATATCTTCATAAAAAGCTAATAACGGGGGACGGGGTACCCCATACCCCCGCATTTTTTTAATAATAAGTTTATTCATTATTCATCAAAAAAAGATCGAATTACGACATAGACTTACATCAGAGAAATAATATTATTAAGTTACAATCCCTAACCCATAATCAGTTTTCTTCCCCAAGATTTTTCGACGTATTCAAGTACTCGTGGTATAAGAGTGGATACGTTGAGGAAAGACCTGGGCCCTTTAAAAATCCTGTAGAGTTTTGTTTTAACAAAGATGCGCAGTCTACACCTTTGTGTAGTATATGCAATCAACCAGCTATTGTGCGGTGTTCATGATGCAAACAAAATCTGTGTTTTAAACACTTTTACACGGACTATCACTACTGTAATACTTACATGGCTTAATTACTGTATGTATATTAATCTTGTTCGCTATTGCAATACATATATACCAATAATCGCATTACAGTATGTCATGTATTTAAACATTTATAAGCATTATAATGTTTTTTTAATTCTGGTCTATTGTTTCCGAAATGTTATAATCGTTACAAACACAAATATACATATGTATGTATTATTTAATCCCTCGTCCTGTGTAGAAAATTTGTTCATACATACGCACTAAAGGATTATGGTATTCTAAGAATGAATAACATTTTATTAGGGAAATATATAAAACGTAGTCACTAATTGCAGTTGATAAAACGATTTATATTACTACCACCGATAAAAGTTTTGAATATTATATAGTATAAGTTAGTAGGCATAGAAAGGTTTGACCATAGCTTGTCGAGTAGATACAATTCTAAATTAAGAAATATTTAAGTAAGGAGAGCAGTGGAGTAACGACAACAAATAATTGTTGTTAATGTACTATATTATTATTATTACAATTATTTTTATTATTAATCCTCCAAATTTATTACCATTGTTTTCTATGTAAAAGCGATCTTTTTTGATGAATAATGAATAAACTTATTATTAAAAAAATGCGGGGGTATGGGGTACCTCGTCCCCCGTTATTAGCTTTTTATGAAGATATCTACCTTGAGACCATGTATTATGCTGGAAATTATGTTAAGGATAAAAACTTATTTCTGTTATAGTTCATTTGATTTATATCAATAGACAAGTTTATTAATTTTGAAGCTTTATTATTATTTTTCTATTTTTACAATTATTAATTTTCTAAACTTGTTATATATCATCGTATTCTATGTAACATCGGCCTTCTTTTGATGAATAAGGAAAAGAAAAAAATGTAAAAAAAATGGGGGGTACGGGGTACCCCGTCCTACGTTATTAATTTTTTGCGAATACGGACGACACCACCCTTAGGGCGATGCAATATGCTGCAAATTATGTTAAGAAGAAAATTTAATATCTGTTATAATTTAGGAAATATTTGCAAAAATTGAAAAATCGTCCAAACTTTGGAGGGGGCTGTACCCAAAAATCGTGCGGATACGCCGATAAAAAAAAATACGTGTCTCTTATTTTAAGGTACTCTTTCGGTCTGTTAAGTTTCATCGAAATCGGAGGGGGACACCCGCCGGTGTTCCCTTGTAAGTGATTTTTCCAGCTCAGTTCCATAATCAGTATTTACTCATATAGTTTTTTCTTTGACGCCATAGCGTGATAATTCCCGAGAACAAAAAATATTCAATTTTTTCACCCTTATATAAATATCCCAAGTGGGGTGGCATCGATTGAGCTAATGTTTCTTATTTACAGTATGTGTGACAATAGTACTCATTTGCTTTAATTTCATTAATTTATAGCTTCAAGAGCACTTTTTAACGATTTATCGAAGTAGAGCTTTTATTATTGATTTCTTCAGCTGTTAGAAGCCTTTAATATACTCACTCAATGTATGGTACGACGGTTGATATAATGATACTACATTGAATAAAAGAATTAGGGATTATGATATAGATATTGAGAATACTCTTTTCAGTGATAATCACAAGATAATTGAAATGAGCTTTTAGGTATAAAACGTATACTTTTATTATTAGAATTGGTACTATATCATAATCACTAAGAACGTCACAGGTATTTGTTACTAATTAAACTCTCGCTGAAGACCGAATTGCAAAAGTTTCAACCCTCGCAAACCGTCGAAATTAAACGAGTAATTAAAACGTAAAAGCTGTCAGCTAGAATGCAAGTTAAACGGTACACTTGGAGAAGGGTGAATATTAGAATTGGCAGAAACCTGCGGAAGTAAATGCTCCATCGTAATTAAGTACGAAGAAATGAAATTCAAAGTGTCTCTCTCGCAAAAGAGTAAAGATACACCATATACGAATTAGGCGTGCTTGCCGGCAATGTAACCTATTTTTGGAAACAGTCCATAACAGTTCGGATTTGAAACCAGTTCATGTATAGTGTAGCATTATTCTGGAGCGCTGTTTCCGGCCGAGAATTCAGGGAAAGTAATTTATAGCATCCCTTCGGAAAGTCGGAAAGTACGGGAGAAGAAAACCGAAATAAGAAAAACTGCTCTCTTAAATTAAATATGGAGTCAGGGTGGAGGAAACGTGTAGTGGCCTTAGTGTAAGGGGCTCGTATCTGAGAGACTATTCCATTGTCTAGCTCATACGGAAACGAAAGTGTTATATTTTAAAGGAAGATTGAAAAGGTAGTTGCTATAACTCTTTTTTTATTATTTATAAGTATACCTTTGGCAGATATATGGCCGGATCTGAAAACGTGCAATGCTTAGAATATTCTTAGGTTTACGATATAAAGTTAAGAATTTACATTATTCTTTCTATAAATTTATGCGATAAAACCACTGGAATTTATAAAACAAAATTAAAAGTTTCTTAGTTGTTTTATCTAACAGAAGCATACAGAGAGTCAAAAATGTGAATTAATTACCTTTTTGTATCTGGAAGTTATTCTTTGTTATTTACAAGGACTAAAGCTGTAATTTTTAGACTATCTTGCTCTAACATTTGAAGTTGATTAAATATTACAGAGGGATTCGCTAGTTACCTTTGAAGGATAGGTATGAAAAGTTCTTTTAAATCATTTTACACCTTGCATATTAGTCATTCTTTACTTTACTCTAAACATAAAGCGTTCAGATTGGTGTTGTGCATACAGACAGATTTCATAACCGGTTAACCGTATGTACATAACCGGATAGCCGGTATGACCGGTTATAACCGGCGCGACCCGGTTAATCGTCCGTGACCAATTAACCGTCTTGAATCAATTACAAGTCATTTTTATTTATTGTATATTTATCTTTATATAAGTATTTTACCGATTTTCTGAATCCCCATTTGCTTTTTCTGTAATACGAATTGTTATAACTAGCTCTAAGACATTGTATTGCAAACACATTTCTCTTCCACTATTTAAATAGCTAGTTGTTAGCGATAAGTAGTTTGATGCACAACTTATTGATTGAAACAAAATCCATAAATGTACTCGACAACTCGCAAGTAATTAAAAATATATTCTGTCAATAATCGGTGAGTACCATACCCAACAAAGCGAGTAGGTAAAATACTTACTCGTAAGTAATCATTCAGTAGGGTACAATAATTGTCCGCGGAACTATTTGTTGATTATCATTTGCAATTAGTGGCATGATTTATAAGCTATCGTACTTATTTCCATTGTCTGAAAAGTCTATTCAAATTCATTTATGCCCAAATTATCCACTTCTATGTCAGTTAAACGGTAATTGACGGAATGTCGTATAACATTTATAGCAGATATATTCCATGAATTTCAAAAATATTTCTCAACACAGTCATAGAATTGGCAAAAACAATAACTGGAAAAAATAAGGTATAGTTACGCTGTTTCTTCATTTAAGTAAAAAATTGCGCAGATATTTTTGAAACAGTTTAAGGACTTTATTAATGTTTTTTTTTTGGTATATAAAACGCGTAAGTAAAATCCATCCATTCTCTCTATTTAAAAAATCTGCTTATTAATAGACAAGCCATATATTTCGACACGTCAAATATAATGGAGTAGATATCATCTACGGTTATGATAACACCAGTTAACCAGTTTTCTGATTAAAATGCACAGCACTAGTTCAGATACTTATCTTATATTCTTACGATTCTTTTTAATTTAAAAATAGTCCTTTTCTGATTTACTCCCTATATGATTTTGGCCAGGAACATTTGACAATGATAAGCGACACATTCACTTTGATAATTTATTGTATTTTGCTGGGTATTAATTGATGAATATGAAAGAAGTATAGTATAAACAGGACGAAGTATAGTATAATTTATTCGTTTCTTATTTTACATTAATGACGAAAGTTTTATATGATAGAAAAAGAAATAATATCTTTTGATTTTCGCTAAAGATAATTTTGCCCAAACTTATGTCATATAGCACATGAAGTACATCCTCGATCTTCAATAGCTTGTCCCAAATAACAATTAGGAGTATTGCAATAGTTAATTCAGTACATACACCCTAAATGAATACAAAATGCATTGTTTAATTATGTGGAAGTCTAGGGTTCAATATCTCGAGATTCTCGAAAAAGAACTTTGTGAGCAGTTACTGATTTACATTGAAAATCTATTTTTTTTTTTTTGAGCAAAGATTCAACTGAACCTTAAGCTCGACTTAAAGGTTCGTCCTAAGATATACTTTTGACCTAAGAGTTCAGGCAAAAACCTCAGACTACTAGCCAAACCCAAAGAATCAGTATAAAAGTTCAACCTAAAGGTTCAGACTAAAAGCTTAGCCTAAAAGTTCCGCTTAAGAGCTCGACCCGAAGTCTTAGCCTAAGTGCTTAGGAAAAGAAAAGTTCATCCTAACAATTTAGCTTGAAAGCCCAGCCTTAAAGTTCATATAATCTTAGCCTGCAAGCTCAGCCTAAGAGTTTAGAATAAAAGCCCAGTCTGAAAGTTCGGCCTAAAAGTTCAGCCTGAAAGTTTAGCATAGAACAGTGTTGGGCAAGACAGGCGAAGTGAATAAATTTCTACAGCGACAAGATACGCTCGTGTTTATTCGCGTCATGAGTGGGGAGCAGTGTTAACTAGTGATTTACTGAGAGCGGACAACACACGAGCAGGTCTAGTAGCTGTAGAAATTTATTCACTTCCCCTAATTTGCCCAACACTGGCATAGAGGCTCAGACTATAATCTCAATCCAACAGTCAGCCTAAAATCTCGGGTTTAAAGCTCGGCCAAAAAGCTCAATTAAAAATCTGAGAGTAGAAGCTGAGCTTAAAGGATCGATCTAAAATATCAGCCTAAAGGTTTGATTCCAAAGTTCTAAAAGCTCAACCTGAAAACTTCGTTTAAGAGCTCAGCATAAGAACTCAACCTAAAAGCTCTTCTCGAAAGCTCAGTCTAAAAGTTCACCTAGAAGCACAGTCTAAAAGTTCAGTGTAATAGCTCAGCCTTAAAGTAGCAGCCTTACAGCGTAATCTCACAGTTCTGCCTAAAAGCTGGGTTTCCAGAAAGTTTTTATATTAAAAATTAAAATGATTCGTCCTTTAGTTTTTGTTTAGATAACTGATAGAAATTCACCTTATTACGCTGGAAAAGATTTTTCTAACTATGCCATTGCCTACTATAATTTACAAAAAGAAAAATAATTAAAGCCAAGCGAGTTATTAGGCATTCTTAGGCGTAAGTCAATACAACAATACAACATACAGCAATGTCACCACATGTAGGTTTTTTTTTAAATTAATCTTCTAACATAGGAGGCATAATATGACATTCAAATATTAAGATTTTCGATTAAAAAAAATGTACAAAAAACATCGTTATATATAAATCTTCCGCCAATGTATACACATCTGTATAAAGAATTATAATATGTTACTTGATTACGGAATTCCAAAAAACTGGTTAAGTGTGGTTAAGTGATTTCATAAAATTATTGTAGCATACTTTGAACCATGAAATCTGTCATAACTTTTACTCAAATCATATTCAAAGTAACTAACTAAGGAGCTAACTTTCTTTAGGTTTCGATTGCTCATTTTAGAAGTGTATGGAAATATTAAAACTAATTAACAATAATAATTATTTTGACAATGATATCTGAAGTTACCTGTAGTAAAAATCGTAATAAATAAAGTATAACATTACTATAGTAACTAAATCATTTTATAATAATTTACTGCAGTAAATTTTTAAGGTTTATGAAACAGGCCCCAGAGAACTAAAAAAACTTGAAAGTTCCCACACCCTTGTTACATGGATCAAATGTTGTATATTAAATCTCGCGTAGATTATGTGATAAAATATCCCTCCGATTCGTGTGTCTAGTATCTAGTATCAGTGTTAGGCGAGTCTTGATGCGAGATAGTACAATTCTCCGTTAAAGTTTTACGCATTGTAAATGTAACACAATTTTCGGGGTAGAAAATCTCAGAAAGCGACTATCGTTTCATAATGTAGAAAAGTATATCGGTGATTTCCAGGATTTACATTATGGTGGTGCCAAAATTGTTTGTACAGTGTGCGATAAACAGTTATTGTGCTGGCACTAATCGGATTACATATTGGTGGTAATGCATCTGATCCGTTATCTACCTATAAAGGTTATTTTAATTATGCGTGTGTTACATCCGTAGATGTTGAACGTTCTTTTTAAAAATATAAGCATATTTTATCATCGCGAAGAAAGCGGTTTAGTGAGAAATATCTTGAAACACTTAGTGCTACAAACTTTTCAGGGATCCTGTACTATTTCTGAGATAAACTTGATACTGATTGGCAGAGTAGGTGGAAATACCTTAAGTGGGAGCTGGACTCAGGAAATTTATCGGTAGCGCTTACAACGATTTTAGGGAAATGAGGGTTAATTTATCGTATCAGGCGGTATAGAATTAATAAACAAGTCACGGAAATTTTATAATAATTTTTATGTAGAATTGGGAGGGTTAATGATTCGCTTTGTGAGTGTGGTGGGGTAGATACAGCGGGGCATGTCTTATTTGAATGTCCACTCACTGATGAGTGACGGTCGCGTACGGAGGATAGGGCATTAGCTAGGGGGTTAAATTGGCCGCGACGCAAAACAGATATTAGAGATAATGAGTCTATCGAATGGTGGGAATTTGTTAGTAATATTGCTAAAGAACTAGATAGCCTACGGCATGATATTTAGATAGTTAGCAGGGTAAGCACGCTTAATAAATGAATATTTATGCTCTTTAGTGGTCAGAATTGGTGTTAAAACTACAAATATTTAAATATAAAATCTTTATTTAATTACTCTTGGTAGAATATAACTAGGATTAAGGTATTATTAAGTATTAGAATAGGTACTGATGTTGTTTTGTTTGTTTTTTTAGGTCATCATCTTTCCTGTTCAACTTCTGAAAGTGTGAAAAAGGGAGCAGCTACGCGAGAACGGCAAGGCTGTCGGAATTTGAGGAGACGTGGAGGCTGCTTCCTCGGCGCTCAGAAGGATAATAGTAATTTGCGGCTATCAGTAATAAGGTCTGGGACTTCTTCCCACATCCTCCCAGAGTAAGGTTTTTGCCATGGTTTTCCCCTACTCCGTGGCCATTGATTTTATATAAGTATATTATATATAATCAGTGTCCTTGGCGAATGCTGGGAGATAACGAAAGTCGTTCCATGGGCGTATTTAATAATAACTGATAGCTGACTGATTTACAGTTGACTCGCGATTATGTGAACTAATCACATTTCACATATTTTATCATTTCTCAAAAGTAGTATTCATATGGTCGCGAGGCTACTGTATTATATTTTTGTTATTTAGAATCATAGGGAAGTTATTTAGTTAGAGGAGGATCATTTCAATTGTTATGAAACTCTTACTTAGAATAGGTAGCTTCGTGTAGTACCTTTTTTAGGTGGAGCACGGGGTTGGGATGATTTGTAATAATTTAGTTTTCATAAATAAAGTGTACTATTTCTGCTACTTAAATAAGGTAAGGTGCTTTTAGATAATATTTATAGTTAAATAAATAAATAATTTTGTTCTTTCCCGATACTGTTCTGTATACTTATGTTAAACGTTAATATCACATATATGAAACTTAGGGCAGGTTTCATAATAAATGTCACTTTAGCACTTTAACAAAATTCTGTGTATTATTTATGACAACTTTAAATTAAAGTAGTTTTAAAGCTTTAAAGTGACATTATGAAAATCACCCTTAGTATTTACCTGGCGCGCAAACAAAAGTTGACTGCTCTACTAATAAATAAACTTTAGAACTGACGTCCAAAATCTCACATGTCAGAGGTGAATTAGTTGTTTATCATTTCATTATGCTCTTCTACATCCTTTATTGCAAACTGTTTGAATTGTAGTTAAGTCTCATCTACTTATACTATAGGCTTACAGAGGATCTTACCGTTCAGTAATTTTATTATTTTATTCTTTTAGTTTTAGAGCTGTTCTCTGTGGTGTTGTCCACATGCTTCAATCTTCCGACATTTTAAATGATTAAGTTCAGTAGATTTGCTGTCTCTTTTAACTCATTTGTAAGTTTGATTTTTGTGTAGTTTCGTAAATTATATTGTTCTACATATAACTTTTCTGCAATATTTGTTTATTTATCTTGAAAAAGCTGTAATACAATAGAAGAGAAATATTGGATTTATGTAAAGAGGATTTTTTTTTTGTGTAATCCTGGTCGTCTTATCCATTGTCCGTTTTTGGAATTCCTTATTAATTTCTAACGACTGCCATATCTCTTGGTGTTTCCTCTCATTACTCGATATACCCCCAGTGACCAACTATATTTATTTCATATTTTATAAATATTTAAAAAATATTAAATCTTTCTTGAATATTAGTTATACTAATATAATATGCATAAAATATATTATAGAAAATATATTAGGAAACATTTAAAAATATATATGTTATGTAGCATTAATAATATTTTATTGCAAATGTTTTCTCAATATATTTTCATAACTCTGCAAGAATATTTTGCTTTGTATTTCTGTAAATATTTATTTCATATAAAAAAAAAAGATTGATTTTTGCTTTTGTACATTTGGTGCGTAGGACGAATAATATAAAATGGGGAAAATATGCATTCATATTAAGTAGGTATGCACCTATTTAAAATGATAGTTTAAAGATTAAATTAGATAATATATATCTAATATGATTTAATTAGTATCTAAGTTGAGCTCTGTAACTCTTCTATTAATATATCTGCGTTTTGTATTATATTATTTGTAATATTTGTAAGTTGCGAACGTCAATACAACACCTCTATTCATTACGGTGCCGGTGTTATATGATTTAGTATTGTTTATGCGTCTGTGGATTAGGTACATAGAATGCATACGCGCACGTGTGTATCATCAACATTTTCATTCGTTTGTCCGTTACATGTTATAGTTTATAATAGTATACGATTAGGGCAGATTAGGGTTAACTGTGTAATTAATTGTTGCGGGGTGTGTTTTAGTGTTTGTGGTGACTACGAGGTAAGCAAAACTTTGAATATGTCATAGCATTTATAAGATAATTGGAATGCTCAATATCGCTATGTACAGAAATCGTTTAATAATATAATTGTAGAAATTTTATGCATCATATATGTACTGCATCTACCAGATAAATTGCTAGTTGATTTGCTTAAGAGATTCATCTCGGTAGATAAGCGTCATAACCTCAAATAGAGGTTAGAATACGTTGTGTTGTATTATTGTTTGTATGTAGAATGTTTTCAGATATTATGAAATAAAGTAAAAATAAGTATCGTAAGTATGAAAATGTAGCTACTACTCCAATTATTGTAAATACTCCAAATGTATTAGTAGGTGTTGATAATGTTGTACGATGTTTTATTCATGGTATGATCTAATACAATTGGCATTGTTTTAGAGGCTATAAGGAAACGTCATGAGAGCGCCACTACCAAAGATACGAAAAAAGCCAGAGGGTTGTACCTGGCACCAGCTAAAGCTAGACTTAAAAATGAGTATTTATCATTTTTATTGGCTTATTCAAATAAAATGATAATAAATACGTTTGTTCTTTATTTAGAACACTTCAATTAAAAAATAGTGAATGATATGATAAACCTTCAGTTAAAAGATGCCAGAATTATTGATTATTAACTTGTATGGTGAGTATGAAAAAACAAGTTCTTGCCTTTTAGACAACTCTATGTATGTTTCAACTTTTCGTTATCGACGTTATACATTCTAAATAACCAAGAACAATTTTAGTTCATTTTGACAAATTAAATAGATTGCATAAAAAATCTCAATTTTCATATAAATAATATTTTACAAATATTTTAGAAAAAATATTGCGCTTACATTAATTTTAAAATATGGAATAAATATTTTAATTAAATATTTTATCTATATTTAGAAAAAAATATGAAAAATATATTCAAAAACCTCTTACGAAAAATTTATAAAATATATTTTAAAAATATCTATGTAATATTTCTGGTTGTTAGGGACGTTTCAAATATATTCTTTACACTTTACGTACAAAACATATTTATTTGACAATCCACCCATCTCACACGGAATGTAAATACTAAATATGTCAAAATAACCGAAACATCTCATCAGCGAACAAGCGATAAATACTTAGTGTGCACTTCCTGTACTTACCGACTCCCTGACTAACGAAAACGGGCACAAGAGAATCCTGTCGACTATCTGCATGACCAAAATTGAAATTTCCTTGGCGTCGATGGACTTAATCGTTCGAATGAAGTTAATAACATCGGCGATTAGGGAGAGTATTTTGGCGCCTTCGCCGGGAAGAAGTTGAACTTGCCTTTCCAGATACTTCAAATAAGTCGTCAGAGTTTTGACGGGGCTGTCTTCCGAATATCCCAACTTTATATTCTGAAACTGGAATTAATTAATGACGTTAACGAAATGATTTACTTATTCCTAATTGAGTTTCGAAATCGTAAAATGTTTACTTCATCGTTTATTGAGCGCCGGAATGTTAAATGTGACGTGTGTATAGGAAGTTACGGTACTCCTGCGAGACGTTTAACATGTAGGAAGTTACTTCCTAGTTGATGTTACTTTAGCGCCGTTACAATGTAAAGCTTTCATGCGAAGGCGTTCGAGCATGTTTATGTGCAAGGTAAATTAAGTACCAAAACTATAGGTATTATATTAACTTAAATAGAAACAAAGGGTTACTTTGAAATTATATTATTATTATAAATAAATTGTTCTTACACAATTTTTGAGGTAACTTGTTCAATCTATCTGATCTTTTTAATACTGATTGGTCATTTCTTGTTCTGTTTGACACCTCAGCAGATTATTGATACCTTTGTTTCCAAATTTTCCGCGCTACACATAGACAATGATTTTTTTCTAAAATTACTCATTCCAACTGTTTCATTTTGTTATTAACTACTAAGGAAAAACTAATATTATGTCATACAGTCCATATCTAACTCCGTGTAAATTGTTAATACAGGGAAAAATAAATCAAACAAGATCTAGATCCTCACAAAATTCTTTAATAACTCACGACCGGTTTCGCTCTATCCCAGCATCCTCAGGCCAGTTAAAGAAGTATCATACAATAAGAGTGTGCAACAATTATTTATTAGCAAAATGATGTTGTATAAAATAGATTTTTTATCATAAATGAGGAAGTAAAGTACAATGGTAAAAAATGCGTAAAAAATGTTTAAAAGATACCTACAATTTTAATTTCTCAAAGCTGAAATTTTGAAATGATTGTCAAAGTAGGCCAATCAGTATGTAAATTTGTATAACTTCATAACTTTTTGCTCTGAGCATTTTTCTTAGTAATACATTGGTGTACTGTGAAGGCAAATGGTACTTTACTTGAAAGGAAATTGGCAAACAATGGATTTTATCAAATTTACATACTGTCATAACTCAGTAATATTTTAGCATACTGTAAACGGAAAAAGTACTTTATCTGAAACGGAAACATTTTTGACTCGGCTGCAAAGGCCTACTAGATTTTAAAAGCTGGCGAACGAACAATAAATAATTAACGAATCAATATATTTCTGCTAATAACTGTAATAATTAATCGGTAAGTTATTAGCAGAAATACATTAATTCCCTAATTATTTCATTCTGTAAAAAGATTACAATCTTTGCAAACGATAAATAAGTTTCAGACCAAGTGGGACTTATTTCGCAAATACTAAATTCCAATCATTTTTTTTTGTCTATTATACCTATTGTCAACTCCATCTGCGGACACACAGTATACAGGGTGATTCTCAATATATGCGACAAACTTTAAGCGCTGATTCCTGGGGTTATTTTGATCATAAAAGTTCATAAGAACAAAATCGCTTAGTTCTAAAGTTGTAAAATGTTTAATAGTAAGTTAACATAATTAATGTTTTTATTATAAATTAACAAAATAATTAGTAAAACAAATTTAACTTATACTAACTGGTGAAAATGACCGCCCCCAACTGCAATACAAGCTTCTATTTTCCGTTGTATTGACTGGCGAGTCCGTTCTAAAATACCAGGGGTATTTCGAATTGTTTGAAAAGCTGCGATAATACGATTTCTCAATTCATTTTCAATGGGAGTCGTATAAACTAATGATTTAAGGTGAATCCAGAGAAAAAAGTCCAAAGAATTTAAATCTGGAGACCGAAGAGGCCACGGTTGTGGACCTCCCCATCCTATCCACCGATCTGGATACGTATTGTCTAAAAACTCGCGAGCAACTAAACTAAAATGCGCTGGAGCACCGTCATGCATAAAATACATTTGTAAGCTTAATTGCAACGGAACTTCTTCCAGCAGTAGGGGTAGCTTCTCTTCAAGAAATTGCGGTATACCTCGCCATTTAACCGCATCGGTAAAAAATGTGGATCTATCAAGTGATCTCCAACAATTCCGGCCCACACATTGACAGAGAATTGATGTTGATGACGGGCATGAATGAAAGAATACTCTGAAACCTATCGACAAATATTGAAATGACAAATAAACAATTCCCTCTCAACACAATAGTTTTTGAAGAACCAACTGTGATATGTCATTGACTAAGAATTGATTAACCTACGGCAGGGCGAAGATCAACCCAAAAAGCAAGGCTATAGGAAGAGCACTCACGGGTGATATAGTCTTTTTGACAATGCATTTGAAATGTAGTAGTTGTCAATAAATTCTATTATTATTATTATTATTATTATTATATTATATCGTGTTAGTCATAGTTCGTAATTTATTATTAAACATTCAATAACTTTAAAACCAAACCGGTTTGGACATATACTCATATGAGCTTTTATGATCAAAATAACCTCAGGAATCAGCTCTTAAAGTTTGTCGCATATATTGAGAATTACCCTGTATATATAACATGTAATTTTAAAGATAAACAAAATAATATGTCAAAACATTATTTGGTCGCACTGTATAATATTTGTAGAAATTCGAATGTTGTTCAGCTTTGCTGTTTATATACATTTATGCATTTACTTTTTTTAAAATAAGGTTTGGGTTTTTGCATTTTCCTTTATTTTAAATATGAATGTATATGTGTATTTCGTTCAGTTCATTTTGGTTATTTAAAGCAGAGTCGTCTTAAATATTTTTAAAATTTCAATGATTATTTAATTACCCTAGGCAACAAATTTTATTTCTTTTATTTTTTCTTTAATAACTATGTATAGTTTTACTTTCTCTTACAGTCGTAATAATAACAATAAAAACAAATTTATTCTGAAACTTTAGATTTTGATACAAACATTATTGAAAAATAAGTTGAATAATTTAAATTAGATATCTACAATTACCTCAAAAAATTATGACCACGGTTAGTAAAACGAATTCGTAGCTGTAATTCTAACATATCCACTTTAAACGCAATGCCATCGTAATCCGCGACGCAATGAACTATCGTCTCGAAAGTAATACCCTTTACAGTGCCCGACAAAGATGCCGCTCCCTTTTCGTTGACTTACAATCCCAGAATTAAAATCTTTGTAGTCGCCAAAGATTTTATATAATAATTTTGATTTTCAATTCTCTTGCTCACGTGGAAATTTTATTACAATACATTGTTCGTATTTTTTTTTCTTATATTTTAGTTATCATTAATTTTAGTTCCATAATTTACTTGTGTGCGTTATATTAGTATTTATGTAAACAGTACTTTACTTTTGGAGGTAGTTTTAGTTTAAATAATTGTTTTTATTTCAGTTATAATAGAGAAGAACATATTTCTCAATCATGAAATTGCTATTTTTATAGCAACGTGGTAGAACTATAGAAGGTACTTTGCTATTTTAATCTAAACAATATTACAGCCCTTGATTCAGAATTAATATAGTTATTTATTTACATTGCAGTAATTACCCTTTAATAATGCTTTAAATGTTAGTAGATTGAGTTTTCGTATACCGTATTTTTGCACATAACTAATATACCATTTCGCTCTGCGGAAATAGTTTACACACATTACTACCATTACCACTAAAACACATTAGTGTAAAGGTTCGGGTACATTTTGTTTCCGCGTTATGTGTAGGGTACAACGCAATTTAACGGTGATTATATCAGTGGAACAATGTGAATAGGCTCCCATTCTGGAACCGACACACACAAGAATGGAACATAGAGAGATAATGGAGTCGCATGTGGGTAGAGGTTATTATTCGACGTAAGTAATTTAGAGGAATATATTACAGTTTGCTTCGTGCCATGAAAGCGAAAATGCCTTGTCTTCGCATTCGAAAAATTAGATCTGGCACATATCGATTACGACCATTTAATATAGCCTAGTTCGCAGATATCTCTCACATGGTCCATTTCCAAAATGGGTCGTTTATGTGAGTAATGACTATATAATTTGTAGCTGTACGTTTTATGTTGCGGAACGACTTTATTTATTGCTATTAAAGAAGCATATGTATATCTCAATGTTGTAGAAATGGAATAAGTATTTGCTTTTGTAAAGTATTTGAACATTTTTCAAGTAAATTGGTTGGAACCTACATATAGTATACCGTGCTTTCAAATACTGTCCTGATGAGAGTATGCTGTTTTTTTAGCAAATTCTTTAGTAAAATTGGCGACACTTTAAATGTACTTCAAATTGTGACAGCTGTCAGTAACAAATCAAAATTGGAAACGGTTGTATTTGATTGTATTATTTTATTACATGTTAGAATTACAATACAAAACATTTATTATCAAAAGTTACTTTAGAACTGGCCTAAAATTCGATATTGAAGAATTCCATTGATGAGTGCCTGCAAGATTTCCGGCAACAGTTTTCTAATCTGGCAGTTACTTACGCACATGTTTTAAGTCATCTTCATGCTTGACAAATTTTGTGCAACTGTGGCAGTAACTCGTAAATCTGGCAGTGGTGCACCTAAAAACCAAACCGCGAATTGCGCAGAGGATATTGTTGTATATGTCGTAACTTATTTTATTTAAGTTTAACTACAAATACTTCAATTAGCCAATAACAATATTTTATAATTTGAAACTCAACTTAATTGACAATCTGCAGTACTAGACAATGACTAGTTGTCAAAATAACTATTATATCTACTTTCACCACATCTTCCCTTTCTAATACAAATCGTAGTCATTAATTTTTGAAACAATTCGTTTTGTCCGTTCAAAATTTTCCTCAGTGTCCTTTCCTTAGTCTAGCTTTTCCTTCCTGACTTCCAAGTTTGCACTATTCTCAATATCTCTAATTCCGTTCTCTTCCTCTTGTTTGTTGTCTGATTTCCTGTGTTCAATCAGAGATTTTCTTAAATGGTAAGTATTTCGTCTTACTGTATTTCCGCTTTTGCTTTCAACCCAATAAAATCGTGGTTTATCTTGATATTTTTCTATTATTTTACCTGATTCCTAGATCTTATCTGTTCTCACTACTACATTTTCATTTGGCTGACTCTTCCTTGGTCTTCGTATGTTCGTCAAAGTAACTTTTGCCTATTTTGTTTTTCAATCTTTCATGTTCAATCGAATGATCCACACTTTGTAGTTTCAGCAGTCTCGTTGGTATTGATACAACTATCCTCAACTTCCTGCTCATTAGCATTTCTGCTGGCGACTTGTTAAGTCCACTTATGGGAATATTCTTGTACTCTAACAGGGCCAATTGGATGTCTTCACACTTTTTCAACATTTGTTTAAATAGCTCTTTCTGCCAATACGTTGGGTCTAGGATACAAAGGGCTTGAGGTAAAAATATATATAAATACTCTTTTGCGAATTTCTCATACTCTCCGGAACTCATTCGCATATTGTCAGCAACTACGGTATCAGGTGTTCCGTGTGTAACGAACACTGACTTTAGAACATTAATAACAGCTCCAGATGTTTTCTTAGGTATCTGTAATAATTCTACAACTACTAAATATGAACTATTCCCAAAGTGTAAGATAATACACGTGACTTTAAAAAATGGAATTTTTTAAATCTCGTGCGGAAACAGCGGTTCTTTAAAGTTCCTATTCCTTTTACACTCTTTACCCTTCCTCATGTCCTGCTCTATATCCCTAGGTTTGAAATATTTTAACTAATAATGAAATAAATAATAAAGAAATACTATAATAATAGTAAAATTTGAGAATATGTCCTATGTCAAATTAATCGTTAAAGCAAAATAATAACTGGTATGTGGTACATCCGGTTGCCTACTAGCCAATTTGTTTTTCAACGTTACATACACATAGGAAAATTGTATTTGTAATAGAAAAAAAGAAACTATTTGAGATCATAATTAACAATATAGTTCCGAACAAATTGTATAGAACACGATTATAATAGTAAGACATTATTACTTTCGATTTTGTTATTTTAACAGTAAGTTTAAAAGTACAAAAAGAAAAGATTCATTCCAATCCCGCATTTATATTTCTCTGTGTAGATCAAGAATAAAGTAAGTCTGAAGTTTCTTCTATAAAATTTATCGACACTTTCTATACGTTCTTTTTGCAACGAAATAAAATTTACTTTATTTTACTTTACCGAATTAAGGTTGCTGTAATTACATTATACCTACACTTTCTTGTGTAAATGAACAAGGAATGCATTGTAATAGAATATTTACAGATTCTTAAACAAGACTAGTTTAAAATCACAACTTCTTAACAGAAAGGCACACTCAAAGTAGAATATTTGCTTAGGAAGTAATAAGAGACGCTGCAAGAATTATGAAGGGAAGAGTGAAGGTTGCCTTAATTAACTAGTACTGTTTAAACCAGGTAGAGAGGAAAAAAAAGACTGCTTTACACCGGGGAATAACCTTAATAGTTAACGAGCATTATGCTTCCCCTAATTAGAAACGTGAACGCAATTAAAGAAAATTCTAAGCAAAGGGGTGATGATGAATGTATTCCGAAAATAGAGTGTAAACATCAGCACACGAAAGAGATTCGTTTGAAATTTATAGGAACAGAAATTAATAAATATTATATTTCTTGTGATGATTCTGGCGATGGAAATTTTTCAGATATGAGGTTTTTTAAACTGGATAGATATTTTCTGGAAATTGCAACAAGTAATTAGGAAAAAAAAGTAGTGCAGCAGAAGTTAGATTACTGAGTGTGTAACAACGCAATCAGTAATCTTTACAACTTATACATATAGAGAAAAATCTTTCTTTGAAGTTAAATATTGAACCTAACAAAAATAATTATTGATGATTTAGAAAAATATAAAATAAATATATTTTACGCGCAGTAGTCCGAAATCCTAGTCTTAGAACTCTATCGGTCCGAAGTGCAAATAGAACAAGCATATCTCCAGATCTACGAGACAAATAGATGATACGGATGTTGAAATTGAGGTGTAACTACCAATAGTCAATATTAACAGATAGTAACGCTCCAAGTTACCTTACGCTGCATAAATTTCCTCTGACATGACATGCGGTTATGGATAGAGCCTGGTGAAATTCTGATTAGTAATCAAATAACATCGGATCCATTTCGAATATACCTATCTAATATACGAAGGGTAATTGATGGGTGATTGATGATAGCCACTAAGTAAATTAAAGAAGTTGAGGTGATGGTACGTAATGCAGTAGGTAGTCGATAAATTAAATGCTTACGGCATTAAGCTCGACTCTAATTCAACAGCAAAATTTGTTATATTGTTTTTTCCGGGTTTTCATATCTCGTTCATTTTTTTGCCTAAAAAGGGATTTCTATTCGAAATATAAACCAGATTTTTGTAAACGTTTTGTAAAGTATCAATTTATGCTGATTTTCTAGGTTTCGACAAATCAGTTTATGAAGGTGGTCAGTCTTTCTCGTAAGGCATAACACCTACTTTGATATTATTCTCAATCAAGTCAAAATTCAATCTAGTATATGTTCCACTCATCCTTGGCAGTACAGGCCTTTATAGGCAATATGTGTGACTTGCTATTTTTTGTAATTTGTAGAAATACATCCTTTTCTATCTTTTACCATGTTGTTGTTTTTTCTGGTGACTTTAGATTGGTGGTATTGGAACATGTCTATGAATAATACACTAATTCATATCGTGTCATTTACAGCTGATTTTTCCGTGTCTATTAATTTTATAATAAACTAATTCCATTCATTGTTGGCATCTTATTTTATCGTTCTTTGAATCGATACGAACACATCTAAAAGCACATTACTACGTTTTTCGGAACTGAATACTATATTTCACTTTGCTAGAGGACAACACTGTGTAATCTGCCAAATCTTACATGTCATATCATCTTCGCTACCATTTCATTAAGCATTCAACAATAAAATTACAGGAAACTCAAAGTTTTAATTGTTAAGAAATTTCTAAAAGTACCTTTATTTTTAATTATTTATGTGCGCCTTATATAAAAATTCAAACACAAGGTGCGAAGCACTTGCAACAACGGAATATTAGAATAACTTACGGAAACGTGCGATAGAAACTTCTTCGGAGCGCGCGTGAGTTAGTAGGTCGTAAGTATTTATAAACGAATATTTCATACTCTTTAATGGTCTGAATTGGTGTTAAATTATAAGTATTACAGAGTAGCATTAAGCCCATAAAATAAAAATTTAAAGTATAAATCTTTAATTTACTTACAATTGGTTAGAGTAATTATAATGAAGTTATTATTAAACAATAGCATAGATACTGCTGTTGTTTTATTATATTTCACTTGACTACGATGGCCCATCCTTCCCTCGATAGAAGAGACACCTTTTTGAATTGAGAAGCTAAGACGATACAGCTATCGGAACTCAAGAAATGTGGAGGGTGCCTGTTCCAAACTCAGATTTGTATATATTTTATGATAATTATATTACGTATTTGTTGGAGAAGGAAGTGATTTTAAAACTTAAGAAACTAGTTACAAACTGACAGTGCCCCAACGGTAATGTTTTATGCAATTGAAAGAATATTATTTAATGTACTAAAGTACAACTAATTGTAAGTACAAGGTAATAAGTGTAAACATTTTTGCTAATAAATATCTTCGGTTTGGTTGGTAAAAACTTACGAGAAGTTCTTTTCCTTTATGCGTTGTGTACAATTTGTCAATTCCTTTACTAGCAATAATATCATTTGCTTTCAAATTTATTTATATGTTAATACTATTGTTGGAAGTGAGAATTATTTGTTTCTTTTTATCATCATAAACTTCCTGTTTGCCACTTTTGCCAGTTGTGTTAAAACCATCTTTGTACTACGACAATCTAAGAATATACATATGTATATTTATCTCCAAGATAATTAAGACATAACGTTGGTAAATAAATTGAATTAAAATGACAAAACCATTGTATTTACGCTATAATTATTTAAACACATACTAAACAAGTATAAAGAAAATGCAAAAGAACTAGGTAATAATAAAGTGTATTTCACGCACAGATTTTTATAAACACTGAAAATAGAAGAAAATAAAAGAAAACCGACATAATACCAAGCGAGGTTCATGGTCTATTGTCGGATTACCATACCAGAAAGAGCAATGAAAGGGGAATAACACTAGGAACGGACTTGAGTTTCTGCTTATCAGACGTCATCAGCGCTCCTACGAGTGTATAAATCCACTTTCATCGCTCTCACATTTCAAGCTTTACCTACAATCACCTTCTCGGGTGAAAAGAGTTAAGCTTGTGCGCTCCCTAGGAGATACATGCCAAACTCTCACCCTCCCGTAGCATAAAGCTGGCATTGCAGTCATTGATCTGGGTCGGATAGTTCATGGACTATCAGTCCCGCTAAATGTCGTATAAACGACAACCAGACTGCATATGTTCGTGATTTCAAGATTTCAAAGAAATTTCTCTTAGTGTTATTCTCCTTTCATTACCCTTATTAGTATGGTGATTCCTATAATAGACTATGAGCCTCGTCTGGTGGCATATTCAATCGGTTCACTGAAAATAATGAAATTAATTAATGCATGTGTTGATTTTACATGTACCTACTTAATAGGTTATGTCATTAAAGACTCTCTGCATTCCTGGAAATGAATTTGTGATGCAAACATCAGAGCAATCAGATTAGATTAAATCCTATAAATATAAATTTTCTAATAAAGAGATTTGATGACTGTGTAATATGTGTTTACATGTCCTATAAGCTCCTGCATTGTTAAGGTTAAGAGGAACGTCATACAAAAAATATTTTTTGTTTGTTTTTGATTGCCTATCTATCACATTTTCAGTATGTTTAATTAACCTTGCATTATTGTTGTCAAAAAAATCCAGAGCGAACAAATTACTTTTGATATTAATATAGCATAATCAGAAATATAGTACTTATGTGTAATAAGAATGGATGATAAAGCAGTAGAATAAGAAATTATAATAGAACAAAAAAAGAAAATGTGATGAAATGCCACATTTATGGTTTCAATGCATGGTCGATTCGGGGGATTTCATAGTTTATAAAGCACAGTAATTGGACAAATTAAGACATAGAGAACGTTACCTTGACTTTATCAAGATCGATGAGCCTATAATTGCACTAAAAATCCTGTATACGATGCACCAGTAGTAGCACATAAATTTTCATATTACATAATTCTGGGGAGCATTTGCTAATGCGAGTTTTAATTTTACAAATGCTGTAGCCGCATAAGCTAGTGAAAGCAGAGAATATTCATTAAGTAAACGTTCACATTACTGTATTGTACAAATTATATTCATTTGGAATCTCTATTTGTTGATTGGGTGTTTGCTAAATATATAAATATGGTACAAAACCAACACGTGCTGCACATACAAAAAATATATTATAGTATTAATATTTTTGCATCACATGGATCACGTCTGTGAACACATTACTAAATAATTTCGTATACCAATTCCAAAATATCCTGTTTTGATAAAAACGTGTAAGCTGGCTTATTCTGTGGCATGTATGCATTAATTAAATACAAGTTTAATAATAAAAAACAGCTACAATAACTGTTTAAAGTGAACTCCTTCATTTTCTATACATAAAGTATAAAAAATTGTGACTCAATTAAAAATAATATTTTCAATTGTATAAGGTTGAGAGATAAGTTGGCTATCAAATACTAAATAAATTGTAAAATATACCTTTGAAAAAGTCGGAATTCCATTGAAACGTCAGGATAAAAACGTCATTTGAATTAAAAGGAATTAAAATATGGCCACTAATCTCAAGTATTTTATTTAAAATTATTATTATTATTATATATATTGTGTAAGCGTTATTTATCAACTGTGATTTTTTATTTAGAACATCATTTCCTAGTTTTATTAAACTATCAACGAAGAACCAAACAAATAATTTTACGAAAAGAATTAACTAGGTGTACAATAAATCGAAAAGCAAAGCAAATTTTTACATTTAACAAAAAAAAACACTGTTTTAGTTAATTCTACTATTATTTTTTATATTGTGTAGGTAAAGCACTATTCATCAACTGTGATTTACCATTTACAACTTCCGCTTAGATACTTTTATCCGTTTCAGATAAAAAGAAATTGATAAATTGTTATTGCTATTATTGTTTTCACGCTAACTATTCAAATTTACGGCATTGCATTATGCAATGGATACATAATTCACTCAATCACACCAGTTACCCTATTGCAGTAATTTTCGAAATTTACGGAACAAATATGATTTACCGATCTCGTTAATTGGCCTGCACGTAACTCTGAACCGCATTTGCAAATTGATTGAAATTGTTTAAAACGGTGATCATCACTCACATGTTATTGGACGCAACTCAACCGGGAAAAGTATAGAATTTTCAATGGAAAATTCACAAATATACGGTGTATGTGGAAACAATACCGAATGTAAATATTAACTTGTTTAAATCATTTTCCACAAGGCTACACTTAATGATTATATTCACGATAATTTGTAAATCGTTCAAAAATCATATTATACATATATAACTAGTTTGAATATGAACGTATTAACTTACTTCTTAAAAATAGAAATTTCAAAAATATTATACATGCTTAATTTAAGAATATTGTAGCAAACAGAAATTGTGAACTTGAGTTTTAGTATTATATACAATAATAGAACCTAATTTCACTTTTACCCAAAGACTCTTGTAGATTTTATCACATAAACTGGATCGGTATAACGAATTTTTTTCTTAAGAACAGTTTTCGCATTCTATAGGCGCTTTACGCATCTGGAACTAACATACATTGTTAGCAAGCGACAAGAAACCTTTCACGGAATTACATCGTCTGTATTATTAAACATATGGCCTACTCGTGCTTATGTTGACGGATTGCATGGTCTGACTAGGCAGATGTGAATCCAAAAAAAGGAGCTGAAATATTCTAAGATTAAGACAGGCTATAGTTCTTACGTGCCCTGGTAAATTAGATTCAGTCATATGTTTATATAAAACCATTGATATAAGTTTTAATGAATTTCGCTTTTATATGTGTATTTTATCAATTTCTCCATAATTTTTATTCAATTGTAATTAACAGCAATAATTCTAGATTTAATTTAATTTAGCATTTACAAAAAACCAGGTCGTAGGATACACTCATCTTGGCTACAAGAATTCGTGGAAAAACATGGGACTTAAGACCTAATATGGTGTACTGGTCATACTTCACCATGATCACACCCACAATCATTGACGCATCTCTGGTATGGTACACAAACGTGCAACAGCAAACTGCTATAACTGAACAACTGAACTTACAAGGGAACATCGCGAACTGTAAATCGCAGATTTTAATGAAACTTTGTCAGTTTGTAGATTCCATAGAGTGTTATTCAAGGACGCTTTCCGTTGCTGCGGAACTTCAACTTTAGGAGGTGCAATTCACCCTTGCAATTTGGCCCAAATTTGTTTTTTTTTTTTCTGAATAACTTTTAAACGGTAAGAGATAGAAAAAAAGTTTCAATGGCGGGCTTGTACCGTTTAGTTAGCCCTTTCAATTGGTATAGATATTTATACACAGGGTGTTTCAATAAACGTGGAATGACGTATGTTATGCTTATTTTATCGAATTTCAGAAATCGGTTATAATGGCCTTTTTTGTGATCAAATAGTCTATAGAAAGGTAATTTAAAAAGTTATACAGCGTGTCCACAAAAATATAAATTTTAGCATATTTCCTTATTCTAAGGAGATACTCTGTATACTGTTATGTGGCTGCATTGTATGTCGAAAATCAACGTAAGCTTATACCAGACGCTAGACGGTTATATGTGATAGTTTTCGAGTTATACGCGTTTGGATGTATGTAAGATTATATTATCCCCGATAGTAGGCAGATGAAAACAATAGTTCACATAGTACACTAACTGCTTGCTTCTACTATTTTTGGAGAGATGTGAGTAGCGAACGTCTCCCTTGCAGATATTTTTATTTCATCCGGGACAATTGGTCAGAATAATCCACTTTCGTCAACGGTCCTGCTCTAATTCCTGTTTATTAGCGGTGTCGTCCCGCTAATAAACATGCTTCCTACATGGTTGATCCCATGAGTAGCTAGGGAAGAAAAGGTCCACCTCCATAGAGCCCCGCATGCAGAGGTAAGGCTAAATACAATGGGTTTTTTATTTCATTAATTTAAGAATTAGACCCTGCAACGCCATCTAGCAGTGAGGCTTCGAACTCCTTGCTCAATTTAATGTCTCATTTTCGTTATTTATTTCCAAATTAATTAGTAATTCATTGTCAGTTAAATTTGCTTTTCATTCCTCAGTTATTAGTTCAAGTTTCATTCATTAAAACCTTTTCTCTTGTGTAAATTACTTCGCATTATTAAGTTTGTCAGTGACTTATTTTGATTCACGTTGTATTTTCCGATTTCCGCCCTCTCGCTAAGTAAGGGAGACGCACAGGTGACACACCATCTTAGACGCGCTGTTCAAGTTGCTCCGTGCAAATTTCAATTAGACCACATTGTGGGATTTTGTCGCGCGAGAAACTTCTAATATCGAGTGCATTTTTGTTCGTTTTACCTGGGACTGTCAGGAGATTTGTGTCCATTGCATCGATATTCCTGAAAAGGGTTTTGAAACAGCAGCGTCTAGCCGGCATTCCATTTTGTTAATGGCGTCATCTTAGGTCACTGGTAAGCGGACTTCTCTTGTTAATTTTATCTGTTTAGTAATCCGATCCTATCTTAGGACCTACTACTATTTACTACTATTACCTACTACCACTTTATTTTGGCGTTGAGTGAAACCAAGAGGGTGAACGAAGTACTTAGTTTGGGAGACCAAATCCGGATCGTTGAATTCGAAAGAGGACCACGCCTTGACATCAGCGTAACGCGCTCAAACCATCCCCGACGCAATACACCCACACGCCAAGAAATTTACCAGAAAAGTCTTATTTTAGTTTTATTATTCTTTTCTTTGCACCAAATCAATATTTCATTATTTTATTTTATTCATTTTTCTAAAATCCGATCACATGACATAAACCTTCCGGCCAACATTATTAACCTAGATACTAAGCATAACCTTTATATTTCGGAATTATATCATAATTAATAGTTTAATTTATTATTTAAGTATACAGGTTAAAACCGAACATCAAAATATATATTATCATCGTAACCTATGTTAAGAGTTGTTTTATTGTAATTCATTGTATTTTTTATTTATCTTGAATTTAATTTGTTTTGTTAAATATACAGTGTCATCAAAAAATTTGTGTGTCGAACCAAATTATTTCGATCCAAGACCTTACGCTTGAGGCGAGCGAACCCCGTAACAGTACAGTGTTTCACGCACTACAATTTAAAAACAAAATGGTAAAAATCGGCCGATGTCCCGTTCTCAAGTGGGCCAGACTGTATATTTTAATTATTTTATACGATATGGTACCAAGCGGGAGCTTTTCCCTATGTTCATTCCCTACGTGTATATCGCATGTGACATTTGGTGGAGGCGCCGCGCCGCGCCAGGCCAACTGACGATGACGTTTACAAATACCTGATATAATTTTGAATACTAGGAAAGTAAGAAAAACTTAACGTTTTATGAAAACAAGAATTGACGACCAAACTATCCATATTAAAGATATTCGAATGGATCGATATATTTGCCTAACTCTGCATATTTATAATCATAATGTTTGTGTATACTTTTTAAATTATGTAACTAAAATTAATTTATTCTATGCCATAGAGGTAGCATAAAACGAATTCATACGTTATTACATACAACTATCAGAATTTTTATAGCTTAAACCATAAAACAGTACAGTTATAATATAAAGTTTTTAAAATCAATCTGGATTACTGTTTAATTCGACAGAGCAATAATAAGTTGGCTTAATTACGGAGTTCATTTTAACCCTTAGATACGCAAGCGAGGTAACTTGGGTCCCCCACTTTTAGAAATTTTGCTGTGACTTTGTTTTGGCGTTGAGTAGGCAACCAAGGTTACAGCTATTTGTCAAATGATGTTTGAGGTTATGTTTAGTGCAATTGGTTTGCAACTTTTTCCACCTCTGTATAATATTTATACATTTTAGGTAAGTGGGTCCCCAAAGTACCCCCCTTGGGTATTTATGTAAATTCTAACAATCTTGCAAAATTGCAGCTTATAATCGAAAATGAGCCGTCCAAATAGAAAAAAGATTTTAACCGCGACAGAACTTGCAGAAATAGCTTCAAGATTTGGTGATCTCTCGGAATCTGAGGGGGAATTAGACTATGAAAATGATTTAGATGATGAGAGCAGTAGCGAAGAGGAGCTAAATTTGCAAGAAAATATGTCAGAGTCAGAAGATGACAATGTGGAAGTAAATTCTGAGGAAGAAGACGATGTCGACCCAGTTGATAATGGTCAAGGAGTTACCGAAAGTGAAAACGAGGACCAAGAAAAAACTGAATATACAGCAAAATAAGGTATGAAGTGGACTAGTAGTCCTGGACGGAGCACTAAGCGTCTTGCGAGAAATATTTTGAATATTCGTCCTGGTCTTACAACTTACAGTAGCACTGCCGACTCTTTTGTGGAAATTTTCAATATATTTATAACTACGGAAATCAAGGATATAATTTGTCTTCATACGAACGAGGAAGCAGAAAGATATTACACTTTGTGGGTTGATCAGCATCCAGAATCAAAAAAAAAAAATGGAAACCTCTGGATCATGTCGAGTTAGACTGTTTTCTAGGTATTCTTATAAAAGCGGGTGCTTTGAGATGCAGAAGGGAATCGACAAGAGAAATGTGGATCACTGATCCTACTATACGCCGCTCTTTTTTTTGTGCTGCAATGTCGCGAAATAGATTTATAGAACTTTCAGTTTTCTTGAGATTTGACGATAAACTGACCAGACCTGAAAGAAAGGAGACGGACAAACCAGCGGCGATTAGCGACGTATGGCACATGTTTACTAAACATTGCAGAAGAGCGTTTGAACCATCTGAACATATAACAGTCGATGAGCAGTTGGTTGCCTTCAGGGGACGATGCCCATTCAGGCAATACATAAAATCAAAACCTGCCAGATACGGCATCAAAATTTGGGTGGCTGCTGATGTTAGAACGTCTTTCCTTTGTAATTTGCAAGTTTACACTGGTAGACTACCTGGTAATGCTAGGGAACAAAATCAAGGATATCGTGTAGTAACCGATTTGGTTGAGTCCTACTATAATTCAGGACGAGGAGTTACAACAGACAACTTTTTCACTACCGTGGAACTAGCCAACTTTTTATTCACTAAAAAACTTACATTGCTTGGAACAGTTCGGAAGAATAAACAGCATACCCCTAATGAATTGAAAGTAAGCACTCTTCCAGAACACTTCTCAAAATTTGCATTCACTAATGACTTGTCGATGGTCTCTTATATTTGTTATCATCTCAACATCATGATAAAAGCATTTCAGTAGAAGAAAATGAGAAACCCTTGATGATATTGGACTACAATGCCACAAAGGGTGCCGTCGACAATGCCGATAAATTGGTGAGAGAATACACATGTGCTAGAAGAACCGCACGCTGGCCCTTTAGGCTCTTTATGAACATTGTGGATATAAGCTCCATGAACTCTTTTATTATCTACATTGAGAAACATTCAGAATGGAAAAGACAGAGCTCTTGTCGTCGACGCCTGTTTCTCTTGAAGCTTGCTGACGACTTGGCAAAAAAATATGGAGCGTCGTGCTAATGATAATCTTCATAGACATGTCAAAACGGCTCTAACTGATTGCGGAATTGAATTACCTCCTCCTCTCAAAAACGAGGCCGTCGAACCCAGAAAACGTGGTAGATGTTATAAATGTCCTCGAAAAGAAGATAAGAAAAGCAAAGTGTCTTGTGATATTTGCACAAAATTTGTTTGTGAAGCCCATCGTAGGAAAACTACTAAAGTCCTTTGTTTTGATTGTGTCGTGAAGGAATCATTAATCTAAACATATATTTTCGTTATTAAACTTTTTGTTCAGAGTTCAAGTTAAATTTTTAATTTTATTAAATTTTTATTTGTGCGAATTATTTTAAAATATTGCGTTTTTAATAAACATCTTTAATATAGGTCTAATTGTTGTTATTCTAAAGTTATTGAATATTTTGTACGGTTTTGCAACACCTCGTGCTTCGAAATTCCCAAAAGCCAAAGGGGGACCCTGATGACCCCGGTTGGGTCTTTACGTTGATTTGCGAAGCTTGGGTATCTAAGGGTTAATACATATGCAAATAACTATAAAAATTACAGACTTATTTGAAAATAATTTCGATATCTATGCGTAAATTTCCATTTTCTTATAAACTAGTAGCGTAAACAACATTACTGGGAATTGCTACCGAAGTTAGAACTCGTTAATTTGCGGGTGCATCTATCGGTGCATGTTGCACTTGGATGCGGTAATAAAACGATACTGTTCAATATCGGTCTTCGACGCTATAATTTAGTTCCAACGACTTACGGTAGCGTCCACCTCCAGCAGGGAATTTCGCGTACAATCGCTGTAGTCGGGCATTTGCCAGCTCGGTTGTCCGGCGTCCTGTATGCTGCAAAATCTTCTAGCGATACCAGTATAGCCGCGGGGACACTCTTGTAAACTTTCGGTGCCGGCGGCGGTCTCTGGCCAGAGCACGTTCAAGTGACCCTCCCCGAGGCACGTCAGGGGCGAATTACCGTACACCACGTTCACCGATATTCTCATCTCGGAGGAGACTAATTCGTTCTGGACGAGGCATGAGAACGTTGTCGACTTCTGCAAAATGAAACGAGAACAAGAGATGAATTTTAAAATTATAGTTGTGATGAGATGTCTAGAATGCAACTTATTTTAGATTTGATTTATTACACAGATCTAATAAAAAAAAATTTTTTTGAAAAATGTTTAAATTTCTACAAGTAATTTTACACAATTTCGGGATCCCGATTATGAATTTCCTTTTCGTTTTTATTTATCACGTAAGGTTCTTTCACTAATTGCAAAAAAAAGGAGAAAAATAATGTACATTTATCGCACAAAATAAAAATGAAGGTATATTTCTAAAAAAAATAACGTATGTGATTTTGTTGTCCGTCAAACTCAATATCTTCTACTTTTTGTATGAAAATTGCGTTTAGCAGCTTTTTTGTTGTTTTTTTTTGCAGATTATCGCGTTGTAACATCCAGCAATAGTCTGCCATCATTGATATGCTCCAGCTACCTTGATAACGTTGTTTTATTTCCCGTATATCTTGGTGAAACCGAGATATACACCGAGATATTCTGAGAATTGATCCAAATGTGAGAATAGAAAATGTACTTTTAAACTCATATTGCTATAAATGTCTACCCTGGGTGTATTCCTAGATATAGAAGGAGCTTTTGATAAAGCTTCTGTCAACAGTACCCCAGTGACCAATTATATTTATTTCATATTTTATAAATATTTAAAAAATCTTTTTTGAATATTAGTTATATTAATATAATATGCATAAAATATATTATAGAAAATATATTAGGAAAACATTTAAAAAATATATATGTTATGTAGCATTAATAATATTTTATTGCAAATGTTTTCTCAATATATTTTTCATAACTCTGTAAGAATATTTTGCTTTGTATTTCTGTAAATATTTATTTCATATAAAAAAAAAAGATTGAATTTTTGCTTTTGTACATTTGGTGCGTAGGACGAATAATATAAAATGGGTAAAATATGCATACATATTAAGTAGGTATGTACTTATTTAAAACGATAGTTTAAAGATTAAATTAGATAATATATATCTAATATGATTTAATTAGTAACTAAGTTGAGCGCTGTAACTTTTCTATTAATATATCTGCGTTTTGTATTATATTATTTGTAATATTTGTAAGTTGTGAATGTCAACACAACACCTCTATTCATTACGTTGCCGGTGTTATATGATTTAGTATTGTTTATGCGTCTATGGATTAGGTACATAGAATGCATACGCACACGTGCGTATCATCAACGTTTTCATTCGTTTGTCCGTTACATGTTATAGATTATAATAGTATACGATTGGGGCAGATTAGGGTTAACTGTGTAATTAATTTTTGCGGGGTGTGTTTTAGTTTTTGTGGTGACTACGAGGTAAGCAAAACTTTGAACATGTCATGGCATTTATAAGATAATTGGAATGCTCAATATCGCTATGCACAGAAATCGTTTAATAATATAATTGTAGGAATTTTATGCATCATATATGTACTGCACCTACCAGATAAATTGCTAGTTGATTTGCTTAAGAGATTCATCTCGGTAGATAAGCGTCATAACCTCAAATAGAGGATAGAATACGTTGTGTAGTTTTATTATTTGTACGTAGAATGTTTTCAAATATTATGAAATAAAGTAAAAATAAGTATCGTAAGTATTAGAATGTAGCTACCACTCCAATTATTGTAAATGCTCCAAATGTATCAGTATTAGTAGGTGTTGATAATATTGTACGATGTTTTATTCATGGTATGATCTAATACAATTGGCATTGTTTTAGAGGCCACAAGGAAATGCCATGAGAGCGCCACTACCGAAGATATAAAAAAAGGCTAGACTTAAAAATGAGTATTTTTCATTTTTATTGGCTTATTCAAATAAAATGACAATAAATACGTTTGTTTTTTATTTAGAACACTTCAATTAAAAAAATAGTGATTAATTTGATAAACCTTGTATGCCTTAAAAGATGCCAGAATTATTGATTATTAACTTGTATGGTGAGTGTGAAAAGACAAGTTCTTGCCTTTTAGACAACTCTATGTATGTTTCAACTTCTCGTTATCGACGTTATACATTCTAAATAACCAAAACAATTTTAGTTAATTTCGACAAATTAAATAGATTGCATAAAAAATCTCAATTTCCATATAAATATTTTACAAATATTTTAGAAAAAATATAGTGCTTACATTAATTTTAAAATATGGAATAAATATTTTAATTGAATATTTTATCTATATTTAGAACAAAATATGAAAAATATATTCAAAAACCTCTCACGAAAAATATTTATAAAATATATTTTTAAAAATATCTATGTAATATTTCTGGCTGTTAGGGTATTGTCAGTGCCTTAGTCAGGCACGGCGTTGGGCCGGCCCTTGTAGGATGGCTACACTATATGTTGGAGCGAAGGGCAATAGAAATAAGTGTGGGAGGTATCAGTGTGAAGGGGCGCGTAGATCGGGGCTGGCGTCTCCCAAGGAGGGGTCTTGTCAACACTTTTGTGGAGCCTTGTGATAGATGACCTCGTTCATGAGCTGAACACATCTGACTTCTATACAATTGCATATGCGGGCGATGTTACGATCCTCATTGATGGAAGATTTGATGCACACTGCTCTAAGGTCTCTCGAAAATTGGTGTAGAGAACGTTGCCTTTCTGTAAACCCAGATAAATCAGAGATGGTACTCTTTACTAACAAAAGAAAGGTGGGAAAACTTCGCCCACCACAACTGTTTGGCACTGCCTACGGTTTCTCGGAGGAAGTCAAGTATCTGGGTATCACTTTTGACAGAAAACTGAGCTGAAGCAAACATGTCAAAAGAAAAGCCGAGAAAGTATATAAGGCCTTTTGGCAGTATCGTCGCTTGCTGGGTAGGAGTTGGGGGCTCTCCTCGAAAATTACTTTGTGGCTGTACACGTCTGGTAGCCAAGGGTGAGACGAGTGGTAGCCAGGAATGACCAGATGCATGTGCAGCGCATAGCATGCTTTAGCATTTCAGGGGCAATGCGCACCACGGCGACAGCGGCAATGGAAGCCCGTATTATGTCCTCCCCTGGATCTGTTCGTGGAGGAGACTGCGTTTAGAGCGGCTATAAAGTTGCGGTCCCGGGGTCATTTGTGCGGGGAGTGGGAGGGTCGCAGTCACGTGAGCATCATCCACGAGGGCGTCGCTTAAGAGCCTCTTCTTGATGCCGCGAAGGACTGTGTGCCTCCCGTGCATATTATGATAATTTTTAGATCCACAACATGTATTCCAGGAAATTCATATTGTTTCTCAATACTGAATTTAATTAATATATTTAAAGAGTTACAATTTAGATTACAGAAACTAGGTGTTACATGATAACCTCTACATTTTAATTGGCTTAATTCTGTACAATTGCACCAGTGTTCTACCTGAGGGTTGGGAGTACCTACCAGGCGCGTCTCCGGGTTGGTAGATAAGGAAAAGGCCATCTTGCCAAGGTTCGCTCAAGACGAGATGATTAGTGGCGGATATAAGTTGGTTCTTTCTGCTTAAAACCGGAGCAGGGTGAATGAAGACCGTTGCCGTGAACCACTCCCCCCTCGCCCGAGCTGTCGTGGCTAAGGGCTTGCACAGGGTTCTACAACGATGCCAGTTGTGGCTTTTGGCTATCGAAAGCCCTACTGTTAAACCAGGTCCCGAAAGGGATGGGGGGTCTTGGCCTAACTCCACGGACTAAGAGGAGACAACAAAACCTAAATCCTAAGGTGGCGGACTAGGCTAATGGGATGCGTGACTGGATAGAAGACCAGTCTACTAGCCCACTTTTGGGGCACCTGGAGCCCCCCATTGTATTTAGCCTTCTCTCTGCATGCGGGACTCTGTGGAGGTGGACCTTTTCATCCCTAGCTACTCGTGAGATCAACCTTGGAGGAAGGACGTTTATTAGCGGGACGACACCGCTAATTAATTCTTGCAATTAACATTACCGCCATCTTCTGACCTTACAGAAGGTTTGGGGCCAGTGCTAACAGATGACTAGTTTATTAATTAATGGGCGACTATTTTCCCATTTTTAGCCATCTGACGAGTCAATATAATACAAAACAAGGGTGGCAAAGAGTTTATTAGGACACTAATTCTTGAAGAATGACAAACAATCGGGGGAGAAGAATAGCTGAGAGGACCAAGAGATTAATGGTTATTAGACTCTGGTCTCTGTAAACATGCGAGGAGGCTACCATTTCGGCAGATGATGCTTCAATGGATACCTGCAGATGAACTTCTGCCCCTACTGTAAAGACTGACTGACTCAGTAGAACATACTTTCTTTAAATGCCAGTGATGGAACGTTGGAGAGGAAAGGCAAGGAGAGACACAAAAAATTGGAAAGCATTTGAAAACCTGGTACAATAGAGGTCAGATACGAATTACGAAACTAACAAGTACAGCGAGGAAGATCAAATTATAGAGAGCGTATTTTAAGACAAAGGAGATGCTTTGTGAAGGAATTCACCATAAAGCTAAGTAACAGGAGCGAGTGGAATCATAACACCATCTTGAACTTGAATAGAAATGCCATCAAATAGTATACTGATGGCTCCAAAACGACAGAAGGAACTGGAATAGGAATATATGGGCCAAGAACTACATAATTCGAAAGCTTGGGAAAATATCCAAGTATATTTCAGGCGGAAATACACGCTATTGGAAGATGTGTTCAGTTCAATATGAATAGGAACTATCGGAAGCAGGAGATTATCATCATGTCTGATAGTCAAGCAGCCATCAAGGCGCTGAGCTCATATGAAATCAGTTCCAAGATAGTCTGGGAATGCCTAGGGAAATTAAATGAGCTAGGCAAAAGAAATAAAGTAACCCTCCTGTGGGTTCCGGGTCACACAGGAGTGGAAGGAAACGAAATAACGGATAACCTCGCAAAAAAGGGGCTGGAATGCCTTTCGTAGGGCCTGAACCCTTTTGCGGGTTAAGTAGCAGTACAATACTGAAGAAACTAAAAATGGAAATGGAGCAGAGAAAATCCAGTTACTGGGAAAATCTCCAGGGAATTAGGCAAAGTAAAATTCTTCTGGGAAGATGTTTACAGAATGCATTAAGCTGAGTAAGAACAATGTTCGCATATTAACAGGAATACTTTCAGGCCATTGTAGTCTGAAAGGACACCTGAGTAAGCTTGCATTGGAAAAAGATCCTGAATGCAGATTTTGTGGGGGAACAGGATGAAACATCCATCCACCTCCTCCCAAACTGCGTAGCACTGTACAACTCGAGGGCGTTGCACCTAGGAGCATGTGAAATCGAAGAGGGGAAACTTACCTAGACTGGGGCTCTCTGACATCCTACATTTTCTGAAAGGAATAGGATTGGAATGCCAGCTGTAAAGCAGCAAGAATAGGGGACACAATAGATCTTTTAGGTCGCAGTGTAACACCACCTTCTACTTACTTACATACATACAAGACAAAGGGGATCGCAATATATCTGAAAGAGTTGAAGGGAGAACTCAGATAGTAATTATTTAGTAGTAGTTATTCAATCTAATCCAGTTCATTAATGAAGGTTATACAATAAAAAGATGCAGTGCTTTTACGTATTTTTTACCATTTGTTATTTTAGTTGAAATACCCCCAAGAATTCGTGCATTGATTTCTTGAAGTGGCTTAGTTTATTATGCTAAACCTAAATTAAATCCGTGTTTTGATAAGCGTCCCGGTTTTGGGCGGTCAGGGCTTCCGTAACAATGACCTTCTTTACCTAAAGCACAGTATCTGGTTCAATGTAAATAATAATTTATGTACATAGCGGTGGATTACAGGAAAGTTGTTATTATGTTGCTAGGCTTTATAATGGCTGGTATTTGTCAAGTTGCGTCGTAAGGAAACCGGTTTTAGCTTAAAAAAGGAAACACTTTCCCTCCGGTATTAAATCAAATTGCTTCTTAATTCCATCCAACTTTGAATAACGGTCTATATCAGTGAGCGCTTTAAAATTACATTAGCATTTGAAATATGGTTAGGTTAGCGATGAAAGGAAAGCGAAAAAACGATAAAATTGTGTGTGTGTATTACAGCCAATGGGAAATTATGATGTAGTTCAGGTGAAAGGAGTTGATTTAGTACACGGATATACTGATACGTGTATACAACCGCACAGGTGTGGGGTGCAATTTGAATATGACAGCTATTCTTCATAAGAGTAGAGGATAGAAGTGTGAGGTATATTCCTTGAAAATGAAATGAAAACATGAATCGCGAGGATGTTACCTATATTGAAGGAAAATAAGAGGTGCAAATTATAAGTTATCTAGGGAGCTAGTTTGAGTTGTCGTTTAGGCAATTTTCTTCGTTTGTAGGATTTTGATGATCCTACGTTTTGGCGGTTCATGTACTGGCGTCATCAGGGCCAATCTCTCGTCATGTGTGTAGAACAAATAAAAACAAACTAACACTGCGTAACACTGCGTAGGCTTTCACGGCCGGTGTAACTATAACTAACAGCTTCTTGCGGGTTTCACCGTGTGTCAAAACTTTCGCTCAACGTTTTGCTGTTCATACTGACAGCTTCTTCAGGATAACTGAACTGATTCTCCATGGTCCGACATTCTTCTTATATACGCCCCTGGTGCATCCAACCGTGTAGTTTCCGCTCCATTGACCGTGACGGTTCGTAATAGGCTCTTCCACGTGTTGCTAAGGTGGTACCCTTCTTCTCTGTTAACGGTTTTATTCTTCTCTATTTCTATGGCTTCCCTGATGAGTTTTTTCCCGTAGTTCTTGGTGGTAGTTATTACTTTTACATTCTTGAAATCCATTTTGTGTCATGCATGTGTTCTGCCACCGCTGATTGCTCGGTCCTTCTTAATCTTGCGTCCCTCTCGTGTTCGTTTATTCTTATGTCGATGGCTCTTCCTGTTTGTCCGACGTAGCACTGTCCGCATTGGCATGTTATCTTGTAGATACCTTCTGTGCGCCCCTTGGGTATCTTATCCTTTGCGGTCGGTAGATACTGCTGGATCGACGTTGCAGTCCCGAAGCGTACTTGTACGTTTCTTCAAAATTCGGCCTACTTTTTCGGTGACTCCTGCTATGTAAGGTAAACACGCCATCCCTCTTCGTGGTTCTGTAGTTTTCTTCAGTGTCGTCTTCTTCTTAGTGGCTCTCCTTATGTCGCTGTCAGTGTAACCATTCTTTTTTAGTGCTTTCTCCAAATGTATCTTTTCACTGGTAAGATGTTGTTCGTCACTGATGGTTTCGGCTCTGGATAGCAATGTTTGTATTAATGTCTTCTTCTGCATCGGATGATGGTGAGATCTTGCATGCAGATATCTATCGGTGTGCATCTTCTTTCTAAATACTGCGTGCTGTAGCATTCCCCTCTTTTGTTTTCTTAACCATAACATCCAGGAAAGGGAGATTTCCATTTTGTTCTTTCTCCATGGTAAACTTGATGGCTGGGTGCTGTGAGTTTATGTGTTCCAAGAACTGTAATAGCCAACTTGTTTATGGAAGCATTTGAAGAAGAAGCCCTAAGTTCCAGCGATATGAAACCCAAGTGTTGGCTGCGATATGTCGACGATACTTTTGTAATATGGCAACACGGAGAAGAAAAACTACAACAGTTCTTGGAACACATAAACTCACAGCACCCAGCCATTAAGTTTACCATGGAGAAAGAACAAAATGGAAATCTCCCTTTCCTGGATGTTATGGTCAAGAAAACAAAAGAGGGAATGCTGCAGCACGCAGTATTTAGAAAGAAGACGCACACCGATAGATATCTGCATGCAAGATCTCACCATCATCCGATGCAGAAGAAGACATTAATACAAACATTGCTATCCAGAGCCGAAACCATCAGTGACGAACAACATCTTACCAGTGAAAAGATACATTTGGAGAAAGCACTAAAAAAGAATGGTTACACTGACAGCGACATAAGGAGAGCCACTAAGAAGAAGACGACACTGAAGAAAACTACAGAACCACGAAGAGGGATGGCGTGTTTACCTTACATAGCAGGAGTCACCGAAAAAGTAGGCCGAATTTTGAAGAAACGTACAAGTACGCTTCGGGACTGCAACGTCGATCCAGCAGTATCTACCGACCGCAAAGGATAAGATACCCAAGGGGCGCACAGAAGGTATCTACAAGATAACATGCCAATGCGGACAGTGCTACGTCGGACAAACAGGAAGAGCCATCGACATAAGAATAAACGAACACGAGAGGGACGCAAGATTAAGAAGGACCGAGCAATCAGCGGTGGCAGAACACATGCACGACACCGGACACAAAATGGATTTCAAGAATGTAAAAGTAATAACTACCACCAAGAACTACGGGAAAAGACTCATCAGGGAAGCCATAGAAATAGAAAAGAATAAAACCGTTAACAGAGAAGAAGGGTACCACCTTAGCAACACGTGGAAGAGCCTACTACGAACCGTCACGGTCAATGGAGCGGAAACTACACGGTTGGATGCACCAGGGGCGTATATAAGAAGAATGTCGAACCATGGAGAATCAGTTCAGTTATCCTGAAGAGGCTGTCAGTATGAACAGCAAAACGTCGAGCGAAAGTTTTGACACACGGCGAAACCCGCAAGAAGCTGTTAGTTATAGTTAAAAACAAACTATTTCAGCGCTCATTTGCCTTCTCCATATAGGTACCTATAGTAAATACAATAAGATACCCAATACTATGAGGCTACTGCCAGATGCTACATTTAAGAGTAAATTGAAGATTTTCTTGAGGGGGGAGCAGGTTAGGGTTTCACAGAGTATGTAGTAAGACACCGTACATACGAAAAGAGAGACGCAAGGTTAGAATATCATGCTACTGGAAATAGGTTTAGAGTTACGTTAGGCAGTTACAATAATGTATATAATTTAATTAAAATCCAGGTCGGGTTGAAAAACAGAATTCTTTCTGAACCTCGCCTTGTGATTGGGTACGTCTTTAAAACACTAATAGTGGCTTTTTTTTTTTTGGCTTCTGGATATTTCTATGTGGAGGTGCGTGTATATTTATTCAACTGTGTTTTTCTAATTACTATTAGTACCTCCTACATGAATTTATGTTTTGTTGTATGATTATGTACATAGTATGTAAGGGCTTCCAATAAAGACTATATATTTTTGTTTATTATTATTATTAAATAAATTCGGCTTGACTCTTTTATTGTGTTCTCAGGGCTTGGATTCGGCAAGGCTTATTTTCTTTGTATTTACGTAAATGAAACACCAGTTTTAAGAATACAAATAAAATATGGTGATTAATATGTAATGTGTAGAAATAACTATGTAAATAAATCATTATCAAATAGAAAAGGCAATTTCTCTTATTATTTTTCTCTTAATTAACTACAATTTTAAAATCAGAATGTGAAAAACGAAAATCCTTTTTACTCCGTTTTATTTTAGATTACTTAAAAAACAATTAAATAGAAAAAATTAGTATGTAAAATTTACGGTGTGCTATCAAGCTTCCTGTAAACTTTGGTTTCTGCAACGATTGCTTAGATGGCGCGTACGCAAACGCTTTAGGAATTCTTAACTTCTAAATTGATTAAATAAAATTAAATCTATTAACTACGGAAATTACGTGAAAATTAACTGAATATTGTTTCAAATAGTATCCACAATCGTTAATGACTTCAGATGGGGTATCTCACAGATTTAGTCCAGGATTTTCGCTCGGACATTCGCTCCGCAAAAAATCCTTATAATTGATTTTTCGATTGGATTATGTCAGAGGGTGTCCTGTAAGTATAAAATCAAGTTTGTGTCGTCCGAATCCGCTAGCGTTAGCCGCCATCTTGAAAAACACCATTTGGCGAATATCTCGGAAACGGTGAGTTTTATGTTAAAAATTGTAAGAACCTTTTTTATAGAAGATAAAATTTTACATCTTTTTTATTTGAAACGTTTTTCTCTATTGTTAATATTTACCGAGATATAGTCGATTAAAAAGACAATTTTTGGTTTTTGGAAAATATCTTGATAATTTTTGTAAATACGAAAAAAAATGTAATGATCAAAGTTGTAGAGCATAATATTTTCTACAATTTTTGTATAAAACTTTTTTTTGTTAAATCAACATTTGCTGAGTTCTAGCGCAATGTAGGTTGCCGTCAGGTAAAGAAAAATAGCGATTATTGGTAATGCGTTACTCTAGCATGCCAAACAAAAATAATCGAAAAATTTTATTTATCTATTTTGCCGTAAAGCTTTGTTACACCCAATTAGTACGACACAGAAAAAAAATATTAAAATATCTCATCGAATCATTAATACACTGGACGAATATTACAGAAACAAGCTTCTTAATTTTTTTGAAAAGCAAACGGAAAATAAGAAATTTTATTTTTTTAAACCACCAACCGAAATAATCGCCTTAAAGCGAAAGACCCGACAAGGATAAATCGTAAATTAAGGCCTGCGGAAAAGAAAGGAGGAAGGACAAAAATCCGGAAACTTTGTTTTCATTTTAAGCTGTGCTGATATCCGTCTGAGCTCCGAGCAATGTTTAGGCACTACGACAATACCAAGAATATTTTAGCCCTTTACTTTTCGTTGTTTTCGTGTAACGGCCGTGATTGTAGCAAATGTTTTCTGCTTGAATGGATTTCACTATGAAAAATTATATTTGTTTATTTTGTTTTTCTTTTTTTTTTAATAATTCTCTTAACGAAACGTTTACACAATTGTGAATATAGTATTATGCGCGAAAGTTATTATTTTTTTTCTTTCATTTGGGTTATAGGCCCAATAAAAACTGCGCGTATGTTAAATCGCGAATGTAATCATTTATTTTTCATTCGCAGCGGTCCCTTGAACTTTTTCAACTTTTTCAACTTTTGCAAACCTATTATATGTCTCTCAGCCATCCCTTTAATGAGTTTATCTTATTAAAAACCGTGTTTGCAGAACAAAGATCATTAGTCAATGACAAAAATACTCAAAACTGTGGTACACACATAACAATTTACAATAAACGTCACTACACTGGACGCGTGCTTCAATCGTAAAGCTAATACCATTAACAGTACCAATGAAATAAAAGATTTGTAAGGATACAATTTAAAGATCCCAAATCTGAATTTGTTAAAGTGTTTGTTTCTATAAATTTCCATATTTCCATAATAATTTAATTGTAGATGACTGTTTATATTCTCTACTTTATGATTCTCTTCAATAATAGATAGGACCACCCTAGATATATTTCAGTATTGAAGCACTTTCTGATTTGCCTAGATTTTAATTTGCTGCTTAGCTACTAGCAGTTTGTTGGTCACACAGGCATGAGTATGTGGCGGTTGACCTTTCTTTGATTGAACTTCTACAGTCAATGACGGGGAAGAAGACATTGCTCCCATTATTGCCACACTTGCGATTCTTTGTATGGGTGTAAGTTTTGCTGTGGCTCTGGCTTGTTGCACCTTTTGTCCCCAAGGAATTTCCCCATAGTTTATGGTTGGAGGTACTACCTTCACATAGAGTCCATGAACTAGCTTTGGGGATAGCCCACAAATTTTCCACATATCCTGCGGCATGTTCATAAGGCTAGCCTCGCCTTGTGAGTGATCTTTTCCAAATGCGGATTTCAGGATGGTGTCTTATCAAATACGACGCCTAGATATTTTACATTATCTGCAAATGCAAGCTTTTCACCTTGAATAGAATTGGTGAACGGTATTTGGCCATAACAGCATAAGGAGCTATTTTGATATAATATTCTTTAAAGAGCCTGGAGATTGTTGGAGTTAAACTTATATGGAAATAAAATGTTCATATATTTTATATGTAAATTTACTATAAGCATTAGTTTTGGGGTTGGAAGTATTAATAACTCTCGGTGGTGAGGGATGAATTCATGAGTTTCTTATGGACAAACCCAGCAGCAGGTTATGTGTAACTCAGTTCTTCTAGGCATAGCCGCTTCCTGCTGCCGATCGCAGTGCGGGGCACTTTTACCCCATCCTACTCGAGGTAGCGCTGTGCAAGCAAAACAATGCGGTCTGAATCAGTTAGAAAATCCTCTAACCTAGCTGTCGTGTCGTGGCTAATAGTCTACATTAGGAATAATGGTGCCGGTCATCGTAGAGCGAAACTTTTCACATGCGATTGTTACAACATGCTTCAAAAGAGGCGAGGGATCTGGGCTTAACTGAGCAGATCGAAAGGGGACAACTACCTAAAAACCTAAATCCTAAGGTAGCGGACTAGGCCGATGGAGATGCGTAGCTCGATAGAAGACCAGTCTTTACTAGTCCAATCCACCCTAATCCAGTGGTGTTATGCGATCTGTGCCGCGGGATGGATGCCACCTAGAAGCAGCTCCATTGGTGTACACCCTACACGAATGGAGCCTCTGTGAAACTTGGCGACCTTCCAGAGTAACCAGCCTTGAATCTTTGCAGAGAGCACCGCATGTGTGAACAATCAGTTCCCTCTTACTCGCGGGAACTTTATGGGCCAGTGTAATGAACTTTTAAAACTAGAATGAAGGAATCAGGAGAGGGCATCGGAAACTTCTTCTAGCGAGACTCCGGAAATCGATGACACTATCTTGGAGGTGAGTACCAGATAAGACAGTGGCAATGCCGAAAACATTGTTGCAGGGGTAGTTTTGTTTGGCTTAATGCTCAGATTTTCCCTCTTGCACCAATAATGGCGTTAATCATCTGTTAGAGAACTGAGGAAATGATATCGTTCTCATAAGACTGCACCTCGGCTCCAAGCGTTTGAATGATAGCCGGCAGATTGTCCATTAGACGTCACCACAGTAGTGGAGACAAAATCTTTCCCAGGAGAAATCCTCTTCCCGCCCTCAACATATAACAACAAAATATAGGTCGCCCAACATAGAATGGCCTGTGAGATACGCAGGTAGGAAAGAGTGCAGGTTGCTGTGCGAAAGAAAGGGGTAGAAAGCGCTTAGAGCTGAGAGCATCCCACAGCATCATTTTAGGCGTCTCAAGTCAAATGAGCGCGCTTGTACTATCTACCCCCACCTTATACAAATGCTACTGCGTCGCCGCCCATTCTACATTGGGTGACCTATACGTGGATAAAGCGTTTACAATACCAATGAACATTTCGCACTGAGAGAAATGGAAAACTTCATTTCATTCATTCATTCAAAGTTAGGGTGGGCACTTGATGTCCGGGCACTTGAGCAAGGTGCTTATTGTACTATCCCTATTGATTCTCTTATTTCCACTCGAGCAGCTTGGTGTTCTCCCAGTATCTTGCCCAGCGAAAACTTGAGGACCTTCGAAGGCTCCAATAGATCTCTCCCGAAGTACTTCTGGCTGAGTACCTTTAGTTCCTCATACGTGTAGATTACATGTAAACTCGTTTCCTCCTGTAGTTCGCTTCTTCTGCACTACTGTTCGCTTACTCGCCCTGTGTTGTATAGATGCTTTTTCAGGGACAGTGTCCAGTTACCAACCCAGTAATGGTCTTAACTTCTTTCTTACTGCGCCTGAGTAGGTTATCAGAGAAACTACCATCCCCCATCCCTATCAGCGTTTGGGGTGTGAGGTGACCTCTCAGTCGACCTCCATTTCTTTGTACTTTCTTTATCTAACCAGGTCCAGATCTCCTTTCTTGCGGAATCCTTAGTGATCCCACATACGGGCTCTGGACCCATGAAGTGTCTCTTAAAACCCTCCTTGGCTAGTTCGTCGGCTATTACATTGTCCTTTATACCCTCATGTCCCGGCACCCATATTAGAGACACCGTGTAGTCTCGTGTCAGTGCATTGAGGGATTGTTTGCAATCTCTAACTAGTTTTGACCTAGTTACGGGGTTCGAGACTGCCTTAATGACAGCCTGGCTATCAGTCATTATATTTTAATTAAAGATCTTGGAGTGGTATTTGACTGTCAACTCACCTTTAAGTGTCACATTGATACTCTCTGTACGAGTGCTTTAATATCTTTAGGATTTTTGATGCGTGTTTCCCGCTACTTCAATGACAGCAACCTCATTAAAACCTTATTTATGCGCACGTAATGAGCAGGTTGGAGTACGGCTCCTCTGGTTTGGTACCCGATTTATGCCTGTGACTCCATACAGCTGGACGTTACGCAAGTTCTGAAATTTCTGAGCTTCAAACAAGATGGTGTATATCCCGAGAGAGCATCTCACAGTCTCAGCTATTAGAACGCCACATATGTTATCTCTTTCCGCAAGAAGAAATGCCCTCTGTGAGAAATTTTTAGTAAAAATTACTAACTGATAGAATGATTGCCCATTTCTATTAGGCAGAATTGCCTTACATGTGCCTCGTCTCAATTCCAAGGAACAGAAATCACTTTTAGTATGCCGCTAGCCAGGACAAAATTACTAAAACGCGCCGGTAACAGTTATGATGAGGTTGGGGAATGCTGGAAACATCGGGTTTTAGTACATAATTCTCTAAAATCTCTGGCGCAGAAATTACTCGTGCATATACTATTTAAATATAATATATATTTTCTTAATATTATTTAATTTTATATAATCTTTTTTCTTTTGTCATGTGCACAAACGTTAGATAAATATGTATTGCATATTTATCATAATTTTATATTCTATTTTTTGCTTTTTTATGTGTCCTTAGTTGGGTTGTATGACCTGTTGGACGTAAATTAAATTATTATTATTATTATTATTATTATTATTATTATATTAATTTTCCTCCTTATGTAGCCCCCTTTTGCAATCATTTCTGCAAGGGCGAATACCTCTGCCTGGAAGACCGTTGTATGTTTCCCCAGGCTTATGGATATCCTTTGATTCGGATTGGACCCACAAATACCGGCTCCTGTGCCTTGGCTGGATTTGGATCATTAGCAGCAATCTCACTGCGTGCCTGGTCTTTGTTCGGTATGGAGATTTTCACCTTTTGAGTGAAAATAATTTCGGGTGCCATGCTGTCCGTGGGCATTTGCAGCAATGGCCCGTCCAGCATCGTGCCCGTAGTATAAGTGTGCCCTCCCACCCTGAAGTTGAATATGGAAATTTATTTGCAGTGTTAAATGTTAAGGTATTGAGCTAACCATTAAATAACAATTGAGGGCAAAAAGAAATGTTAAATTAATACGATTTAAATAATATTTTAGGTGTAAATTTGAAATTAAAATGCATTATTTGAAAAGAAAAAAAAACATACGTGAATTAATTGATGAACGGTCAACTAAATATTTTTTTTTCCTCTCAGTGTAGATAAAATTAAATTACGGATAGCGATATACAAGTTGTTGATATTTACCTAATCTCATTATGTTCTCATCATTTCTAATTTTGTGATATTTTAGGGAAATACTTTGCGTATGAATCGATATTGCAGATTTCATATATAAACGCTTATAACGCGGAAAAATAGACCCGTAAATTATTTGTATTGGAGGCGAGAAATTACATTTAAGTATCTATCGGATTTACGCCACTCGTAAGTATGTTATATCCCGTAAATTGGATCAATTCTTGTAACGTAGGTACGTAAACCTTTTAGAGTGGAAAATCCTTAATGCCCCTTTAATGTAGCCGGAGTGATAGTAAAGTCGTCGGGGGTAAATTTCGTTCTTTACGTGGTAGTTTTTCCGGTAATTGCTACGGTAAGTGAAGTGCTTAAAAACTACTTAAATGTCTTGGCAATTCCAACGAAAGAGTTTTATCTCAATTTTCGATTTTCACCCGTGTGGGGAAGTTAAAATGTTATTTATATTATAATGTTTAGTATCAAGATCGATGGGTCTTATCATCAAGAGTTATGTTTTTTTATTATTACACAAGTCCTTATCATATTTGTACGAAATATCAAATCTAGAAATGTCATTAAAGCAGTCAAATAATAATATTCATGTATTTGAAATCAAAATTTTACGAATATTATCAATGGTATAGAAAAAGAAGAAAAAGTACTGTAACGGACGGGGGTTATACAGTGAGGTCGTAAATGCCCCCTCCCCCTCCCTGATAACTTTTGAATGGTATGAGATAGAGCAATGAAACAAAAACCAAGTGAAATTAGAGATAATTTGTGATTTTTTGCCTATAGAGATACGCACATGGCTTCTGATCTAAAATAGAGGGCGTAGCTATCTTTAAAATTTTAAATAGGAAGTAATTTCATTTAGAAGCTCATTTGGAAGATATTTCTATTACTTTTATGGCAATGCAAACAGTTTTACGATTCTCGAAATTTTTACCAACTTATCCAAGATTAATAATTGGAGTATTTACGTTACTTTTTCTATAGCCCTCGTATAAATATTGTGGTTTTATGTGACTTAGGAAGCGATTGCTGTAAATATGACATATTTTACAATATGACGTTTTTGCAAAATTTAGCAAAAGTGTCTTATCTGTTAGTGTATGTGTCATGTGTGTGGGTGTCTATGTTACAGATTACTGTAATTACAGGTTTCTGTACACTATATCTAAAAAGCGAATACAAGGGCTATCGAAAAAGTAACGTAAGTACTCCAATAATTAATCTTGAATAAGTTGGTAAAAATTTCGAAAATCGTAAAACTGTTTGCATTGCCATAAAAGTAATAAAAATATCTTTATCCAAATAAGCTTCTAAATGAAATTACTTCCTATTAAAATTTTAAAGATAGCTACGCCCTCTATTTTAGATCAGAAGCCATGTACGTATCTCTATAGGCAAAAAATCACAAATTATCTCTAATTTCACTTGGTTTTTGTTCCATTGCTCTATCTCATACCATTCAAAAGTTATCAGGGGGAGGGGGGGGGACCATTTACGACCTCACTGTATATCTGCTAATTTTGGGGTGGCAGACAGAAGCACTCCCGTTTTACAGACAACCCAACCTGCTCTTTTGATCGACAACCCACCGCTGGAAAACGATTTTTTTGTTTGGTACCCATTAGTTTGAGTGGTTATAGCCAAAGCTATTTTCACAACGATGTTCTTACTCAATCAGTCGAAACAAGGCCGTTATTTTGCCCAAATATTGTCATCATTTTCCACTCTCGACGTCTCTCTGCTTAATATTTCCTCTCCGGAACACTTGTTGAGGGTACAAAATGAATTTAAAATTAATGAAGTAAAAGAGATGGTAATTTTAACAAAATATCTTGAAGAAGATGAAACAAATGATAACAAAACAACAAAATTAATGAAATGTCGTGTAAAAATTTTACCAAAAAGAAAACTTTAACATTATGATAACGTTAAACATAAACACAGTGTAATTTTTCAATGCAAAATTATAAATCAAGGGAGAGAGAAAGAGAGAACGAGATACGGTATCTAAGTCTTTCGCACAGGTTAATTCTATAAGCGAAATTTTTGATTCGACTTACCAACCTGTGGGTAAGTTTATTCTTCTCATAATCCGAAATATTAAAGGCACAATAATTTTATATAAAACAAAAGGATTTGTTCAGAATCACTTCGCGAGGAAAGCTTTTACTTCCTGTTCTCAACTTTTCAAACTTAAAATTACAGAATTTTAACAAAAGCTGCTTTTCTGGAGCTGATTCAGACTCCACGAATTAATTCTCTAAAAAAAAAAATGTCAAGGGTTTTTATAAACTATCTCGCGCTGTCACTCCTGCTACTCCTTCTACTTCTCTCTAAAAGAGGGCGCAACAATGCCGTTTTGCGTTGTTTTTTCGTACTTCAAACGCCCTTTCGGACCGTATCGTAGGATTCGCTAGTAATTGTTGCTTACAATGGATAAAGTGATAGATAACGATAATATATATATCGTATTACCACGAGTACGCGAAATTTGAACACAATAGACTGCCTTTCTTGTGGAAAGACGCTTGCAGCAGGTACCATAGTACTTACCAACAACTTGTTATGAAAATGAAATTAAATATCTTTTCATTATATCTATTTAAATTTCGAATTCTTACAATTCATATACAGGGAACATCCTATACTAGTGCTGCAATTAGAAACCGGTTTTGGATGTGGCGATTAATCGTCTTCAAAACAGAAACCGTAACCGATTTTTAAAACCGGTTTTTAAAACCAGTTTTTAAAATCGGTTTTCAAAATCAGTTTTTAAAATTAGGTTTGGAAATCTGTTTTGAAAAGGTTACATTTTTTTTTCAATGACATAGTAATATTTAATATTTATATATCAAATTTTGAAAGATATAACTGTAGAGTTGTAAATTATTTAATGGATATTACGCCCTTTTATTATTTTGTTGTTGTTTAATGTTCATTTATTTTTTATGATGAACATAAGGCAAACACTAAATATTTTATTTTAACGGTTTATGATTAAAATACATACTATTTAAATAATTAAGTAATAATAATAATAAAATAAATAAGTCACTGAGATGTAAGAAGATACAATTTATTAGATATAAAATTATTTGTCGACAGTTTTGACGCTTAACTATTATGCTGGTGTAATAGTAGTCATGGCCTGTCCTATTAAAAATAGGTAAGTATTATTTTTTTCTGCTAATTAATCATCAATAAATTTTATTCTTTTCTCAAAAAGTATGTCATTAATTTTATATTTTATTATCTGATACTATAACACATATTTACTAATTTCAGGCTTTCTTCAATTATATAAAGTTTATATACTACTAAGCCGACGTGAAAATTAATGGAAAATTTGTTAGATTTATTTAAGATCATTAACTATCTACAATGTCCTGGATTAGTAGTGAGTACTACCTAAGTCAACCGTATCAGTTTGCGCTAAACACCGCATACGCAGCGAAGGAGGGTTAAAGCTCTATCTTTTATTCAATACTAAACTTTCGGCTTCTTCAAAGTACTGCAAAGAACAATGACTAAAGAAATTGTTAATTAAATTCACGGTCGAAAACTTTCTGAAAAGTGAAATTATAAAGTAATACAATACATCGTACAAATAAAGGAATTATGAGAGGTGCATATAGCTTATATTAAAGATTTCTTGTTTTGTATACCATACACTTTTTACGGGTATTTTTCGTTAGATTAAAGTCAAGCTGTATATTTTCAGGGTTTATATGTTGATCCTCCTGGAGTAATCTTTTTTGGAATAATATCTTTAGTTACTGAAGTAGGTAGTTTCACAATTAAATCCGCAAAGAAACTATCAACTAGACAGCGATTATATCAGCAACGATAAATTCTATATTTACCGCATATATTACTATTGATTGTTAGATTCTAATTCAGTAAATTGGAGATTCAACTTTTCAAAATTTTTCAAAACTGAGAAATTTTTATAGTTTCTTATTTTTTCGTGAAAATCTGCTAAAAAGCGTGTGCCTAACAAAGAAAATTATTCTTGTCTTTCTTAAAGTGCGCCGTTTTTGGCGTAATGTAATTCCAGAGCGATTTTTTATATCCAATTACAGTGTTGTATGTAACTGAAGTTCAAATTATAAAAACCGCACTAGAGTAGTTGAAAAGGAGCTGTAATTACATTTACTTTCCACAGCTGGCAAATGACACTACACAACTGCTATTTGTTAACTATAGTCTAGTAACTAACGGTCAAGGAAGGAACGATTTGGCATAGGCCTTAATCTCCGGACGGTGATCAAACCTGGGACCTGCCCCGGAATAACATGTCAAAAAAATTCGGCTTTGTGAAGGAATTCATCATAAAGCTCAGTAACAGGAGCGAGTGGGATCATAACACCATCTTGAACTTGAATAGAAATGCCATCAAATGGTGTACTGATGCCTCCAAAATGGCAGAGGGAACTGGAATAGGAATATATGGACCTAGAACCACATATTTCGAAAGCTTGGGAAAATATCCAAATATTTTCAGGCGGAAATACAGCGCTATTGAAAGATGTGTTCAGTTCAATATTGATAGAAATTATCGGAAGCAGAAGATTATCATTATGTCTGATGGTCAAGTTCCAAGATGATCTGGGAATGCCTATGGAAATTAAATGAGCTGGGCAAAAGGAATAAAGTAACCCTCCTGTGGGTTCCGGTTCACACAGGAGTGGAAGGAAACGAAATAACGGATAATCTCGCTTGAACCCTTTTGCGGGTTAAGTAGCAGTACAATACTGAAGAAACTGACAACAGAAATGGAACAGAGAAGATTCAGTTACTGGGAAAATCTCCAGGGAATCAGGCAAAGTAAAATTCTTCTGGGAACTTATAACCAGAAGAGGTTTAATGTTCGCATATTAACAGGAATACTTTCAGGCCATTGTAGACTGAAAGGACATCTGAGTAAGCTTGGATTGGAAAAAGAATCTGAATATAGATTGTATGGGGAACAGGATGGAACACATATCCATCTCCTCTCAAACTGCGTAGCACTGTGCAACTCGAGGGTGTTGCACCTGAGAACATGTGAAATCGAAGAGGGAGAATAGTATTGGAAGGTCAGCTGTAAAGCAGCAAGAATAGGGGACAAAACAGATCTTTTAGGTCGCAGTGTAACATCACCCTTCCATTTATATACATACATACACAACTATAGTAGCTGTAGTTGAGGGTTTCAACTACTAACTAGTTGTTATAATTGTAGCTACAAAGTTATAACTACACCAATAACACTCAAGTGTCATATCTTTAAAACGGAATGGAGAATATTATATAACTATGCCTATTCCTTTGTACTTGCACACAAACAGGGTTTTCCAGGAAAATGGCTATTATGGGAGATTCCTTGTTTAACGAAACTATTAGGTCTAATTAAAATTCTAATTATTTCGGAGCTGCCCAAATACTTTTGAGCGACAGTGTAGATACTCCTTATTGTTGAACCATTTAAAAAATGCATGGCGTAATGAGTTTTTTTATGGCGCAACAAATGTAAGACGTCGCGAATCAAACGCTAATCTAAATGATCTATATCTCACTACCCAAGCAGTCAGAAGCGCACATGACTTTGACAGGCATTATTTGTGGTACTTTGTAATATCCATTCGATGCTCATTTTCCGCGAGACGTCCTGAAATCCTTATCTCTCCAAGGACACAAATTATACCGCAGCTAGTTTGATGCAAACTCCTTCCTTACTTATTACCCCAAGAAGTAATCAAATATGGCTCTAATCCAATTAAATTTCTAGACGTGCACTGTTTCCATTCCGCAAAACTTATAGTTCTCCACGATTAAATATTCTATCTATTGCTCGAAACTTTCGTAACTGGCTTTATTTTCGTTGAGAACTTTGAACAGTGCAACGGTTAATGAATGACAAAATCTCAATTAGGATTGATTTAAATGCAACAGAGTGTATTTCCGTATAAAATCGTTAATTTTGAGGATGTATAGTATACAGGGTCCTGCAGCTCCGGTTTTTGATTGTTCATTGGCTATTGAAGTTAAACCTCTCACTTAAAGTACGATGAAAGTAGAAATTAAAGAACATATTCGAAAATTATTATTATTAATAACATTATTAAATGAAAATTAATAATATTATTATATATTATTATATTTTTAGCAATGACTGACCATTATTTATACGTACCTATTTTGTTTTTTTTTCTCTGATGCGTATGTTCAATGCAATTAATATTTTTGATAAAAAAAATATATTTACATAGTACCATTAAAAAAATAGTGCTACAAATATAAAGTACATATATGATAAAACAATAGGGGATTCTTTGATCGACAAATAGAAAATACTTTAGGCAATATTTGGAGCTTTGGCGATATACAGGCTGTTCAAAATTTATTGCCCAATTTTGGAAACTCCGATCAACTTTTTTAGAGTTTTTTCTAATCTCACTCTATCTATTTTTACACAAACGGATGAACAATTACAATTAGGAACAATTTTTGTTAACATAACCCAATGAGTATCTGCAGGTCTTTTTGACAAATGTACAAAATTCATAATACGTAACTATTTAATTTAAAAATGAAGAAAGTAAACACGTAAAATATGTAAAAAAAAAACAAAAAAAAAATCAGAAAATGGACACTACAAAACTTGAAATAAATGAGGAAAGAAACGTCAAATTTAAAGAGTAACATTTGAAAATCAGAGCCATCTACCGGTAAATGGCAGAACTAAATTTATAAGGTATCTGTAATTCAGGTTATCGATATATCTGAAAATAACTCTCCTTGTTATCGATATATGTTAAGAATGATTATTTTATCACCGACCATCTCAATTATTTTGAAGACAACTTTTAAATATTAAAAATTCCTAGAATAACTAAAAGTAATGGCGGTTCATATAAATCTAACCCCAAATTAACGTATTGTGAACATAAATTACAAAAAAAATCTTACTTACTGGTTAACATTAAATTGAAATTAACTGATTATTTTCTTTTTTAGGTGAGCTATACTTGATGAAATACTAACTTGACTGCGAACGGACACTCTAGGCGGGTGGGTAGGTAATTCTCTGGCCCAGGTTGGACTTTCGATTCGATGGGCCCCCGTATCGGTCAATAGCATGCAATGGTATTCTAGCCGGGATCCTTCACAGGAAATTTTATAGGAAATTCTGGATGCTTGTGCAGGTCAAAGTATGGATTGAAGTTATTTAGGTGCAATATCGATACTTTTTTAGGTAAACACTTTGTGGAACTTTGATATTTCTGAGAGTGTGGCATAAAAATTGTTATAGGAGTTCATTATGAACCGTCGGCATTCGTGGCCACAGGCAGAATGAGAATTTAAACTAAAATTACCAGTAATCAACATTCGATTGTTATAGCTGTCAAGTAAGTCAACATTGAATTCGAATGAATAACCAGTAACTGACATTAAGATACCGTTATTTATTCTAGTTTGAGGGGAATACAGAAAATGTTACCAAAATAAACATCTTGAAGAATGAAAAAATCTCCTCGAGCAAAATAATATAGAAATATACCAGGTAAGCTTGAATTAACATAAAGAATAAGGTTTACATTATAATTAAGGCTATACTTAGCACTTATTGCTAAGATGGTCTATTTTGATAGTCATTTTTAACTAATTCAAAATTTGCTTGTAAAGTAGGCAACCGAGTATGCACTTCAAGTTACAATTACTTCTTGAATTGGCTGTGAAACCTGTTTTAAATCACTCTAAAATATATTCCATAACAATAGGTTTAAAAATTAGTCCTCAAAGAGTGTAATAAAGAATTTTAACTTGTTCTTGAAAGTTCCTTTCTATGCAACTAATCTTCGAGAAAAATTATTACCAGAGCATCTGCTAGGAACTCAATACTTTGACAAATGGTTATTGGACGATTACGGATCAATAAATCACATTTAGAAGCGCTAAATTAAGACAGGCATCTCTACATAATGACGATAAAGCAGGTACTATTAATTATAGATCCTCAATGACTGCAGGACTATTAATAAGCGCTTTGACAATTACGGAAGCGCTTAATTGTCCTAACTATTGTATTATAGCTGTTGTAACCTAATCATCCTTTAAGTAGCTACAGTGCGGAAATGAATTGGTTTAAGTTCGAAGAGATACCCCTTACGCCGACTATTCTCTCTGTAGAAGCACCTATCTTACGGATAGAGCGAGTTGAAAGATTAAATATCCGCTTTGTAAAATGCTGACATCCGAAAATGTCTAGAATTGACATCAAACGACTTTGGCAAATTTCAACTCGGCCGAATTTTCCCACTTTAAATTATATTTACAAGAACAGTAATCGGATACGTCCGTTGCGAAGTCAAATAAAAGAAATTAGGAAACCAGAAGCTCTTTTTTCTTTCCGTTTTATTTATATTTGGTGAGTTCCCTAGACAGTATACGCGCTTTTTTCCTCCCTCGGCGTTATTGCCATATAGGGGTGTTGTACTTACGTTTATGTTGTATACTTGAAGGATGCTGCCAACTGGATATAAGATCTCGTATTGTTCGTTGTCGGTTGTAATGGGTAGAAGTATTCTGTTCTTCGTCCAACTGTAAGTATATTTGATCTTCTGTTTGGTATTTGACTCGCTGAAGCACTTTATGGTAAAATTTTCGCCCTGTAAGTAGAAAAAAAGAAACAAAATAATGGTGTAGTTATACCTATTTCATTATTATAGCTTTCATCAAAATTTCAATCAATTATTATAGCAATCAAAAAATTTGTAGAATTTAAAAGGATTGCCTATAAACGTTATAAGTGCTTCTCAAGTAAATCAATTCAAAATTGTAATTTATTTAGCACCTTAAAATCATTTCTTTACTACCGGTTTCGGCTAAATTATTAGCCTTCTTTAAATGAACAGAAAATAATTAAATTCATTAATTAATTTCTTTAGCAGTAAACTGCAGAAGAATTCATACAAAGCTATAGTTTTTCTAGCACTAATTACAACGATATCGAAGTTTTGGTTACTGGAAGATTATCTCATGTTATGATTAGAATTATTATTTGTCGAAGTGCAAATTGATAATGAAACTATCCTTCGACATAAGGTGGGACATAATACTATCTCGATTAATACGACCAGAGGATGCCCACAGGGGGGAGTTACATCCCCACTTAACTGGAGCCTAATAGTAGACGAACTCTTATGCGGACGGACGGATCTAGGCATATCTTGTCAAGGGTATGCTGATGATATTGTCATATACGTAAGAGGCAAATTTGAGAATACCCTCTGTGACATAGTTCAAAGAGGTTTGAACTTCACGAGAAGATGGTGTCAATCGATGAGACTCAATGTCAACCCCACTAAGACAACCCTAGTAGGCTTTACCAGGAAAAGAAATCCAATCTTAGAACCATAAAACTGGATGGGCAAAATATAGAATGGAGAGCAAAAGTTAAATATCTAGGCTTTACCCTAGACAATAAACTTCTATGGAACAAACATGAATTTGAAGTAACCAACAAGGTCAAAAGAGCTCTGATGGTGTGCAGAAACTTTGCAGGGAAAAATTGGGGATGCAACCCAAAAATACTGCTTTGGATGTACACAACGATAATGAGACCGATCATCACCTATGCATCAGTAGCATGGAGCAAAAGAACTAATCTAGCCACCGCGAGAATTAACCTCTCGAAAGTGCAAAGATTAGCATGTGTATGCATAACGGGGGCTATGAGATCCTGCCCAAACAGCAGCTATTGAAGTAGTATTGGATCTTGCCCCCTCCACATAGTAGTAGAGGGTGTGGCGAAGAGAACCGCACTAAGAATGGTCAAGGAAGGAATGATTAGGCATAGGCCTCAATCTCCTGACGGTGATCAAACCTGGGATATGCCCCGGGATGATATGTTAAAAAAATTTAGCTTTGTGAAAGAATTCACCATAAAGTTAAGTAACAGGAGCGAGTGGGATCATAACACCATCTTGAACTTGAATAGAAATGCCATCAAATGCACACTGATGGCTCCAAACGGCAGAAGGAACTGAATAGGAATATATGGGCCTAGAAATACATATTTTGAAAGCTTGGGAAAATACCCAAGTATATTTCAGGCGGAAATACACGCTATTGGGAGATGTGTTCAGTTCATTATGGATAGCAACTATCGGAAGCAGGAGATTATCATCGTGTCTGATAGTCAAGCAGCCATCAAGGCGCTGAACTCATATGAAATCAGCTCCAAGATGGTCTGGGAATGCTTAGGGAAACTAAATGAGCTAGGCAAAAGAAATAAAGTAACCCCCCTGTGGGTTTCGGGTCACACAGGAGTGGAAAGAAACGAAATAACGGATAACCTCGCAAAAAAGGGGCTGGAATGCCTTTCGTAGGGCCTGAACCCTTTTGCGGGTTAAGTAGCAGTACAATACTGAAGAAACTAAAAATTGAAGTGGAGCAGAGAAAATCCAGTTACTGGGAAAATCTCCAGGGAATGAGGCAAAGTAAAATTCTTCTGGGAACTTATAACCAGAAGAGGTTTACAGAATGCATCAACCTGAGTAAGAACAATGTTCGCATATTAACAGGAATACTTTCAGGCCATTGTAGACTGAAAGGACACCTGAGTAAGGTTGATTGGAAAAAGATCCTGAATGCAGATTTTGTGGGGAACAGGATGAAACATCCATCCACCTCCTCTCAAACTGCGTAGCACTGTGCAACCCGAGGGCATTGTAACTGGGTGCATGTGAAATCGAAGAGGGAGACTTACTTAGACTGGGGCCTTCTGACATCCTACACTTTCTAAAAGGAATAGGATTGGAAGGCCAGCTGTAAAGCAGCAAGAATAGGGGACACAATAGATCTTTTAGGTCGCAGTGTAACACCACCCTTCTATTACATACATACATACATACATCCTTCGACACATCAATCGGGTTCTCCATTACTTCAGAGGAACTGGAAATGTTTTGAAGGGAAAGTCACCAGGTCGCCCATCAATTCTAAATCTTACTTTTTTTTCTGACGAAGCCTGGTTTAATTTAACAGGCGATGTAAATTCTAAAATATTAGAATCCTATTCGGGAAACGGAATTGCATCCTGTAAAAATAGGGATATGGGTTGCAATATCCAGGAGACGTATAATAGGACCAATATTCTATGAGAATACAATAACAGAAGCCAGATATAGAATTATATTACATGAGTTTGTGGAACAGTTGTTTGATGATGAATAACAGCTAGGCTATTTTCAAAATGGCAATGCTACTGTTCATACAGCAAGAGAAACAAGAAAGTATTTGCAGGAATTTTTTGATAACGGAGTTATTGGCTTGTACGTTGGCCACCTAGATCATCTGATCTTACACCTCTTGACTTTTTTTTTATTTGGTCATCTAATAAATAAAATTTATCGGAATCGCTTACATAATATGGATCAATTGAAAAAAGCAATAAGAAATGAAATAGACAATATTGCAAATGAGCAATTAATAAATGTCTCTGAAAACATGAAGAAGACGGTAGATGCTTGTTCCCAAGTTTTTAATTTATATTATATTTTTGTTGTATAGCGTATGGCTATGAAAAGCATCCATCCATTATTACCCCTACAGTACCTTGTATAAATTATGAAGCTTGCCTGATATAAGTTAAGATATGACATAAATGTCTATTTTTACAATGTATATTGTTTAAATCTTCTATACCAAGTGAGCGAGCAAGCCGAGTGGTGGCCATCATCAAAGAGTGAGGCGGCAAACATCAAAGCCTTTGATGTTTGCCGCCTCACTGGCGGCGCAACAAAAGATTATAGCTTCTCAAATGTTCTACACGAGACGATTCTAGATCATTCCTTTATCTTGCCTATATAAGCGGGTGGATGGCCCGAACTTTAGTTCAGTTCTATTTGAGCTACCGAGGTGATAACTTCGACAAGCGATATCCTAGCGAACTGCTAGTGCGGTCATTTTGCTTTGTGACCTTGTGTGCATCTTGAGTGCTTACTAATTATATTTTGTCATTAAGTTTTATCGAACGAAAAGTAAACGAAAATGATGTCTGGTGGAAAGAAACGAGAAGTAGATGCAGAGGGTCGCCAGTTTCAAGAAAAATGGACTGAAGAATTCTTTTTTATCTTGCACAATGGTGAGCCTATTTGTTTGCTGTGTAATGAATCCATTTCAGTGATGAAAGAATTCAATAGAAAGAGGCATTACTCAACTAAGCGTCCTATGCTGCACTCATTGACAGGACAAATAAGGAAAGACAAAATCCAGAAGCTTACCGCAAATTTGGAGAAACAGCAGCAAATGTTCATAAACAAAGAACACAACTTCGTAATGTTGTGAAAGCTAGTTTTATAGTTAGTTCAGATTTGGCAAAGTCATTTGCCGAAGGAGAATTTATCAAGAAGTGTATGTTAGAAGTTTGCAAAAAGATGATTTGATAGTCCTTCATTGCATTATCCACCAACAGAACTTGTGTTCTAAGTCCATTCGACTCCAGAATGTTATGAATGTGGTAGTAAAAACCATGCATTTTATTCGATCCCGAGGACTTAACCATCGTCAGTTCAAGGCGTTTGTGGATGAAATATCAGGCGAATATGAGGACGTAACTTATTATTGCGAAGTCAGATGGTTAAGCAAAGGAAAAATGCTGAAAACGGTTTTACGAACTTAGAAATGAGATAGCAGATTTTATGCAAATAAAAGATAAACCACTACCTGAATTGAGTGACCCAAAATGGATATGTGTCTTAGCATTTCTGGTCGACTTTACAGGCCATTTAAATGATTTAAATTTGAAACTTCAAAAAACAAGAACAGTTAGTAAATGATTTGTACAGCCGTTTGAAAGCATTTCAAAACAAAATCTGCTTGTGGGAGGCACAGTTGCTGTCTGGTAAGAGTTACCATTTCACCACGCTCTCTGCGTATGAAAATACTGCTTATGCTCAATATGCTGAAGAACTCAAGTTACTGTCGGAGCAATTTTCGAACAGATGTAGCGACTTTAAAAACATGGAAGACTGTTTCAATTTATTAACTACTCCAACAAAAAGTAATGTACAAAATGCTCCAATAAACTTGCAAATGGAGTTGATCGAGCTTCAAGAAAACTCACTCCTAAAATCTAAATTTGAAGACGTGGAGTTGTCCGATTTCTACAAAAAATACCTCGAAGAAGACCATTTTCCGGAGCTTAGAAAATTCACAAGGAGATTGATTTGTGCGTTTGGCAGTACTTATAAATGCGAACAGTTCTTTTCAATGATGAAAGTTAATAAATCAAAACATCGTACAAGGCTGACTGACGATAATTTGGAAAATTCTTTACGTCTTTGTATCAGTGGAATTCATCCAAACATCGATGGATTAGTTTCCCAACTTCAAGCTCAAGGGTCTCATTGATTTCGTTGTCGCTATTTAACTTTCGTAGTTTGTTTTTAGTAAATTATAATGTTGTATCTGTTTTTTTCATTTCATTTTCTTATTTTAATAAATTGCATTATAATAACATTGTCGTATTATTTCATGTCTGATATCTATCGCTAAAAATTATGAACACTACTTTAAAATGCACTACTTTTAAGCGCGGCCCGCGAACGTATTTGCACACTAAAGTTTTGCCCACAACATGTCAAAGGTTGCCCATACTTGTTCCATACCTTTAGTTAAACCTGGTTGTATTTGTTATCAGAAACATACTGTTTTGAAAAATGTTATGTAAATTACGTTATTTTTGCGTGGGTGTTAGTTGAATGACTCATACCTTAGATGCAATTTTGGTGCAATACATTTGTTGTCCGGGTTGACATTAGTGTATATGAAGTTGCATACGCACAATTAGACAAAAACCCCCACAATAACCCCACGTTACTGTGTTTTATTAACTAACTTTATTCGAAACAATGGATGTAAATATTGATATAATCTTCGTGGAAAGTGAAGTAGAATCAAGACAGTCTTATTCGGTCTCACGGTATTAATTTAAGTAATTTTCAGCTAAATTGAAAGCGTTAATGACAACATCAAAAATATGAATTTAAGCTTCATACTTTAGTTTAAATGCTATAAATAAGGTTTTCAGAAGTTCATTTAAATAAGAGACTCCAGAAGCTTACAAACACTAACAAAAGCATTTATACATGTATCATTACATAAGAGTTTGCACTTATTTATATTTCAGGACTTTCAGAGGAATAGGTATTTTTTGCTTATTCTTCTGGTAGCTGTTATATATTATGATATGAGACGTGTTATGTTTATAGTGAAATAAATGAACGCTTTGAATACATCCGATAAGCAAATGTGTTTTTCCTTTTTGTACGTGAGTGTAAGTGGAAAGCTTAGAACCAAACATAATCGTAACATCGACATCAAACGCGAGCAAAAAAATGGAAAATGGAATTTTATGTACGCATTACCATTACCTATACAAACATATAATGCTTACTTTATCGTCTAATAAGCTCTTTCATACACATACTCTTATTTTGACGTTCTGCCTATTTTAGGGATACTTTTAAGCTTTTAGACGGCGAAAGGATAAAGAAAATTAATATGTGTGTATTATCTGTATAGCCGTAGGCGTTTAGACAATACAGGAAAAGAAGATACATAGAAAAGCATGAAATGATGAAATTGTTTAATGGTAGCAAATGAAAAAAGAAATAATACAGGGAAATTCTAATTCATTTGACGCATTCGCACAGATTTTTGACAAAAACGCGTTATCACTCTTGTTAATTCTGGTCTGCATAAACATACTGCTATGGTTAGTTTACCCACTTTCCGCTGAGTGTATTTTGAGTTGCATATTTTGATTTGTTTACTTTCGACCGTGCTGAATCAATTTACCGAGAATTTTTCACAATTTAATTTTATTTTGTATAAATTTAGTTAAAGAGTTAATTGTATGATTTATTTAATTAAGTGTTAAGTTTTTTTTTAAATTAATTCCATTCATTTATTTGTCTAGTGTTCTCTAGTTTGATTTAACGCGTATTCTATGTTATGTTGTTGAGTTGTTTACGACTGCGTTGTAAGTTCTTGAGAGAGGGATTTTTGTAAGAAAACCGATTGTAGAGGTTTGTTAAGGAGTTCCTTGTTCGACTATTGACGTGAGTAGACGTGTTTTTAAACTTTTGTTGCCATTTTGGAATTCTTTGGTATCGTAATTTAATTCAGTATTTGTCTTTTATTTAGTCCATCAAGGAATTCATATTATAATAATTGTTAATATATTGAAGTGTGCACATTATAGATATAAGATCATTTATTATTTTTTGTTCGGGAAGATATTTTTTAGTTTTGATTCTCTCATTATAGTTTAAAGAGTTAATTTTCGGTTTTCAATTTTGCAGTTTCATTTTTATTTATCAATCACCTCGTCTGGGTGAGTAGAAGCATTGTTCTTGCTTTTAGTTATCAAATTTGTAAATTACTAGTAATTGTCTACGCTTAGTATATTTTAATTTGGAACCACGGGGATTTTTTTTTGTTTTTTTTTTTGTGGGTGGAAAGCCTTTATGGCCACCGCAAGCTTGGGTCAATCGCTTACGGTAGTGCGGGATTCCCAGTCGGTTGGTGCAAGACTGGTATACCTCGCTAAAACCACCCTCTCCCCTCAGATCGCACAACTGGAACCGCCGTAGCATCAACATCAACAGTGCGCAGGTGCCTACTCGCCCTTGACCTTACTCACATCGACGTCTGCCTTGCTCGTTCTTCAGCTTCCTTGGTCCTCATGATTTCAGCTATCGTACGATGTAAGGTCCGCCAGCTACCCTCGTTGCCGATCATTATGTCTACTAAGTTGTCCACGCCAACGTCCGTCCCAATCTCGAGAGAGGCTTTCGCTCGCAGTTTACTCCATCTGGGACAGTGGAAAATGGTATGTTCGACCGTATCTACAAGTCCGCAGTACATGCAACTATCCTCAGTGTCTTTCCCAAACCTTAAGGCATAAGCGCAGTACACTCCATGTCCAAACAACGCCTGCGTCAAAAAGTAGCCTGTCCTACGGAACTTGCAGCTGATCCACCGTTGCACATCCGGGATCAGCCTCTTAGTCCATTGCGCCTTGTGCTGATTTACATTCCACCGCTGCTGCTAGAGATTGAGCGCGGTCCTCTTCGCGCTGAGTCGGTCACGGCCTTCCTGCACTCATTTCCTTTCTAGTGCTTGCAGGTCCACCGGCATAACCCCCGTGATTACTTGTAGTGCCTTCGCTGATGCGGTCCTAAAGGCGGACGCCACTCGTAGGAGCACCTGTCTCTGCACCCTATTAAGCGTGGCACAGTACTTCTTTATTTCCATAGCTTTGAACCAAATGGAGGCACCGATAGCATTATGTATGTGCATGCCGCACTGATCACTTTCTTACAACTGGTTGGCCCCCCAATATTGGGCAGAAGTTACAGAGGCTAGCTAGGGTTTTCACTCTGCTTTCTCAGCGGCTTTCTGAACATGGGTCCCGAAGTTGCCTTAGCTGTCAAAAATAATTCCTAGGTAGGTTATCTTAGATTTCGGATGTACGACTGTGCCGTTCAAAGTGAATCTCACGTGATCCTGCCTTCTCGCTCCTCTGACGAGGAGTGCTTCCGCTTTTTCCAGCACCAAGGTAAGCTTGTGTTCCCCCATCCAGTTTCCAATTTGTTCCAGTAACTCATTGACCTTAGCCATGAGCTGGTCCCCTCGTCCAGCCCCCACGATCAGCGCCAGGTCGTCCGCGAAGGCTATCGTGGCGGCATCCGTCACCAGATTCAATCTTAGGACCCCATCGTACAGAATGTTCCACAAGGTTGGCCTCAGTACCGACCCCTGTGGAGCCCCCGAGTCTGCATGCAGCATCACGTCTTTATTTATCTTGATCCTCCTCCCGCGCAGATAGCTCGATATAAATCTCACTAAATAGCTGGAGATTTTCCTTTCCCGTAGTTTCATTATAACTAGCCCATGATTCATTGAAGGCATTTCTAACTTCGATTGTGACGAGGGCACACCATTTGTTATCATAGTCATTTATGATGTTATTGGTCTCCTCAAGGGCATTTATGGTCGATTTCCCCTTTCTGAATCCATATTGATGTTCACTAAGGCCTCCTTTTTCCACGATTTCCCTGTCTACTCTGTTCTTAATCATCACTTCTAGCAATTTGCTGAGTGTATTCAGCATACATATGGGTCTATAAGAGCTCGCTGCGTCGGGGGGTTTGCCGCTTTTCGGTATCAAGCAGACTTTTGCAATTTTCCAAGCGTTCGGGAACTCCAGCGATCTCAGTATCGTGTTCATGACACCCAATATCCATTCCGGCATTGCTTCAGCCACCGCTTTTATCGCATGGATTGAAATTGAAAGATTTAGGATTATCTCCCTGAACAAACAAATCTTTTGCTTTGCATAGGAAATAGCATTGTCCTATTGTAATTTAGAATCAAGTGCAGTTTTTATTTTAGGCCAGAACCTTCAGTTCGCGGTTTTTTTTCTGCACAAGTTGTAATTAAAACCCTTTTAAAATAAATTTGATTGTTATTTAACATCTTTGGGTTAAAAATTCTGTTCTTTAATTTTATTAAACCTTTTCAAGTTTTCGGGTATTAAAGAAAGTCAGATTTCATTCACTCACAAATTACTTTTCGTGGTTAGATTCAAGTTTTAATTCGCGAGGGTAACTCTGAGATTAATTGTTCTTTTGCGTTCAATTTTAATTTATTTCCGTTGAAATACCTAATTTTATTTTCTTTTTCATTTTAAACTTCAGTTTTACATTTTCCAATCAGTACACAGCAATAAGTTGACTCAAACCGAGAATGCTCAGATTCTAAAGAACTAGAGGTAAAAAAGTAAAATCTATGTATAGCCTTTCCTGAAGCCCAGCAATTCATTTTCAATATCAATTTAATTCCTAGCGGGGAAATGCTAATCCAATACCACAGTGGGTGGTATCGTGTATTGTAACGGGACGAAACAAATGACATAATAAATTTGGAAGCCTCACGCGGTTTAGACAATTAGATAGAACCTACCTTCCGTACGGTCAAACTCATGGGTTCGATCCAGACTTTGGGTGGCGCCCTCACTTCGACGTGTTTCGAGAGGCACTGTTGAATACCCTGGTCAGTGATTTGGCAAGTGAACAGGCCCTGATCGAGAACGGACGCTTTATCAATCCCTAATAGTGCGGTGTACTGGTCCTTTATATTTGGGCCTTCGATTAAACGGATCCATTTATTACTGTAACACAAATTAACTTTTTAACAGGGTCGAATTTTCTCGCTCCGACCGGATTGGAACATTCTCACAATGGCCACTTCAATCGGACCGTTAGAAATTGACGGCACACAATTCGTTGTTTGTCCACCAACCTCGCTTCCCGCATATATATATTATATTCGTCGATAGATCGTACAAGTTTGAGATGAGAGTCGGCAAAATGCGCTAGCTTAAGTGTCTCTTATGGATTCTGAACTCTCAACTCGGACTTGGACGATCTATATAGGTATGTCAATGGACGTTGAACAACTTTGTGGTGAGAGGTTGGTAAATCTAGTTCGAGCGTTTTACAAATAATGCGGACGGCTCAAACGGATCGAGGAGGAATTGTCCTTTTTCTAGAATAACGATAGTAGAGACTAAACTTCTTTTGCTCTAAATGGTAGTCGCCAAAGATACACTGAGAAAAATGGGCTAAGTAAAGTGTTTACTTGATAAAAAAATATTTACAATAGATAAAGTTTTACTTGGAACTATTCTCGTTAATTAACACCTGCAACTAAACCCAGTTTCCTGAATGCAAGTTGTTACTGTAAATAGTGCTTTTATTAACGGCTATCACACAGCGTACCTGACAAATTGGTGGTAAGTAACGTATTACCTATGACTACTGGTACCGTATCTAACTGCAGCACATGGTTAGCAGAAGTAACAACAATGCTGATCGCTATTAAACTCATATATTTTCTTAAATAGGTAACAACTTGCCACAACTGTGATTATTTGAGTTTTGCTGCCACTCCGTGATTGTTTTACTATTTCTGATTGGCAATACGGCGGAGTAATGAAATAGTCCCCGAGACTGCTACGCGCGCAAGCGCGGGCTAGCGTCAAGTAAGAGTTACGGACGTGGGAAAAGGTCGTCGAAACAGAGTGGCCAACAAGTACGGCCATTGTAGGCCAGTTGGAACGCAAATATATTAAAAATACAGGGTGGGTTAACTCAAGGCCCCATCCGTATAAAAAATCTCAGCGAAGGAAGAAGTACCGAGCCTATAAGTAATCGGATGTTTCAAGATTGCAGTTTTAAACCATTTGAATTCCCCATCATTGTGATGATATCTGCGCCCGCTGGTGAAGTTAAAGTGTGGATGCCGTCGCTAGCTGAGTGATCCCACAGTCCAAGTGCCACCTGCAGTTAGGGATGCCCCGGCGAAGTAGCCGTTTTCGAGGTGATCACCGGACATAACCGCCATGTACGCCGGCAGAGGATCAACTCGCCGAGGCAACGCCCAGTACAAAGAACCAACAGAAACCGCAAGTTTACCGCCTAGGTATATTATTTCTTTGTTATTAGTTGTAACTTCAAAGCCATATTTCTCTTTGTCCTTTGTTTAAATTTCAATAACTAAATAACGTTTGAAGGGGGCCCCATTTACCTTATCTTTTATTATTGCTTTGTTCATTTTTTTCATTATTAAGGAATATATTTTATGTGTCATTACGTTGTAAATTGTTTAAAACAAAACTGTTGTTAAAGTGAAACTAATATCTTTCATTCATATCAGGTAGTCACCGTGTTTGTCCTATACAAAATAAAACTATTACTAATAATGCTGCTTTTTATTTAAAGGTATATTAAATATTCACTAACCTTCCTCGTTTCCTGCACTACCTATAGTTGAACATTTAAGGTAAGTATATTGCATATTTATAGCAAACCATTACCTTCTATATATCAGGTATTTAGTGAACGTGCATTAATGACACTCTTTTGTTAACACGAGTAATCTAAATAGCTTGTTTTAATTATGAAGTGTGATAGCTGTTATAGAATAGTTCACTCACAGCAATCCACCCACTACTTGACAAGGGCAAATCTTTGCTTACTGCAACTACATATATTCTTTAGTTTAACTACTTCAGTTTAATTATCATAAGTAACTTCATAAGTTATCGGTATGAAGCAGACCGTAAGTAACTTAGATTGCTTCTTGTTAGTATCACTGTTTATTTCTTTTTTACTAGTGCTAAGTAATCTGTGCTTTTGTCCCCTATCCAGCTGAATTTTTTACTTACGATAATTGTATTTCTATTTATGATTATTAAACTTTTTTCTCAGTGTAAAATCCCCGGAGATTGTATTGCTGGTACCAAGGTGTGTAGCTAACTATAAAAGCAACAACGGTTATACAGTGTGTGTCACGACGAGATTATTTTTTTTTTGGGGAAGTAAATAAACGAGATTTAAATTTTTTTGTAGTGTTGCTAAAACCGACCTATTTAGCTAAAACATTTTCGAATTCCGGTAATGATCCCTTATAGCGGAAATAGCTGCCAATTCTTATTATTTTTATTTCAAATTTGGATTCTACTCTGAATTTTAGGTCAAGTTTATCTAACATACCTTAATCTTTATGCTTTACAGACAGGACATTCGCTTTTTTAAAATAATCTTGTGTTATGCGGTGGTGCACGAACTTTTAAGTTGTTTGCAGTTAGTACAGTGTATTTTTTTCATTTTCATTGCAAATAATATCCACCAACTGGGGTATCTATTTTCAATAAAGAAATTAAAAAATATTATTATTATTATTATTATTTCACAATTTCACAAGTTTAATTATTCACTTGGTCTTCAACTTAGTGCATCAGTATGAAAACAAGATGCCTAAGTATTGTTCTGCTCACCCAAGGTTCGCCGGAGCATGCTGCATAAATCCAGCAGTACCGATCTCTGCATCTCTAAATATAATGTCTTTTCCAAGGTTAAAATGTTTAATGACTTATGCAACCGTCTTGGTATTTCCCCTCTTGTTCCTATAATAATAGGTACTACGGTCACTCTATCCATGGCCCACATGGTCTTGATTTCCTCTGCCAATGGTAAATATTTATTTATTTTTTCTCGATATGTTTTATCGGTGTTGGATACTAGGGGGACTGCAATATCAATAATATACGTCACTTTTTCTTTCTTAAGGGTTAACATTATATCCGGGATGTTATTCGGGATCGGTCGGTCAGTGATGATTTTTCTGTTCCAATATAACCGAGCGTTCACATTCTCGCATACCTGGGGCGGATCATACGTATAATAGGGTATTTTGTCTTCTAGATCAAGAATGATTGCCGCAACCCTGTTGTGCCTGTAGAGGTATTGTTTAGGTGCCATCACAGTGCATCCCGCCATGAGGTGATCGAGTGTCTCTTCTTTATCATCACACATACGGCATTTGATGTTCTCCATGTTAATTCTAAGGTTTCTTTTTTCATAGGCCTTCGTCGCTATTACCAGATCTTGGATAGCAGCTATATATCCCTCAGTTTCAACAAATAAGTTGCCTGTCTGTAGCCATACTTGTGAAGCCATTGTGTCGATGTCTGGCCTTTCAATTGCTGTAACATATTTGCCATGTAACGACTTATTTTTCCATTTTGCTTGTAATTCTTTGGGATTGCGAATTTTCGTAGAGGAGTCGTATATATCTGCCAATCGCAACGCTGTAATTTTCTTATCGCTTTGTACAATAGCTTGGTGTATTTGACTGGTGTTTGCTTTTTTTATAAAATAATCTTTTAAATTTTTTATTTGTACAAAGTGTTGAGAATAAGCACTAGGAATACCTCTCCCACCATGACGTCGCGCAAGATGAAATCTTTCAATGGCACTATGTGGGTGATGCGCTCTGTTAGGACTGGCATTTACTCTGGTTTTTATATTTATGTTGTTAAGGTCCGTTTCTGTCCAGTTCAAAACCCCAAAGCTATACGTCAATACTGATGTTGCAAATGTGTTAATGGCCTTGGTCATATTTCTAGCTGATAATTTAGTGCGTACAAGACATCTTAGGCGTTGAAAGTACTTATCAGTTATTTCCTCTTTGGCACTTTTATTATTAATTCCTCTGGCTTGTAGATATCCTAAGTATCTGTATGAATTTTCCTGTTCCATTCCAGTCACGGTACCTTGATCCGCTGCTACCTCATATCCATCATGTTCCATCCAAACACCCCTCCTCATGCAACTCATCTTACATTTGTCTAAACCAAAATTCATCTGTATATCTCTACTGAAACATCCCACACAATCCAGGAGATGATGAAGATCATTATTTAATGGCCTTGGTATCACCCATTAGCCACTTGCTGCTACCTAAAAACCCAAATGAACGAAAGGATATACAAAATTCACACCCGGGGTCGATCGGGTGACTAACAGTGAACAAACAGGTAGACCCTCAATCTAAATCTAATTTTTAATACCTGCCTCATTTAAAAAACTATGTAGACGCTGGAAGATATTGACATTTTGTGTTGTTAAAATATGATTAATATTCATTGGTGCCTGAACTCCCATTCTTATTAAATCTTTATATAAGATGTTACTTTTAATTATCGTTTCTGGACAGCCAAATAATGTATGATTTGTATCAGCCCGTTCTGAGCAGAATTTACAAAGGTCTGTATCTACAATCTTAATCTTTTTAAGGCGTGCGGGAAATCTACCATGATCAAATGCTAATCTCGTAATTTGAGCATACATATTTCTCTTAACATATACACCATCTGTTCAATGCCTATTTTTAATTTTCGGATAAATAAGATAATAGTTGGTGGGTCTTTCTTGGTATACTATCTGATATTGCCTTTCCCACATTAATTTGCATTTTGACTTAAGTTCTAAAACAGCGTTCGTGTATGGTACACGGTGCTGTTACGGCCTATCACTGTCTCTAGCTTCTTTGACAAGATTATCAACAATTTCGTTACATACCAAATTGGAATGGCTTTTTATCCAAATGAAAATTATGTTTTTACCCATATCAGTTAAATTCTATTATTAATGTTAATTAATTAATATCTTCAATGCTTTCTAATACACTCTTTGCATCGGTGAAGATCAAAAAATTGTTGTTATTATTTCTTGATACATTTTCCAGCGCAGTTATAATGGCGATAGCTTCTGCTGTGTATATACTAGCTTCTTTTGGTTAGGGGTTTTTTATTTGTATATGCGATACTGGTACGTATATTGCACATCCTCATTTTTTAAACCATCCGTATAAATATGTATATAATTCTTATATTTATCAACTACTCCATAATAAATGATTTTATTCTGAATGAAATTATTACTGAATGGTGTATATATTACCTTTGGTATGCAAAGGACATGATCTAATGGAAAATCAAAGATTACAGACGATTTACTGGTCATTATATTTGAAGATAAAGTAGCAGTATCCGCAAATGCTTTAGCGATAGGCGGTGAAGTTTTCTTCGACCAGTATTTTCTCGTTAAGTCATACATGTTTAATCTACAGCAGCGATGAAGTAGATGATTGTTCTGTAGTGCTCGAACTTTTAACACAAATCTGCTTGTTATCAATTCCCGCCGTAAGGCAAAAGGTAGTTCTCTCGCTTCTACATACAATGCTTGCACTGGCGTTGATCTCATTACGCTCAAACATGATCTTAGTGCATTATTGTGTACAATATCCAGGCGTTTCAGTAATGCTGAGGAGGCTGCACCATAAAACATACTACCATAATCTATTATAGACCTAATGCTAGCTCTATAAATAAGTAAAGAAGTTTGCCTATCGGCTCCAAACAAAACTCTACTTGCTATTTTTAAAATATTGCATGCTTTACTTGTTTTAGCAACTGTGGTTTCTATATGATTCCTCCAATTCAGCTTAGTGTCTAAAGTCATTCCCAAATACTTGACCTGCTTTCTAACTGGAACATTAATATTATCTAAACATAACTGTTGAATTTCAGGTGTGCAATGACGGGTAAATATCTACGAATTGCATTTATTGTAAGAAATTTCAAAACATTTCTTATCACACCATTGCTTGAACATAGCCATTCTGAAATTTTGCTCTCGAATTACTACGAAAATTCTGAAGAAAGATGCCATGGAACGGTTTGTTAAATACAGAATATTTTATTATTTTCTTTCACTACACATTTCGATAATCAAGATCAGGTGAAAAATGTCAAGTTGGATGTTAAAATATAAAATGATGCGTCGCTATAATTATGCAGACAAACGTTATAATGAAAATTGTAGCAAGTAAAGCAAGACGTAAATACAAAAACGTTAAAATATTGGAATCAATAAAAGAGAATTTCCCTCTTATTGATACCAATCACATAATTATGCAAGCTGATGTAAACGTTGTAGGCCTAAATGAGATACCCGTTATATAAGCTTTTACAGCACAATTATTGCCAAGCCAATTCCGTACATAGAAAACTCCGAAACATTGGGGTAAAATTAGATTTCAGTTGTTAATTGCTAATGTAGATTTAGCGGATTACCACACTATAGACACAATTTTCTATTTTATTGGATGTTGATTCAATAAAATAGAAAGTTCATTATTGTAATAGATATTTGTTAAGAAATGCCCTAGGTTTCTGAAGAACCGAAGTTACATGCACGTGATATCCAACTAAAACATGTATTCAATAATGAAAAAATATGATTGATGATACCACTGCCTTATCGTTTTTCTTCATATTTGGATGGCATCAATTAACGCGGTAAAAGGAGCGAAAGCCGGCTAACGATTTATCATGAAAATACAATTAATTTTCGCATTTTCAAAAGAAACTGCTCTCAGATATTTTGGCAATATTTTCTTAATTACATCATGGTATCCCAAGTAATATAAAAATTAATGTTTAAAGCAATAAAATATATACAAATATAAACACAAGTATATAAATAGAATATAAAAAGCAAAAATCAAATCATGTGTTAGAAATTTACTACACTTGCTTGGTGCCATTGTAACAAAGACGGTTTTTCTTAATTATCCTTCAAAACCTGTTTACGTTATTTTAGTTTGTCGAGTAGTTCACAGTTTATCGCACTAGCAGTTTGCCGATTACTGAGTCAAGGTTTACCTATTTAAACTAAATGGCTAAAGCGACATTATTTCAATTTGAACAGTAGTTATAAATTTTTTTGCCAATTTTGTTTATTCAACATAGTGAGCATTAGTGAATATACCACAAAAACTACACAGAAACAGGCATACACCACTCTGATTATCCTTTTCTGAACAAATTGAAATTCATTCATTACAATTTATTCCTTGTTCTTAATGCGCGTTTCTGTAAAGTTTGAATTCGTTCCAATTTCGATGATGTGCCTCCAAATCATTATTCCAAAGTAGTTTACACAGAACTCTAGCTTTGTGGCTTCGTGGGTAAGCAGATATTTCATCCGTCTGATTGAAAATATTGTCGTACTTTCAAAGGAATATGTGCTTCGACTAATTCAGTTCATCTTACTACGCACGTAGAAGGTCCAAAGCTTGAGAAGTAATCTTTTTCCATCCTTTCTTTATCTATCACTTTTGTGTTCCATTGAGTTATAATAAGATCTCTTAAGTTCGGAAAGAAGATCGCGGAAGTGCGCTGTGACATACGCGTAGGGCGACTACGGTCGACAAACAGCTAGGGTCGAAAATAAAACTATTGTCGTGTCACACCCGAAGAGCGACTACGATCTATAGTCCTACAGTAACGGAGAAAACTATTGCTGTGCCACACCCGATGGGTGACTACTATCTATAGTAAGATCAGGGAGAAAGATCGGGTATGTGTCCAAATCTGTCACAATTACAATAAATGTACAGCTTATCTAGGCACGCGGCATAAGTGGGGATTCAAGCATGTGTAAGTTCAATATGCAGCGCATGGAAACGCAGTTAACTAAGAATTGAAACTAAAACGTGTGCTGACAAAATGACACAAACAGAAACAAATTAGAATAACGCCACTGTAACGTTACCGACCGATTTTTGCACGTAGCGATTCGTTACGAAATTTTAATAGTTTATACCCACTTGGCAAGTAATGTTACAGATATCCCAGTAACATTACATTATTTACTAGATGATGTTAAACAAAACCATGTGACTGAAATTTTGCAGCAACATTAAATAATGATAGAAATATTGCAGGCCATTACAGTAACATATCAAAAGAATCAGGAAACAAATGTTTTAAAAGAATGTTGCAAAAACAAAGACTTTGTTGTCAGAAATGTTGAGGTAATATTTAGTTGTAACATTTCCATATTTACAAGGTGAATTATTACAAGGAATGTTACAACAATATTTGGGCTTGTAACAACATATTTAAATTTTATAAGGTGTAAGATAAGGACGTATGTTTGTGAGAATTTTGAATTTGTGAATTTGCTCTATAAAGTAAATAATGGTAATGAATTTTTTTAAATTTTTTGTGGGCCATAATAATCATGTTAGTGGGGTTGTAGTTGCGCACTGTGTACTTGTAAAAATTAGTATAGCTTGCCATCACAAGTCTTTTCGTACCGCGCATATACGAGTTGGGGTGTACCCCCTTTTTCATATTAACGCTAATCGCTACTGGAAAGGATGTGGGCAGTGATTGTGCGTTGCAATAATTGTTTTGATGGGTACAAATTCATGTCAATAATGAATTAAAATCATCAGGTAAGTTTTATTTATAATGCTAAAGTAGATATGTTGATCCTAATTAGAAATTCATCGGAGATCTTTAAGATAGTATATGTATTATGTATCATAACCTATATATGTTATAGTAAAACCTACCTGTTGTGCTATAAGGATGAGCAATGTGAAGTAATATCATTTTTAGAATTCATAGTAATTCTTGATCAAATACAAAGTTTACAATAATTATAAACAGCGTTATGTATAAAATATGCAGCTTGTCCTCAATTTTCATATAAATAAAATAGTTTTTGATGGTGTCTCTTTTTTTTAATTTCAGAGGGAATTAGAAGAAATATTGTACTCACAGATACAGAATACGAAATAACTATCATGGAATGGTTTTGTTATGCAAAATTAAGATTTGATAGAAAAACAGCAAAATGTTCAAAGCAATAAAATGCATTCGGGGCGTTTTTCTTATAAGGTAAAGTCAGGTAAGTGTGTAACCGGGGCAAGTGTGTTGTTTGTTTATATTTATTTTTAAAATTGAAATACGGACGTCCTCTTGTTATAATACTAATGTACTAAACTTCATACTAGTTTTACAAACAAAAGTTCGCATCTCCTAACGTGTAATAACTTGAATATCTTGTGAATATATCATACCTTATTAAACAGGCATCAGGTTAGTATTACACTCTTGGCCGAACTAAAGGATAATGCTATTAATATGTAAAATGCGGAACGATTACACACTTGCCCTATTTTGCTGGGTAAGTGTGTAGTATTGACAGTGTTTAAAAATTATTTTTTTTTTCTAGCAAATCGTTGATAATTATAAAAGGTGTATCTATTGAAGGTTTTCAACTGAGCTTACATTACGTACTTCTAATTGTAAAATTTATCAAAATGTCTTATTATGTGAACAGTGTTACATTTTCTTCGCACTATGCAATTTTTACTACACACTTACTTGACTTTATCTTAAGTGTTGTGAGTTTTTGTTTAGATTCTATCCATGTTAATTTATGTGCCCCATAATCTATTTGCAATACTGATTAAAATGGAATTCAATGTCCTTTTTTTTAATCAATAAATGCCTTTATTGTCTTCTGTAAGCAGCATTTTACTTTTTAAAGTATTTATTAATGTATTTCGTTTACTTAAATAGCTATTTATAATATTATTCATAGTATTACTATTTAGTTTTTACATAGAACTATATGATTGACCATTTTAATGTATCTGTAAATGTAACTACAAAAAAAAAGACTTATAATGTTATATTATAAAAATGTCTAATCCATTATATTTTTCTGGCATTAATGTTTAATGTTAATATTGTAATTTTATTCAAAAGCAGGCGCTAGCTTTTTAGGTAAGTGAAGATAAATTCGTATCAACAGAAGGACCCGATCTATATCGAGTGTAACATGAAATTATAATATTAACATTGATTTTCAATAAGACTGATTGAGATTCCGTTTTATGTTAATTAATATAACCTCTCGATAAAATAACCTCAACAGCATATTTCTTGTATAATGAAAGAATTTTTCGATTAAAAAAAAAGATCCTAATAGAAACGTTAGTGTAGATATATTTATAGAAACATTTAATTGGCATACTGTATCAATATTTCTCTGTAACATATGAGAAATGTTGCGGAAGAGCTATACTTCAACATTAATCGTCATGTTAAAGTAATGTTACTTGCAGACCTCGTATTAACATTACTGGGAAATATTGTTTCGTAACATCGCTTAAGCGGACATTAAACAGTCGTAGAAATGTTACTGCATGTGGTACATTGTATATATTTTTGAAACATTTCGCGTTACAAGATAACATTTAGACGACGTGATAGTCATGTTATTTTGCCAAGTGGGTATTGTGTACCCCTCATTCTATAATATTGCACTCTGATTGCCAACTATGCGACACCATGTCAAACACCTTACTGCGATCACACAAGATCATTTCAATACTCTCCTGATGATCTTACATTGATAACACCTCATATACTTCGGCTAACTTCGGCTGGGGGCGTTATTGCAGAGTGCCCAGATCTATAATCTCGGCATCACCAAAAAAAATCAATAATTATAACGTTAAAAAACGTGAGCATGTATAATCATTGTCTATGGTTCTTCAGCTTTACAACTAATTAAAACATTGCTCAATTTCTTTCATTAAACTTTTTAATAAGCATAAAGTTCACAATTATCTTAACTAAGCGATCTTAATTCACAAGAGATAACTGATACTCAACTACGCGCAGAAGGAAAGTAGGCTTTTATTCCGGCAAATTCTTCAGATAATTCCATGGGGAATACCTCGGCGAAACCCAGGACGCCGTTGAAATTTACAAAACTTTCCGCCATAAATTTTCATTATGTAAATAACACGAGTCGCCGAAATTAATTTTAAATGTACGGCCTAATTTTCGATATTTCGGTCGCCGAAGGAGTGCGCGCCAACAGGCACTCGGCGCGAGATAAAAATACTTTAAATTAATTAAGAACGTGACATCGCGTCCGGCATCCAAGGCGGGCAATTTTGGCGAGGACCGTATAGAAAAGCATCGGGTTTTACAAAGCGTATTTGATTATTACCTGTTGGTACCAATCGATGTTTTCTTTTTTTTTTTTTGCGCTGCCATTGTGAATTGAAATTACATTCCCATAGGATGTTGATGGAAACTCATAATTAAAAAAGTCTGACGATTGAGGGGGTTTTAATTTGTTTAGCCTAAAGTGAAACACACCAATCTGGAAAAATTTTCAATTAATCGTAACAGTAATGAAATTAGGTCCGGGATTAAACAAGTGTAATAAATGAATTACTTACGCCCATTTATAACTTTTGCTTAAAACCAGAAGTTTCTGTTTATACACCGTTGGCGGCAATTATACAAACTGTTTGGAAATGAATTACATCTCAGTAGGTACTGAATAACTAGCACTTGCATATTATAATTAGCCGTTTACCTTTTATGATAAGTAATTATTTAATTAGTAGTAGTAATCATTAATTTCTAATGTCATTTTGACATTTGTCATTTTGTGAGTAGCTATATAATTTTTCCTGACAGTTTTTAACTTAATACTACTAAATAATGCACACATTGCAAGAAAATATTTTTATTGTTGAAGCATACTTCCGAAATGCACAATTTCTTAATGGCGAATGCCAATATTCCTACGCTGAACTAAGCGACAGACAAAGGAAAAAATTGGTTCTAGGTCTACCCTGATGAAGGCAATAGACGAACTGCTGAAACATCGAATCAGGTCACAGTAATTTTAAGTCATATTTATGTAGAATTGGGAGGGTTAATGATTCGCATTGTGAATGTAGTGGGGCAGATGCAGCAGGACATGTTTTATTTAAATATCGGTAGGTTGGAAGGACTTTTTTAGTAATAGAAAGAAGAATTGCAAGGAAAAGGAGATTTGCCACTATTGTCGTTTGTACACACAAAAGATCTATTATCAATCTGAATATTTTTATTTATTCAGAAATCGAAACTTAATATATATTTAAATGAACTAAATCTTGTTGGTTAGAACATCAGAGTAAATTCTCTGAAACCACAATATACTTTTAGAACAAATAGTATAAATATTTGCATCGAAGTATACTTCCTCCAAATGAACATTGTTATTGTTGTAAGGAATAAATCTATCTAATGCAATCGTAGTGAGAAAGTCTGTAGATTCAAAATAAAATCCCTTATACGTTGGATATAATGAATTACTATATAAAATTATTAATGTTTTGTACTGAAAACACGAAATATCAAATTCAAATTACCATAATACTGAAACTTTGAAAGGAATTTTACCCCACCATTTATTGCACTAAAACTTATTTGTCATTGGTTCCCTCCATTTTAGGGAGGTTTAGAGGGTTTTGCATATACATACGCTTTACTTGGCGTCACTTTTTGATTGACCAGCGAACAGTGTTGTTGGTTGTGAGTATAAGTAAATCTAAATGGATACCCCAGCCGTTTCACAGCTGCTTAGAGAATGGGGTGGAATGGGGTTGATGCACAGATGCTACCATAAAAATATTCGAAGGTAAGTACGTACGTGTCATGTAATATTAAAGGACTACTGGTTTAAAATACTTTGAAATAATACTTACAGTCAGCGCCATTGTGTCGATAATATATGAACATGGTAGCTGTGTACATTAACAAATATATGTAGGTATTTACTAGTTATTAGTTTTAGTAGGTAATACCAGCAAATCATTATACTGATTGAAATTATATCAGTAACCAACGCCGACTAGATACCAGCCCAAGGCATTGAGTGGGAAGTATCCGAGAACACCGGTCGCAACAACGGATACGCATAACATCTATACCTCTACGCATCAATATCCCGTGCGCACCCCTGGAGTAACCCGATACGCTACCTTCTCTCAAACATTGCAAAACTATAAAGTATGACAGTAAATTTATTTAATTACATAATTTCTTTATATATTAATTTTGCCCTACCGAGGTTTTTTGGTGTTACAAACACAAAATTAGTAGGTAATTATTACTCTTGAATAGTAGAAATGCTTAGATTAAGCAGGAAAGTATCATCAGTTCAATATACTTATGTTTTGGAAGCAAATAATGGCAGTACTTCAAATAATACTTTTATATACTTCTATCAAATGTACATAAATTATTAAGGCATAAATATGATAGTTTCCAGTTGAGAAAATCTATTTACTCAAATCTAAAATAATTATTGTTGTAGTGAAAATATTATATGTTCATAATGATTTTAGTAGATTGATTACATTTGAACTAAAAAATTGTTTCGTTTAGCAAATTCACGGGTTTGGAAAACTGAACAAATTTTATTCTCAATATAAATACATCATCTTCTTGCTTATATAGGAAATTATTATAGGAATTTATATTCAAATTGAGTAATTATTTTTTTGTGTGTAACATCTGAAATAAATACTATTTTTATTTTGTTCTGTTCTTATTTATAATATTCTTTTGATAAATTTATATTTAGTTAATTTTGATAGTGTACAAAAAAATGTTTTATTTTGTATATTGTTGCCGTGGGATTGCGATCACTTCATTTTTAGATTTTCTTTAAAGATTTTTATTTCATTTAATTTAAGCATTAGACCCTCCAACGCCATCTAGCAGTGAGGCTTCAAACTCCTTGGTCGTCACGACGTATCTTACCGCGATAGCAAAATTTAATGTTTCATTTTTGTTATTTAGTTCCAAATTAATTAGTAATTCATTGTCAGTTAAATTTGCTTTTCATTCTTCAGTTATTAGTTCAAGTTTCATTCATTAAAACCTTTTCTTTTGTGTAAATTGCTCCGCATTTTTAAGTTTGTCAGTGGCTTTTGATTCACGTTGTATTTTCCGACTTCGGCCCTCTTGCTTAAGGCAGAGAGACGCAGAGGCTCACACCATCTTAGACGCGCTGTTCAAGTTGCTCCGTGCAATTAAATTTATATTACCACGTTGTGGGATTTTGTCGCGCGAGAAACTTCTAGTATCGTTTTACCTGGGACTGCCAGGAGATTTCAGTCCATTGCATCGATATTCCTGAAAAGGGTTTTGACACAGCAGCGTCGAGCCGGCATTTCATTTTGTTAATGGCGTCATCTTAGGTCACTGGTAAGCGGACTTCTCTTCTTAATTTTATGAGTTTAGTAATCCGATCCTATCTTAAAACCTACTATTTATTACCATCTATTATCTACTATCTACCACCACTACTAGTGTTATTTTGGCGTTGAGTGAAACCAAGAGGGTGAACGAAGTACCGTAATTTGGAAGAGCAAATCCAGAACGTTGAATCCGAAAGGGGGACCACGCCTTGACATCAGCGTAACGCGCTCAAACCACTTTCATGAAAGCAATCACACCAACCCTCCAAGACACCTACCAGCTAAGTCGCATATTTTAATTTTATTATTCTCTTTCCTTTGCACCAAAATTTAATATTTAATTATTTTAGTCATTCATTTTTCTAAAATCCTATCACACAATACAAACCTCCTTTAATTCAGTATTTAAGTACGCAAGTTATCGTATCATCGTAACCCATGTTAAGAGTTGTTTATTGTAATTCATTGTATTTATTTATTTGTTTATCTTGAATGTTTTTTTTATTTGTGTTATCAAATATACAGTGTCATCCAAAAATTTGTGTGTCGAACCAAATTATTTCGATCCAAGACCTTTACGCTTGAGAGCGAGCGAACCCCGTAACAATATTCTATACTCTTTTAGTTATAACGCCAACAAAGCTAAAAAAAAGGAACTCTTTTATTAATGAAAAAGTATAAAACGGTACAATAAAGAATAAAACTTAAAAAACGTATAAAACTTGAAAAAGATAGCTACTGTGTACTTATCAACACTAATGACTACATCCAGATGTGGATACAAACTATCTTCATCTGGCAAGACGATGCAATGTAAACTACGCCCCAAAAAATTTACACCGCCTCGAAGGAGCTCAGTCACAAAGCTGATATCTCAACAAAACAACAGCCTGCATGAAAAAAGTCGCTAATAATCATCCGTTAGAACTTCATACACGAAGAGGAGGTAGAAATTCTCATCTGGCCTGCTCGCTCTCCGGATTTAAACCCGATCTAGCATCTGTGGAATATGATTGGTCGTTGTTATCAAAAGTAACAAACACCTTGCAAGAACTTCGTCAACATCTATAACAAGCCTGGCATGAGATCCGATAAGATAAACAGTCGTGGGGATGTGACATTTTATTTATAATTTTTTCTGATTGTTGGTATTTTTTTTGCCAATTGTTATGATTTACTGCTGAAAACCAGTAGTTATGATTTACTACTTGAAACTTGCTAAAATTTTAGTTTTATGACTCGGCTCTTTCAAGGTATTGCAATTTCTTTGGCATACAGTTTATAATCCTCATTTACGTGCAGACGAATTGAGAGCAACAGATGTATATCGAAGTAAATCACTCGGGGCTTTTTAATTAAACACTATCTCGGCCTCTTAGCCTTAAAAAAATATATTTATAGAAAAAAATAAAAATTAATCGACCCACGAAGGGTTATTTCACCCCTTCAAAGTAAACATCCACCAGTAAGAAATGAAAATAGATGAATTTTGCTTTCCTTGTAAGCGAATTCATTCAGAACCACTTTCGGTACGTGCTCACTCTATTTTACAAGCACACGTAATTTCTAGTAAGAGGGAAGAGTTTCAGACGATCGAGATTATACACAACGCAGGGAAACGCGCAGTTATTTTTAATATAAAAGAAAATTGACTATGGAAGCATTTCTACCTAACCGATTTAATAACTTTCGGCGTATAACTTTTGCTGTTTCGACCAGGCCTCGAGTGCAGCGATTTCCATAAATATAGGACGAAAAATAACTTCGCGAAAGTAAATTCCGGCCCGGGTGATCTCATCATAATAAATGAAAAAATAATATATCCTAGTACAAAAGGTGGAAGTTTCAGAATGGGGCGACCGTACATGGCAACAAGTTTGTGTTATATTAAACATAAAAGAGGACAATAAATAAAACGAACTTGTTACGGTGTTGTGAAGGTTGCCTGATAAAATATTCTATTATGCGATAATGAAGTTCTAGTACCGAAGAGAGTCTGCCAAAATTCTAATTTTATAAATATAATACCTGCTTTCGGATTGTGTTTCATTCCCCCTCCAGGCAAGCTCTCGACGTCATAAGATAAATGCCAAACGTCAAGATTGTATATACAAAATTATGATGCTATTATGCGATATAATCTTTCGTTATTGTAAGAAAAAGTCATTCAAATCATGTGCCTTTTCTGACGAGTATATTTCTGGTAACGGCATTCAATTAAATGTAATTGTTTCGAAGATATTAATTTATTTTTATTTTTTATGGAGGATATGTGTAGAGAATTGAGGAACTAATAATATGCTTTACACAATGTTGAGGATTTCGTTTCACAAAGAAATCGAAACAATCGATAATTTGAAATGCTGCTTTAATTGTTTTCGGATATTTGGTTTTACAATAAAAAGATTCTACTTCGATAAACCATTGGAAAGTGCCGATAAAGCTATAGAACTGAAATTGAAGGGATAGGGTGCTTCTATCTAAGTATCTACAGTGTGAGTCTGTAATCTGGAATAACTTCAGTAAAGCGAAGAGAGTATTTTTCCGGAAATATGTTCGGACACGTCGATTAGTATTTTAAATTGCCCACTTCTTCATCTGAAAAAAATTTATGCAGCCTGTCCCAAATTTGAGATATGACGTCATCGACAATTTTTTTAAATGGCAGCCCTAATTTTTTTTATAGCTATTCTTAAAGGGTATATCAAATTACACATGCGTACCAAATTTCAAGTTTTTATTCCTTGTCATTAAAAAGATATTTAACAATAGCTAATTCGAAAAATGAAGAAATCTGATTCACCTCAATCATATCTCTTCTACAAGAAATGTTCAAAATGTTGTCTATGTACTTCATTTTGAATTCATTTTGAACATTTCTAATTACTTCAGCGGAAATTAGCCTACACTCCTGTCTTATTCGTTCTTTCAACATCTCAATATTTTCCGGTTTGGTTTTAAAAACTTTGCCTTTCAAGTACCCCCATAAGAAATAGTCCATTGGTGTTAAATCCGGAGACCTGGGTGGCCATTCAAAAGGTCCTCTTGCTATCAATCCATCTCCTGGAAAACATCATCTAGATACTCACGGGCAGTCTTGCAAAATGAGGAGGCGCGTCCTTAGTTGGAACCAGATGTTTCTATTCTGGACATCAGCTTCAAGCAGATCAGGAAATAGAGTAGCCAAATTCGGAACTAGTTCTTCCTGCAAGAATTCTAAATATCTCGCTCCATTGAGATTTTCTTGGAAGAAAATTGGTCCTATTACTCGATCACCAGCAATGCCTGCCCAAACATTGACTTTTTATGGATGTGGCCTTCCCTCATCCATCGTGGGTTGTTGTCTGCCCAATAACGACAGTTTTGACGATTTACCTCACCGTTTAACATAAATGTTGATTCGTCAGAAAATAGAACGTTTTCTATGTTTACAACATTTTCTGTCTAGTAGATCCATCATTTGTTCGCAAAACTGAAGTCTTCGATCCGGATCATCTTCGGTGAGTTCCTGGAGGATTGTCAATTTATAGGGATAAAATTTGTGCGCTTTAAGAGTTCTTGCCACCGAAGACTAGCTAATTTCCTACCTATCAGCCTACTGGAGATATAAGGATGTTCTTGAACAGAAAGAAGTACATTAAGTTTTACTTCTTCATTGAGCGCACTCTGACGATGATTATTTGTTTTTCTTAAATGCCCGTTTTCCCAAAACTGCTTTTCAATCTTGCTTACGGTACTTTGAGGTATGGGTGGTAAATCAGGATATTTCTCTCTGAATAAATGAGTAACTTCATTTTGTGTTCTTGTCCTATCTCCGCAGCCAATCATCATTAAAATTTCAATTTTGTGGATGTCAGTTAAATACGGCATTATGGTCGATTTTTCAACAAACGGTGTTTCTCACGAAACGACAAACTAATAAGTGTCCTTGCTCAATACGAGTCGAATACTAGCTTCACTTCTTATTTTTATTACCTTGTTTTTTGACATTGTTATAAGACGTCAACCTGGTTTGACAAAAAAAATGATAAACAAAAAACCCTTTGACGTGCCATTTTTAAACTTCACAAAAATAAATTTGAATCAGATTTCTTCATTTTTCGAATTATTGTTATTGTTGTCGATGACGTCATATCTCAAATTTGGGACACGGTGTATAAAATTTTCTCAGATGAAAAAGGGGCAATTTAAAATACTAATCGACGTGTCCGAGCATATTTCCGGAAAAAATACTGTCTTTGCTTTACTGAATTTATTCCAGATTACAGACTCACACTGTATATTGTAAATACGATGCCACCATATTCAAGATATTCGCATAAGAGTGAAAAAATTGAATATTTTTTTCTCCGTAATTATTTAAGCTATCACAATAAAAAATCAGAGGCCAATTCGTTCACTCAGTTCAAAGTTATTGTTATTTCTCCTTTTGAGGGGTGATTTTTTTTTGAGTTTGGTTTAAGATGTCAATATGCATACATTTGCATACATTTAGGTTTACTAATTTTTTTTTCAGTTTTTTTTCTATGCGGCAAAACATGTAAATAAAAAAATAAAGTATGTATCTCTGATTGACCCTAGTACAAGCAATTTGTTATTGTTTACTTTAGGGTTAATATAATTATTCCTGGATCAATTTCACGGTTATTTGTATGTATGTTTCAGCCTTAGTAGTTACAAAAGCACCGAAATATAAAAGACAATATTGTAACAATAAAATTTCGTACATGTATTTGAAAATTATTATTATTTTTCCTTTATGAGAGGTGTTTTTTTTTAGTTGAGTTTAAGGTGCCAAATTGACTTTTTGTTTCTTTAAGTTCTTTATGTGTGATAGAACATACAAATAAAATAAAATCCTAAGAGTAACATTCATTGTATGGGTTTGCAGAGTTATTTTATAGAAGAAGGGGACCGGCTCATTACCTGATAACCATAGACCTATTACATTGGTCCCTATTCTCCCAAAAGTGTTGGAACAGCATTTAAAATCAGACTCGTGAACTATTTAATAAAAAATAAAAGTATTGAATCATTCACAGCATGGTTTTCGGAGGGGTAGGTCGACTGTAACAGCTCTGGTAGATATGGTTATTTTGGATGAACTTGAATCAAGTAATCTGATTATGGGGTGCTTCTTGGATCTGACCAAGGTATTTGACTGTGTCTCCCACACAGTACTACTTTATAAACTGAAACATTATGGCATTAGGAAATATACTTTATCATTTGTCAAAAGCTTTTTAATTAATAGATCCACAATATGTTCACAGTGGCGATGAAATCTCGTCGATAAAGCAAAATAATTATGGTGTCCCACAAAGTTCGGTCCTGAGGCCCATCCTTTTCATTTTACACGTAAACGATATTGTTGAGCACATCACTTGTAAAAACATTGAATATGCTGACAATACTACAATCTTGATTAGTAATACAAACATAGAATTACTAAAACAGGTCTGCCATAGTTCTATATCTCAATCAGCGACATACTTTAATAGTTTAAAATTATGTTTAAATAAGGACAAAACTCAATCTTTAACTTTCAGCTTAAATCCCCACAGGGAATTGCCTAACAATGATCCAGTGAGGTATCTTGATCTGGTACTAGACTGCAAGTTGACATGGGGACGCACATAGAAGTCTTAACACATCGCTTGTCAATAACGATACAGTCGCGAGCAAATGTTATAGGCACCCTAAATTTTGGGCGAATATCACAGTAAGAAATGAGAAAATAAAATCTTGTAGGTAATACATTATAAATATGTAGTATTTGAATGGATCTTATTAAATTTGTTGCATATTAGAGTGTTTTTAGTACAGCTATAATACTTTTTAGATGGGAGGGGGAAAGTGACATCTCGAAGACTTGAAAATATATTTAAAAAAATAATACATTTACAAAGGGTATCTATAAAGAATATTGTAACCATAAAGACGATTATATAAACGTTGAAATAACTGTCATAAAAAAAATGCATGGAACATGAAACCCATTAGTTTTATCAAAGGTGCCTATAACATTTGCTCGCGATTGTATTTATATTAAGCGACTTAAAAACTATTATTAATTCTGAAGCACTGTTAATGGTGTATCGTGTTCTATTCCACTCTGTTGTGAGTTATGGAATACTATTATGGGGTGGCTGAGCTCATCAATAAGGATTTTTTATTATACAAAAGAGCGAACAATTACCAATACAAAACGAAATGACTCCTGTGGGCCACTTTTAAAAAAAACTTGAAATATTAACATGTGCAAATCATTCTATTCTTCAGTGCATGATTCACTGCAAAGACAATTTAACTTCTTATTCATGTCAAACTATTCACAATACCAGACATTAAAATATTGCACACGCGCATTTTAGACTTTCAAAAAATTTAAACTCCTTTAAGAATGTGTCAATAAAATTATATAACATGTTGCCCAGTAAATGGAAGGAATTAGATGCTAATAAATTTCGAAATACCATAAAACTGTATTTAAAAAAAACCCTTTTATGAAATACAGGAGTTTATCGATAATATAAAAAATGAATGAATTTAGTAATGTACGCTTTTGTACCTCACCTCTATTAAAGATTTTAATGCATTGTGATATCCAATTTTTTGTGGTTTTTATTAAGTATTAACATTAATACGCACGCAGTAAAATCTATCTATCTATATTGCACATTTCATCCCTAATATTATTAATATATATTTATAATATAAAATAAAATTTAATTCTGTACACGCAGTTCAGACTTCCCTTTTGGAGGTAGTTTTTTGAGTTGAGTTTAAGGTGCCAAGTTGACTTTTTGTTGTATAGGAGTGCCTGTATTTGGGTTATTATATACAACTTTTCAGTCTTTTTTTCCAAATAAATTCTTTGTGTGTGATATCATATGAGCTGAGTAGTTTGCTCTTGATTTCAAACCTTGGCCGATTCTTCTAGGAAGAATAAACAGCGCCAAATAAGTATTTTCATCATCTTCATCGTTTATAGGCTTTTTTCTTTCAGATATTTTTATTAGCAAATCACCACGATTAATACATTTTTGTGAGGACATGTCGTCAGCTTGCTGTCACAACCAGATAAGTTACATTTTAATACTTTTAAGATACAGGCACTCTGCAAATTTCTCCTAGACTCCTCACCACAAACTGCCCTAAATTGGACGTACGTTTCAATAGCAAAACCATCTTCATCAGCAAAAACACTGAACTGAATAACTACACTAACACTACCCTAATTAAATTGTTATGAGGGTATGGAAATATATTTAAATTTATGAAATTAATGAATTTAATGAATTCAGATTTAGGACCCTTAAAATCTTGTCTTTATAGCTTATTAAATAAAAGTAGTAGATCAGATGGAGTTAGGATTAGTGACTAGTTAAGCATGATGGCAATCAGCCATGATCCTGATCATTGTACCATGACCTTTTTTAGGTATAAATTAGGGTAGTTTTAGTGTAGTTATTCAGTTCAGTGTTTCTGCCGATGATGATAGCTTTGCTCTTGACACGTACGTCCAGTTTAGTGCAGTTTGTGGTGAGGGGTCTAAGAGAAGTTTGCAGTATTACCAGTGCCACAGTTTGGTGTATTTTTGTCATATAGGTACTCATCTTATTTTGGATGACTACCTGGTTTCAGATAACTATGGGCGAAATAAGACGTACTTAGGGCAGCACAAGCGGGTCAAGGTCTTCAATGGCGTAAGATCATTCAGCTAAATGTGGATTTGAATATAATATAGGTGATATATCGAAAATTTTTGTAGAACTGAGTATTTCTAAATGTATGGTGTAAATTTTAGGATCAGCGAACGTAACAACTGTCTTTTGTCGTGGTCACAGGAAGAATGTCTCATTTAAATTTTGTTAATAATTATACGGCTTCGATTGTTATTCGATGCCAAAACAAGAGCCAACCTAAATTTAGATAGAAGAGCATAACCGACAATAAAATACCAGTATTCATCGACCTTAGTTAATGAAGCACAATATACAGAATGTAACTGAAATATAATATCCTGAAAAATAGTAAATTTCTAGGAATAATATCTATAGGATTATATAATCTTCAACTAACAAATATAATACAATTAATAGTTGTTATAATGGTGTAAATAGCATTTATGATTTGCTATGGCTTACTGTAATAGTCATTTATGGTAATTTAATATTTAACGTTTAGAGTATGCAACCAGGTGTGAACGTTTACCTTCAATGACTCCTTTATTTACTTAGAAACCTGTTTTAAATGAATGTTGATTTCTCTAAATTAGTTTAAATACTAAAAAGATTTCCATAGCAATATATATATATTTTCATTCTACATCCAAGAATTTTAATCTATACAAACAGCTTTAAAACCTTAAAAGTATTTCTAGCCACTGAAGACGAATATTTCGTTTACGGAGCCAAAAGTCAGCCCAGATAATAGAATTCGAGCAAACACTGTCGAAACAGTGTTTGTCCCAGAAGCAATGTTTGCTTAAAATCTCGAAATTTACTCAGTGAAAATAAATCTTTAGCGTTTCCATTCTACACTTATCGATTTGAATGTCAGCACTTCGAATGCGGATTCATATTTTTTCGCCGTGCTATTAAAAGAATCGCTCTTAACTAGAGTACACGTCCCTCACCACACAGACATCGCGTTCGTGAGGATTTTATTTCATTTACCTGGATGCAGCGCTGACGTTGACGGAGCTTCCGTCCTTAAACCATCGGAAGGATACGTTCGGCGATCCTCGGGCCACACAGGATAATATAAAGTCTCCGCCTTCACGAATGACACCGCCCTGATTTATGTTAACGCTCTGAAAGTAAAATATGCACTGTAGGGGACCTAAATCACTTACACGACGTAATGCAACGTTAAATTTTTACGTTAAAGGTTCAATGTAGGGGAAAAAAGTACAGTTATCGGACTGCAACCGCTTGATTTTCTCAATCTTATATTTCTTAAAAGAATTGGTATCTAATATATATTCTTTGATGCGGTTTAACTTTCTTCTCTATTTTTGTTTCACTTAGATTCATTTTTTTTACGTTCCCAATTTTTAATACAAGTAATTTAGCTTTGTTGTATTTTTTTTTTCATTACTTAAATTAATAACCACTTCAATTCGACTGTTTAATTTATCGTAATATGAATGAAATACTGTCATAAGGCGAAATATTATATGTTTGTATATTCTTATAAACGTTATTGCAATATAGAATAGGCGTTAATATTTAATCAGTTTTAATTCTGAATTTATAAAAACTAAAAACAAATTATAGCTGAAGATTTACTCGAAAACTAGGTAGTCATAAAATACACTTGAACTTTAAGCTACTAAATTAATAGTAATGATAATAGTGGCATTTTTATTGATACATACAAAAGGTAGATATGCAAATATTTACCTGTTACACCCATATCTTACGTAACTTTTTTTTAAATTAGGATGGGCACCTATAGTCCAGCACTTTGATTTTATGCACAAAAAATAGGTTTAAGTTAATAAGTTTTTATTTTATTTTGTGCCCACCCTCTTTCATAACTCACGAGCCGCCACTGCTCATTAATTAAGTTAGGGTGGGCACCTATTGTCCAGACACTCAAGCTAGGTGCTCATTGCACCGTCCCTATTAAATCTCTTACTTCCACTCGGGCAGCTTGATGTTCTCTATAAACTCCAGTATCTTGCCCAGTGGAAACTTGAGAATTCTCGAGGGCTTCAATAGATCATTCCCGAAATATTTCTGTCTGAGTACTTTCAATTCCTCACATGTGCAGATTTCATGTAAACTCCTGTCTTCCTGTAGTTCGCATCTTCTACACCACGGTTCGCTTACACGGCCTGTGTGGTATAGACGCTTTTTCAGGGGACAGTGTCCAGTTACCAACCCAGTAATGGTTTTAACTTCTTTTTTGCTGCGTCTGAGTAGATTGTCAGATAATTTAGCATCTCCATCCCCTATTAGCACTTTAGTATGGAGTTGACCTTCAGTCGACCTCAATTTCTTTATAGTTTCTTTACCTAACGAGGTCCAAATCGCCCTTTTAGCAGAGTACTCAGTAATTCCACATATGGGCTCTGGACCTATGAAGTGTCTTTTAGAGCGTTCCTTGTTTATGATTAACCAGCACCCAAATCAGAGACACCAAATCAGAGCCTCGTGCCAGTATATTGACGGATTGTTTGCAGTCTCTAACCAGTTTTAACCTAGTTACAGGATTCTAGACAACCTGTACTTAAAATGGTATGAATAAAATGCCTATTATACAGGGTGTTACGAAATTCTCAGACACGCACCATGGGAGATGTCAATCATCTAGCTGAAACTAACCTTCCGTTTTTGTTTCTTAATCCGCCCAAGTTTTTCTGACTTATAGCACTTTTAAAAATAAAAAATAAGATATATAGGTACAATTCTTTAAGTCGTTAAATAATGCTTTAGCGCGCTTGCTAGTGCTTCAACGGCGTGGCGTTACGTATCATCTGCGCCCACAGAAAGAAATCACAATGTGCCCCCTAGTGGCAATTTGAGATGGTTAAGGTACTAAACTATTCTTGCCAATCCAGCGGTTGCGGAAAGCATTGCCCAAGTAGTCCCCGTTCGTACAAAGTGGATACCTGCCGTGCCATACAGAAAAAAAAAACACATTTTTCCGGATATTTAGAGGAACGTCATTCAAAAAGTCTGGAAGCTGCTGTTGCAGAAGATCTAAATAATTTTCTGCATTCATGCGGTGCAGCAAAATATAAATAGTTCAAGAATATTGGAATAAAATTACAAGAGTAGAAAAAGAAAATGGTTTTGGGTGACCCCGAAAGCACTGCAGCTTCTTGGCTTTTTGTATTAATAGTCTTCCATTTCTTTACCCCTTAAATTATACCAGCCATTCTAGTATCTTAGCACCCTGGACTAATTTGTAGAAGTCTCTGACTAGTTGATCGAAGTAATTCTCTAGGCTCATTTTCGATTTGCCAAAAATTACCTGTCTTTTTGGGTCCAGGGCATCGCATTCGGCGAGAATGCGGTAAGCGTTCTCTGTCATCTCATTACACAGTCTGCAGTTGGTACCTCCAGTGTTGATTCTAGTTTTCTGTAGGTTCAAAATGATTCTTACTAACCTGTAGTCAGTCTCTTTTTATGGTTCCTCAATAAAGGTCTTATCATGAATTTGCCTAATTGTATCATTCCAGCGTTTTTGTGTTTCTCTTTCGCCTAATTTCTTACCTGCTCTTGTGCTGTGTTTTTGGACACTCCTAGAACCAACTCCGGACCTATGTATAAAACCGATCATTTCTTCTTTGCTAATTCATCGGCTTCTTCCTTTCCTTTGATGGTAGAATGTTTACGCACCCATAGCAAAGACCTCATTGTTCTCGGTCAGGCTATTCAGTTCTCGAACACAAACTAGTTTCAACTGTTTTTTTTTTCCTGCACACAGCCGCGAACCAAATCAGGGTCTATCCCGTTGGTTTGTCGATGCATCAAAAAAGCGTAATAGTACGGGCATTGGAATCTGGAGTGACGAAGAGCGGGATAGCGAAGCTGTTAGCCAGGGGTCTCCTCCACCATTTTCCAAGCCGAAATTATAGCCATCCAGACTTGTGCTGAGGGCTTCTCAAACTGCCTGCATAAGAATAGAAGGGTAGAAATCATCTCCGACAGCCAGGTTACCCTCAAATGTTTGGACTGTCAGATTTGACTCTGAGGTGGTACTGGTAGGGTGCCACAGAAAACTTAAACAGCTAGCAGAATATCTAAATGTTACATTGTGATAGATACCAGGTCACTCTGGGACCAGAAGCAATTAAATAGTTGACACGTTAGCAAAGGGCGCCAGCGAGCTGCCGTTCTTAGATCCAGAATCAACGTGTGATAGCTCATATGGAAGTATCAAAATGTTTGTCAGGTGTCAACTTGCTGCTAGGTACTGCTCCTTTTAGAATGGACTTGCCGGCGCTAGACACTGTAAATCCCAAGGGTTTCAATCGAATGAGGAAAGACTTCGTAAGGCAATCTTTATAAGCAGGAACAGATTGAGATTACACACAGGAATCTTAACTGGGCACTGTGCACTGAATAAACACATGTACCGCATGGGATTAGTGAACTCACCCCTGTGCAAGAAGTGTGGGAGCGCGGAGGAAACTCCTGCTCACCTTTTTGGGATGGGAAGAGGCAGCCGCACTTTGGGGTCGATTGATTGGATGAACCCAGAGTCGGTAAGTTACCTCTCAGCCAAATTGCGAACTTTTTTGATAGGGTGCAACCTGGCTGAGATGGTTCAAATTCACATGGGGGCACGATAGGTCTTTCTAGCCGAGTTGCCTTCTTAGGGTTGCACCCGCTCATGGATCCCTATAGTTTCATTATGCAGCAAATTCTATCCTTTTAATCGAGATAATAATAGTTCTGACTGCTTTTTTGACAAACTTCAATCGCAAACCAAATCATTTAGGTCCTTGAGTTATCAACTGTCGTTTTGTTAAATTTTCTTAAAACTCATGAGTCATCATCCTCATCAACACATTGGCTTGAAGTGAAGGATTGTGTATCGCCAACTGGTGTAGGAAAATTTTCACTATGATGGACTTGGTTGAAAGTAAATTAGGGTAAATAACTATGTGTTTTTTCTTGAAAATTATACCATTTACACCAGTAAGACAAAAATAGCAGTTCAAAATGTGATCTCTTGGTTCGGTCCAAATCAAGGGTATAGCAAACGGCATAATTTTTTTTCTTAAAATCGCTTAAATTATTCACATACGTAATGAAACCAATATGAGGGGCCCAGAAGTGGTCTTAATGGCCCACAGCGAAACCGGTGACAACTCTCCAGGACTAGTTTTGTGAAATTTCGTCTTTGTTCTTTGAAAGTCAGTTCACCACAGATATAACAAAGAGAGTTAAGGTCGTTGTTATACTTTATTACCGCAGTCAATAAATCATGATAATTTGATGAAATCACAGACAAATAGTTTTATGACTATTTCTTCTCGAACATTCCTTTGCTTTTATTGCCATAGTACTATCAAATATAATACTAGTATACATATGGTCAAAGACGTATAGTTCCGCTGGCGTACTTTAGAGCGGCGCCACTGTAGCTTCTTTGCGGGGGCAGTTAAAAAGCGGCGGGGCAAGAGACGTACGAAAATAAGCAGTGGACCAAGCGAACTATGTACTTGATATGAAAGCACTTGAGTATTACAGCTGTGGGTAATTCAGAAATCTATTCCTATTGGCAAAATTCAAATTTCTCACCATAATTTTTAATAATTTAAAACATTCAAGTCTGAATTACCAACGATTTTGTATTACAATACAATCTTGATTGAATATGAATTCTACCCCCGGCATATAAATAAGTGGATGGTCTGAGGATCGGATGTTAGGTGTTAGTTCTGCGGTTTATATTTATCCAAGTTATTTTACAGAATGAATGTATGTTTGGAGAGTTGTTCTTTATGAATCCATCTATTATACTTTATCGCTATTTAATTAACGTACTAAACAGAGATACACTATAATCGATGATTTTTATTGATGATTTATAAAAATTCCAATTTTGTGATTTATTATAAAAGGTCTGCATTTGCACTTGGTTGTATACCTATAAAATTTTCTAGTATTATTTCTCATTTCCAAAGCAATCTGAGACTTCCTAAAAGCAGCGAACGAAAAAAAAATTAGAATCTTTCCAAAAATAAATGCGGAAATTTGAAATCCGCTAGTTTTCTCCTTTTTTTCTATTTTTCATCATTTTTTTTTTGTTACAAATATATAGTTTGACAGTTCTAACCATTATAAGATATATACAATAATATAATGTCCAACATTTATATTTTCTATATTGATTCTACAAACAACGAAACAGAAAAAGTTCAAGAGCGACAAAAGCTTATGTCTGAAGCTAGCGTACTTATACTTGTACACTTTGATAAAAACAAAATTGAGGAAAATGCCATCAAAGTGCAACCAAATAATAATAATGTTGCATATTTTTTTTTGTAAAGGCCCCTCCCAGTAAACCAAATTCAAATTTCGCGCAGTAATTTTTAGTAACTTCAACATCAAAGCATGAAGTTACCTACGATTTTGTATTACATTAATGGTTATTTGAATACCTTTAAGTTGAAGTTATTAAATATAATTGCCGAAGATTTGAATTTTGTTTACTGGGCTGCGATTGGAACATGTACTGTAATGTTTTAAGTTACATTTTAAGCAAAATGATAAAAAAAAAATCTTGTTCGGTACGCCATCGACTATCCTATGAAAACAGTAAACAATAATTTTGAAAACAAATATGAGCTTATGTTTTTCAAACATCATGGCATTTCAGAAAGTGAATTTTAAAAAAAAGAAAAATTTCTAGATTTTATAGATGCACTTTTTTAAAGTTTTCTGATATTTTTATTTCAATTTTTAGCGAGATAATATTCTGTCGCTGTTAACTACAGATATATTGACAAGAATTAGCAAAAAAAAACATTTTAAAAATTTATATATCAAGAAACAAAGATTATTTCAAATGCCCACTAGTCCACTAAAAGCAAAAATATTTTATCATCGCAAATAAATCAACAGTGGTAAATAAGATATAATATGTGCTATACAAAAGTTAATAGGCATTTGACGAAATAAATAAAAGCAAATATTTCGTGTGTAGCTTCGCCTTAACACAAAAATATGTTCCAATTTCATTATAAAACAATATTAATCCATTGAGCCAATGTGTGTTTTGGTTTTTGTTTTATTTACTAAACTGTTACTTATTTTGACTCCTTTAATATTCATTTCATAATAATTTTGCGAAATGACAATTCATTTATGAATGCTCTACCTCTTCGCTGCGCGCGCAGTTAAACCACTTTCATTCGTCTCGCACCGACTCTTTGGTTATCTTATATTTTTACGCGTTTGTTCAACGGAAAATTCCACTTACGTTTAATCGCGTCAGATCACGTTTATAATATTTGTTTGGTCGTACGCTTTTCTAAAATCAGCCTAGCTGGGACATCTAAAGTACGCCAGCGGAACTATTCCTTGCCCGTATATATATATTATATTGTATTTGGTACTATGTAGTTATAAGTATTACCGAATCACAAGAAAGCTGACGCCAATTGAAACAAAACAACTGCAGTTTACTAATAAAGGTAGTTAGCTAAAAGAGTATTAACTATCAAAGTTCGTGTGGCATGACTAGTGTTGACCAGTATTACATGCAAAAACAATGAGTTCCTAAAGAAGCACCAATTCTTATTTTAGGTACACATTTTTTGTTGTAAAATTCAATGATTTTCACATTTGCAATGTAATTAAAGAAAAATCTCAAATATTTATTCAACCAATGAATGACAATGAAGATCTCTCTTTATTTGTCATAATATTGAACGACCGATCTTCATGGATTAGGATGAAAATAAGAGAAGAGATATGCCTGGGTATTCCCGTGAAAAATGGCTGTTATCAAAAATCAGATTGGAAAACGGGGTGTGCTGAAATGAAACTGAGTATCTTTCACACACATACCAACACAAATACACGCGCATATATACAGACACATACACGTATGAATCTGCCTCATATGATGAATAAAAGATTTCCTCACCTGGAGCGATATTAGAGGATCGGTTGTGAATGATATGTCCTCTTGCGCCAGGCTTATATTCCCAATGTGACCGTGGTCTTTCCATTTCGAGAGGGCGGTTTTTATCTTCTTCTCGTCTTTCCGGGCGGCGTGGAATCGGAACGTTACTTCGGCGCCAGACGGGTAGCCACTGCGAGAAAGAGAAAAAAAAGGAAATAGAAAAAAAGGAGACAATTTAGCATTACTTAATATTTTAGGCGGCGGAAAGGTAGGAAGGAGATAGCCGAGAATTTTACTGGCTTGTAAAATATACACATCTCTTGAAAGACGTAAAATAAAACTAAATAAATACGGACTATATGCGCAGTCTGCGGCATAGAAAAATTTTATTGGACATTTTTTTTTTAGTATTAGGGACTGGCCCTTGTCGACGTGGAATTGAAATGGAACTAATTCAATATTACAAAAAAAGCAATGTCTAAAAAGAAGAGATCTTTATGGCTGCTATCTTTACTTATGCTTTAGTAATTTTAATTTTTTTCAGGGAGAATCAGATAGAAAAATCATTTCAAAAGAGACTGGCTTTATACGTCATAACTAAGGATTGTATACCGGTTTACCGGTTTATCGGTTAACCAAATTTACCGGTAATTCGACAAATAAAAAATCCATACCAGAAATTTTTATGTACGAAATATTGTGTTTATAGTTATTTAAAGGTCTAAAGAGACATTGAAGATGAAAAAAAACAGGTAAGTGTAACTAACAATATACCCAATTACACTACGTTACAAATAAAAAAAAAATTAAGTACCCACTTCAATTTTTCCTGTTTATTTATTTAATTTATACAAATCGCTTAATAAGGACACCTATGTACTTTTTTTCTATCACGTACTGTTTTTTGGGTACGGTAACTAATAATTATTGGTAAAAAACTTAAAAAATATACACATTGCTTTATTTAATTAATCAATAATTCGATTAACAACGACAAAAAATTAAAACTAACGACAAAACTTATTTTGTTTTGTTAATTAGCCCCAAGCCTGGTGAAATGCGAGGGGAAGGTGGCCGGCGCTTCGCAATACGTATCTATCATAAAAAATTGAAAAATCGCGAATATCTCCAAAACCACACAATGACACTCGCATAAAATCGAAAGAAAATCAAATTTTACATCCATTTATGTAAAAATTGCTATACCATACAATTTAAAAAAATCAAGTTATCCATGATTTTAGAGTTCGAAAATTACAGAGCCGTATTTAATAATTCTGTAATGTAAACGCAACAATTTTAAAATAAAAGACGTGTGCTGTTTCATAATTAAGCGAAAACTGAAAACCGGATCTTTCTAACTTTCGTATTTCCGGAGATATTTGCATACACCGCAGACATTGCAAATGTCATGTAATTCGGAAACGGTACAACCTAGCCCCAATGTATGCCTAACGTATTGTTATTTAAAATTAACAAGGGATCCAAAAATACAGTAATATACAGGTGTTCCATTTAAAATAATAAGTATCTACTTCCGGTACAACCGGAAGTCCGCCATTACTGAAACTAATTTTAAAATGTGTAGAATATGATTCGAGCCAACATTTATTTGAAAGATTTTTCCAAAAAAGCAATAATAAATTGGCTATGGACCGTTGCATCTTAGGTTGGACACCCGGTATGTATATCAGGTAGAATATTTTAATCTGTCGCTACGAGCACGAAGTGACATGTAAATATGCATATTGTATCTATGAGGGGATAAAATGTGAACTCTATTCCCATTGAAAATCCCAAGATTTTGTGCCAGAATCGGCATAGCCTATCTAATGCCATCAGTGTATACTTCAAAAACAAGACGTGATAGAAACAAAAAACATCCACAGCTCACATATTGTAACTAATTGAAAACCATAATAGTAATCAGTTTTTCAGGTACGAAAATCGTGTTACCCAGTGTTATTAATTTTATGGGAGATGTTTTTTGTTTAATTTTAATTTAAATTTTCTTGAGATTGAGAACTGCTGTAATGCCCTGAAATAGAGAATATAAAAAAGAAATGATTAGAAACGTATAACCTCCATTGCACCGAGTTAATCAGAAAGAGAAGGAATCAAAAAATTCTCAACCAAAAAACAAAAAAAATTGAAAAAAATCGTGTAGAAATTAAAAGAAAATAAGTCTAAACGAGATGGATAACGAAAAGCAACGCAAAGAAAAGCGAGATTAGTGTTCATTGTTGTTAGAATGAAGCAAAACATCCCACTTTTCCTACCTGCCTTTGTCAACAAGTGCAATTTCAATTCTCTTATTTTATGTTTTTCTTTGTGTGGATTTTATTTATCTTTCGAAAAAGTTGAGTTAGTGTATGTGACTTGTGCTCTGGAGTTTTTTGCAGATTTTTTAAAGTTTAAAATCGTTTTTCTTAAAGGGTAAATAAATAAGTATCTCATTTTTTAATATTTAAAAAATAGTAATATATAAGAACAACATTTCACGTATTTAAATTAATAGCAATTTTAACATCAAAATTATAAGTACCTAAGTAATTTTATTCAAAATCTAAGTTTTGTATTAAAACAATGGTCGAAAACGGTCGGTGACATAATGGACTAGAAAATGATTAATACGTGGAAGGGCGAAAAACAACCCAAAGGGCAAGGTTATAGGAAGAACACCAAATCGGTGATATAATCTTTTTGACAATGTACTTGAATTGTAGTTGTCAATAAATTCTAATTATTATTATTATTATTTTGAATATTATGAGAGGACATTATGCAACATTATTGTAAAATAACATTAAAATTTGAACCTTCAATCTTTTTTTTTTACTTCTAACAACTGTTTAAAATAATTAAATACAAATATTTATTACAAAATTCTATTATGCCTTAAGATTGTGCAAAATATGTATTATTCTAGCCTAACTTCTAACCCTATTATCTTGGAGAATCCCCATTAACATCACATATGAAAAAAAATTACTTGTAATTTACAGGTAAATGAAAAAATCGGAAAATTTACAATCACTACTCATAACTTTTTAATTATAGCAGTTTTTTTTTAAGTTTTAAAGGGGCTTAATATAGTGTAAGCATATAAGTGCTTGTCAGTTTGTCAGGCACGGCTGAGCGAAATTTTCCTGCTAATTATAATGACTTCGAAAAATACGGTTATCATTATTGACCGGAGCGAGATTTGAATCCGCGGCACCTTAATTATCAAGACTCTAAGTAAGGTTTAAAGGTTTAAAGTTGTAATGTATTGTGTAAGCGCTATCCCCCTAACGTATTGTGAATAGTATATAAGCAACCAATTGGCATATCTCGCTCTCTCCTCTTTCGGTTATCGTTTGTTAGTCAGTATTCGTATGTGTAGTATTTTGTATAGTGTGTTATTTAAAGTGTTAAATAAAGAATTATTTAACACTTTAAATATAATTAATAATAATAAAGATTTATTTAACGATTTAAGATGAAATCCGAGTTATTTGTGGCTTGATACATGACAGCCGTCAAGAGTTTTCACTTACTTATTTCACTAAGGCTCTATTTATGTGTGTTTACTGTAATATTTACTGTATTTGAAGATATAAGAACACCGCCTTTAACGTCTGTAATTTTATTTATTTATTTCATTTTGGAAAATCAATAGGGCAAAGTCCCAACGCATTTCACCAGCCAGAATACCACAAATAAAATACAATTGAATAACAGTGTCAGCAATAACGAAATGCGAAATACTTATTATTAACAATAATGCTAATGAAGTAATTAATTAAATAAAATAAATTTTACAAAGTTTATAAATGTTTTATCTTCAAGAATAATGGTAGTAATAATCAAAGTAGTAATAATAAATAAAAATTATGATAATAATTTCTAAAACTACAATGAAATTTATAAGGATATAAAGAAGGAACGAATTGAAAATAACTGACTTAAATTTCAGCATGCAGTGAGCAAAAATGTCGACCTATTAAAACTGGTGTTATATGTATTATACATAACCTATAGATGGGAGAGTTTATGCCAACACAGGTCATTGGACTGACAAATGTGTTTGCATTTCTGCTTGCAATACGAGGAATATCGAATTTAATAAGAGCTACAAGAGCTACTAATGTAGGAAAAGAGTTCCTAAAGAAACAGAGGCCTGAATTTACTAGAGATCTACTGAATAAAGACAGGAAGTTAAGGAGACAAGTTAAGAAGACAGTTAAATGATAGTATGTCTGCTACTGGTTACTGTAAACTAAACAGGCATATGTACAACATAGGCCTGGCAGATGACGCAACCTGCAGATACTGCCAAGAGGAGGAAGAAACAGCAGTTCATGTGCTGTGCCAATGTGAAGTCTTCGCGAGGATAAGGTTTCTAGTATTGGGCGTGGAGAACCCCACAGTTAGTAGCTACACAAAGAAACCGCTCTCAAAGATGATAGGCCTAATTAAGAGTGCAAAATTAGAGAGCGCCCTCTAGGAAAAAAGGGGATCACAGTAGGTCTGAAAAGGTCGCGATGAAAGAGGTCCATAGGCCACCCCAATCCTAATCCACCAATGCAGGAGTATCTAAACAACTACATAAAATTTTATTTAAAAGCGGCACATGACCTGCAATTTCCTATTCCTCAGGGATATCGTACTATAGGTGGATAAACGTCCAAAATAGTTTTGGTGTGGTTTACTATATTTATAGACCAAAAACTTTAAGAATTCTTTTTGTACTGATTCAATTCTACTTCTGTGCACAACACTAGTAAACGGCTTGGATACTAAGCAAAAAATGGAAACCAAGGAGTTTGAAAACTGGTTGGGTAATTTGGTCATGTTGACCAAATAACCCAATTGAAATGACAGTTTCGCATCAAATAATCTGCCTAATTTTTTTTCATTTTTCAATATTTAGCAGAAATTTATTTATTTTACAATAATCAACAAATAAGTTTAAGTCACTTTGCAAACGAAAGCAGGATATTATATTTCTACCCTCCCAAGCATTATTCCTTAAATTTAACCATTAAATAATTGATAATTAACAATAATGGTCCATAAATAAATCTCACACTGAAGTGTGTTAATTTTATAATCAATAATGACAGCTACTTAACTAAAACAATTTTATTGTGCATTAAAACAAACAATTCAAAATTGAAAATGACGTCTTGTTCTTTTATAAGGTCATAATTCATAGTTAATATAATTCATATGCTGTACGACAGAAAACCGGACACCTTAAAAGAGGAATCAAGTAACTGTCGCCACAAATGGTGAAATAAAATCATTAGACAGATTAAAAGTAGTTTTTTTATATCTTGGAATGCACTATACCGGAATGAGGATTTAATATAGACCGATCCAAATAATCGATCGCAAAAAAACTTATTTCCTTATTCGTTCATATAAGGTAGAAAGTTTTGTAAATCACCCAGCAAATACAAAAAAGGCGAGTTATTATTAAAACAGCAAATACAAACATAAATAGGTAATATGCAAACAACCTAACCCAAATGAATGTAGGTACAAACTAAAAGTAAACAAACACACAAGTGGTAAACATGTTTGCATAGGTTCTAAGGACAAACATCTATTAAACATGGTACATAATTGAGGGGTTTTCTGGAAAAACAACAGAAGTCCCACGTATCTCAAGTTGACGAAACAACACTAAAAAAGTTACTTGTGGCGACCTTTAAGATTAATCATTGATAAATTGAAGAACCATTCAATATATTATTTTTTGTACCAATTTTGGACTCTTACGGCTGACTATCTACGTGCTTTTTGTGCGCTCCCGAAGGCGTATTGGTTTGGAAAGTTATTCGTTCCATTCCACAGAAATATTTCATTTTATAATTTAGATTTAAGACATTCTTGTCTACCCGTTTCATCCAAGAACAACAAGAAAACCTTTATAAATACGGTATTTTGAATACATAGTTAAGTGAAACATATTATTTTGAGTTTAACTAATGAAAATATCAGCCTAGTTAAATTAACCAGAAATAGGTATTTAAAACTAATTAAATAAAAATGAAAACAAAATTTTAATATTTGTCTCTTGAAATTGTAGTAGATATTGGGATATAGATCTGTTATCTCTTATAAATTTAAATGACAACAATCTCGGCTAATAGCACCATCATACGACATAAAACTTCTAGTCCATGTGGAGTGGTAAACAATAATTGTGAGATAAAAGCTGACCTTCAGTATTACCAAAAGAGTTTAATATTTATCTTAACTTTTTGTAATATATCTTTTAATTTTGGAGATATTAAACCAAGTAGCGAAGGGTAGTTTTGCTGATAGGGCGCTTCCTTCCCCTCTCTCCCGAGAAAGAGCGATTTAGCTTCCAAGAAACGTTGTTGTCCTACGTTACATTTTATTTGGTTTTTTACGTTTCGATTCTCTTGAGAATCATTTTCAAAACCTTGATTTTTAACACATTTTTGTTTTTAACATTGTTTATAAAATTAACATCTTTCACGATGTAGGTCAAATTACATTTTATAAAACAAACATATTTAAAATTTTAACTTTCAAACATATACAGGATGTTTTGAAACATCGTTTAAAGATTTTAAGGGCATGTAGTACGATCGAAAATAAGGTTAAAAGTCATAATAAACATATGTTCACAAATCAACCGTTTACGAGATAACAGCGAGTGTTCCTAGTAGTACATGGATATAACATATCCCAGTAAACAGGTGCTTATCAGCTATTGTTTTATGACAGTTTAATTTGACGTTTTGTGCAATTTGTAGCAATTACAATGGTTGCGTATTCTAATGCTGAAATGAGCGATATGGTGTTCATGTACGGTCGTGCTAATGGGAATTCTTTACAAGCACGTCGCTTCTATGCTGAAACGTTTCCTGATCGCCAACTGCCTTCGCATGTGATGTTTCAGACGGTGTTTCAACGACTAAGAGAAACTGGTTCGTTTGAGAAGCGGTCTTCTGATACTGGACGGCAGAGAATAGCATGTACTCCACAGATAGAAGATCGAATTTTGAATATTATTGATGAAAGTCCCGAAACCAGTGTCAGAAAAACTTCGATTCAAGTGGGTGTAAGCAGCAATCTTGTTAGGAGAACTCTTCATGAGCAACTCCTATACCCCTACCATATCCAACGGGTACAAGCCCTTACTGCTCCGGATTATCAAGCGAGAAGGGCTTTCTGTGAGTGGTTTTGCGAACAGCTGCCAGATCGGCCAGATTTCGCTGATAACATCCTTTTCACTGATGAAGCTGGTTTTTACTAAAAATGGAATATTTAATTTTCACAACAATCACGTTTGGTGTGACGAGAATCCTCATGCTACCGTTGAAGCCAGGCACCAGCAACTTTTCTCTCTAAACATCTGGTTAGGCATGATAGGGGAACGGTTGTTAGGACCGATTGTTTTGCCACAACGCTTAACAGGCCCTGCATACCTCGAGTTCTTGGAAAATACTTTACCTGAACTTATGGAAGATTTACCTATAAATCTAAGACTGAACCTCTGGTTTATGCAAAATGGAGCTCCACCGCACTTTACGCGTGCTGTTAGGGAACATCTTAACAATGAATTTCCTGGGAGATGGATAGGGCGAGCAGGTCCCATTGCTTGGCCTCCAAGGTCTCCCGATCTAAACCCGTTGGACTTTAGTATCTGGGGTTATTTGAAAAGCTTAGTGTACGCAACACCGGTAAACGATCTTCCAGAGTTGCGCCAACGAATAGAACACTGTTGCCAGATAATACGAGAAAAACCCTTGCTTTTTGAAAGAGTGCGCGCTTCCTTTGAAAGCAGATGTAGATCCTGTGTCGAAATGGAAGGACGTCATTTTGAACATCTTCTTTAGTTATAATCTATTTTATGTTAAAATGCAATAACATCTTAATAAAACCCCGCTAAAGCAAACTTATTCTGCAATTGCGATAAAATCGCTGTTATCTCGTAAACAGTTAATTTGTGGACATATGTTTATTATGACTTTTAACCTTATTTTCGATCGTACTGCATGTCCTTAAAATCTTTAAATGATGTTTCAAAACACCTTGTATAGACTTTACAAACATATCACTACATTTAAAACGACACACAAAAGTTATTTTAAGTTTTAAAGTTTTTGATAACCTTAACGATATAGTGCTTTCATTAGGCAACTAAACGTTATAACATACTATAAAGGATTTTATCATGCTGTATCACTTAAACATGCATTAGAAACTACAATTTTTGATTAGATGAAATTGCAGTAGTATCAGACACGTATTTAACCATGCTGTTAGACCACCACAAACGGTCGTAGTCCATTGAATTTTCTCCGCATATTCAGTAAACGTCTCTAACGATTACAGCAGATACAATTGTTACCAACATCAATAGCTCGAAGAGTAAGTAATTGTTTCTTATGGTCCATCATCGTTTGAACTGGTGTCCGACGTCAATATATGCTGACAAAGGCTGAATGGTCGGTTAAATCAAACGAGGTCGGTGATAACATTATATGGTGCAGAATTAAAATGTAATTGTCCTTCCTATTAAAGCTTTATTTAAAAACAAAATTTGCAATTATTATATGTTAAAGTAAGTTGGAAAAAGTCAAAACACTCCTTAAAATTAGCGGCAAAGACAATGTAATTTCAATGCAAGACAACTTCATTAATGGAGAGAGAGAGACGCGAACTGTGTGGAAGATCGGTGGAAAATGTATACTATTCATGAAATTAAAAATTACATTGTCTTTGCTGCTAATTTTAGGGAGTATTTTGACATTTTTAAACTTATTTAACATATAACAATACATTACCTGATGATTTTCGGCATCACGCCGAAACATGTAAATTTTGTTTTTAAATAAAACTTGAATGAGAAGAATAATTACATTTTAATTCTACACAATTCAAACAGGATTTTTTCAATCATAACATTATATGTTTATCATATCATCATAATTTGCATTATGTGGTTTATTATCACAAAAAAAGTTACACCCCCTTCAAAGTAGAAATATACAGAGTTTGTATATGAAAAGTGGTAATATATTTTCAAACTTTTTTTTTTTGTTAGGGGCTATATAGGTTTACAACGAGCATTTGCAAATATACAGCGTGACACAAAAAAATTACGCACCAAAGTGGTGAAAATTTAAATAGAACATACATAACCTGTCCATTGTGGCATATTTTGATATTACAGACTAAACAAGGGCAAGTTGCTGTTGGGTTGCTTACACCTAACTCAATTCGTTTATGAGATAATAACATTAAACTTTTAAAATATAGATCAAAATTTAAGAGGCGTGCTTGTCGTGCATATACAGGGTGATTCTCAATATATGCGACAAACTTTAAAAGCTGATTCCTGCGGTTATGTTGATCATAAAAGTTCACATGAGTATATGTCCAAAACAGTTTGGTTTTAAAGTTATTGAATGTTTAATAATAAATTATGAACTGTGACTAACACGATATAATATCACAGTTGATTCTTCAAAAACTATTGTGTTGGGAGGGAATTGTTGATTTGTCTTTTCAATATTTGTCAATAGTTGTCGGAGTATTCATTTAGTTTATTACCAGTTTCTGTTTTCTAAACTGAACTACACGAATGCTGAGATGTGTGATATGCATTTCGTTGACGGTCTTGCTAATGGAAATTCACGTGGTGCTAGACGTCTTTATGAAGAACGATACTCGAACCGTATCATCCCTCATCATTTAATATTTGCCCGTCTTCACCAACGTCTTAGTGAAACGGGAAATTTAAAAAAACAACGGACGACTGATCACGGGCACCCATCTACGGTGAGAACTCCGCAAATTGAAGAAATTGTACTAAATGAAATTGAGGAACGTCCTACTACAAGCACCAGAAAAATTACATTTGCTTTAAACATTAGTCAGGCCACAATTTGGAGAATATTGAAAGATCAACTGTTGTATCCATATCAAATTCATCGGGTGCAGACACTTTCGCCGGCAGATTTTCCGCAAAGAGTGGCTTTTTGTCAAAGGATGCAACACAAAATCGCACAAAATTATGACTATTTGGCTCAAACATTCTTCACCCACGAGGCTACTTTCTCGAGAAACGTCATTATCAATTTTCATAATAATTACATATGGGCCGAAGAAAATCCGCACGAACTAGTGAATGCCCGCCATCAACATCAATTCTCTGTCAATGTGTGAGCCGGAATAGTTGGAGATCACTTGATAGGTCCACATTTTTTACCGATGCGGTTAAATGGCGAGGTACACCGCAATTTTCTTGAAGAGGAGCTACCACTACTGCTGGAAGAAGTTCCGTTACAATTAAGATTGCAAATGTATTTTATGCATGACGGTGCTTCAGCGCATTTTAGTTTAGTTGCTCGCGAGTTTTTGGACAATACGTATCCAGATCGGTGGATAGGGCGGGGAGGTCCACAACCGTGGCCTCCTCGGTCTCCAGACTTAAATTCTTTGGACTTTTTTCTCTGGGATCACCTTAAATCATTAGTTCATACGACTCCCATTCAAAATGTCGATGAACTGAGAAATCGTATTATCGCAGCTTTTCAGACAATTCGAAATACCCGTGATATTTTAGAACGGACTCGCCAGTCAATACGACGGAGGATAGAAGCTTGTATTGCAGTTGGGGGCGGTCATTTTCAACAGTTAGTATAAGTTAATTTTGTTTTACTAATTATTTTGTTTATAATAAAAACATTAATTATGTTAACTTACTATTAAACATTGTACAACTTTAAAACTAAGGGATTTTGGACATATGTTCTTATGAACTTTTATGATCAAAGTAAGCCCAGGAATCAGCGTTTGAAGTTTGTCGCATACATTGAGAATCACCCTGTATGTGCTAGATACGAGGATGTATTGGTATCCAATTAGCCTAGACCGGTTCCATGAATAAAGAAAATATTGCGATACCACAGCAACGAAAAATAACATATTAAAGGTATCCGTGCAAAGTTTTACGTCAAAAAGTCAAATTAAAGTTGCGCAATAACATTTGAAAGAAGGATATCGACCGAAATTGTGAAATTGAAAAAATGGGAGTATCGAGCCATCATCAAATACCTTTCTTTTAAGTGGTTAAGGGGTAAGCAGGTTTTCGAAGATATGCTTAATACCCTTGACGATCAATGTGCTTCGTGTGCGTGTAAAATTGGATTGCGAGCTTCAAAAGGGGTAAATAATTTTCCACTGAAGATGAATGAACACCTATCGAGAAAGCAAGATTTTGTGTCCGTCCCCGAAAATGTTGATGCAGTTCATGACATAATTTTGTCAGGCCGTCGATTTGGGCTAAAACAAATATCTGGGGCACTGGATATTTTATATGAACGCGTCCATCATATTTTCATTTGTCATTTGAACGTCAGAAAAATTTCTGCAAAATGGATCCTCAAATGTCTAAATGTTGATCAGAAGTGTGCAAGGGTGGAAGCATCATGTTCGATCTGTGCTCGGTTTAAAAAGGATGCAGACTTCTTAAGCCATATTGTTACTATGGATGGAATGGAGCACTCTAGTTTTCCAAGGCCTAAGAAGTTTCGTATTGAAAAAAATTACTGGAAAAGCCCTTGCTTCAGTTTTTTGAGATTACCATGGAGTAATCATGATTGATTTTCTGGATAAGGGTAGAACAATAACGGGGAATTAATTCGACGAATGAATTCGACGTTACTGACCACTCTACGACAAGAAGTTAGGAAGAGAAGATGCGGAAGGTTGTCCAAAGGTGTTATGTTTTTGCACGACAATGTCCCTGAAAAAAATTGAAGAAAGTTTAAAAGTTCGTACATGTTCTTCCAACGAAGGGATGATAGAAGCTGTGGAGGCCTAATTTGCAGAGCAAGATAAAAATTTCTTTTTAGAAGGTGTAGAGGTATTGTAATAAATGTAACCTTTTAAGAGGAGTTATGTTAAATAATAAAATATTTTAACTTTCAAATTTTGTATGATTCTATAGTAGGTTAAGAATTTTTCAACACATCCTCGTATTTTAAAAAACATTTATTTGTTAACCAAAGCATTAGACTTAATAATTAAATAAAAGTGATAAAATAGAAATATACACGGTGAACAGAAACATATTCTTAATTTTCGCTATCTTTGAAGGCAAGGCTTCCTTATTTGAAATGGAACAACCTGTATTTATTACCTTATGTAGATTCTAACTTTAACGGTTTTTAAGATTGTATTAATGCTTTCTGTTCTGTTATAGTTCCTTAGTAATTAAAATTTTCTATTTCAAATATTAATTCCTAGTTCTTTTTTTTTTTTGAAGTAGCCTTAGACAAAATTGCTATTATTATTTAACATAGATAGACGATATTCATCAGCCTAATTCTGCATACGATTTAGCGAAAAATAAATAAAACTACCGAGATAAGCAGGTATAAGGTGTATTATTCCTAATGATAAAGTTATTTGCCTTTAATGATAGCGAAAATTAAAAGTACGTTTTTGTTGACTCTGTATATTTTTTTGCATTACCTTTATTTTATTATCCAGTCCAATAGTGTTTCACTAACATTCTTTTTTGAAACATACTTAAAGAATATGTACATTACAATGGCTATGCTTGGACTCTTTATTGCTACGTCAGGTACACCGCAGAGATCCAACCTAGGTCCTTTACTATTTATAATATTCATCAACAATTTCACGAACATCATATCGTCACACAAGCTTCTATTCGCGGATGATTTGAAATTATATCGTTGTATAACTGATATTGCTGAATGCGAAGAAGTTCAGTCTGACCTGGATAGAATTTTCTTGTGGTGCACATGCAACAGTCTTCAAATAAACATAAATAAGTATAAAATTATGACCTGTACACGAAGGCTTAATCCAATTGATTACAATTACGCTATCGATTCTATTAATTTAACACGTACTAATCTTGTTAAGGATTTAGGAGTACTTTTTGACCATAAACTGTTGTTTAACGATCACATTCAAGTCATCTGCACACAGGCAAGAAAATCATCAGGATTTATAATTCGACAAACTAAGTGCTTTTTAAATCCTGAGGTACTCAAGTGCCATTATTTTCCTTTAGTGAGATTTCGGTTAGAATACGCTTGCTTGGTTTGGTACCTTTATTACTCTAATCAAAAACGTCAACTAGAGCAACTAATATTTGCGGTATCAAGTAGATAATTTTTATTCGCCTAGAAATTTTGATCACCTTACATTATTATCCCGCTTTAATTTACCATCTTTGTCCTTCCGTCGACATCTATTAGCATTTGTTTTCTATACAACCTTGTCCACAACATTATTGACTGCACTGAGCTCCTAAACCAATATAACTTCCTTGTACCGCCTTTTCATACTAGATTATTTACTACGTTTTATTTACATTTCCAAAAACCAATATATATTATTTAAGTCACCATTGCACGTTATGCGTAAGAATTACAACATGATTGCTGAAGTAAGCGATTTATCTTCAAAAACTGAGAGATTTGAAAAAATCAATTTGCGAAAACGTCAACAAATATCACTTTCAATCTTCATTGTGATTGTACCATTTCTCTTGTTAGATTTAAGTTATAATTCTAATTGTAAGTATATTATTGTGTGTAATATGTAACTCACACACAACTACACAACTTAAAAATCATCATCATACACAACTTAAAAAGCGGCAGAGCAGCAGGAACAGACGAAATTTGTAACGAGATGATAAAAGAGGGAGGCGAAGAACTGAGGCAAAGAATACATAATTTAATGAGACAGATATGGAAGAAAGAGAGATTACCTGACGAGTGGAGGCAGGGATTAATAGTCCCAATACTAAAAAAGGAAGATCCTACAAAATGTGAAAACTATAGGCAGATAACCCTATTGAATGTTATGTATAAAGTGTCTTCCACAATACTATTAAAACGTCTGAACACGTACACGGAGAGGACAATTGGAGAGTACCAAAATGGATTCAGGCCAGGGAGGTCAACGGTAGATTCAATACATGTGCTCAACCAGATCATAGAAAAATGCTATGAAGTAGACATCAAACTGCAAATAATATTCTTGGATTTTAAACAAGCCTTCGACAGCGTGAAAAGGGATATATTATTGAAAGATGCAAGAGAACTTGGGAATACCTGAAAAGTTGGTCCGACTAATCAAAGCCACGCTAAGCGGAACTACGGCAGCAGTCCAAACACAAGAGGGGTCTACGAATCAAATACGAATCTTCAGGGGTGTACGACAAGGCGATGGACTCTCAACCTCCTTATTTAATATAACCGTGGAGGGAGTAATAAGGGCATGTGGATTGACCGGAACAATTAGCAATAAATCAGTATAAGTCGTGGCATTCGCGGATGACCTGGCAATTGTCACAAGAGATAAGAGAGCCCTGGAGGAAGCCTTAATTAACATCAGTACAGAAGCACGGAAGCGTGGATTGGAAATAAACCAGCAAAAATCAAAATTAATGGAAATATCTAGAAAGAAACAGCTAGATGGCAAAATGGACACCACAGTGGGAGAATACACATTTGAAAAGGTAAAGAACTTTAAATACCTCGGCGTTATAGTGAACAACAGAAATGAAAGAAGCACCGAGATCGAGCACAGAATACAAGCGGCATACAGCGCATTTTATAAATTTAAACAACTTATTATGAATAAAAAAATCAGTAAAAGCACAAAAGTGAAATTATACAAAAGCGCAATAAGACCAGTAACAACGTATGCGGCGGAAACCATGTCCCTAACTGGCAAAGATGAAAACAAATTAAGGGTGTTCGAAAGGAAAATCATAAGGAAAATATACGGAGCAGTAAGAGATATTGACGGGGAATACAGAGGACTAATGAATTTCGAAGTCGACAAAATCTTGGGAGGAGAAGATATTGTTAGATTAATCAAGGCGCAACGTCTGAAGTGGTACGGCCATATAAATCGAAAGGGAGAACAATCACTGCTAAGGAAAGTAACGAGTTGGAAGCCCATGGGAAATAGACCAAGAGGAAGGCCCAAATCAAGGTGGGAAGATCAAATAATCGAGAACATGAGGACTTTAGGAATAAAGGATTGGAGAAGGAAAATGAAAGACAGGCAACTGTGGAGAAGAATATGTGATGAGGCAAAAAGAAGTGCTAAGATGTGACCTTACCAAGAAGGAATTAGGTGGAGTGACCATCCACCAAGTAACCAAATCGGTCTGAGGAGCTCCCGTGAGCGGCTACAATTCCGTTAGGAATGTATATATGTATATATATATACATATATATATATGTATATATATGTAACTCACACTTTACTTTTTGTTATGTATTGTTCTGTAATTGGAATATGTTTAAGATTCTGTTGGGCAATAAATACGTATTATTAACTGCTTTAATTAAACAATAAATACAATTTAAAATATCTAGCTTGAATACGTATGACAGGCATGCCTCTTAAATTTTGGTCTATATGTTGAAGAATAGTTAATTACCTCATAAATGAGTTGAGTTAGGTATAGGAAATCTAGCACCAGCTTGCATAGGTATATTTAGTGTGTACTATCAAAATATGCCATAATAGACAATGCGTTCCATTAAAATGTTTACAACTTTAACATTTAACTTTTTTTTTTTTTGGCCCAGCAGTATATATTTATAGTAACACTCATATCAACCACTTCAGATGTTCTTAAAGTTATGGGTATTAATTTGAAATAATGTAGCCTTACAAACGCGAAAAAAAATGGAAACTGATCCAGTAGTGTTGAAGTTTACTTCAAGCGAACAAATTGTTATCATTAATGAATCTCTATTTTCATAATGTTAACATATAAGTTATACAGGATTCATCGTTGTTGTACACAACGTAACACCTACTCTAATTAAAACAGATAATTAATTAACTCACACTAATATGATTGCAACAGTTCAAATTTAACAGCAAATACTACTCATACAATCCCCCCAGAGAAACAATAATGTGTTAGATGCAGAGTTATGAGGTTTCAGTTGTGGAAACCGCACACATTATGAAGTCTTTTTGTTTGCAATCGACACCCTACCCAGTAATATATGTACGTACAAATATATATGAACCCCATACACACATACTTACTCGTAATGGATTATCTTCGAATCCTGTAGCGGCGTCACGTATTCCCTCAGGCCTTTTGAGAGCTGGAACACGAAAATGGCATTAATATCCTGCGTAAATAATAGGGCTTTGATGTGCTTGCGGTCGGAGCATCTCAATGAAACCGTTAAAGTGCCATTTTAAAGCTTTAATACGCCGCAATAATAAACACGTATACTATAAGCTTGGTGGCAGGAATAATTGATATATTTATGAGTGGTTTATTGATGCAATGTTAACAAAATTGCAGTTTGGTCTAGCGGGATATTCGTAAATATTTAACGCATGAAACGTTCAGCATAATTAGAGATTCTATTCGTTGTTTATTTTGAGTTAAATAAAAATTCTCTAATGTTAAGTAGTTAGGTAATCTGTTTGTTGTCTATACGAATCCTTGTTTGATAATTGGAGTTTATACCGAGTTGGTGTGTGCTATTTTATTTTGAATTGTCCTTATGTATTTTAAACTTCTCACATTTAGTAATTGTACAAATACAAACATCCGCCCACTAAGATTTAACGCAAATTAGCTCATTGGGACTGCGATACATTTCGCTTACGTCATCGATGCCTCTTTGAGATCTTGTTGACATATATAATTGCCGCAATTGCCCGAACTCTGTATTGATCATTTACCCATTATATCTCATTACTTATTTTTAAACGTATTCGATTGGCGAATTTGATGTCGTATACACACTGAATTTATGATCGTTACGAGATATTGCTGACAAGCTTAACAAAATTATATAAATAGATTGTAAAAACGAAAACGGTTGATTTTTTGGAAATATTGGCTCAATAAAAACAACTGATTACATGTAGGAAGACGTTTCGGTAAATATACTTGTCTTTTTGAATTGCTAAAAAATTAATTACATGTCGAATTTTCTTATACAGTGACCGGCATAAATATTGCAACATATGGGAAATTTTTTTATTATTAAAATATACTAAAACTTTTTTTGGGGATAGGTTGTGTATGTGAGGTTAGATGACATGATATTCAAAAAAGTTATTTGAAAAAGTTGTTTAAAATCAATTCTGAGGCTGTGTGCAAATTTTTGTAAAGATACTTTAAAAAATTTTAAAATCACAATTTTTCCAAATATTGTTTAATTGAATTACATATTTCCATTTTTTTCGTTTTTAGCAGCTCACCTACAGTGATATTTCTAAATCTGGTTGATACTCAAACAATTTTGTCAATGTTTGCATAATTAGCACAGTGAAAACTGAAAAGTACATTTTCGCAATGGCAGTTGTTGTTGCAAGGGACTCTATCTAGAAGTAATAAATAAAATTTTACAAACATTTTTATATCAAACCAGTTAATAAACATTACTTTTATTAACAATTATAACACTTTTTTGTTTTCTGCATTAGAGTGGAAACCGTTAGTCTAAAACTAATAACTCATAAGAGTACATGCGCGCACCGAAGGTATCAAAGTAGGTTTTGAAATTAGAGAACAAGGAATAATAAATAATAGGTAAAATAAAATTAGTTTAATGTCTATGAAGCTCAATAGAAGTAAATGATTAATAAGAAAGTACTTTGAGCTAATGATGTGAATCCTTATTAAGCAAAAATATTTAAACAATAACTAATAATAATGAACAACTTGTTAGACACATATTCGTTGTTTCTTATAAGTAAGGTAGGCTTTAAAATTAAAACAACAAAATAATGTAGTAAACTATTTTAATTTTCTGGTGAGTAAATGAGTAATTACTGCTATTTTTATTTTACTTACTGTTTATTTTATTTGCTGTTCTCTAATTTCAAAATCTACTTTAGTACCTTCGGTGGGCGCATGTAGTGTTACCAGTTTTGGACTAACGCTTTTCATTTTAATGCAAAAAAAAAACAAAAAAAAAGTATTATAATTTTCAATAAAGGTAATGCTTGCTGAGTGGTTTAGAACAAAAATGTTTGTGAACTTTCATTTATTAGTACTATATACAGTCCCTTGCAACAACAATTGTTATACCGAAAACGTACTTTTCAGTTTTCACTGTGTTAATTATGCAAACATTGACAAAATTGTTTGAGTATCAGCCACATTTAGAAATATTACTGCTGTTGAGCTGCTAAAAACGTAAAAAAATGGAAGTATATAATTCAATGAAACAATATTTGAAAAAATTGTGATTTTTTAATTTTTTTTAAATATCTTTACAAAAATTTGCACATAGCCTCAAAATTGAATTCTAAGCAACTTTTTCAAATAACTTTTTTGGATATCTTGTCATCTAACCTCACTTTTTGGAAATTCATGGCATATTTTTTAAATTTACCGCCATATTTGTGATCACGTGACGTATGTCAAAATAGATTTTGGGGCTCCTAGACATGCACAACCTATCCCCCCAAGAAAAATTTGGAATATTTTAATAATAAAAAAGTCCCATATGTTGCAATATTTATGCCGGTCACTGTATATAAAATTTATAATAATAACGATATTGTTATTTCGTCAAAAATTACACATTAAAATTAAGTACTTAAAATATATTACAATTTAAAAAGGTCTGTGGAACAATCAGACATGTATTAAATGCAATTATATTGGGAGGCAAACAGACATTTCTTGTAGTAAATACATGTTTCCCAATATAAATGCATTTAATACATGTCTGGTTGTTCCACAGACCTTTTTAAATTGTAATGTATTTTAAGTACATAATTTTAATGTGTAATTATTGACGAAATAATACCAACAATCCAAACATACCGACAATTGGCATAATTAGCGAGGTGGCTATAAAAAGCTCTATTCTCACAAGTAATTGTTGACTTTGTGTAATTTCTCACTTGTTTATAGTAATTCTTCTCTCATCTCATTCATTCATTCTCTCAGCTCATTTGGTTGCCTAAAGGCCGTTTTATACCTAGCTATTTATTGCGCAATTTATTAAATACGTGTTATACACGTAAACAATTTTAAATTGGCTAATAAATTGCGCAATAAATAACTAGATGTAAAGCGGCCTTAATACGTCTGTACTTCACGTTTGCATGGTCTCGGAGTGACGTCATCGATTTGATAACATCGGTCAGCCACGGACATCTAGGTTTGTGAACAGAAATGGTTTTCACTGGTGCATGGATATTAAACTGGTCACATACGTATATTGTTAGTAAATATGTTTACCTTAATACTAATAGCTTTTTTTGTATATTATGTCTTTACCAATTTCTGACCTGAAATCGCAACGTTGGACGTTCTAGATCCAGAAGTATGGATCACAGACAATTATTACTTCCATTAAGGTAGCAATAGTTTTCGTGACACGACTTGGATACACAATTATTTGGTGCAATTCAAAAGACTAAGTAAATTCTGACATATATATTCAAGAACTCTCGAAGACTGATTATCGGTTTTTAAAAGATCAATATTAAGATCTCGCAGACACACTTTTCTATGTGGAAGAATAATTGAATGAGAATTTAAGATGAAAATCTCATTATTAACGTGAAGATATTTGCTAAATTGTCGATTTGAAACTACAATATATATCTATAAAGGATAACAATAATTGTAGGACCACTTTAAGCCACTATGTATGCATTAATTAACTAACGCTAATTAATAATTAGGTCACATTAAACACGTTTTTAATGGGACAGTTTTCTATTTATTCTATATTGTATTGCAATTAAAAAAATAAACATGCAAATTCCAATATTTGAAGAAACCAAAGATTTAAATTGTTCGACACTTCCGCGACAAAAGTTATTCTCTCCATTGGTACAGTTAAAAAAAAAACAAATATTGCAATTCTAAAAAAAAAAAAAACTTCTTAAGAAGCGAAACTAAGAAAAAGCTTTAAACGCAAATTAAATTATATAAGGTTATGTTGCAGTATTTATCTAATGCACACCTAAATTAGCGAACAAACTATCTAACTAGAGTGAAAGCCGGGTGACATTAATGGTGGATGCGCTGGGTAAAGGTTTGAATAACTTTGAATTAATTTGGAGTTTTAGTGTTCCGAAAATGTCAGTCTTTTAGGTGTTACACATAACAGGATCTTATATTCATAACGCGCTAACTGAGGGAGTAAAGAGGAAAAAGGTCATACGTGGAGCAATTTATGCTAGTAAACAATCTGGGCTGTAGAATATCCACAACCGCATAGGACCCATTTAAGGGTAGAAATGCATTCTTTTATCTTTTATTCCATTAATTTCAGTATATTGCTTAAACACGTTGATTAGCTCGTATTAATTTAACATACACAGCTACTGTAAAAAAAAAATAATGCTGCTTAATCGTACTCAAATCAGAAACACACAGTAAACTTCATTATTACTTATTGACTTTAGGAAAAGGAGTTGTTATTCATAGAAACGCATAAAAGGATGTAGTTTTTAATTCTAATCACCCTTTTTTAAATGATTTTCCATACTATCTAAAATAAAAGTACTTTATTTTAAGGCATCATTACCATCTGGAAAAACGATGCATTTTAGGTTTTGGAACATGGCGAATCTTTTATGAGCAATCACTTTTTTATAATTTGTCGAATATTTGTTTTCATTTGTAAAAAAAATATATAAAAAATAGAACTCACCAAATAAATTTTAAAATATAATAAAACAAACGTCATTAAATAACATTACACGTTTATTTCCGGTTAAGTACTTTAACTAAATTTTATTTTTAACACATTGAATACTTCCAAAATTTATCGTTCTAGATATTTACACACTTAAAGTTAAAGACTCGCAATGCGACATGCATACACTGTTACGGCATCCAACTCTGTCAGAATACTACAAAATTAATTTTCCACTTTAGCTCAAATTTGCTGGAGGTGCTCTGGAGGAAGTTTAGAAATTACCTAATACTCGTACAGCACATTAGTCCACTTTACGTTAGGTCTTGTCCGAATGCAGAATGTTAATTTGAATGTACGCTCTAAATTTTAATATGTTTCCCCTTCCAAAGGGTGACTTTGTTCACTGGAAATTACGTTACGTTATCTACAACAATGAACCGGAATAGGTAGTTATATTAATATTTAACGTATATCTACATCTACAGATATGGATACAGGTCTGTTTCCTTTTTCTTTTAAAATAGCGGATATCAAACATATCCTGTAGCGCAACTATTATTAAAAAGTTGCGGCAATGAATGTGTACAGGAATGGGATTAAATGAAATTAAATGAGTTTAGACTGCACAGCTTAGAGCAGATATACATTTATAAATTGTCTTTACTTTTGCTTTATCAAAAGTGAAAGGACAAAACAAGGCCGAAATATCTCCTGTGACATACTCATGATCGAATTAAGGTTTTGTTGTTTGCTAAAATATTGAGATTTTTAACAAATAGAGCTGATTCTAACACAACATAAAAATAACGGCCACACGCATTTAGAATCTAAGAGACCCCAAGTTCTATCCATAACGCAACGACTCTTCCAAAAAGCCTTACATGCTTTCTCGGCTTTTGTTTCGACATGCTTATTGCAGCTCCTTTTTACATACTGCTGTGTACTGATTGGATTAAATGAAAAATGCAAAACTGAAATTTTAAAATGAAAAAGAAAAAAATAAATTAGCTAGCTCAACGGATAAGATTTTAAAGAACGCAAAAGAACTATTAATCTCAGAGTTACCCTCGCGAATTAAAACTTGAATCTAACCACAAAAAGTAATTTGTGAGTGAATGAAATAATTTTTTTTTAGTTACCCGAAAAATTGAAAAGGTTTAAAACAAAATAAAAAGACAGAATTTTTAACCCAATGACGCTAATTAACAACCAATTTATTTCAACAACGCAACGGGTTAACTTACAGATTGTGCAGAAAAAAACCTTGAACTGTAGGTTCTGGCCTAAAATAAAAACTGCACTTGACTCTAAATTAAAATACGACAATGCTATTTCCTATGCAAAGCAAAAGTTTTGTTTGTTCAGGAAGATTATCCAAAAGACACGACCTTTGAATTTCTATCCACGTGGTTTCACAAATTAAAATAAACTAAGTGTGGACAATTACCAGAAATTTACAAAAATAAAACTAAATGCAAGAACAATGCTTCTACTCACCCAAACGAGGTGATTGATAATTAAAAATGAAACAGCAAAATTGAATAATAGAAGAATAACTCTTTAAAATAAACGAGAGAAAAACTAAATTAAACCTTCCTAAACAAAAAATAATAATTCATCTTATATCTATAAAGTGTACACTTCAATATATTAACAATTATTATAGTAAAAGTTCCTTGGTTGACTAAATTATTACAGAATTAATTTTACTAAATCAAAATGGATTACAAAATGTCAACAAAGATTTAAAAATACGTCTACTCACATCAATAGTCGAACAAGGAAGTCCTTAACAAAACTCTACAATTGTTTTTCTTACAAAAATCCCTCTTTCAAAAATCGTACAACGCAGACGTATTACATTACAACGACAATATTTAATAGAATCCGCATAAAATCAGCACAAGCGACCAATAGACAAATTGAATGAATGGATTAACAAACCAAAACTTAACACTGCATAAATTAAAATGATACAATAAACTCTTTAACTAAAATTATTCAAAACAAAATTTAAACTGTGAAAATTCTCGGTAAATTGAAAAACAGCTGTTTGAGCAAAGAAAACAACCAAAACAAGCAAACTATACAACTTAAAATTCACTCAGCGAAATGGGTTGTCTAACCACAGCAATACGAATTAAATAACTTAATTTTTGATCGATATTAATCTTCAGACAAGTCTTAGAACTTTCCTTAGAATAATTCTAGAATATCTACATTGGAATATAGAAATACCTGAAAACATGCTTTAAGAGTATTCTAGGTAGTATATCATATGTCATTTGGGAAGATTAGCTTTAAAAGGTCTAATAAAACGCCACATCAAATTCTACCATCCAAATAACAGAATTAGAAAGGTGTGTATATATTTCCAACGAACTCCTAGTACGTGCTGTTCGTGTCCTGTTTATTCTAGCCAAATAAAATTATCATTAATTTTACGCAGCTACATTTACGGTTGGCAGAGTTAGGAGTTTAAATATAGAAGAAGAAAAAAACAATTATGCCGTTCCCAAAGAGCGTTGTGCCAGGGAAATAATGATCAGGTAACGTGCAAATTGTAATTAAAAATATGTAAAAAAAGAAAAATTAGCAGCAAGAAGAAACAACTGTAAATGCGGTGAGCGGTTTTCTAAATTGCTGTGATTGCGGGAGCGGGCAATTAAAACGTTTTTTTTTTTTCTATTAGCGGGTTTGAGAAAAATTTTAACGACTCTGCGAGATCCAAAACCAGCTAGAAATTATTTTTATTTGACTTGTTTCCGTCAGAAAAAGGATTCTGTCACATTTTAGAGAATTTATTTGGGTTTTAAAATTAATAATATTTTGTTGATTTCCTTTACCACCCGTTCTAAGGCTTAAGTGCTATTTTACTCGATAACTTATTTTCCCGAAGTTAATGGCTCTTTGACACATCATTAATCATTTCATTATTAAATTCGCCGCCTTTTTCGCTGTATCATGTTGGTAATATTCCAGCCTTTGGTTTTTTATTCACCCATTTCTTGCTCTTTTTAGACTTAGGTCTAGTTTTCTTATAAATATGTGTGCTAGCATAGCAGTGTTTCTGCTGATGATGGTAGCTTTGCTATCGAAACGTACGTCCAGTTTAGTGCAGTTTGGGGTGAGGGGTTTAGGAGAAGTTTACAGCATTACCAGTACCAAAGTTTGGAGTATTTTTGTTATTATAAATATAATTTTCCCAAACAATGCTTCCTTTGTGGGAGGTCACGAACCTGAAGATAGATATGCCGGTCCAATAACTAAACCCTTGGACATATTTTTGTGGCTATTTTATGGCTTAATCTTAAAGTGTGGTCAAATTTTTCTAACGGCAGATTTCTAGGTATATATAGGAGGTTCTGCCATAAACTATTTACATTAGACATCCCAGGCTCCTCACCTTATGCTTTAGTGGCTTTTAAAAGGCCAAGGACATTATGGCTAATGTCCTTGGCCTTTTCCGTTCAAAGATCCATCAATGTTGCCTCCTGCCCTAAGCCAGCTTTTTGTGTATTCGATGTGCAAGCTAATTTTGTAAGTTACAAGATATTGAAGATTTCATCAATCTGGAAAATCAATCATACATCGCAATCACATTAGCAAATTAGCTTTAAAAATTCCTGCAATTTCGAGACGTTCTATCGAGTAGTTCAATGCTTAAAAGACGAGTGAAACAGTATGTGTAACATTGAATGGTAACATTACTGGATATTCGGTTCGTGCCGTGAATACGTATTGACTAGTAATATAAGTAGTACCACCTTATGAAAGTTTTTCCACCAGTGGTCGCAAACTATTCAACGGTTATACAAAATTCTAAACAAACAAAATTTGCCGAACATGGTAAGATGAAATTTCTTATAAGTATATTAAAATTTAGCTGAGAATTAAAACAATGCGTTTATTTTTAGGTTGTAATGGATTTTTAATAGAATCAATTTAGCAGGTATCAGGGTGGGCAAGTCAGATCAGGCATCTATGGGAGCCCTCGTACTTCTATATCACGGAGAATGGCTCAGAAACGAACATATCTGGTAAAATCGTGTTGGAAAATTACCAGTTATAGTAAAGGTTGAATAAATTGAATAAACTTTGTTTAACAATCAACCACAATTTTTAGATTGGAATTTGGAATAAACATAATTTTATCAAAATTGCCGTTAAATTTTACAAGAATTAATCTAGACATGCCCGTCTCCCACGGAGGTTGGCTAGTGAATTCTATTGAATTGGAATTTTTTAACAGACTTGTCTTTGAGAAATGCGTTACTTTCACCGAAGTGAGGGGATTATAAGATATTTAATACATGAGAATGCCCATGTGACCAAATGAAACTATGGAATATTTACACTAAATTGAAATAATTAATTATTGCAAAATTCTGAAATCACCCTACATTCATTATAAAATTAAAGTACGTGTTTCAACGTCATGAGGAAAATACATTTAAATATTTTCAATATTTATTACTATAGTAAATTAACAATCTTAAAATTAATTACTGTACAAAGAATATGCAACTTTGCAATTTTGGCCAAACAAAAATCCAAAAATTTTCCCTGTTTTTTGTTGAGATATCAATGCATTTAGATTGCAAATACATATAAAACGATTATTAGACTAAATTTAATTAAAATAAGTACACTGTAAAAAAAAATAAAAATATTCTTTTGAACTGAACTTAGATCCAACCCTGACCTGTCAATATTTGTTGTAAAAATATATTATTCAAATTCTAATATTTAATTTCGATGTGTATACTGATCGTCTTTACCTCTTGAAAGGAACATTCTCAAGGAAAATGCCTTGAAGGATTTGCCAAATGCAGAGATTTCCTACATCACTTGGACATCATCTGGTTGTCTACTGTTACATTTTATATCCTTTTTATTTCTAAAACACATAAAAGTAAAACTGATAACGGTATAATTAAATAATATAAATTTATTCAACCACTATAATACGTAGAATACTTCTACAGTGTGAGCCTGTAATCAGGAATAAATTCAGTAAAGCGAACAGTATTTTTTCCGGAAATATGCTTGTACACGTCGATTAGTATTTTAAATTGCACACTTTTTCATCTGAGAAAATTATATACAGCCTGTCCCAAATTTGAGATATGACGTCATCGACAATTTTTTTAAATGGTAGCCCTATTTTTTTTATAACTATTCTTAAAAGGTATATCAAATTACACATACGTACCAAATTTCAAGTTTTTATTCCTTGTCATTAAACAGATATTTAACAATAACTAATTCGAAAAATGAAGAAATCTGATTCACCTCAATCATATCTCTTCTACAATAAATATTCAAAATGTTGTCCATGTACTTCCTAACAATACCCTAAACGGAACCGAAACTCATTTTGAACATTTCTAATTACTTCAGCGGAAATTAGCCTACACTCCTGTCTTATTCGTTCTTTCAACATCTTAATATTTTCCGGTTTGGTTTTAAAAACCTTGCCTTTCAAGTACCCCCATAAGAAATAGTCCATTGGTGTCAAATCCGGAGACCTGGGTGGCCATTCAAAAGGTCCTCTTCTACCAATCCATCTGCCTGAAAACACATCATCTAGATACTCACGGACAGATCTTGCAAAATGAGGAGGCGCGCCGTCTTGTTGAAACCAGATGTTTCTATTCTGGACATCAGCTTCAAGTGGATCAGGGAATAGAGTAGCCAAATTCGGAACTAGTTCTTCCTGCAAGAATTCTAAATATCTTTTTTTCGCTCCATTGAGATTTTCTTGGAAGAAAATTGGTCCTATTACTCGATTCACCAACCAATGCCTGCCCAAACATTGACTTTTTCTGGATGTTGAGTGTGGTCTTCCCTCATCCATCGTGGGTTGTTGTCTGCCCAATAACGACAGTTTTGACGATTTACCTCACCGTTTAACATAAACGTTGATTCGTCAGAAAACAGAACGTTTTCTATGTTTACATTTTTGTCTAGTAGATCATCTTCGGTGAGTTCCTGGAGGATTGTCAGTTTATAGAGATAAAATTTGTGCGCTTTAAGAGTTCTTGCCACCGAAGACTGGCTAATTTCGAGTTCCCTACTGGAGATATAAGGATTTTCTTGAACAGAAAGAAGTACATTAAGTTTTACTTCTACATCGAGCGCACTCTGACGATGATTATTTGTTTTCCTTAAATGCCCGTTTCCTCGAAACTGTTTTTCAATCTTTCTTACGGTACTTTGAGATATGGGTGGTAAATCAAGATACTTCTCTCTGAATAAATGAGTAACTTCATTTTGTGCTCTTGTCCTATCTCCGTAACCAATCATCATTAAAATTTCAATTTTGTGGGTTTCAGTAAATATGGCATTATGGTCGATTTTTCAAGAAACGGTGTTTCTCACGAAGCGACAAACTAATAAGTGTCCTGGCTCAATACGAATCGAATACTAGCTTCACTTCTTAATTATTTTTATTATCTTGTTTTTTGACATTGTGATAAGACGTCAACCGGGTTTGACAAAAAAATGATAAACAAAAACCCTTTGACGTGCCATTTTTAAACTTCATAAAAATAAATTTGAATCAGATTTCTTCATTTTTCGAATTAGTTATTGTTAAATATCTTTTTAATGACAAGGAATAAAAACTTGAAACTTGGTACGCATGTGTAATTTGATATACTCTTTAAGAATAGTTATAAAAAATTAGGGCTACCATTTAAAAAAATTGTCGATGACGTCATATCTCAATTTTGGAACATGCAGTATAAAATTTTCTCAGATGAAAAAGTGGGCAATTTAAAATACTAATCGACGTGTCCGAGCATATTTCCGGAAAAAATACTGTCTTCGCTTTGCTGAATTTATTCCAGATTACAGACTCACACTGTGTTGCAAGTTTTATCAAAATCAGAAAATGACATTAACATAACAGCTCCTTAGTGAAACACACGGTATAGAAATTAATTATCGACGTATTGACAATATCCACATATGTACGCGTCTGGTAAAACATATATAGTGTTACGCTACACAGTAGCATACAGCCCGGATTAAAAAAATAAATTTTAAAAGAAATACATTAATTGAATTAGAAAAAATCAAGTTTTATATATACCAGTGTCATCTATTTTTTATAATTTTGATTTAGAAGTGTTCTGTCTCACCAGCCAGATGGCATGCAGGGCGAGAAATTTCCGATCGAGGGGCGGTGACATAAAAAAAATATTGAATAGCTCGTTAACTCTCTTATATATTAACTCAGTACGCATAGAGATGTGGTAGGATGATGTTGTCAATTGTCCTCTCCCTCAAATTCAATGTTTAAGACCAGTTTAAATGATCTCATAGGCATGATAATGTTATGCCTCAATCGTATTCAATCCCTTATGTGTGAATGAAACATTTAAGTGCGGATAAAGTGATTTTATTTAATAAAAAAATTACTAAATGTGAATTTGTTTATAATCAGACATAAATCTTTGGATATTTATCTCAGGTAAGTCCGTGAGTCCGTTTAATTAATAACACTAAAGTTTCATTAAGTAATTCCACCTTTTGCAATTCAAATTCATAGTTTCGTACTTAAATACGTTTGAAATAAATTTTAAAAATCCCGCGTTTTCTGACCGTTCAAACGGAGTTATGTTAGATTTGAAGAGACGTGTGATACAGAGTAGCCAACCTTGATGGTAAATCACTGGATATTGGTTCGTAACGTAAAACATAACAATACTTATAAACCTAATTACACAAATTTCCCCAAAGTAACTGGAGATCGCTTAGCTATGTTACAAACGATTTTCTAACCTCAAATTTTTGCAGAAAGGATTAAAAATAAAATTTCTTATAAGTACAATTCAATTTAGATTAGAATTGAAATAATACGTTTATTTTTTAGGTAGATTTGACGAGGAGTATCTTTTTACAGGGCCGTATTTCTGCGATCATCGGTGGTCAGGACTGTTCAGGTCGGATATGGGCCCTCGTACCTCGTAGATACATCAGGTCAGAGAGGATGGGTCGCTCAGGACAGGAACATTACTCGGAAAAATCGTCGTTGAAGAAAAATTACCCAAAAATCGTGTGTAATTTGGAATAAAATTTATGTGATAAACTTTGTTTAACAATTAACAATTATTTTTTAGATTGAAATTTGGAATAAATTTGGATTTTATCGAAATAGCCGTTAAATTTTACGAGAACAAACTGAAATACGTCTGCCTCGAACAAGGCTCGGTTAGTGAATGGTTCGAATTGAAAATGTTTTAACTGACTTGAAAGCGATTGTCTTCATCAAGAAGTCCAACTGTCTGAGAAATTCCGTTAGTATAACCGAAATGAGGAACCTCCATTGTTTTACATATGAGACTGGCCATGTGATCGCAAGAACTATCGTATGTTTCAACGAAGTGAAAATAAATAAAATTACAAAATCTGGAATCACCTTACACTTTTTATATAACAAAGGTATGAGTCTCTGAATTATGAGAAAAATACATTTGAAATTTTTAAACGCTTATTACTATATAAAATTAACAATCTTAAAAATTCATTACTGTGCCTAAAAGGTAGGCAACCATTTATACACATGAAATTGTTACAGAACTCAATTTCCAGCAATTTTCATGTCTTTCAGTTGACATATCAAAGCAATTGGACTGCCAATGCATATCCAAACGTTATTAGACTAAATTTGAACGAAATAAATACACAGTAAAATAAATAAAACTGTTCATTTGAATTAAACGTGGATCCAAATTTGATCTGTCAAAATCTATTGTAATAAAATACTATTCAAATTCTAATATTCATTTTCGATGTGTAGGTGTATCACTGCTGATCATCTTGCTTCCTGAAGGGAAAATTCTAAAGGAAAATGCCTCGAAGAACATGCCAAATGCAGAGATTACCTACATTACCTGGACATCGTCTAGCTGTCTGCTGCAACATATTATATCCTTTTTCTATTATATCTAATAAGTTTTAAAATATAACTAAGTAAAATAGAAACATTCCCTTTTTTTAAAAAATAGTAGAATATCAAGTAATCTCTCCATGACAATAGGTATATATGTATATAATTTTAGCCCCTTTTATTGGAAAGGTCAAAACATTTTCCAAGTCGTTTGTTAAATTTTCCTGTCGATGTAGCATTCGGTCGTGGTTGGAAGCGGAAAAATCAATTGTTTTTTTCCCGGATTGTTTGTTTAAGTGATAAAATTTCCCGGTGGTAGGGAAGAACTTAGTTAGCTGTGGGAAAAGTGGTTAATTAAATACAACCCACAAATCGCTTCGCTTGGTGAATGTTCGCGTACAGATGCGATCTGCAGGAGTATTCGGGTCACACGGGAATAAGGGTCTAATCAATCAAAGAGAGATAAACGCGAAAGAAATACTTTGGCCAGAGGGATTTTCCTGCGTTTCGGAGAAGAAATGCTTTCATTCCTTAACTAGGTGTATATCTTTTTGGATACTGTATACGAATATGTTTTAATCCTTCTTAGCTTTTGGTCAATATTGTTTCTGTAAGCAAACTTTAGTGACTGATTGCTCCCAGCAATTGGTTCTACTGTAAAAATGTATGCTTTAATATTTGTAATACCTACTTGAACTATATTACATATCATCGCTATGGGAGGCTAAAATTACTAACGGCTGCTTAATGCATAAATGATACCAGAAATAGGATTAATACTAAAAATTTTAAAGCGAGGAATAATGAAATTTCAGTGGAATTGGACGCGTACCAACGCATATAAGTAGAGACCGGATTATATGCAAAATGCATATATTTTATTTCTCGCTTACCTTTAATTATAGTCTATATGTAGACGTATTACACTAATTGAAGTTAATTAGCACTAATTAGTGATTGCATATATTGCATATTTAGGCATTCTAAGCATATTTTTACAAAAGTTGCATATATTGCATATTTAAGCTTTTTCTTATCCTTTCTATTAGTAAAATTTCCTAGTAATTCCTAATGTAGATCGACAACCGACAATTCTCAGAACGATAAACCTTTTACATTTGTTTCTCTAATACTTTTTTCCAAGAACTGTACGCGTTTAATTTCGCCTAGCAGAAGGGATGTGGTAAATATGTTTTATTATTATTAATTCCCAAATAAACTATTCATTCATTGAATATCTTTGAGCGAAACAGCATGTAATTGTGTTACGTTTTTAAATACTGTGCGTACATACAATGAGTATAGCGAACAAAATTTCTTTATGGATTAAGCCATATCCTGAACTGGTAAAGGATGGCGACAAAATATTTTGTCGAGCCTGCAGTAAACTGGCAAGTTTAATTTTACTAAAAGCTTTACAATTGTTTTTAACTTCTTTAACTTTTGATATAAAATGACAATTGTTGTTGTAGAAAATACCTGATTGATCAACACGCTAAAATTCCATCACATATTGGAAAATGTGAAAAACTAAAGCGATCAGCACGTGTGCAGCAATCTATACGTCAATGTGTAGCATCAACTTCACGAAACTCAGAACAAGAAGAATATAATACGGATCTGTGTAACACGTTAATTTCATCTAACATACCATTAGCAAGATTAAACAATGTTAATTTGAAATCATTTCTGCAAAAATATTGCAAACATAAGGGTAACACAAGGCGAAAGTACCTTACGAAAAAATTATGTCACATCTTGTTACCAGCAAACAATAGTAGAAATTCAACAATTGGTAGGGAATAATTTTATTTATATCATGGTAGATGAAAGTACGGATAAGTGTGGCCGTTATATTGCCCATTTGTTAATAGGAATTCTCCATTAAGATATTGTAGGTAAATCATATTTAATTTATTGTAAAGAACTTCAAAAAACAAATAATGTGACAATTGCCCAATTCGTTCAAGAAGGTTTATCAAATTTCTTTTTACTTGAACGTATACCTTGTGAAAAATTTTTACTAATGTTATCCGACGCTGCACCATACATGATAAAAGCCACGCAAAGTTTAACATTTTTTTTATAGTAACATTATTCATACCACTTGTTTAGCTCATGGATTCAATCGTGTAGCCGAAGACAATACAAATCAATTCCCTTTGATTAATGATTTAATTAGCAATGTCAAAAAAGTATTCTTAAAAGCACCTTTACGAATTTATAAGGAGCGACTTCCCGGTGTTAAGTTGCCTCCAGAACCGATTATTACGAGATGGGGTACTTGGTTAGAGGCTGCAATTTTTTTCGCCGATAATTTTGAAGGAATAAAAAATGTAATTCTAGACATCACTGCTGACTGCATTGCTCTAGGAAACTGTAAAAAGATAGTAACATCAACATGATTGCTACAAAACCTTTATATTAAGTCAAATTATAGCTTTGCTTCAAGTTCCATTCGTAAACTAGAAACGCAAGAGAGGTCTCTCTCGAAATCAGTCGAAATAGTAGACAAATTTGATATGCTATGCAAGAAGGTTAAGGGTACAATAGGTAATTATATATACGATAAATTTAAAAAAGTGATAAATAAAAATGCGGGGTATTTGAAATTGAAGAAAGTTAAGAAAATTTTGGTAGGTGAAACAGTAAAGGATTTCGACTTTAATTTTAGTTTAGAATGTATTGCAATGTTAAAAAATACACCAATTACATCTGTGGATGTTGGAAAGAAGCTTTTCTATTTCGAAACATATGTATTCTGATAGAAGACAAAACTTTCTTTTTCACAATTTTGAAAAACATTTAATTATAAATTGTTTTAGAAATATGTTGTGAAAAAAATCTGTGCAATAAAGTTAATGTTTAAATTTCTGCTCTTATTTATTTTACGTAAAAATTTTGCATATTATCGCAATTTTCTTGCATATATGCCCCAGGTTTACGCATATTTTCTCAAAAATCGATGCATATATATGCACATATATTCCAGTTTTTCTTTGCATATAATCCGGTCTCTACATATAAGTATATGAAGAAAGACAATTTATTGGACCAGAATTCTCCTCTGCATCATTCGGTATTGATGGATTTATTGAGATAAACTTTCTTCTACATTCATGTTTTAGTTCTTGGTAGTTTAACTGATCTGCTTAGAGTAGAAACTGCGGTGCGTATATAAGACCCCAGATGCCGTAGGAGCATGTTGCCAGTATATCGCTTATTTCGATATTGGTTTGGGTGATATAGTGCGCATGAGACTTTGGTGCATCAATAATGATCGGCTTTGTACGATTAAGACAACATTTGTAAATTTGCAAACAAACCTAGTTTTATTTAATAAAATGTTTGAAATGTGAAACCGTGTAGAAACAACATAAATAAGGATATAAGCATGTCAGGTAAGTTAAATAGGTTCAGTTATTGAATAACAATTACGTTTTCCTTGGTAATTTCACTTTTTTCCAATATAAATTCAATATAGGTGTGAGATCTCTTCTTAATTCACCGCTGTATAACAGTTTTTACTGTATTATTGAGTCTTCAGACTCTGAGCCCTCTTTTCAATCTTCATCACTGACACCCATGTTTTTTTTTAGCATTCGTAGTTAGCTAGTGAAATATGATGGTTTAAAATCGTCTATTTTATTCTGATTATGTGGCATTGGTGGACTCTTAAAAGTATGATTGAATTTGAACAAACTGGAACAGATATTGAAAATAAGTCGGTCGAATGGTGAGATTTTTTTGAAAAATGTTGCTAAAGAATTAGATTTAGTTCCAGACTCTCACCATATTCAAAGCATAATTTGAGGATCTAATACATTGATAAAGTTTTCAACAATATCACTTTGTAAAGAGTATGAAATCTATAGAATCTTAAAATTCATTGCCCGAACCAATATATTAATTACGATTATCTTCTACTACGCACCATTGTCATCGACTATAACCGTGAAAAGCAATAAAGCACACGTAAATAGTTACAAACTTAATCTGAATTCTCCACTATTTGCTGAGTCGGCAGCAGGATGATTCGAGGGCATATAAATCACAATTCCGAGAACTATACGTCTTTACAGCGGAATCCGGTTATAAGGAAATATATCAACGGTATTTCCTGCATATACGCCAATAATCATATACGTAGATTCCCTATTGAATATAAACGTAAAATTGCTTGTTCTGCGAATTTTCACTCGATATTGCTCTTGTGGTGGAAACAACATGGGTGAATAACTATGAAACCAATCGTCTAACTCCAGAATACGGAACACTACTTTGATGAAAATCTACCTCCAGTGCTGTATACAGGTGTTTCACTGAAGTAAATTTCGTTTATAACTTGTAAACAGTAACAGGTGAGAAAAAAGCTTTTGTGCATTGTTGTAAGATTATGATTCTTTCATTTTAATGTTAAATTATCGGTGTTTGATAAGGTGTTTCGTAGCCTTGGGACAGCCTTCAGTTCTGCTTTTTTTTAAAATTCGATATCCTCATTATTATTACACACAGGCTGAACTTTCAATTTAATTTTACTACTTTTCTGCTGAACTTTCAGCGCAATTTTAGGCTGAACTTTAAACCTCTTTCGCAAGTTGAGCTTTCAATCTAACTTTTAGTTGAGCTTTTAGCCTAGTTTTAGGCTGAGCTTTCAGTCTAATAATTAGGCTGAGCTTGCAAGATGTTCGATTGTTAAAAGATCTACGAATTTCGTTAAAAAAATTAAATGAAGTTGATAAAATGGATAGGGCGATAATTAGTATGGTCGTAAACATCAGCTTTATAGAAAACGGGTATTAATATGCGACAAAAAAGATAAGACCAAAAAATTCTCTCTGAAAGAAACCTTTGTTAAATAAGCTAATGGAAAAAGAATATGTTCCATTTCCATCATCACCAACAGAGTGAGCAGAGTGCAGTTTGTAAATTACCTCAGAGATATCAGTTTCAATTACAGAATAGTTAAAAAAATGTGTGTTACGTGTGATCAACGCATAGAGCAACAGTTTACCTTTTCAGAATTTTTAGAGTTTAATACCTTAACAAATCTAAGTGCAAACCTTATGAATTTAGCAGCAATTATCAGTAGTTGTTTCAGGGGGAAGATAAAAAGAACACCACACATCAATATAACCCCATACCCAATCTAATAACCAAGGCAAATCAAAACACATTTTTTAATGGAAGAGCGGCAAACAAAATATAAATACGATACTGATATTTTCCATATGCTTTTTTAAAAGCTGCTACATAGTAACTATAGTAAGTTATCATAAACCGCAAAAAATCGTTAACGCACAAGTGTGCATCAAAGCAAAAATAAACATCTCCTACTCTCTTAATTACCCCAAAAATTGAAAAGATTTAATTTAAAATAAAATAACAGAATTTTCAACCCAAAGATGCTAATAAACAAACAATTTCTATTAATCAAAAATGGTTAAATTACAAAGGTGCAGAAAAAACCGTGAACTGAAGGTTCTGGCCTAAATTAAAAACTGGACTTGTTTCTAAATTACAATAGGACAATGCTATTTCCTATGCAAAGCAAAAATTCTGTTTGTTCAGGAAGATAATCCTAAATATACCAATATCAATCTACGTAGTTTCAAAAAATAAACTAAATTAAGCGTGGACAATTACTAGAAATCTATAAAATCGTAAACTAAATGCAAGAACAAAGTTTCTACTCTCCCAAACCCAGGTGATAGATAAAATAAAAATGAATTAGCAAAATTGAAAACAGAAAATTAACTCTAAACTAAAATGAGAAAATTACAACTAAAAATATATCTTCCTGCACAAAAATAATAAATGATCTTATATCTACAACGTGTACACGTCAATATATTAACAATTATTACAAAATGAATTCCTTGATGAACAAAAATTTAAAAAAAAACGAAACGAAATTTACTATAATCAAAATAGATACGTCTACTCACGTTAACAGTCGACCAAGGAACTGCCTGACAAAACTCTACAACTGTTTTTCTACAAAAACGTACAACGCAAACGCACACTTCACCGACAAAATCTGGTAGAATAAGCATTAAATCTAACTAGCAAACGCTAGACACATAAATGAATGGAATTAATTAAAAAAAAAAAACTTAACACTAAATTAAATAAATCATACAATCAACTCTTTACCTAAATTTATACAAACTAAATCTAAATTGTGAAAAATTCTCGGTAAATCGAAACAGCTGTTTTAAGCAAATCAAATATGCAACACAAAATACACTCAGCAACATGAGTTGCTAACCCGTAGCAGTATGCATGTGTTTTTTTTTTGTATGTATGCGCTCGTTGTTAATCTTGTGGCCTTTGAAAAGTATATACAATTAATATCATTTCTAAATTATCTGTGGTAAAACTAGATCTATTGGGTTGTAGGATATTTCTAAACACAGAAATAAAATCTTTTCATATCACAGCTGTTTAGAGAAGCATGATCGGTTTTTGTTTAACATACTCTGAAATCCATGCAATCACCTATGAACAAATTTTGGAATATAGAACCAGAAACCGTTTTGAAACATACAACATGATTGACAACTATAAACAAACTAAAGTAAAGAATTCGAAAATCTTCCAACGTAAAGGAAACTATTGAAATAAATAATAAGAATACAATACCTAATCTAATAATTGTACAACAGAATACTTTATGCATATACCCTAAACTAAACATAGAAATCCAAAATATCAACAACCTACAGAAAAATTATAAAATATAAGCTAAATTAAACGAAGAACCTTTACAAACCAAAAGAAAAAAATGTTAGAAACCTACAAATTCTGCGTGACAATAATATATTCATACACATATATGTATATACACAACAAAAACAATCGGAAGACACGTCTACTGCTAATAGACACTTCTAAAATTAATTCTACTAACGTATTGGACACTACACACTGCCCTACGATAACTGATATTTATGCATATGTATTGTTACGCTACACAGTAGCATACAGCCCGGATTAAAAAAATGAATTTTAAAAGAAATACATTAATTGAATTAGGAAAAATCAAGTTTTATATAGCCAGATGGCATGCAGGGCGAGAAATTTCCGATCGAGGGGCGGTGACATAAAAAAAATATTGAATAGCTCGTTAACTCTCTTATATATTAACTCAGTACGCATAGAGATGTGGTAGGATGATGTTGTCAATTGTCCTCTCCCTCAAATTCAATGTTTAAGACCAGTTTAAATGATCTCATAGGCATGATAATGTTATGCCTCAATCTTATTCAATCCCTTATGTGTAAATGAAACATTTAATTGCGAATAAAAGTGATTTTATTTAATAAAAGAAATTACTAAATGTGAATTTGTTTATAATCAGACATAAATCTTTGGATATTTATCTCAGGTAACTCCGTGAGTCCGTTTAATTAATAACACTAAAGTTTCATTAAGTAATTCCACCTTTTGCAATTCAAATTCATAGTTTCGTACTTAAATACGTTTGAAATAAATTTTAAAAATCCCGCGTTTTCTGACCGTTCAAACGGAGTTATGTTAGATTTGAAGAGACGTGTGATACAGAGTAGCCAACCTGATGGTAAATCACTGGATATTGGTTCGTAACGTAAAAACATAACAAATACTTATAACCTAATTACACAAATTTCCCCAAAGTAACTGGAGACCGCTTAGGCTATGTTAACAAAAGATTTTTCTAACCTCAAATTTTGCAGAACGGATTAAAATAAAATTTCTTATAAGTATAATTGAATTTAGATTAGAATTGAAATAATACGTTTATTTTTTAGGTAGATTTGACGAGAAATACCTTCTGTGAGCATTGGAGTAGTCTGGAATGTTCGAATCGGATTCGGTTCAGGGCCCTGGTACATCATAGGTAAATCAGATCACGGAGTCTGGCTCAATCAGGACGGAAACATCACAGGAAACTCGGGAAAATCGTCGTTGAAGAAAAATTACCCAAAAATCGTGTGTAATTTGGAATAAAATTTATGTGATAAACTTTGTTTAACAATTAACAATTATTTTTAGATGAAATTTGGAATAAATTTGGATTTTATCGAAATAGCCGTTAAATTTTACGAGAACAAACTGAAATACGTCTGCCTCGAACAAGGCTCGGTTAGTGAATGCTTCGAATTGAAAATGTTTTAGCTGACTTGAAAGCGATTGTCTTCGTCAAGGAGACCAACTGTCTGTCAAAATCCGTTATTATAACCGAAATGAGGAAACCTCCATTGTTTTACAATAAGAATGCCATGAGACCCGACAGGATTGTCAGATGTTTCAACGATGTGAAAATAAATAAATTTACAAATTCTGGAATCACCTTACACTTTCACATTATAAAAGTAAGTGTCTCTGAATAATGAAGAAAAATACAATTTGAAATTTTTAAACCTTATTACTATATAAAATTAAAAATCTTAAAATTCATTACTGTGCCCCCAAAAGGTAGGCAACCATTTATACACATAGAATTGTTACAGAATCCAATTTCCAGCAATTCCCATGTCTTTCAGTTGACATATCAAAGCAATTGGACTGCCAATGCATATCCAAACGTTATTAGACTAAATTTTGAACGAAAATAAATACACAGTAAAAATAATAAACTGTTCACTCGAATTAAACGTGGATCCCAAATTTGATCTGTCAATAGCTATTGTAATAAAATACTATACAAATTCTAATATTCATTTTCAATGTGTAGGTGTATCACTGCTGATCATCTCGCTTCCTGAAGGGAAAATTCTAAAGGAAAATGCTTTGAAGGACTTGCCAAATGCAGAGATTACCTACATCACCTGGACATCGTCTAGCTGTCTGCTGCTACATATTATATCCTTTTTCTATTATATCTAAATAAGTTTTAACATATAACTAAGTAAATAGAAACATTCCCTTTTTTAAAAATAGTAGAATATCAAGTCATCTCTCTATGACAGTATATAAGGTATGTACAAAAACCCCTGACTCGTTCTACGCCACTGCGTCTTGAAAATAATAGTAATAATAATGACCATCCACTATTCTGAGTATTACGAAGTAGTGAAAATGTGCGAATATAAAAATAATCACAAGTATGAGTACAAAGTAAGTAATGAGTACTCTGCGAGTATAAAAGTAAGGAATATTTTGCGAAAGTAGCGGATATTTTAAGAATAATAGCAAATATTATTAATATAAGACTTACCACAATATTCGCTATTCAGTACCCGCTACATTCAAGAAAATAACGAGTATCCACGAGTATTAAAAAATACTCATAAGTCCCGACACTAATAAAGAGTTCTAAAATTAAATCTAATAACTTATCGGACACCACACAGACGCTTACTGCCCTACGATAACTGATGTTTATGGATATGTGTGTATGTACAAAAAACCTAATAATAATCGTTTGGTCTGGAATAATGAGCAACTTTCATTGGTTTTTGATTTACTTTTTATTGATGGTCCACTTAACCCTAGTCCTACCAACGTTTTATCGTAACGTGTCCTACCAAGGTGTGCCTCACAGGCACACATCAGATTAAAACATATAGAAAGAATATTGTGTGTCAGAAGATATAATTTAAAAATAGTACAAGATAGTAAAATATTTAAAAGTTATTTATGTAGTTTCCAATTTGTGCACGTGAGTATTGTCTCTGAAAGTTCACCACAAACCGTTTGCTTACACTTATCACATAACTGTGTTGGCATTCTGCTTTTCTTTGATGGGCAAATATAGCACCGTTTTCGTTTTCTTACTTCTCGAGCCGAAGACTCCCCTGTGGTTGGTACTTGATTCAACGTAGTTTGTATCAATGAAGTATGACTTTTATGCAAGCCACTCAAACTGCGACGTCTAATTTGCCCCAGTACTAATTCTGTTGTAATTTCTCGTAAGAAAATTTGCGAAGTCCTTCGTTTTTTGGAAATATGCCAGTCAGGATGGATATTTCTCCAAATGACAAATGAAGCTACTCCCACACACATCAATTATATTGAAAAAAAGACCAAAGCCACCTATTAGTTTTGCGCTTCACTGAATATGTATGTACCATCTGATCAAGTGTATCCACCCCTTCTTTCGTGGAATTGTAGTACTTATTGATTTCAGATTTATTTTATTTTCCTCATCAATGGTGGAGTCGTTGTGCATTGTAGATAAAATATGAACACAGCGATTTTTTCTTAGGTACATAAGATACCAAAGTCATTGTCTTCTGAAAACCAAACAAGTTGCTTTCAATATTCCGTCGCCTGTGAGGTAAAAAATTTGGTGGTATGGCAGCGTTTACTTTTTCTGAGCGTTCCTACACAAGTTAGGCCTTTGGTAAGCAAACTGGATGCAAGCTCGTAGCTGGTGAAGAAGTTGTCGAACGTAATATTCCTTTAATTCTCAGAAAAGGTTCACAAAGGTCTTCAACTACCTTTTGCGCTAAGTTTTCTGCTCTGTTGAGATCTTCTTTTCCTAAGTAACGGTATACAAACGTAACGGATAACTAGTTCCACTATAGCATATCCACCAAATTTTCATACCGTACTTATCTGGCTTGCTTGGCAGGTAACTGTCGGAAAGATACACGACCTCTAAAAGGCACCAGTTGTTCATCGATGGTTAGATTAACTGCCAGGAAGGATAATATTTCAGGCAAGTTTGTATTAACACGGTCCCACAGGTCTCTAATTGGTGCCAACTTGTCCTTTTGCCTTCGGAGGGTTCTGGGTCGCTTTATCGTCAAAAACGAATAAATCTTAGTAATTAAGTAAATCTATTTCGTGACATACACGCTCGATAAACAGGAATTTCCATATAAAGGATTCCATAGCTCATTAATAGTCCACCATGCCTTGTTTATTTCTTCCAGCAGTAATCAAAAGGCCCAAGAAAGCACGGATTTCAACGTCGTCAACTGGTTTCCACAAATCCCCAAGAATACGAACAGCTCCTTATTAGTGAAAGTAACCACAATACCAATAACGTATCATCAAAAAGTTGTTCAAAGCTGTTTGTAATTATGTTGTGTGCACGTGTTTTTCTCTTGGCAATCGGACCGTGGCATTCCACTCGGTACCATCTCTTCCAATAAAAGTTTGCGAATGGCCGGGCGGTTCATCATAGCATCACTATCGTCACTTCCTTCTTGTTCATTCGCTTTCTTCATCGCCAGTTTCTTGATAATCCGCTTCACTAGAAGAGTTTCGTCATTTGCTCTTCTTTATCTTCACCATCATTTACATTCCTTCCAAATCCTCATCACTTTCGTACAATTGCATCGAGAAAACTCCTTTTCAGTTAGTGGCCGGCGTCGGTCAGTCAACCAATCGGTCATACTTTCTGCATAAATTTCAAAACCAAATAAGCATAAAACAACAAATCTATTTTTACTGGGGTCAATCAAAACTTTATTTTTGCTTACCTGGTCTATACTATACTCTCCACTAGGTAAAAGAAATAAAATTAACCAATAGACACCTAAAACGGCCAATGCGTTCGTTAGGAAAGTCAACAATACACTGATAAAAATGCAGTTTGTAAGCTGACTGTTTTAGCAAAGCGCATTTAGGAATTCCCCCTTCATATGCAACTGGAAGTTCTTACATACAAGGGAAAGTTCCGAAATATAAAGACACTATCTTATTACGGAGGGATTTACCCACATACCTAGTCTTAAATAACGTAGCAATGCCATTTTATAGTATAATAACAGCTATGTTCCTCAAAGACACACCTTGGTAGGACGTGTCGGTAAAATTATGTTTAAATTTTTAGAAAAAATATTTTTTAAAAATATTTTATGTCATTCTGTGTTAATAGTTTATTTTGAGAATACAAAATACCTCCAGTCTGTGGGCAGTTAACTTACCCAAAGTCCCAGCAATGTCAAAATCAATTTGTGCCTCAAAAGCACACCTTTAGGATTTAGTTAATTAAATAAGTTCCCGGAAATTTCTTTGAACGCGTATTATACCATAAGCTAAAAATATTTTTCAACAATGCTTTAATTTAGCTGTAATATATCGCGTGAAAAAGATAGTAGAAATTTACCTATCCCTTCAATTACAATTACAATATTTTGTTGTATTAAATGACACTGCAAGTAATAAATTCATCTAAATCGCTGCTATTTGTATTTACCAGCACGTATTCCAATACTCCTTTTTCGCTCTTCGATTTTCCCATCTACTTTATCGTCTTTCATGTCGTTTATGCGCGATTTAAGATATCAATAACACGTGGGAAATTACCAATATAACGGAAACACAGCAGCAACATTGCTTATGACCCAATTCCTATGAGCTGTAATCATTCGATATCACTATCTATCTATAATCCATATCGAGATATCCATGTATGTTATTCAATGTTTACGTATATAATATTTCACTGAAAATTATGTTCTCTCTATCACAAGGATAGCGAATGCTTCTGAATAACTTTGTAAATCTTGTCTTAGTTCACGGGAAGAAACGGAATTCAATTAAAAATTGAACTATTGAAAGAACGATATATAAATGAATTCAAGTTTTAATTAATTGTTGTAGAAAAGACAGACATTCCAATTATAATAATTTGGAATTAATATATTTTATGTTTTCATAATTAAGTATATTAATTAATTTAGGTAGCTAATATTTTGATGTTCTTTAATTGATAATAGCCTGAAATGTGAAAATGGAAATTAAATACATTTGCATGTATTAAATTCCAAAAATAAATATATATTAAACTAAATTGTGCCATCCAATTGCAAACCTGTTTCCTCGTATTTCATAACCATGCCAAAATCTATAAAAGCTGGCAATTTCAATGCTTTATTATTATTTTAATGCACATATATAAAATAATACTCATAATTGCATAGTGTAAGGTTGCATATAAATGGGTTGGACTGGCGATGTTTATGATTTGTGACAGCAAGTGCATTTGGTTGGAAATGTTATAACAGCAATAAACGTATTTATGCAAATTTCAAATTAAAATTTCGTTTAATTAGTCGTTATGCAGATATGTGCTTGTAAAATGATCAGGCAAAATTTATACGAGGAATTTTAATTTTGCACTTAATTATATGTTTGGGTAAAACTTTGGGTTTTGTTAATCATGGTTGAATGTTATTAATATTATTCCCTAATTTTGAAGATTTTTTGTTCGTCATAGGCCGTACGTTTCATTAATTTACTTAGCTACCTATTCTGTTATGTTATCATACCAGGTCTAACTGTTTCTTATGATATTTCTTCAGTATTTAGCGATTAGTACTCACTCATGCTGCGAATATGTGTCACGTGGTGTGGCCATAAAATATTCTTGACTAACATTAGATAAAAAATGAATGTTAAAGGGTCTATTTTGAATTAACTGCAAGGATGTATAGCAAAAATTTCAAAATATTTTGAAAGTAAATTTATGGAACGTCACACAGAATAATTAGATATGCGTAATGATGTATACAGGAAGTTGCCCTAAAAAACGATTTTTAATGTCTGTCATTACGATAACTTGGGAGACGCTCTGTATAATTTAATTATGTTTAAATGTTATGGAAAATCAGTCTAAGGGATTCTTGAAAAAGCGGCACCACTTTTAGGATTGCCATGTGATGCCATGGTTCAAAAATTTAATCTAGATAGAAAATATCAGGTTGCAATGCAGGACCAGACGAACTGGGAGAAAGGTACCGTAAGAGCGAACTCAAACTGGTACAATCACTGCTCTAAAAACGGAACTACGGCGTATGGAGCTGGAATATATGCTACAAGAAAGCTCTAAAGAGGCTCTTTCCGTAAGCTTCTGCAAAGACACAACGGTGTTCCAAGCTGAGGTTGCTGCAATCCACTAGTGTGTACGAGAAATAAAAAGATGTACCGAGCAAGGCAAAAGCGTTGCTATTTTCTCTGACATTCAGTCCACACTTAAAACGATTAGTTTCATAGGCGTGGACTCTAAGCTGATTTGGGACTGTGTAATCCACCTAAATGAGGTGGGCCCCCAAAGGAAATTAACTATGGCCTGAGTTCCTAGCCACTTGAGCGTGAGAGGACAAGAAAGGGGACAGGACGAGCTGGCCAGGTGAGGTTCATCAAGGTCATTCGTTGGAGCTGGCCCTTCTTTGGGTATTACCAAATCGCAAATATAAAAAATCCATCAATGAATGGAATATAAAATCAGTCCGAGAGTCGTGCACAAAAATCACCGGGACCAAAGACAAGGCAAAAAGAGTTCCTAAAGGAGCAGAGCCTAAATGCACGAAAGAGTTACTGATAAAGACAGAGCCCTTCAAAATGATAGTAGACTGCTGACTGGCACGGAACTAAATAGCAACGTCAACAATAGGCCTGGCAGATGACGCAAATCTCGCAGAAGATATGCCAAGAGCGGAAAAAAACCACTACATGTGCTGGCCATGTGAAGGCGCTATGCGAGGACAAGGATTCTAGTAATGGGGAGCGAGAACCCCACAGCTAGTAGCTACATAAAAGAAGCCGCTCCCAACCGATGATAGGTCTAATTAAGAGGGCAAAATTAGAGAGCGTCCTCTAGGAAAAAAGGGATCAAAATAGATCTGAAGAGGTCGCGGTTAAACAGGTCCATAGGTCGCTCAAATCCTAATGTAATCTAATCGACTAAACCCTAAAATCAATTGATGTAGAATTGTACGCTGCATTCAATGCTGTGGTAGAAGTACCATTTTTCATTTGAGGAAAAACAGTTTTGTTAGTTTAAAGGTATTCCACATTGGAGATGTGCCTTTGAACACCCTCTATGTGATTCATTGATTATTGCTATAACACCTTATACTTACATCATTGTGGTTACATCAACATTAGTAGAACCACTAAATATCTAACACCTCATGGATTATTTAATTTTATTCGAGAGTGCAAATGTCAAATATTCATCAAAATTGCAAATATCTCAAGGACGGTTGAATTTAGATATAGGGTATTCTAATGCGAGCTATTTGCAAATGATTCACATTCTTATTTAAAATAAGAAAGTTGGTATAGTGGAAAAACTATAAAAGATCATGAGGTTTGTAGCCATTTTTAATAGGAGTTGGTGGCACCTGATTCCAATAGACTTCAGTAAAGTTTATTTCTATTTTATTTCTCTTAGGAGTATATTGCTATGTTTGAACTCTGCCTTAGACATACGTTTTGATGCAATAGTTGAATCCTTATGAGCATATTTGTCCGGAACATATACAACTTTTGTAATGCCCGATTGTATAATAAACTTCGCACATTCATTACATGGAAATAAGGCCACGTAGATGGTGCAGTCCTTCACATTGGCCGACCTTTTATTCAAAATTGCATTTGTTTCTGCGTGGCAAACATATAAATATTTTGAGTCTAGCACATTATCAGACGATTTTGTCCATGGGAAATATTATCTAATCTCACAGCCACCCCTCGTAGAGTCATACAATTATATCCATTTCCAAACTATTCCGATTATCTTTATTAACAATACATGCACCTACTTGGGACACGATCTTGCTTCTTTTAGCAGCCAAGAATGCTGTAGCCATAAAATACTCCTCCCAATCCAAATATTCTGCACGTACCACCACATCACAGCCTTTACGAGTTGTATACCTAAAGGGAACAGAGTATTGCAATATTTTATATAGGGTGATTCTCAATATATGCGACAAACTTAAGAGCTGATTTCTGAGGTTATTTTGATCAAAAATTCCTAGAGTATATGTCCAAAACGATTTGGGTTAAAAGTTATGATGTTTATAATAAATTATGAACTATGACTAACACGATATAATATCACGTTGGTTCTTCAAAAACTATTGTATTGAGTGGGAATTGTTTATTGCATTTCAATATTTGTCATAGTTGTCAGAGTATACATTCAGTTAATTGGCAGTTTCTGGTTTCTAAAATGATTACACGAATGCTGAGATGTGTGAATGCATTTGTTTACGATCTGGCCAAGGAATGCCGCTGCTAGAGTCTTTATAGAACGATACCCGAACCGGATCATCCCGCATCATTTAATATTGCCCCGTCTTCACCAACATCTAGGTGAAACGGGAAATTTTAAAAAACGGACGACTGTACCGGCACCCATCTACGTGAGAACTCCACAGTTTGAAGAAATGGTAAAAGAGTTGGAACATCTACTAAGGCACCGAAAATGCGTTGCTTAAAACATTAGTAGGCAAGTTTGGAGAATATTGAAAGATCAACTGTTGTAATCCATATAATTCAACGGGTGCAGCACTTTGCCGGCAGATTTTCCGCAAAGATGGCTTTTTGTCATGGATGCAACAAAATCGCACAAAATCTGCACTACTTGGCTCAAATATTCTTCCCACGAAGCTACTTTTCTCAGGAAAGCGATATTAATTTTCATATAATCACATAGGGCGAAGAAATCCGCACGAACTTAGTGATGCCCGTCATTAAATGAATTCTCTGTCAATGTGTGGGCCGGAATTGTTGGGATCACTTGAAAGGTCCACATTTTTACCGATGGGTAAATGGTGAGGTATAAACGCAATTTTCTTGAAGGGAGCACCACTAACTGCTGAAGAAGTTCCGTTGCAATAAAGTACAAATGTTTTATGCATGACGTGCTCACCGGCATTTTAGTTTAGTTTGCTCGCAGTTTTGGACAAAGTATCCAGATCGGTGGATAGACGGGGTCCAACAGCTGTGTTCTCGGTCTCCAGCTTAAATTTTTAGACTTTTTTCTTTGGGCCACCTTAAATCATGAGTTATATGAATCCTATTGAAATGTCGACGACTGGAGAATCGACTATCGCAGCTTTTCAACAATTCGAATACCCCCGGTATTAGAACGGACTCGCCAGTCAATACGCGGAGTAGAAGCTGATTGCAGTGGGCGTCATTCCCAATTGGTATAAGTTAATTTGTTTTACTAATACTTTTGTTAATTTAAAATAAACATTAATTATGTTAACCTACATTAAACATTGTACACCTTTAGACTAAGCGATTGTGGACATATTGTTCTTATGAACATTTATGGAATCAAAATAACCCCAGGAATCAGTCGAATATATTGGTGATTCTCAATATGTATAATTCGAAAATAATATACCAAACCGTGGTAAATAGTCACCTTCGCGGACAATTTATTAGTTAAAGCAAGGAAATATAGTATGTTACAAAATAGGCATCAGATCGCAATAGTTTATAATATTAATGCAGACAATGAATGCGGTCCCTTTGGGCAGAAAACTACATTTAAATTAGAGGAGGGTAGAATTAAGCAGACCTGGTTTTAATGTTTCATTTACATTTAGAATTATTTTTGGTTATTTAGTTTATCATTTTTCTGCATGCGTTTGATCATTTAGCGGTTAGATTCGTACCAACAGGTTAAAATTACAAAAAAAATATTGAAATAACATTTTCATTATTGTCAGTGCATTTGATTTAATGCTTATGTCTTTGTTACATAAAACAAAAACATTTGGTTTATAATTAAAGAGGTATTCATCTGCCAAACCAAATATAATATTACTAAAATCAATAAACTTCGTGTTTTCTAAGGTTTAACTAAACTTAGCTCGGCCGATCACCTCAATGTCACGGCTGTCTCTTCCCTCAAGTAATAAACGTGACGTTCCGAGAAGTTACGTACCGCACATGCATTCCTGATGAAATCGCTACGAAGCTTTCTCGTATTTTACGCTCGGGATTTTGTATTGACCATATTTTCACTCTTATGGAATCAGAATGTATCTATTTGGACATTGTTAGCGCTTCAGTGAACGTTCGATCGGGACCCTGACAAAAACAACTAAACACTGTTTCAATGTTCTCGTTCGCTTTTTTTTCTCATCATGCTTTATATTCAACATGCGCGTATCAGCTCCAAAATGCTGTCGTCCATGCTCCGCGCGTGGAAAACCTACAATAAGCGAGCACTCTGTTTTGATAGCTTTGAACTACTGCACGGGGAATTTATTATTCGGCAATGTTTGGGATTCCGCGCCACTTCGCGTGTGTGCATTATATCTCGTAACTATGTAATTTATGTTGCAATCCGGAATGGGCCCAACCCGCCGTGTCTGGATTTATTAATAAATGATGGCACAATACCGATACGGGCGTGCAGCGAAAATTGCGCACTTTCACGAAGCCGTATAAACTGTATCCATACACGTTCATGGCGTATTTCATGTATCCAGCACAATGGGTGGATTATTTGGATTACTTCCAATACTGGGAACAGTTGCTGTTTCGCTGAAAGTAATAATTCGAACATTCATAGCCATGTTTGCCTTAAATCCCAATAAAATTAGGAAGGTCGGTGAACCAAACCAAATATAAGGTGGTATTTTCCAATATTAAAGTGACATATCTAAATATAGGACTTCAGTTTTGCTTCTTTAAACAGCANAACATGAAAAATAGTATGAACATTCTTTTTTTCCCGTAACTTGTAAATAATGTAAATAACGTCTCAAAAGAATGTGTTATTGACGTGTATAAAACGTACAATTTGAGATTGTCATGTTGCAGTTTCAGAAAACCTTTTTAATGTACAAGTTAAGCGGGCACGCGTACTTTCGTATTTGTCAGAAGAAAGAGAGGTCCATCAGAGATGGCTTCGAGAGGAGCGAGATGACCGCGGCGGTGTTTCTCGATATCGAAAAGGCGTCCGACTCGGTGTGGCACGACGGGATATTGATTAAAATGTCCCGATTTGGCGTGTAGGGGACTGTTATTCCACTCGTCGCCCTGCTTTGACTGGTGTTCGCAGGACTCCTTGCTGGGCCCGGAGCTGTTTCTCATCTATATGTACGACACGCCCGAGCATCCAGGTATCAGCTTGGGGACCTTCGCAGACGATAGTGCGGTTTATTTACTTGCCGCAACGAAAATATATTGATGCGACGAACGCAGGCTGCAGTTGACGACATCGTCGACTGGGCGGAGCGCTGGAGGTTTCGGATCAATTCTAGAAAGACTCTGGCTGTGCATTTCAGCAAGAGAAGAACAGTTCCCGACTCTCGAATCAACATCGAAGGGGAAATCATGAGGTCAACTACCTGGGGCTCACCCTGGATCGTAGCTTGACCTTCCACCAGCACGTATCGGGTGTCAAAACTAAATTCCAGGCGCAAGAAACAATCTAATGCCCCTAATGCAGGGGCATCTGACCTCGGTTGAAAGTTCTTTTGTATACAGACTGTTTGAGACCTATACTTACTTCCGGGCGTTCTCCCTCGTAACAATGGCCAACATTCATTTTAACACCTTGGAGGTCCTCCAAAATCGAGTCTTAAGGCAAATAGTGGGGGCCCCATAGATGGTCCGAAACCAGCAAATCTTCGACGACCTGAACATCCCTCCTCTTTGAGAATACATACAGATTAGCGTGCGGAGTGCTGAAGTGAGCGCCTCCTCGAACAAGCTGGTGGCCCATCTGGTTGCTTAGACATCTCCGCGGTGGGTCAAGCAAAAATAAGAAGGTATTGAAAGCTAAGTAGTGGCAGCCAAGGACATAACCAAGGTAGGGCCGACACTAGCCAGTGATGAAAAGACTCATAACAACCTCTGGCGGGACTTTTATCGCCTTATTGCTGATTAAAGTGCCCCAGGGACCACGGTCCGGCACTAGTGAGACGTGGAGACCATGTTGAAGAAAGAGTGGTTATGTTCAGATGATGCGATTTTGTGTTTAAGTGATTGTGTTTAGTGCGATTACACATTTGTTTTGTTTGAATATGAATAACTATATAAATTTGGAAGACGTTTAACGTTTATAAACCACTTTTTTTTGGCTGAAAATTGTTTGGCAATAGGCATTTACGAAAACTGGCTTGCTATCTATCGAGTTCTTATCTTGTTATAGCACATTGCAAATAATATGAAATTGGAAAGTATAGACATAATAGCTGCTTTCCATTTACCGGTTGACTCACTCATTTCAGTTTGGGTTAAGACGAACTGCTTCACGTCAAACTCATTTAGTTGCCAGGTTATGTCTTTAGTAGGTAGTAACTCGTAGCTTAACACACAAAACTGAAGTGAAGTGATCCAGACTATAAATGGAAAGCCTATGCCGGTTTATATTTTTGTGAAATGTATTTCCTGTGTAATCTAATAATTAAAAAAAAAATATTATTGTTATATACAGTGTCCAATTTTTTTTTCCATGTGCCATAAATATTTTGAATTGGTTATAGCCAACTGGCTCCGACAAACCAATTTGTTACCAAGTGTCCACACTTAACTGAAAAAATAGTATTTTATATGCAGATATGTGTATATGAAAACTTAATATGGCAATAGAGATTCTTTTTCAGATGTAAATGTGTTTTATTTTGCGGGACTCCTTTACATCTACACGTTCAATAAATAAACATCCTTATATCATCTCCAATTGCTTGCATCAGAAACATCCCAGCAGAAACGTTTTATTCGATACCTTTACATTAGTAGTTTTAGGGATGTTACAGATACGTAAAAAGTTTGTTTCAGAAACTTTTCTAAAACACAAAAATGTTTACTGGGTTCTGTTACCTACCTATTTTATGCAAGTATATACATATATGCTGTATAAATAACCATATTACTTACTGTTAGTTATGTGAAAAAATATATGTAATGTAATCTAAACATCTTTAATGTCTTTTAGATCATTTTTTCATTATATCCCATTATTTATTTTTAAATGTATTCGACGATTAGCAAAATTGATATCGCACACGCAGTGGTTTATGATCGCTACGGGATATTGCTTGCAATCTTAAAGAGAATTATCTCTATAACGAAATACCTTTTGTGTTGATATATATTTATCAGCCGTGATATTGAAAAGATTTCTGATTGACGCCTCATCTGGAGATCTTCACGTGCAGATTATAGTGTCTGACAACAGATGGCCGCTGCTAGCAAAAGATGAAATTGACTATCCTTCATTTAAAGCTAGCCATTGGTAGGCATGACATTTCAAAAAAGTACATAGAATTGTTTCAAGTAAAATAACAAAATTTATCACACGATCTACTGCATTGTCAGAACGATGTTGACGCATTCCCCAGCGGGGCAATTTGTTAATGAAATACTAAGGTAGACAAGAGTAACTTTAATTTAGAGTTACAATCCACTCGAACTTTATCCGCCATGGGAACAAAAACAGAGTAAGCATTCGTGCAATCATTACCTATATCGTACTACTACATAGAACATAGTTACACAATCATGCTAACATTTTCATCAAATTGTAGTATCAACCCTCTTTGTGTTAAAAGAAACAACAGGTCAATTTGGATCGAATGTGCAAAATAGTTGTTTATGTATAGAGCGGTCAAGTGTGTTTGCTTACACGGGCCGCACTCGCCTCGCGCTAAGCAAAACGTTTGGTCATAGTATATCTTCAAGGCAGTAAAATTACTCCCTCCGATTCATGTGTCTCGTATCTAGTGCCAGTATTAGTCGAGTCTTCATGCGAGATAGTACAATTCTCCGTTTTACGCATTGTCCTTTAATACCATTAAAACAGTTAAATATTTATCTTAACGTTTTTTTTTGATATCTTCTAATTTTTGAGATATTAAAACAAATATCGAAGGGTAGTGATGCCAATAGGGCGCTATACCCCCCGAGAACGAGGTATTAGCAGCTAAACTTACCGTTGGTTTTACACTATATCAGTCTATCAACCCGCCAAGTTTCAGAGTTGAGTGAAAACGCAGTGGTACCAATCCACATCTACCAACTGCTACATTGGCGCTTTTTTAATAAGCGGCCAAAAACTTTAATACAAATGTTGTGCGTTAGGTCATTACAGCGCTCGAACTCCCATGCACTCGCGCTCGATTTGTGCCTGAAACTAAGTTCTCGCGCTGTAAATCTACTGCACTCTAATGTAAATAACTACGCTACGACAAAAAAATTACGAACCGTTCTCACAGTACGGTTGCGCATCCTCTAAGAAGAATGGTGAGTTCCCAAATAACTTGCCACAGTATGAACAGCTGAAGCATTCGGGGTGGAAATTTTTGCCAATTGCCCGCAAACAATCCTGGAACATTAATTAATTGTAACATATTATAATAATTATATTGTACAGCAATAACTAGTTGAAACATGCCTAGCACTATCACTGGTTAAAAAAGAAATTATTTCTAGCAATAAGTAAAAATATCAATTCTGGTTCGGAATTTTCGTCGGATAGTCAAGCAAGTTCTTTACTTAAAATAAATTTTCTTAAGAAGTTTTCAAAAATGTTTCGGTAAAAGTAGTACTTATTGTTGTCTCGAAGCATTTTCTGCATAACAGCGTATATATGAAGCGTTTTTCAAATAATTTGAAATATATTTTTTAATTAAACAGCTTCTACGTTTGGTGATATTTTGTAATTAGTGATATAAAAATTTTAATACATTTTAGGCTGGTTTTAGTTTAAGACGTTTGTTTGTTAATTCGTGATCAGGACGATTTCTTAATTTGACAGTTTGCAAATTTTACTGTAAAATATAAATAATTAATGATTATATTAATTTAATTAGTTGTAATTTTGTAAAATTTTTACTGTGAAATATAAATTGATTCATTAATCACTTATTTGTTTGGTTATTTATTATGATTATTTAAAAGAATGTATTATATTTATACAGAGAAATGTGTTAAGACATATTTTACTTCAGGTATTACGACAAAGCTTTGCACTATTACAGTTGAATGTTTCGCATAGAGTGCTACTAGATACCCAATATTTTTCTGCACAGAGATTTGTGGAGACAATGAAGATACTTTTAGATGAAAGAATGTTAAAGAAGGCAATATTATTAGCAAAATAGAAAAAAAATCATGTTTTGCACCTACATACTTTGATGCTCATCCTATACATTCTATTCAGGAGATCGCTACCGAACTTAAAATTACTGGAAACACTACATACTACAATTATGTATCGTACAGACTTCGATGCATACAGACATTGTTAGAAGAAATAGATTTCGAATAAAGAGTGACATTTTACAGATTTCTTATTGAAAAATTGACGAATATAACATGTATAGAAAATCATTTTATAGAGTGACGAAACCAATTTTCTAATTGCATGATGTAAGATATAAACTTGAAGTTTTATTATAAAATGGTGTGCTTCATTTTTATATTTTTTTCAAATCTCACATCCTCCTTAATTCATAGCCACTAGACTATTAGCCGTACTAAATTTAAGCACTTAAACAGTAATACATTAAAGCAAATTGCAATATTTCAAGATTTAAGTGCATTAAGGCTTTTATATCATACATTATATTTAATTTCAAAATATTGAAAAATACACGGGTATTCGACTAAACAAAATATATTAAACTTTTAATTAAGTACCTAAAAACGCTTCATTCAATTGTTTTTGAATTGTATATTGATCATCAGTGAGTTAGTGGCTTTAATAATAACAAATCCTGTATACTAAGCCCAGATAGTAGAGGATATTCTTAGAATATTCCACGAATATTCTAAGTAGGGAGTAGGAAGGGGGATTTTTTTAAAGATATTTTTTTTCGAAGCATCGGGAGAAAATGGATTTTTTTCCTTTTTTTCGAAACATAGAAAGGGAAGACGGATCGGAAATGTTTCAAATCATATATACTTTTTTAACATTGGAAGGGGGAAAGGGAGGTAGAATGTTTTTGTAATGATATTTTTTTCTCTTTTTAACAACGGGAGAGGACGCATTAAAAATGTTTTAAATCATTTTTTTTAATATTAGAAAGGTGGAGGGGGAAGGAAATTAGTTTTTTCAATATTTTTTTTTTCTTTTTTTCGAAACATCGGAAGAGAAAAGACGCGTTAAAAATGTTTCAAAAAATATCATTAAAAAAACTAATTCCTTCCCCCTCTAACCCCGTCTAATGTTAAAAAAATATGATTTGAAACGTTGTTGATTGTTCATGAGCTGTTGAATAATCGCAAAAATATTCTAAAAATATTCATTTTTAAATGTTCCTCTAATATTTTGTTTAATATAGATATTTTAGGATTATTTTAGGGAAAGTTCTAAGACTTATCTAAAATTAATATTGCTGAAAGATTAAGTCATTTAATCCGTGCAAAGTAGGTAGTTACGCTACTTTGCACTCTCTATTTTTATTTTAAATTTTGACTATTCTTAACTGATTTTAAATTCTGGCCTGCGGATGTTAAAGAATTTTGTGAGGATCTAGACCTGATTTTGATTTCTTTTTACTTATATTAACCAACCCACACAGAGTCAAATATGGATTTTATCATTCCTAGTTTTCCTTATTGTAAATTATATTCTATGTGAATTGTTATATGTGAATTTATATATTCCTTTTAAGAATATTTTTTAAATTATTAATTAAGAATGTTCTGAGAACGTTCTTAGCAATATCCTTGTTTATCTTATGGATGTTTTGAACATATTCTATGAATACCTATTTTTCCGATTTATTCAGAACTATTCTTAAAGAATATTAGTAGAATAATCTAGGAATATTATTTTGCTATCTGGGAAGCTATTGTTGAAACGTGTTTGAGCATCTTACAACAGAATAAACCATCGATTGAAATTACGGTACAAAGAAATAACTAGATTAAGGTTTCTTGTCCTATGAAATATTTGACTAATAAAAATCAAATATGATTATGATATATCTAATAACCTATCCGAATTTCTTTTTGTGTACCTATACACGACTTGTATGCTGCAAGCAATGTTAAAACAAATTACAAAGTGTTAACTAGTTACAAATAAACAGAAAATTAAGTAAATATAAGACAACAGATGAAAATATAATATATTTATAAAATATGTTAGTGTTGTTTACGACAAACATATATTTTACTTGCTACGATATAGGTGTTCTGCTACATACCCCTTTAATTTTTGCACTACATTTAGCGCACGGCGGTGCGATATATTGTTCGAAGCAGTATTCACAATACAACTGCCCTTGTTCTTCAACAAAACCTAGATCTTGTAGTTGACGTCTGCATGATGGCGTATTACAGATGAAGTGTTCAGGGCACCATATTTTTCCTAAAGCGGTTATGAATGGACCCCTAACAGAAACAGTTTTGTATATTGCTAATAAAAACTAAATAAAACTATATAAAAACTAATAAAAATTAAACAAAAATCATACCTCTTTATTTCTATGAGACATACACAGCACATAACCGGCTCGTTGTTATCTTTTAAAACAGTGTTAGTATGTTTGTTAGAGTTGGAATCGACGAATGATATACTATTGTGTGTGAGACTCGTTGATATTGCCGAACAATCATTTTTTTCAGCAATTTTTTGAGTTTGTTTGTTTTTTCGATATCCTGACGTTTTTCAAAATGTGTCAATGTTGTGTCAGAAACAGGTTTTTTAACTATTTCCGGGTTTTTTAAAGTTTTGGAAGTAATCGCCCTGCGTAAAAATCATGGGAACTAGTTTGTTCTTCAAGTTGAACATTTTTAGACAGAGGTGGATTATCAGAACTCTCAGTTTTTGTGGTACAAAACGAATCACTTTCCATTGAAGAAATAGTGACCTTACTCGGATCGGTAATTTGCAATACCTCTTTTATTGGTAGGTTTATTGTGGTCGTGAAACTAGACAACTTTTCTTCAGTCGTTTGTGATGTATGATGGTGATCGTGCGTGTCATTAACTGCAGTGGTGTTCAGAAGGCTATTGTTAGTATAAACATGCTCTAAAAGAAAGAAAAAGTGTGTACGTAAAATAACTCCAACTACACAGAGAAAAATGTCTAACACAATCTAAATTTAAAGTTAAAGAAAAAAAAAAATCAATTTAGTGTAGTATATTGCAAGCTATAAGTGAATTCCTTAATTAATTAAATTTTCATTGTCTACTTTATTTAGAATTTGCAACATAAACCAATATACGTACTTTTTACTTCGAGTTTTATATGAAATAAAGCTAATTATATATCTTTTTATTAAGATATACTTTTTAAAAACTATTTATTTATTTAATTAATACAAAAAGGTTAATCTTAAAAACTAAACTTATGTCTAAGACGACTCGAGCGGGAGTGTGTTAAAAAACATCTGTTGAAACAAAAGCACGGATTTTATCTTATCGTAGTTCTGTAGAAGTTTATCCACTGTACTTTTATAACTACGCAGTTGTACAAAGTTAAGATTAAGCATAATTGCGGGATGACATAATTATATGTATTTGTATGGGTAGTAAGAATATAACTAGCTCATTATTTTTATAAAGTCAATGATGATATTGATATACAGATACGCAACAGGCAAATTTGAGAATATCCTCTGCAACATAGTTCAAAAACAACTGAACTTTACGAGAAGATGCTGTCAATCGATGGGACTCAATGTTAACCCTACTAAAACTACCTAGCATTCACTAGGAAAAAGGAATGTAATCTCAAAACCATGAAAATTGATGGGCAAAACATATATTCGGGAACGGAGGTTAAATACTTCAACCTTACCCTAAATAATAAACTTTTCTGAAACAAATACGAACGTGCAGTAATCAACAAAGCTAAAAAAAAGCTCTGATGGCGTGCAGAAACTTTGCAGGAAAAAATGGGGAAGTGACCCAGAAATACTATTTTGGATATATACAGCGATAGTGAGATCCATCGACACTTATGCATCAGTAGCTTGGAGCAAAAGAACTAATCTGGCTACCGCGGGAATTAACCACTCGAAAGTGCAAAGATTAGCATGTGTATGCATAACGGGGGCTATGAGAACCTGCCCAATAGCAGCTATCGAAGTGTACTGGAGCTTACTCTTTTCCACATTGTGGTGGAGGGCGTGACAAAAAAAAAACCACATTTAGAATAATCAAGGAAGGAACCATAGGCATAGGCCTTAATCTCCTGACGGTGATCAAACCGGGGATATGCTTCGGAATGATATGTCAAAAATTTTTAGCTTAGTGAAAGAATTCACCACTAAGCTTAGTAACAAGAGCGAGTAGGATCAAACCACTATTCTGAAATTAAATGGAAATGCCATCAAATGGTACACTGATGGTTCCAAAGTGGCAAAGGGACCTGGAATAGGAATATTTATTAGAACTAAGCACTTCAAAAGCTTAGGGAAATACCCGAGTATCTTCCAGGCGGAAATATACGCCACTGAAAGGTGCATTCAATTTAATATTAACAGGAATTACCGAAAGCATAGTCATAGTCAAGCAGCCACCAAGGTGGTGAGCTCACTCGAAATCAGTTCTAAGATGGTCTGGGAATGCCCAGGGAAATCAAACGAGTTACTCAAAAGGAATAAAGTAACCCTGTTCCGGATTATATAGTAGTGGAAGGAAACGAAATAGCGGATAATCTTGCAAAAAAAGGAGCTAGAATATCATTCGTAGGACCTGAATCATTTTGCGGGATAAGTAGCAGTTAATATTGGGGAAATTGGAAAGCGAAATGGCGCAGAGAAAATCCAATTATTGGGAGAATCTCCGGAGAATGAGGCTAGCTAAGACTATTCTGGGAACCTATAACCAGAAGAGGTTTACAGAATGCATCACCTTGAGTAAGATGTAGATTTTGTTGGGAACAGAATGAAACACCCGTCCATCTGTTCTCAAATTGAGTAGCATTGTGCAACTCAAGGGCATTGCACCTGAGGTCTTCCTATATCCTGCTCTTTCTGATAGGAACAGAGCAGCAAGAATAGGGGACATAATCGATCTCTTAGGTCGCAATGTAATATCACCCTTTATTCATATGTACATAATATTAATATTGCGGATGTTCTGCAGAGTACCAGCCCGCGCGATTTTCGAAATAGTCAACCGTACTCGTTCAAGTATCGAGATCCGGGAGAAGATCATCAAAAACAGAAAAGAGACCTTGAAAAATCAAAAGTTCCCACAGCTTTGTCTTTTCTTGTAAATTTATTTAGTCTTTAGATTAATATGAAGTGATACAAATACAGCAAAATGAATGTTATTCCTTCACATTATCCAATTTACTATAATAAGAAGCAGTATAAAGATAGTAATACTCGGTATTAACTATAACTAACAGTATTATTAATTAATGAATTAGTTAATTGGATTAACTATTAATATCAATTATGATAAGGCAATAATTTTACAGTTTTGTATTAAATTCCAAACAATACTGGGTATCAACAAATATCTGGCATTGTATTTCTTACAGTCTGTATTACATAATTTTCTCTGTGTAATGATAACCAAACAAAAGAAGCTAGTATTATGCTACAGTGGTAATAATAATTTTGAACAGCACATGAAAATGGGTAAATGGATAATCTCTTTATTTGTAAGTTATGTTATCCTTAAAAAATACAAAATACAAGAAAACATAGAATCACAAAATTAAAACAAAGGTGACGACGCGGGTTGAATGAACCCTATATACATGCATTTCTGTTATTCAAAAGCAGAGTTAATTATTCAAACTACAGCACCTTTTGTTGCAAGAGCAAATACCTGATTTGGCTGTGACAATGTCCACATACTGCTACTCTAGAACCGATGAGTCCACCAACATTAAGGATACCTCGCCCACGCTTAGGTGTTACACCAATAGCACCAGGCTGGCGACCTCCGCTTGAACCTGTATTAGGTTTGGGTACAGTGGATACACTTGAACCAACAGTAGGACCAGTATTGCTTTGTGAGTAGTTAACATGATGTATGTTAGTATGTTCAGGATTGGAAGTAGAACATTGACTTTCAGGTAGGGGTTGTCTCAGTTGTGTACAAGTTTGCGATGCACGTTGAGTGTTTTCTAAATGTTTATTTACATTTCCTACTGCGGCTATATTAGTATTTTGTACTTTAAACATGCTACAGGTTTGGTGCACTTCTGATGTTGACTTTTTCAGTTTTTCAATATTTTGTTCTGTTAATGAGGAAACATCGGTGGCTTTTGATGAATGAATACACTGTTTTACATCGGCTACTCCCATACATGTTTGTGAGTCTAAAGCTGTAGTGGTATAACATTTGTTACCTTCATAACTCTTAATACTTGTAGCGTGTGTATTTGATGGCGACTTTTCAGGGTATTTAATACATTCTATACCTTCAACTTTTTCACGATAATGTGGAATATATTCCGAAATGCTCTTTTTCGCATTTTCCATCTTATAATAATCTTTTGTAAATTTAGGAATAACCTCACCTGTTCTAAGAGGATTCGGTGGTGGCCCTGGTGCTGGAGATATCGGTCTTGGAGATGGTGATTTAAAGGGTGAAGGAGCTCTGTCTGGACAAGGACTGGGAGATCTCGAAACAGCTGGACTTTTCGGATCAAGGATGTTAATTTCTGGCGGCGGCATTTGTGTAGGTACCAATCGTTCTTGATAATATGGCAATATCGGTGCTGGATTACTTATAACACTTGGTGTCAATAATTTTGGTCTGGGAGAAAACGAAGTACTTGGCAGTTTATCTTCAACAACTGGACGAAATACATTTTTAGTGTCATCTTGTACAGTTAATAGAGGCCTTGTGCTTGCAGTGGATTGTTTAGTAGATTCAGAGAGAAAGTGAGATGAGGTCGCCTCTTTTGACCATTCTTGTGTAGTAGCAAATCGGCTAAGCCCCTTGCTTTCTTGTTTTGATTGACCATCTGGGAGAAGTTTTTTAATATCTTTATGATGTGGCAATTGAATTGTTTCATCGTAGTTTAGAGACATCTGATACTGTGGCAAATATTCACGTTTCTGTAAATAATTAGTTAATTCGAGAGGTTTTTTCAATATTGTTTGTTCTGCTTGCTTCTCAACTATTATTTTTTTACTTTTTTCACTTTTTCCAGAAATACGACTACATTCGATTAACTTTTCTTCATGTTTTTGTTCTTTATGTTCTTCTTTACATTCCTTTTTAATTAAGCATGATTGCTCAGTTCTCTGGCTCAGCATTTCTCGTTTTTCTTGAGTCTGCTGAATATCATAATGATATTGTGATTTCAAATCAGTTGCTGTTGGAAGTAACGCCACCTCTGGTACAGTTTTACTAGTTTCAACTGGCTTAGATTTTAGTTGTTCAAACGGCTTCGGTAAAACGGTTGTATTAACAATTGAGCTTTTCGATTTTTTCTCTTGAGATTCTTTAATTTTAGTCACTTCTTCCTCTTCCAACTTATTTAGAACCGTTTGCTTTTCAGTGGAGGATTCGTTGACTGCTAATGAAAACGGTTTTTCGGGAGTTGTAGTTAATGCGCTAACCATTGACATCCATTGTTTGGTTTCGGTAGATCTGCCAGTAAAGGATCTTCTTTCGGTTTCTTTTTCTTTGAAGGAGCCGGAGTATTTACCGGTGTGAATGGTTGGTCAGGTGCAATTCTTAAAGCAGATACCATAGGCGTGTCATGTTCCTGCGTTTTTATACATCGAGGTTTAGGTGGTTTTTCTTCTTGAGCCACGTGTTTTTCAGGAGGTAAGTATGGTTCCGTTGCTTCTGGTAATGGAACTGATTTACCAGAGTACGTGGCGCTCGCTGGAATAAAGGGCTCTTTCGGAGTAGTAACCAAAGCAGATCCTAATGCAGATGTAGTTTTCTTTTCGGGTATTTGTGTAAATAAATCTGTAGCACTTTCCTTAATTTTGCCTGGATTATTTATGGTAACTGATACTCCGGTTATAATCGGCGACCCATATCTTTTGGGTAATTCGATCTCAGTGGGTTTTAATTTAGATTTAGAATCATCTTTAGATTTACCTACCGTTTTCATAGGGCAATTTTCACATAACTCTCCATTATTTGCCTCGCAGCAAGGATTAGTGCAGACACATACTTTTGTAACTACTCTAGGGCTATTTGCAGAGGCCCTAATATTGCACTTTAAAGTTTCTGAAAAATCATCTCTAGATAAAGCTGCTGTTTCAACTTTAACTTTCGGTTGCAAATATTCATCCGACGGTGACGGTGACTTGGGCCTCTGCTGCAATACAGACTCAACAATGCTTTGTGTCTCTGTCGCCGCTTCTATTCGTTCCACAGCTAGCTGTCTTTGTGTTATATTTGTCACTTCCTTTGAACAAATAGACATTCTTGTTTCCATATCGCGGGTAACGTTATGTGTCTCCTCTGTATTTAATAATTTTCTGTCTTCAATTTCGCTGCAACCTTTCTGATCTTTAGTTTTTAACGAATCTAATGCACCAATATTTTTAGAAATTTCTAATGACTTTTTGTCCTTTTTATCCTCAAATATAGATGCTCTTGTTAAAACCTTCAAGTGTGTAGGTGGAGGAAGATATAGTGGAGTAGCTGTAGGTAATTCAAGTTCTTCGGAATTAGGGGGAGGTGGCCAGATTATATTATGCAATGAATGCCCTTTTTTTTCAAATTAAAAAAAATACAAAAAACCACAACGGAAAAAGGTTAGCAACAAAGCGTAAGCCATTACACATATGGATATGGATTAAAGGGAAAATAATGGAAGAAAATAGCTTAATAAGTATATATTATCTAAGCAAAATTTATAATTATTACACAGTAGGTACTTAGTAAATGATAAGTATAACTTGATATATGTTTATTCAACTATTACATCACAATTACAAAGTAGGAGCGCATAAAAGAATGCCTGGTTAAATGCACCACTCTTTTAAATAGAGAATGTTATATTTGATGATATCGTTATACTCTATTTTTTTTTATATTATTTGCTGTATCGACAGGATGAGTTAGGTACATCTATTTGCATTAATTTGAAAATTGAATACTTTAATAGTTTATAATTATACGCCTTGCCCTACTTATATTTTGCATATTTCAGAAACTAACCAATAAATAAACACTGTATTTTTAATGGCATAAATACTATTGCTGTCTATCGTTGTCGAAAAAATAAAAGGTATGATTATGTTATCATATTATGTTATATCACCACTAATATTGTAAGCTGAACTGTTAGTAAATAGTTAATTAATTTTTTTACAAAGCAATTTATAAATAAATTATGCACTATAATTTACAGCTTATCTAAACAAAAAATCCAAAAACAAAAATTATCTTGTGCCTAGGAAAAAGGTCGTGGTATTGTATTGAAGGATTTTGAATCTGAAACAGTAAAATAATTTAATGAGAAAATATTTTGCCTGTTATGATTCGAGCAGTACACTTAATAAATTTGGATAACAATGACTACAAGTTATACTATATCATTTGCTATGTACAGCAATGAAAATGCAGCAAAAGCAAATGAAAATCTTAAATCGTGTTTTCAATTGATACCTTTAACCAGAAGGCCGGAAGGTTTAAGAGTAGAAAAACGACCTAAGGGAAAGGTATATTATCACATACATACACATAAATATGTAAATATAAGCTTTAAGCAAATTTATCTACAGTGTTTGTACATTAATATTGAAATATTTAAATTTATCACTACTTTTCCTAAATACAAAACTCAATATACATATAGCTTTCCTTAAATTAAATGTTATTTCTAGAACAATAATGTACATGAAAGTCCGTAATAAATGTTTTCTTCTTGCTATGAAAGAAACCAGATATGAACCAAACGTGGAAAACGTATTTACAGCAAGAAACTGAAATTCATTGACTTCAGAAGTGTATGAATCTAAAGATAGTGAATGCAATGAAGATATCAAAATTATGACTCCAATATGCTTCGTCATCCTATACCCATTACACAGAATTATTCATACGCAGAGTTGTGAATTCACACCACTCCCGAATGACTCTGAGTATGAGTGTTTTCTTCAGCACTATCTATTTTTATGTTACACATTTTAAAATTACCATCTTTGCCGGTCGTTGTTCAAAATTCTAGATTTCCGAATTGTAACCTCTCTTGAAGAAGGCTAATATGAGTAAGGGTAGAATGCCGGTGATGAGAAAATGCAAGACGCGGTTTAATTAAAAATCTCTACCTAGGAAGAATCAATATATTTCGTAGCATTTTTAAGTCGAGGTTGTGTAAAACAAAATGGAGAAGATATTAATATACGCAGGAATAAGTATAGACTCTCTAGTTTATATGTTTCAGAATATAGCTATTGTAACTAATAAATGGTAACTTAAAAGCAAAATAGATATTATTCCATTGGTTAGTCCCTCGAAATTAAAACCGAGGTGGTATTCTAAAACGTTTGACTGAAACTGGACTTAGTTTACCACTTGCAGAATGCCGCTCGGAAGAAGCATATTGGAAATACCGCTGTTTATCTATGGGTTTCGAGAATTTTTAGTCCAAGATTGAGTTCCGCGTCGTAGAGTAAGAAGCCAACGCTCAAATGCTCAAAGTAGTAGTGTTAGGTCGGGGGCATAATAATATCAACAGCATCTAACGAAGACTACGCCATTACGCAAAAGAGAAAACGTAATTGAAAAGAACTCATATGGTACGATAATGATGACTATTACAAATGACTTTTTTGATATATAAAAAATTACATCTAAGAGTAAAATTGATTTTGCAATTTCATTGAAACATGTAAACTGCATGGTCGAGCAGAAAAATGTATTCATATTTCATGCTTCAAATTATACATAACATTTTGCAGGAAATATAGAAGTTTAATTCGTTTTTGGTGTTCAACACTATGTAATATTACACATAATACAAATTAATTTAATGTTTCCAAAAAAAAACATCCTGTTATGCCAAAAATTCATGAAGTATATAAGTAATTACCTTGTGCAGCTGGTGCTGAGGGTACAAAAGGCGGTGACGTTGGTGAAGCTTTCGGCAAAGTACTGTAGTTATTCACTGGTGGTGAGAGCGGAGCACTGACACTTGAGAATGGCCGAGGGCTGGGAAAATTTCCACCCTGAAATGTTACCGCAATATATGTCGTGCAGTACTGGATGTCGCAGTTCATAAGCCTCGGACCATATATTTTTTTTATTTGTAAAGTGACCAAATATGGAATATTACCTTATGTGGAATACTGAACTATTTTGGTATTTAATTGTACTATCTAGGATATAATGCGTGCTGTCTATGCGTTTGAGTTGGTTTCAAATCGTTGTGTAAAATTTAATTCCGGCACAGTCGAAATACGATTTGGATCGCACTTAAAATTTTGTATGTAGGTATTATTTAGTTAGAAATAAATTTTATTGGCTTTATCAAATCGCTTCATATGTTTATGTATTGCTCTGTTGTTTTAGAACAAATGCTTAGGATTTAAAATTTTCAATTTTTTTGCTTCAGTAAAATACAATATTATAACTATTTAACGACATATAATTTCTTTATTTATTATAATATATTTTTTCTTTTTCTTTAATAAAAAATAAAGAAATACAATTTAGTGGTTTTAATTCACCTAGCGATCTCTCTAATAAATGAGTGAATATTGTTATCAGTTACTTGCTCGGTGGCACGGGATATTTGTAGGAGCACCAAATTACCTGTCAAGTTAGCTAGTTCTAGGCACTTGCTAACGAGTAGGTAGTTCTTACCTAAAGAGTGCGTCCCCAAAGTCCCTTCTCTGATTGTTTAAAATTGGAAAAAAATTTAATTATGATATATGGTTGTAAAAACACACTAAAAGTGCGATAAAAGAATGTTTTAAAACAATACAAGTATAACTCTTTATTTAAATACCAAATAATGCTGTTTTATCAATTTTTGTGAGACTCTCAGATCACAGGTACGTATGTTGGCATCATAAATACTAAATAAAACAAATTATTTAACCTAAAATTCGTATCCAAACTTGCCTGGTACTTTAAATAAATGAGGTTAAAGAAACGTCAAAAATATCCGGTAAAATTTGAAGAGTGATCTATCCGTAAACGGCCAAATTAAATTTGTAATGAAACTATAATATTTACATACCCGTGTAAAAATCCCTGTAATAAATAGACCATCTTAACGTTGATTTTATATGACAACCTTTAAATATTAAAAATTCCTAAAATAACTAAAATAATAACGGTTCACTTATGTGTATAAGTATAAACTTAACCCCAAAATTAACGTACCATGAATATAAATTACAAAAATCTAATCTACTGGTTAAAATTAAATTGACTAACTAATTATTTTCTCTTTTAAGTGGGATGTACTTGATGAAATACCTTGGATGTAAATATAGACAGCTCAAAACACAAGTGTGGACAGGAAATTCTCTGGGTCAAGTTGGACGTTCGTTTCGAGGGCTCCGATAGCGGTCAAATCTTGGAATGGTATTCCACCCAGGATTCTTCTCAAGAAATTTCATAGCAAATTCTCGAAGATTATTCAGGTAAAGATGTGGATTTATATTATTCACGTGATAGATCGATACTTTTTAGGTAAACACTTTGTGGAACTTTGATATTTCTGAGTGTGGCGTAAAAATTGTTACAGGAGTGCACGAACAACCGTCTTCTCTCGTGGCCATCTGTCTGCGATTGTTATCACTGTCAGGTAAACAAACATAGAATGCAAATGGATAACCAGTAACTGACATTAAGATACCGTTATTTTTTTCTAGATTGAGGGGAATACAGCAGTTGTTGCCGAATAAATATCCCGAAGAATGAAAAAATTCCCCGGGGCAAAATATAATAAAAATTAAAAATGTCAGGTAAGCTTGAATTAACAAATAAAATAAAGTTCACATTATTAAGGCTACAAGTAGCACCTCTATATAATATGGGCTATTTTTATAGTTATTTTTAACAAATTCAAAATTTGCCTGCAGCGTAGGTAACCGAGTATAGCACTTCAACTTTGGCTTTGAAACTGTTTTAAATGACTCTAAATCATGTTCAATACACCTATCTCCATAGCAGTATATGTAAATGTTGTTACTAGTTACTAGTGAACTATCTCGATATCGTTCTCCCACGAAATTAATTTGTGATGAAAACAAATAAAGTTTATGTCAGCGGAAAATTAGGTCCTAATATAAAATACAAACAATATAGAAATATGGAACGTATTCCATGTTAGGAACGTCAGTGTAAGAAATAGCCGCCATGAAACCAAAAAAAAGTGGTTATTTAAAGCCCCAGAAAAATGTAAAGCGCCCAGAACAACATTATTTCAACCACGTCAAAAAGAAGGCGCAGCTTCTGATATTTATTGAACTCATTTAGAAGAATACCTGTACTGTCTGAGATGATAGAGTAGGAACTTGAACTTGCATCTACCTGCAATGGATAACAACTTTTATAGACTAACTAGAATTGACGTTCGTTTTATGGCATACTAATCAGCGGAATCAAATGTCCTAGAACCTAGATTTTCTAAACAGCTTCAGGAAGCAGGTCGAAAATGGCTTAAAGTATTTTTGAAAATGCATCCAAAGTTGTCTATGAGAAAATCTACAGGGGCGTTGGTTGCAGGAATTTTCAGATTTACTGAATAAAACCGCCACAGATTTTTCTATTTTCTTGAAAAAAGGAGAAACATACAATTTATTGCCTGTTCCAATTTTTAATACCGGCGAAACTGGACTAATTGTTGTACAATCTAAATTTAGTAAACTATTTCTTAGAGGTCAGCGACAGGCTCCCCAAAACTAGTCCATTAGCTTTCTGCCATCGTGGCACGTCCAACGATTGCCTATAGAACAATAGCATAGTAGTAGATGCCGCAGAAAACCAGAACCATAGCAAAACTTACACCTTGACACAAGATTGCAAGTATAGCAATGTTTTCTTTCCGTTCCCCGCATTACCACCCCTGCACCTTGTTCTGGAAAGGGAGGCTAAATTAACTTGAACCGAATTTGCATGTAGCGAATCAATCGCCATATACTCAGGTCTCTATGATGAACAATCTGCCGAGAGCGCTAGCATTCGACAGCATTTTGGAAATATCATCAAATATGATGTGCATTCGACCAATGATTGCTGCATTCTTTACTAGGTACTTTTTTTTCAAACGGAGAGGAATGGAGATGCAATAAAAAGACACTGAACTAGCTGGTTTGCCAACTGTTCCAAAACAGAACAGGGTTTGGGCGCGGCAATATTTTATCGCAGCTCAATAGTCAAAAAACGCTGCAACCTTAGGCAAAACACAATGATTTTTTAGGCTGAATTATATGTCACTGAAATGTGTGCTAGAGAGATTTTGAATAGACATTAGACAAATCAATAAAAATGTTCAGTGACAGTTAGGCAATGCTGAAAGCTCTTGAAGTACATTGAATTTAATAATAAAAGTGTCAAAGTAATTGTTTCTGTTTTTACAAGCCAGTGCAGATGTAGAAGCACTTATGCAGAATCGAACTCTCTGCTGATACTGAATGCCGGGTGTTTGGAGGACTAGAAGGCAGTTGAGCACTCTTTCTGCAACTGTCATGCCGCTATGAAAATCAGGTATGTATAGAAAGGTTGAATACTCTCTAGAAGATCAGAAAATGATCTCATTTTACAATATTCTGTGATGCCTTAAAAGCCTGAACTTGTTGGTCAAGATAACACCAGCATCCTAAAGGCCGCAGTGAACGGGACGATTCAAACTTCAATATTTACGTATTGGTTTAGAAATTTTCTTGCAAAACTGTATGTTTTTAAAGTTAGCAAAGGCAAATTATGTTGTAATCATATGTTTACTGCCACACCACCCCTCAATAGAAGGCTCACACTAAAATACAATGTACAGAATGTGCTAACAAGGAATTTGAAGTAACGGGGTCCTATCATGTAAGAAGTGCTATTTTTGATAATTCAGTGTTCCTAGCAGTTAAGCAAACGGCAATAATAACAACAAAGTGATAACTGTTGAAGTTACGTATTGCCTAAATAAATGACACCAATATCGACACTGATAAAAAACGCCTTCAAGCGGAAGGAAGCATGGAAAAGCAAATATCATTACCTTATCACCATATTTAAAAGATTTGGAGTTCTTATTAAAAATGAGTAAAGCAAAAATAGCCACAGCCATCAGAAACCTTCAAACTTTAATATATAATAACAAAATAAAAAATGCCTATAACAAAAGAAAAAGAACCTAGCGGAGGAATGGCTAAACAACACAGGAGAAGATCGTCTCCATCTAGTTCCTCTGAATATTCAACATCCGAAAATAGGAAGGAACAAATTTGTATAAACTGTATATTGCACTGTGACTGTGCACACGAAAAATGTTCCGATCGACTGGTACTCTTGTTTAATAATGACACACAACAATAGATTATACTTAAAGTTAGATATCAGGTACGCATGTATTTTCAATAAGAAAATATATCTTTACAGTTGCAAATTACAATGGTATTCTAAATTTGGCCGCTTTACGTTAGATATTTTTCCAATAAAATTCGTCATGTGACATTTAACATAGATACGCACACTTGCAGTTATTCAACCTACATTATCATTTTTTTATAATTCCCAGTTTTAGCCGAAACCGGTAGTGCAGAAGATTAGATGCAGTTAATAAAAAATAAGAATTTAGTAATTGGGAAGTATTTATCTTATTCCAATTTGAATTTTTACTTTTCAAACTAAAAGGGCCGCGAATAAAGATAATCTTACTAACTGCTAACATGTCATTGAGAAAGTATAAGTGTTACACACCTTTGTTTGCTATGTCTACTGGGACTTGAAAAACTTTGACAGTTTTTTATAAACTAATATCTTTTTAATAAAACTAGGCCAAATTGTAAAGGAAAGTTTTCTTTCCCTTCTTCTTCCCCTAATTGTAAGTTAAAAGTCACCATTTATATAAACTAGAAGATAATATCAATAAACGAAAAGATTATGAATAGGAAACAGAGATACTAAAATTGCTTATAAAATAACAGAAAAAAATTGAGGTAAATAATATCCTTGCTTGTTATAACTCACAGTCATTCATTCTAAATGCATACTCCCTTTACTTTTTGATACATTCAATCTACAGATCAGCAAATTTAAGGCCTTTTTTAGATCCGTCGAGAGGATCCATACAGTTTTATTTGTAAAAATAATTTTTTTTCAGTGTAATATTTTTTAGTTTCTTAGCATCTTGTTGATAGACAGGAAGATTTTGTGTATTCGTGGTTCTGTAGATTGAAAAATAAAAATCCAAATTTTTGATAGATAACATTGAACTTTTTATAAATGTGCAAAAGTGTACATTTTTGCGTAAAACCGCAAGATATGATAATATGTGTACAAAATATAAAACAAAATGTAGACCAGAGCTGTGAATGATATATTTAATACAATGTTTAAAATAGGAAAAATGCTTGTTTTGGTGAGATAGCCGATAGCTGTGTGCTTGTTGTATGCCTCAATACAATTAAAGAAACATATTTAAGTAAGTTAATATTCTCACTAAAACAAATACCTGAGAATACTTTCAATAAAAAATAAGCTATAAAACACGTGTAACAAAAACTAAATTTCAAGGAAGGTGAAGTCAAATGTTTCCTGTTACATTATTTTACCTTCATTTCGGAAATAAAATATTTTTTGAGCAAAATGCGCCATCACACCTTTATCCACTCATGTCTTAATTGTTGTTATCAATACAGTATTAATTTACACACAGTGAACACTGGCGCTCATGCGCTTAATTGTTGTGTCGTGTTAGCACTTATCAACCCCAGAAAAAAGCGTGGTGTGAGGCAATATACAATAATAACGTAGCTTTTTTAAAACTATTGTTATATTTTAAGGTAAGATAAATTACCACATAAATATTGTATTACCTGGAAAGGCTGTGCGGTAATATTTGAAGAACCCGAGCTAGGTGGTACAGTGGGTAGAGGATGAGTAGCAAGAGCGGCGGATATTGTACCAGCTGGAGCTTTTCCGGGGCTGAGAATCAAAATAATTAAATGAACAAAATAAATTTGCGCTTTGTAGTAAGTAGTAGTAGATAGCATTGTCTTTCAGTTATCAATAATAATACATTTAGTTAAGTATGAGACAAACAGAAAAAAAACTTTTAGATATTATTAATTATATGTACTAGCAAAAATATACACAAAACGAAAATGTTAATTTAGAAATATATTTTCTGTACGAAATTATATCAAAATGCTTATTTAGTTATATCTAAATTAAGAAAGAAATAGCTTCAAGTATAAACTACCTGTATTTGTAAATATATCAAAAAAATATTAATTATTCTTGCAAGTAGGTATGTACTATTTCAGTTCGTTCTTATACAGTTGTTAGCATAATATGAATTTAGTTTATCACAGTAACTTAAAGTGACACACTAAGAGAATGAAAAAGCTATTTACACATTACTTTACACTTTGTTCTAGTTTTAATTGGTGGGAATTGATCCAACCACTATTTTTTTTCTTTTGATGCAGCTATAATGCAATTTATTAAATTATCACTCATATACGTGTCCCCAGGTTGATTTCACAATAGTGTTGGGATGAACGTAGTTTCATTCGCCTGTATAGCTATGAGTAATAATTGAAGGGCGAAGCCAGAGAACAAATGAAACGACATGGCTTTCACGACAATAAAATTTTGCATAATTTCAGAACATTAAGTTTTTATTCAGAACGAGTTTTCTTAGTAACACTTTGGCGTACTGTTAATAGAAAAGGTAGACTTGAAGAAAATAATGACCGAACGATTCAAGCCTGAGCAAGCAAGAGAGAAAATATCGGCTCCTTGTAATAGAAGAGACCCAATATCTTCTGTCTTACTCGTTTCTGCTCGCATCGTCCGGATACTTTTTTCTTCAAGTGTACTTTACCTGAAACGAAAATAGGTTTTGATCATCTGTAAAAGTCTGCTCGATATAAAAGAGACAATAATAAGTTTCTGACCAAGCGAGACTTGTTTCCCACATATGAAATTCCAAAATCTGGGGGACATCTATATATGTATGTATGAATATGATGCTCGATAAATATGTTCCGATAACCAAGATAGAGGCGTTTGAATTAAATGAGGGTTAGATGCTACCAACCACTATACATCCTTTTTTTATTGTTAAAAAAAGACATAACAAACGTTAATTACAAAAACATGCATAAAACACGTAAGACTTAAGCACTAATTGATTAAAAAACTCGTGGTCACTAGCGTTTCAAACTTTAATTCGTGTTTAAAAACAAGTTTATGAAACTAGTTTTTTAATATGCTATTATTTTCCTCTTTAACTTATTTCTTTTAGCTATTCTTTCTTCACGGAGGATTTCATTCTCGCATTTACGAATTTATGTACTCTTGCTAGACAATAAATGATATTTTACTTCGACAACAACTTGTTTCCTTAATCTATCTTTATTTCACTACAGTTTTTATTAGTTTTTAAAAATAGAAAACATCAATTCTTTTAGTAGTATCACTTACGGTAGTACTGTAACTGGCACTAAATTTGAAGCAGGTGCAGCACTCTTCGCGGCAAGTTTGGCATGAACATCACAATATAGTTTATTATTTATATTATAATACCTGCATGGGAGAAATATAGGTAAGGAAAAATAATAATAAACAACATAAGTAGAAGAGATAAGAACATACCCAACGTTCTTCAACGAAGATCCGCAAGTAGCACATTTAAAACATTCAACGTGGAGGTTCTTATCCTTGATCCTCACAAAAACTCCTCTGAAAAGTAATTCATAGACTTATAATTAATATCGCATCAAGAAATACACTTAGAGAAAATCAGAAGAAGGAATACTATTGGGATTAACGCTAATACATCAATACAGCATGTCTACTTAAGTTGAAATTACATGGAAAACTAATTGTTAGTTTTAGGAGAAAACGTTATTTTTCCTAAAAAGTTATTTGCATAATCGAAAACCTAAAGTGCAACCATTACATATCTATACGAAGTTGTTTGTGTGTTTCTTATCCGTACGAAACGTAAATTACACTACTTCATGACTACTTTAGTATTGTTTTTATTTATTCATCCGCGAACCCAACTCACAATTCCAATTCTATACGAAGTTTGTCCAATAATATGAATTCTTCACTTTAGACAGTACCAAAAATTAATAGATACTTAGCCTCAGTCTTTGTAGAAACAATTAAATCAGTAAACAAAATTTCAAGTTGAGATAATACAGTTCTTCATTTATTTATCTTGTTTTTCGTCGTTACGTTTCAATGGAATTCGCATCATTATCAATTATAAATATACAACAGAGAAATGTTGATTAGAATTAAAAACTGATCTAATATGCAATCGCATTTATCATTATATAATTTTTATTCGGAATGAAACACAAAAATCTTTTTTTTTTTTAATTAATGACGTTAAAACGTTAAAAAAACTGTTAAAAAAATTTTCGTCAATGGAGATATACCATATGATATTAAGGTCACCAATTTAATTTAACTAACTTTTACTGAATTTTATGGTATCACATGGAGATGTAAAATTAAGGTAATTATTACTACTATATAAAAATAAAATGCCCTGTAATAATTGATAAAAAACAATTTCTTGCGTTTCTTAATTCTTATTTGGAATAGGGCTTAAATGAAACACAAAAATCTTGTCTCTTTTTTTCTTTAATTAGTGACGTTTCCGCATTGCTACTATGGCTTTTTCAAAACTTAATAATTTTTTTCATTGATTACTACAGAACATTTTTATAATAATAAATAATAATTATCTTAATATCATATGGAGATACACCATATGATACAATAAAATTGCTAGTGTCATTTTTTTTTAAATTTGCAACATAGTTTAAATTATTGAATTTCAATTTAATTTAACTGACTTTTACTGAATTTTATTGTATTATATGGAGATGTAAAATTAAGGTAATTATTACTATTATATAAAAATAAAATGCCCTGTAATAATTGATAAAAAGCAAATTCTTGCGGTTTTGAAAAAACATAGTGAAAATGCCGGATCGTCACTAATCAAAAAAAAACAAGCAAAATTTTGTGTTTCATTCTCTAAAGTTCTCTTACATGTGAATACAGAGCCTTAGATAATATTCTCTATTGACCTCGCAAAACTATATAGATACATATGCTTAGACTGCATCCGCGCAACGCAACTGAGTTTTCCACTTTCTCGCTTCTCTGAACATTATATGTTCGTGCTCTGACCATGGTTGGCATATTTTTACATCAGTTGATCATCGGCAGTGTTATTGATATATTGCTGATCTTTTGGGCATTATTTACTTTTCGATTATTCTTTAAACCTAAATTGAATGGTAATGGACAGCATAATTAAGTCATTTATTACTTCCCTGAATTTTAAGAGTGACTCTGAACGCTATATTTTATATTAATTATTTTTTTATTATTTAATTAATTTTGAAATAAAATTTATAGTATATCTTTCTGTATAAAGGTATGATGTACAAATCATGCTAGTAATTAGATGTAAACGCTGTATTACCAAAAAGTCTGATAGTAGGTACACCTATTTTCACATATTGTAAATGAAGAACGCTAATGTCACGTACAGATAGTGTAATTTCCAATAAAGTTGAATATTTATATAAATAAGTATGTTAGTTACACAGTTTATTGTTTATTCGTATATTCTAACTTGCAAAATGATTATAATGTATTTATTAAATATTTAACTTTTAACTGCAATCTATAATAATAAATACCTATTTGAGAAAACGGAATAGTTATTTACATTAGATTGTGGTAGGTGTCATTTATTGCACGTGAATTGAACCTGATAGGCCCGAGCGGTGAAAATAATCTAATGCATGACAATTATATTAAATTTTTGGCCGGGAAAAATATTTAGAAAATCTTATTAAAAAAAATACACTAATTGATGTGGATAAGCGCCAACGCATTTCGACTACCCAACTCAGTGTTTAAGTCTATGTCATAGTGAATCTTTGATGATAAGATGTTAAAACACAGTTTTTAATTCTAGTCAAATTATAATAATTGATATTTCTTATTTATGGTGGCATTTTAGATTTTAGACCAGAACTGTTTAGAAATAATTGTTTCTTAAAACTAATAATAAAAAAAATATTTTAATATAGTTCAGACTTATGTAGATACACTCTAGAATTCTAGAATACAGAAGCATACACAATACTATGCTCAGGCTACTAGGTAAATACGTTCATAAATTGGGAAACACGGACGGGCGCACGACCTACGAAAGGTCTATTTACGTGTAGACTACTGTAGACGTACAGTGTGTGATCGAATTGCAACTGATCTTACAGTTACACGATAATTTCTTTTTTAGTTTCTAATTAAGTGCCGTACACGCCACATGTAATGCAACGGGAACGCTTTTATTCTTTGATAATGCAACATAAAAGGCGTATTTTGTTTCCATAGTGCTCGTTCAGCATGAACGAACGATTATAGTGTAGTAACACGATATTATGTAATGGTAATAGAATATGTCTAAGCATGCACAAGTGTGTTAGTATGTATAGTTAAGGAAAAACGTATGTGGACAGTTCTCTAATACGTAGGCAACACAAATTACAGCAAACGTTTCCTCTCAACAAAATCGCAGTAAAACCGAACGTAAAAATTGCAGGTGATAGAAATATTATTTTAAGATATATCAGAAGAAAATGTTGGAGATTTTCAATAATGAACATAATGATCTTCTAAACAAATACATTTGTGCAGAAAATCATTTAAAAAAACACTCCAAAATTCCATACTGTGAGAGTCTATTGAGCATATTAGTCTATTATTATACACAATTTTGATGTCTGTTGTAAGAGAGGTCGGTAGTCTGGTAATTACCCTGTATCAGGTTACAATTAAGGAAATTAACATTTTAAATTTTTACGTAAGCTTGTGCCACAGTTTGGTAATACACCTTTAATGAAATTGGGAGAACTGATACCATTTTGTGTGGCAAACTGAACGAAGATAGAAATAGATCATTAGCGAGGATTACTAATATTGAAAATGATGAGTGTAAAAGTTATAGGGATTTGAATGATCAGCTTGATTTTGACTTTTTCAATGTAATGGTTCTTCAACATCCATTCGCATCGGTTGCATTACATGTATATATTGGTACATTCCAAGATATATGTATGTGACAAAATATAAAAACGTACAAATACCATAGACACCACCTCTTTTAGGAACATATGTAGAATGCCTCATATAAATATGTACGATATAAGTTTCTGATCCCTATTGAGATGGTTTCTGCAGTAGGTATGTAAAAATACTTGAACAGAGCATTGTTACGTTACTTATGCATTGCAGAACATGTAACTTATAAGTAAAACCAAAGCAGAATAAAGAAGCCTGTCCAATCATCATGCATAAAATAGATCGTCAAATTAAAAGATTAAGATTTAAAATTTGAGATAATCTATTCATATTACACCATAATCTCTAAGCTAGGTGAAATTTAGGCCCGGAAATTTACTTATTTTCAAGCTTCGGCCAAGCTGTTTCTATTCTGCTGTATACAAGGTACTTAAAAAACGACCAGATATTCTGTACATTACATAGGCGTCAAAGATAAATATCGATAAACTATCCATCTATTTATTTATTTATTGCTACAAAGGTCGCAAGAGCTATATGATAAGTCATTACAAGAAACTATTATTTAATTAATTTAGGCTTAAATAAATGTTTGGTGGGAATTCGTAATTTGTTGACTATTTTGGCAGAATAATTATTTTTTATGTTAAATAATAATGGTGTGTTGGTGAAAATAGTTGACTTAATAGGAAAAGAGCGGTCTTCTTAGGAAACAAAAGAAAATTCACTTTATTATAGATTATAAAATTGACAGCAAAGGAAATATTTTGATAAATAAATAGATAAGCAAATATACAGATATTTTATTTTCGCTGGTATTCCGCAAGTAGTAAAACAACAGCACTCGGATAAACAAGAATACGTCGGGTAGGTGGAAATCATTACAAATCAAATAATGTAATAACAAAGATAGCTTTTAGAGAAGGTACAACTTTACTACCATGTTTTCATTTTATCCGAAAGTAAAGATAGGCAATCCAACTAACGCTAGTTGGCTGTTCTGAATTATCATATCTGTATGTTGGTTTCAATTATGATTTTGTCTTGTCTTGTCTTGATGTCAACATTAAAATGTTAAATTTTCTATAAGGTTTCCTCACTAACTTTCGAGGAAAAATGAAGGCATGACATTTATTGATTAAAATATCAAACACTGTTTTTTGTCATTCCTTTATAAGTAATTAATAGAAATCTAAGCTTTTTTAAGCACCCTGTGTATACATTTACAATATAAATAGACAGAAAAAAAGATTATTTGTTAACGTAGCTATACATCGGAAGATTGCATAATGTAAAAAAGTATTTGTGATGAAATATAACTTAAATTTTGGAACAATTATTGTGAAAAAGTGTCGCATCTACGAAAAATAATTAACAGGATATTTTTAAATGTGTATATTATATCAGTATAGAGTCCGTTGCAATAGAGAATGGCACATGTCATCACTAAAACCTGCGTAAAGCCTGACGTCAATTACGCCTCGCTGCCGGCTACCACTGTCTGTTACCTAGCAACGAGGCATCCGCTACCAATATTCGTTCATTGCGCATGTCATGTCATGTACCATTCTCTATTGCAATTGACTCTACCTTGTTTTAAAATTAAGAGGAGTGACTCAAATTTGTCGCGCCAAAAAGAAGACTTTTGATTGGCTTGTTTACACATAAAGAGAAAATATTTCGGAAATTATAATGTCATTATTTATTTAAACTGTCAATGATGTGATCTTTAGCGATATTACTTAAGTTATTCTAAGCAAAACAAAATACGTTTAAGATTTTGCTAAATAGTGATCAACGATAATTATTAACATGGGCACTTAGGTTATATAAATGAAGTTTACTTGTTGAAATATAAATATCAGCTAGTAATTTTATGATATTAAACTAAAAATTTAGCACTTAGGTATTTTTTAATCTTTACAGATTTTTTTAATAAGATTAGGTAACTATCTGGCATTCATCAAAACCGTATGTCAAAAAATTATGCGCTGGTTGTAAATTTAAATTGGCCGCTATTTTCTATCCTTTATGTTTAGAAGCATCTCACGTTAATAAAATTTTGAAGTCTAAACCGCTTTACTTCGGCAACTCCTCCTAATTTTGAGGCAAGGTATATGACATCACTGATAAGAGAACACCGGCAACTGTCAAATTCAAATTTCCATGAAACTTTATAGACTGAAGAAGTGCCATGGTAGAAGTTCTACGCATTTTTTTTTGCCAAAACGCCTGATTTAGGGGTTACAGCCCTTCCAAAGTTTGCGCGAATTTTCATTTTTTAGGAATAACTCTAAAATTATAACATATATTTAAGAACTTTTAACATAGTTTGTAGCCATTGATTAGGAAAATAAAGAACTATACAGCCGAAGTGCTTTCAAAATATTATTCTACTATGCGAAAATGCATCATGGGAAAACCTAATTGATTCAGGCAGCCAACCAAACCAGACAACTATGTTATGTGTCTATAACTTACCGCAAGATGAATCAAAAGGGTCATAGTTAATGGCGGCATCTACCGAGTTCTATATTTCTCTAATCAATGTTTGCAGCAGATTACATCTTCGCAAAAAGCTAAGTACTCCATAACCTTATTTTTTATTTTTTTTAAATAATTTCTCTCTTCTTATTTCTATTTTCTATTTATATAGGGGAGGAGGTGAGGTGGGGGATCGAGTTCGGCACCATTCAGTGAGCTCCCTACATTATAACAAATCTTATTAAGATTTTTTTTTGATTTGATGTAGTGTTTTAGAGATATTCCGTTGTCCCAAGATAAAAAAACTCGCCCTGTATATGAAATAATAAAATATTGTCAGATGAATTTACTAAATGAAATCATTTATATTTTGTATATTTTTTAATAAAATATCATTCATCTTTCTAATACTATATCCTCAGAAAAATGCGTATACTACGAACAAATTTGGTGTACAAAATGCAAAATTTAAGATTTATATTTTTATTTATTTATTTAACGGGTCTGTGACTTCTTGCACGTAGACTATGAATTACTTCAGAACGCACATAGGGTAATATTCTAAACAATCATATTTCGTAGAAATGCATACATAATGCAACTCATATCAAGATTTATTAGATTTGTAATTAAATATGAACCTTTAAAAAGGCACGTAGACGTTTGGATATATACATATATCGACTAACTATAGAAAAATTCATACAAATGTCGCTCTTGACAGACATAAAGTGTCACTGAAGAACCTTGGAGAAGGCGAAACATCCTTCTCCAAGGTTCTTCAGTGTCACTTCGCTATATATACGCTATGTGCGATACATACAAATGCCGCTTTTCATATAAATAGAAATATTATAACAGTAACAATCAGATTATTTATTTTGTTTATTGTTAATAAGAAACTACTTTCTTCCACATAGCACTGGTTATGACAATTAGGTTTGTGAGATTTTTTTAAATTACTTTTCACATCAACTTTTTATTATATTCCTTATTTTCTTACATTTTTAATTTTTTCTTAGTCTGTATTTGGGGCCCCTATACGTGGCTCCTTTTCTTACTTCTACAATATCCTGCCCATGCAGCGTATTGAAGAAGTAATGATCGGTGAGAAAAGAAGGAAGAGCAATGCATCGCAACTTCTTTGTTTCATATGGTTTTCTAACCCGTAACAATTTTCATGTTATCTCCACACACATAGAATAGGTGAGTGTGGCAACTTTAGAAAAATAAAAAAAATGCAAGCTGTGTAATTGCAAGCTGCTAAAGTGCCAGGAAAATATCACATCAAGACGATCGATAACCAATGACAACCAACAATATAATATGTTCATTCAATTACGTCTTTGGATTGATGTATGGATGTATATAGTGGGTGGGTAGCACAAAATTGCTGTTCTTCGATCAATCCTTTAATTTTAAAAAAAATCACATAAAACTAGTTTTGACCTTGGTCATCTTCAGGTATGTTTGTAGTATCTGTTGAAACTAATGAAAATTGCCAAAATCAAAAGAGAATACTACGCAGTATTCTCTCAACCTCGAATTTATAACATCCCAAAATTTGGTGATAATAAATTTGCCCATTTTTATAATATAAAATACTTTATTATAACATCAAATGTTAAAAATGTTGACAATTTTCATTAGTTTCAACAGATACTACAAACATACCGAAGTTCGCCTAGGCCGAAACTAGTTGTATGTGATTTTTTGAAAATTAAAGGATTGATCGAAGAACAGCAATTTTGTGCTACCCACCCAAGGTTCCTTAACGTCTAAGGTTACCTCAACTCTATAATCTTACGCGATTAGCTGTCTCTGATGACGTCACGGCGAGCCCTTTCTTTGGCGCGGATATGAATTATTGGACTATTTTAGCAATGGTGCTTTAAATGTAACAAGTATTTGCTATTAAGGTTTATTTAGTTTAAAAACCTCGTTGTTCTTGCAAGTTGCTTTTACTGGAAACAACAAAAACATCATAACTGATATGCTTTATCTAATGCATACGCGGTTTTAATTATATCCATTAATAGATGCAATTTATTTCTGTTTACACTTGCGAGATTTTAAGGAAACGTGTAAAAGTATATTTTGACCGGGACTATATGTATGTATGTATGTATATAAATGGAAGGGTGATTGAACGGGACTAAATTAAAACTTCATTTTCTCTTAATAAAATAATGTCGGTATTGCTAAAAAGATGACATAAACGATTCCCAAGTCTGTATCAACATTATGCGCTTCCTCCTTATCTGTTCGTTTTAACTTCTTTTTGCAAGTTAAATTTAATAATTCTGCTTTCAAATTCCGTTCATAATCATCAGAAGCAAAATGGATTGAACAAACATATGATGTATCTGGATTAAATTTATCGCTACGACTACATTTATGAACCCAAGCTGGTCTCACACTTTTATTTTTCGGAAATTTATGATATCTTATGTCTTTTTGCAAACGTTTTGTTACCACCAAACTATTATTACACGTTGCCACAGCACAACGTCTACCTGGCATCGTTACTTAAACGAATTTTAACTAAAGAAAATGGTCAGACATATATGTCAGACCTATCAGACTGTCAACTCAAGGGCTCGCGATGACGTCACCTAACCCACTACACGCCTCACTCCCCCGCATCTATAAGCTCAGAGTTGAGACAACCTTGCTACCCACCCACTATATACAAATATAATATGTGTTGTTCACAATTGCATTATGTTGAATTCAACTCTTTCCCACAAAAACGAAACCGGTCCCGTTTTATTAACTGTATTGGCAAGATTTAAATGTGGGAAAGTTGCATTTAACACATTTAACATCATTGTTATAAACACTTCTTATGGGCGCCCAAAAGAAACTAAAATTGACTTGGGTTTCCAGCCACATGCGCGTGAAGGAAAATGAGGCGGTGGACGATCTAGCCATACGAGGTAGTCAAGGTCATTCGTTGGAATTCAGCATTACCAAATCGCAAATTAAGAAGTTCATCAAAAAAATAGGCAAAAAAGTTCTTAAAGGAACTTGTACTGGCGTACACGTAATAGCTTTCAGAGGTGATAGGTCTAATTAAGAAGGTAAAGTTAGATAGCGGTTTCTAGGACAAAGGAGATCACAATTAATCTGAAAAAGTCGCATTGCTATAGGTCCGTATTCCCACGCTGAATCTAATCTAATCTAAACACGTCTTGCGTATTGCCGTTCATTGGTTGCAGATTTTCTTGATGTGAAATCCTTTAGGTATAATGGACGTCACCTTTCCGTTTCTCACACATATACATAATTATTTGTCTGACCTGGGAGCAACAAACCGTGGCCAAATGCACAAATCGTTAGAGCAGACTGTGTTATTATGGTATTAGGCCCTTAACTTATTTACTGATAAATTCTTTTCTTATCACACGATACTCAATAATTTTGCAAGAGTCCGATGTCTAGCACGACATTTGCGCACTTAATGGGATGCAAACACACAAGACAGAATAGTATAGTATGGAAATATATTAGGTAAGTACAATGTATCACAGCGCAACAAACTTAGTTTCTCGTCCAGATTGGAAAATTAATTAAAAATAGAACAAAACACAGAGTATCAAGAACAGTAGCTTTACGCATTGTTTTACTGTGCGCAGATAACTAGTTTCAAGGTGGAACAGTGAACACCTACGATCCAACATACGTAGGACTTACACAATGACCCTATCGCATTCATTACAAGTGGTCGTTTGTTCATCACACGAACCGGGTTTTTGCATATGCTCTTCCAATCCTTGACGACTGTTAGAACGTTCACTAAGCGGTGTATTTGATCTTGGTGTCGTTGTATAACCTCCTATAGCGTGACTGTGAGTTGCATAAAAGTTTTGGCGGTTTACTGTTAATGCAAAAAAAAAAAACATGTTATGTCTCGGACGAGCACGCTAAAATAACAACCTTTGAAAAAATCTTATTCCGTGTTTTACATATAGTGCTCTGCCACACCTGGAAAGCTGAAATACACAACAAGAGTACTTACACAATAAGTCTTTCGCAATCGGCGCAAATATTTTGGCCTGGTGGTAAGGAAGGTGTAGATGAAGGTGGCTTAGTTTCCGGCGCTTGAACGTGTCTTAATCCTCCTACAGCTAGTGGTACGCTAACTACGCCCGCATCTGGCTCTATTATGTAGAATTATATATACAACGACAAAATACATGTTTACACAAATTATGATTTTACTGATGATACAGTGATATATGTAATAAATTCTATGTTCTACAAAATATCAACCCATTACTGTATTTTTGTCACTAAAATATTTGTGCAATATATCTGGAAATTAAGGTGAATAAGCTATTAATTTAAAACTAATTTGCAGCTTGGAATTCGGCGTTGTTGTTTAAATATGGTTGCCAAAAGCAAGAGGAAATATCAACCTCGATTGTTCATTTGTAAAAGAGTAATAGAAATATTCATTTATAGCAAAAAAACAATTTCTTACCTGGCAATTTATTTTTTTATTAAAAACTTTTTCTGGTCTCAGAGATATATTGTTAATTACAAACAAAAAGAACGCATTAATTATCATTATTATTAAATCCGTCTCTGGCAGTGTCTCTAATACAGCCATGTCGATATGCGCAGGGTAGTCTGCGACCACTGACATCAAGGTGCCGTCAGCATGCGACATATCTGTATAATCTGTGTTGCTGCTAAATGGAGCATCTTTGTCAATTACTAACTTGACTAATCAAACTCATCAGCCCAGATGTGAAAGTACGCTGAAAATAAGAGTTGAAGAATGCTCTACTTGATATTTGCAAAAATATAAACACAAAATAGAAAAATACCAGGTAAACCACATAATTCCGCATAATGTGAAAATGGCCCTATAAAATAATTAAGCAATGTTATGAGGGTTGATATTATTGTAGGTATGATAAAAGTAAATAATAATTTAGAAAACTTTCAACAAGGTAGCTTTCTATTTCATTGAAACCATTTAGGTAGTCGGATGTAGCTAATAAGCGACAGTGGCGGTTGGTGCATACGTCACAGTTGGGGTCAATCCAATGATTGAAGTACGTGTGCTATCGTCCGAAATATGAACATGTTACAAACTTATACGAAGAAATTAGATCATTGTAATGGCCTTTGTAAGACGTAAGCATCAACCGCCGGTGGTAGGTAATACTAGTTACTAAATTCGCCGGTCAGATCTAATGAATTTTGTACAAACTATGCATAATCTGCATTTTTGATTACTACTTGAAACCAAAAAAGGTAAGGTATATGATGTTGTATATTCGATGGTCAAAATAAGCCAACCATTTTCGATATCTACATCGGTAGAATGTGCCACCAGACAGGGCTCATGGTCTACTGGGTTTATATACCCACTTTCATAGTGGGTTTATAGACTTTTATTGCTCTTGCTAGTATGGTGATTCCTACAATAGACCATTACCCCGCTTGGTGGCATATTCTATCTGTTCTTTGTATTTAGGCATTTTTCTTTGATGTTTCATCTATATCGGTATATTAAAAAAATTATACAGTACCAGGCTCTTGATCCCTCGGTTCCTTATCTGCTTCATGGACCATCCGAAACACGGCGCTATTGGAAGCATCGTAATTTTTCTCATTTTTCTTAAAATTAACTCTGAAATGTAAAATAAAGAGTAAATATATATATATGGCTTACTACTGCATATAATATGATTGTCATGTTTTACATATTCTATGCTATTAGTAAATTCCAATATATTGAAAATAGATTTAGGTAAATGGATACGTATGCATGTTTCCCGTAGCCTCCCGTAGTTAGAAGAGTTTCCCTTGTTAGAAAAAACTAAATTCTGAATTTTTAGACTCCAAGATTCTCTTTCATTTTTAAATACTCTCAAGGTCGTACCACTTTCGGTTACACCGGAGGTCGCTATTAACTTCCTTTTTTTAAATGGAACACCATTTTAATTTTTGGATTTCTGAGAAAATTTCATGACGTGTTTTATCTGATTTCCCTATACCTATTTTCATTTGTTTCTTACATATCTCGATTATTTTTTATTTTTATTTAATTAAACTTATTTTAAAACTGTGCATTGGTTTATAAATTTAAATTTGCCGCTATTTTCCATCCTTTTTGTTTAGAAGTATCTCACTACACATATATCATTAATAAAATTTTGCAATGTAAACTGGTGACTTCCGCTACTTCTCCTAATGTTTGGAGACAAGGTATAGTATTCTAGACCTATACATAGCAGAGAGGAATTATTGAACGGTGTTCAGGATGTCTTTACAAACCTAAGTCCAGACGAACTTCGGAGGTCTGTCTCAGGAGGGGTATACGACAGTTATTGTTTGAAACAAAATGGCAGTCATGTAGAACGATTATTGTAATGACTTCCTTTACATTAATTTATTATTTCTGGTTATTATGTTCCAAGTTTTTTTATGTTTTTCATTACGTTCTAAATGTTGTTATGTTCCTATTTTGTTTTGGTGTTCTAATTAAAGTGAATTTCTGTCGTTTTAGTCATGTTGTTTCTGTTTCGAAAAAAAACGATGTTATAGTTTTTACCAAAAATTACCTCATAATAGAAAATATGGAATAACAAGAAAACCGTTGGAAATAGGTATAGGGAAAGGTATAGCGAATCGATGTAGAATTCAATTCTGCATACGATCAGTTCTTAGTATACAGTGTGTCACATTTGAAAAACCTTTTCCAACTTTGAAAATGATATAATTTGTCATCCAATTTTGGACAGCCTGTATGCGACAAATCAATTGTTAATGGGTATCCAAAGTACCATTCTTGTGCTTCCGTCTACCTCAGAAGCGCTTATCATGAGTTGAAAATGGGCAAAAAGCGCAGTATTGAAAATAAGTACATATTTTAAAGTTTTCAAAGTAATCAAAATATCTCAGAAACAACTGAAAATAGGTATAGTAAAACCAAATGGCATCACCTCGTTCAATTGGTGATTAGAATGAAGATTAGGTACAAACTTAAGATTGCAGATTACACATATAAATTCTGTGTGAGTAAACTTAAAAGTTTATTAGCAATGGGAAAATAAATCCTTAATTGTAATCTAATAGTTTTGAGTTTCTTTTCAATGGTTTCCAACGGGAAATCTGGATTGCGGAATGGGCTGGTTCGGGTTCGGCGAGATATAAGGTATTTCCTTTCGAAACAGGATTTTGTGCCTTTTCGGGGTTAAAATTTGATCTGCAGGACGGTGAGGATCCTTTGAATCTTCTCTGGGTCTCGCAGGTATATTTTAATATAGGGAATATTATCAGAATTCAATGATCTGAGATGTAATTGAGATCAGTCGAGTTCAAGTAGGTGAAAATATTTTAATTTGTTTTCTTCTATGGACTCTTCCTTTATTTAATTTTAAATTACAGGCTCGATAATAATTTGTTGATTTCTAATTCATTATTGTTTTAACAAAAGTGAGGTTCTCTTGTTATTATCTTCGTACCAACGCCTTCCTTCGAGTTTTCCGGTGCATCAATCAGATATCGGAACTCAAATCACGAGACCTGACAATTGAATATTCTTCGTGACCCTTGGATGTGCGGTGATGTCCATAAGTCAAAGGAATCAATTTATTGATGCAAAGCGAAACTATTTATTTTTAACTCTCCTTCTTTCTACATCCTTTTTACAATTATTTGTTACATTTTAATTAAAAAAAAAAACATTAATCAGTCGTATTTTTAAAACTTGAAAAAATGTGCGTTTATTTTTTATTCATCTTTTTATATGGTTCACGTGATCGTTTCTAGATGGCGCTCTACTTTTATATTCTTATTTCATTCATATCTATGTTGGATATGAATAAATATTCAAATGCAATTAAATAGTGTTCGTTCCATTCTGATTTGTAATTATCTGTAAACAGCTATATGTTTCAACTGAAACTGACCATCTTCAGGCTTTTATTATCAATTCTAATTTATATACTAATCAGGACTATTCTTTATCACATCGCAAACATTTTAGTGATCATTGTTAGATTTTTTAAATAATATGATTTAATGATCTAGTAAGCCTTTTTTAACATTGAGTAAAATCTTTTCTTTAAAAGACTTTATTGACTTTATTGCCTGTTGTTCTGTTTTCAGAGTTTATGTTTATTTGCTATGTAATGTTTTAAATTTTCCCAATACAATAATATCGTCAAAGTATTGCAAGTTGCCCAGGATAGACCTCTTAGTTCTCCAAAAGCCTTTCGAACGTTGCGGGAGCACACAACCCGAATGGCATCACGGTAATTACGAAAATCCCATTCCGAGCGTAAATGCGGTCTCTCCTTATCTTATGTGTCCACTTCAGGTCAAGAGTTGAAAATGTTTTACATCCGCCTAAGGTATCCAGAGTGTTGTTAATTCGGGACAAAGGACCATCCTTCTTGGTTACGTTATTTAGCTGATGATAATCTACGCAGAACCTGGTTGAACACTCCCTCTTCACGAGCACTACCGGAGAGGCCCATGGACTATTTGGAGGTTCAATCATGCCACTTGCTATATCTTGAATGATTTGCTCCGCTTTAGCTCGCTTCGCCAATGGTAGTCTTCTAGGTGGTTGGCGAATATTCTTAGGATTTCCAGTATCTATCTGGGGTTGTACCACATTGGTTCTGCCCTTCGTACTCTGGCCTCCTTTTTGGAAGAGGTCTTGATAGCGTCCGAGCATGACATGTTAACGAAGTTAATCAACCACTTAGGAAGCGGACCATAGACTGTGGTTGCGGTATTCACTTTATTGCTAATCGACGATATATTCAAACAGCTTCCCAAAGATGTGCATTTTTTCAGCTTCACTGGAAAGTTGTTGATGTTCATCAGTCGAATGGGCAACTTTATCGCAACCCTCGTCCGCCGACTGCTGTAGGTTCCAGCATTAAGACGGGTCATTTGAAACATCTTTATCCAAGCTTGCCTCCACAATGGCTGCACTGCGGCTCGTTATGGTTACATCTTCCACTAAAGCTACACACGCTAAAATATTCCTATTGTGGCTGAGGATAACTTCTTCATCATTAACTTTCAACGATCCAGCTTGTAAGTTCAACTTAAAGCTAAACTCAATATCTGCGATTATCACACGAAACTAGAATGCAGTGTCACCAATCCGGAAGTGAGCCATCGTCTTTGCGGCCATCTGACTTCTAAGCGTTTGAGGATCTCAGCCATCATCTTCCTAAAGTCATACGCTGGCTCTTGCCCTTCATAACTGTCTACAGTACGGACGCGAGCACGTCCCTTAACTGATTGCTTTACAGCTTCAAACTTCAGGATTTGAGCTAAGCTCTCATTTAACGTCCGCGGGCGAGCAAGCTTTACCGCCTGTTGGATTTCGCTATTGCGAAGGCCATCTAGAATTTGTTCCACCGCCGAACTCTCTCACACATCGTTCGATACCGTTGAATATGCGCTTTCTACCAAACGAACTATTTCGGATTCAAATTCTTGTAAGCTCTCGTTTGGCCTCTGGCAATTGTTCTTCAATGGTGAGCGATACGTTTTTATTTCCGAAGCGCATCTCCAAATACCTAAGGAGCTACTGATGGTTCTGTTGCTCCGATAGGGAAATAGCTTGGAGTTTTTCAAGGCATCGCCGCGCAGAGCCAAGGATAACATGGCTGCCTTGGTAATTTCCATCCAGCCGTATACCGTAGCTGTCGTTTCCACTAACGTTAAAGGCCGATTCACACTATCGGTCAGGTCACGGTCAGATCAAATATTGTAACATTCATATTGTTTTGTTAAATTCACATTGGGATGCACAGTCAAGTCACGGACAAACAATACAAAATGCATGTAAGAATATTTGATCTGAGCGTGGTCAGGTCACGCTCAGATAGCGCGAATCGGCCTTAAATAGCCTTCAATGGCATTTTCCCATAAAGGTCAGCAGCTCAGTTTACCCTTGAATAGTATCTACCTGCGAGTTCTAATTTCCCGACTTCCGTTTGGTTGTCATGTGTAATGTCGCAACTTTCAGGCTCCAATTTGGGTTGTGAATAAAATTGTTCTTTATTCATGATTTTGTTTTTAACTTCTATAGTTTATTTTACTTTTTATCTATTTTTGGAGTTTATTTTTTGTTATTAAACTTATTGGTCATTATACACCTAATATTTAATTTAACAATGTCGTAACGTTAATGAAAAATTTTACAATCTCAAAAATTATTAAAAAACGAATTAAAAATATAATTAGGTTGGGCCCTTCAACAAGTTATACAAAAAACGACTTAACGTATCTCATTTTTTGTACTATATGATGACGAATGCCTTAAAAAATTCAACATTTGGTTTTCATATTTGTGAATAAACCGATTTAAAAAATGATAAATTTCAAATACGGTCGGGAACCAATTTTTTTTAATTTTTGTATTCGAAAGAAAAGTTTCAAATTACTACGGGTTTACAGGTTTTTTGTTTGTGAGATTAGTATTTTTAAAAGAAAAAAAGTTTAAAAATGTATATTTTGAAAATTTCAGTCTATTGATAACATTATGAAAACATAGATAGAGTATAAAGTATCTTTCCCGCAAATCTAGATTTTAGGGATGTTATCTTTTTAAAAGCAACACGGACTATACACGTAATTCCAATCAAACACAATGTCACAATTGAAAAATTAACACATAACTGACAACGAAGACGCAGACACGGACTGTGCAATCGGCGAATGCCAAAGCGCTAACTATTTTTTTATTGGCTCAAAACGGAAGTTGTTACGTTGCACGAACATTTTTAAAAAATATACATTTTCAAACTTCTTTTCCTTCAAAAATACTAATCTCATACACGAAAAACCTGTACATTCATAGTAATTTGAAACTTTTCTTTCGAATGAAAAAATAAAAAAAAAACTTGGTTTTCGATCTTATTACCACATTGTTGAATTAAAGGTAAGCTGTAAATACGATTACCAGCAGATGTATCACGCTGATGAGATTAAGGAAAACCCCTTATAGCTAATAGCTCTCTTATCAAAACATATGTAATTTTTCAAACTTGGCGCTACATTTCCTAAGCACGGCTTAGTAGTAGTTCAATGTTTGGCCGTGGTTTGCCCTGGAGGCCGCGCATTTATAATCACGACGTCACGTGTTTCCAACTAAATGTACAGGGGCCTTATTCCGTAATTTTATAGGTATTTTTGACTTTTTGGTGCTGTTGTGTTGCTTATGCACTGTCCCTTTAAAACGAAATTTTCAACATCCATACTCGGATGACACGTGATCGCAAGTTGATATTAATAAATAGTTAATTTCTAATTTACATTATACATATGTTTGTTATTGATATAATGTTAAGTTAAGTTAGGTGTAAGTGTAGGCAGTTAGTAGCATGGATTTTTTTTCTCGTTAGTTTTCTGATCTTTAATAAATTAAATTCATATGCTTGTTAATTTCTTTCGTGATGTATCTCTTTGTTAGGCATGAGCAGGCAAGAACAAATACTATTCTGATTGTGCCTCACCAAGTGATTATACCCGATATTACCCACATATTTATTTTTTTGTATTTACGTATAAAAATGGGTTTATAGGGAATATTGGACTCAATAAAGTCAATTATTATTATTATTATTAATTTAGATTTTCACTTCTTAATTTCGCTACAGTAAGAAATTTTAAAATACATATTTTATGCTAATAATAATTAACCATATTCCTATATCCCAATAGCTGAAGGCACTTGACACACATATCGACTGTACACGACGTTTCAAACGTCAAAAGTGACGTCACTTTTCAAAAGCAACATCTTCGAATCTATCAAAAATAAGTGCATCAAAAGTGACACGATCGTATTGAAATGTGCACTTTCACAAAGTTAGTGCCAGTTAGTGTACATCGAAAATTTGACATTTTGACACTACACTGTAAAGGTGTATCCACACGCTCGGAGTTCGCCGAACTCCGAATGTTCGGCAACTACCGAATCTGTGGACGCGACCGTCCACACGATTCGGGGTTTGCCGAACTCCGAGCAGATACGGAAAAAGCCGAACGTGTCGGTATGAGAGTTTAGTGTGGTAGCATTGAGTGATTGCATGAATTAGGTTGGTGTTGGTAAAGAAATGACTGACTTGAAGAAGTGACTGGTTATAAACCATTGCTGTCACTGCATAACTGAAACTCTTTTTTGGTTTCGCGGGAAACCCGGCAAATCATAAATATTTGAAGTTCTGTCATTTTGTTGAGCATGACAGAAACTCAATATAATCACGACACAGTAATCATCTTTAGGTTAATGAAAATATTGACAACTGCAAGTACTTATGCTATTATTTAATTTCTGTTATTTTTCCAGTTTAGCGATGATAAATGTATAGGAAATATACAATGGCGAACAAACTCGAGAACCAAAAAAGTAGTTTTATTGACCCTTCTATAATTGTTATGACCAACGTGATTGTTATCATTGAAACGTTCGTCGTTAAAATTATAGGTGAATCAAAGAAATATTTTTTGCTCAAATTTCTTCGCCATTTTTTATCCAATTATCTACGAGCATCATACACCTGTATGAGTAAATATTTACAATGAGGCGAATAATGTTTGCACAAAAGCGTCCACTGGGATGTATGGATTCTTTATCGCTTCAAATTGAGGGCCGTGAGGAGGAGGGTGGTTTCTTTTAAATGATTATATATTAATAAATATCATCTAATTTTTTAATTTATTTGCCTCTTTATAGACAAAAAATCATATACGCATTTAAACCAGACCATCACATTACAATATACATTTCGACCCTCTTTAGTAAAATTCAAGAAATTTGATGAATTATGAAAAGAGTGGTAAGCTTTTTAATATTTAGGATAACATTGCAATTATTTAATTACTTTATCTCAACATTAGTTTTCAAGATTAATTTTTTATAAAAACTTAAGATCTTTAATTTACTTGAAACACATCAATTTAATGTAATAATGAATACTAAAATTACACTCATATGAATGTCAAAAAAAACGTTGAATTGTTTATTATCTTGGCAAGCTGTCAATTCATCATACGACATAGATAGTTTTCAGTAATTAAATTGTATCTGTTACCTCCGCTGTCATTATAACAGTATTAAAAACTGTAGGTATGAACTAGTAAGAGACGAGCTCACATAAGACAGCTGTCAACAGCTTTCCCTCTCACTCTAACTACCTTCGCGAATTGTGGACGGGTGCACGAACTCCGTCTAGCCGAACATTCGCACACGTTGACGCGCGCCATTTTCCAATGCAGATCGGAATAGGCAAACAGTTTGCCGACTAGTTCGGCCGAACTTCGAACTGCCCGTCCACACGGCTAGGAAGTTTCGCCAAACTAGTGCTCGGAGTTTCGGCGAACTCCGAGCGTGTGGATGCACCTTTACACTAACACTGTGGGTATGTGGTGGGAGTAAGAAACTACACCGCCATAAAAATTCCGCCCTCGTACGGATATTAATCGAAATAGTATATTATACATATAACGAGACGGAAGCAACAAACAAATGGGTGGGAGTGGGAGATCAGTACGAGAGGTTAGCCATGCGTTAGCTGAGTGCAAAAACCCCAGCAGTGCGTTAGTCACTTTCCGGCGAGTTATAGACGTTATTTTTCCTACGACTATAAATACATAAAAAAAATTATTAATATATTAGTTTGCAGCTTGTGATATTATTTTGATCTGTATTAAAAACGACAGCTGTGTCAGTAATATTAGACGGTGTGTATTTGAAAGGCAAATAGATTTTAATAAAACGTTATCATAACAAATACGTTTGTTATATTAACGCATGGATGCGCGATATTCCCTACTTTCGGAGCAGATTGATTATAGCTCCTGAATTTGAAGAAAAAAATGAGAGATCTATCTTTGGATGTTATCTACTATCTACTAATGTCGCTAAGCGAAAATCAAAACGCAAATGCAGTTTGTAAGGTACTCCAAAAAAAAATAAATTATACTTAAGCAGAATAGAAAATACGTAGCGTGGGGACAGAAACCCACTTTTTGCTAGCGCTATGCTCAAGAAACAAGGGAATTGTTTATCGAAGGTCGCTAAGGAAACATCACATAGTTAAGTACTGTTACGATTTCTATCAATGACACGAGCCAATGAAGTGATCTCAACAGAACTTGATGAGAAGTAACCAAAAATGAAAAAAAAGAAAAAAACAAGAAGAAAAAATAATAGCTAAGCTGTATATTCTTCTATAAAGTAATGTAATAGGGGTCATTATATAAAATTACTTACCCTAATACTCCAGTCGACAAAACTTCTGCCTGAGCTGATAAAGTTTCCGCTATGCTCTGTTCAGAATACAATCCTAGTGGTGAGTTGTATTGCTTATTTACTAATTTTGGTCCGCCGTTTACAGCACCGTTTAACTAAAATTAGTGAGAAGTTCAGTTGTAGAAATATAAGTAATTGTGTAAAGTTACTTACTTGTGGACTAAACGGTTTAGCAGACAAATTATGCCCAGTGCCAATAGAACCAATTGATGTTGCGGTTTCGCAGCTAATGAAGTTTTAGTGACTGGTGAAAAACTAGTAGGAGTAGCTGCTTTTGGCAAAGGTGTTACGGAAGGCTTCCACGTTGATGTTCCTCCTCTAAATACAAACAATGACAAATGTTACTGGCATCAGATCAATAAATTATTGGCCCTATATCGATATACCTTTGAACAGTTATTTCAAATGAAGGTCCCGCACGAATAATAACATCTTGGGCATCTTTATGCCGCAAATTATATACATCCGTCCCATTTATTTTAACAAGAGAGTCGCCAACTACTAAACCAGCTTTCTCAGCAGGGGAACCAAGGTTTACCTAAAAAACAGAAACGAATATAATATTATGTATACAAAAATAATATGTTAAGCATGCTTTCAAATACAAAAAAAAAGAAACGTTAACACAATGGATAATTGTTTTTGTGACGAAGAAGCACATATTATGTAATTAAAGTAACTAGTAATTAGTTGCTCACAGCCTGTACATATATATGCATATATATTTTGCAAATAGTTTTATATCTTGATAGGAGGGCGTAAAAATTAAATGAAACAACTTCATAAAGTTTTGCCTTTATTTACTGATCCTGCAAACGTATCGGCAATATATACATTGCTTTTCTTAATCCTTAAACCATTAATTTCTATAAAACTTAAAATTCATCCTGATAATATTATTAATGAAATTTAATTTACAATGGCGGTCATCACTCAAAAGTCAAAATCTCTTCTGAAATGTCTGTGTTCTGGCATCCTGCTTACATGCCCTAACCACCTCGTTGCTATTCAAGTGCCTACTTCAACCTCCTGTTACATTTATATATACTTCCTTTCTGCCGATTTTTGCGTTCATATTTCTCATTAACATTTTTACATCGTCCGATATCACCCTAATCTCATACTAGAGCTGCAGAAAGGAGTGCTATGGCAGTAGCGTCGGGCTCGGGACTAGAAATCTATAATATGGTACATCACCTTAACGCATTTAACGGGTGCTGATTGCTATTAATATGTGTTTTACACACATAAACACTGTACGGTAAAATTGTGATATTACAAACAATACATTTAATAATAGTGCAAATGTTTTCTAATGTCGGAAATCGGTTAAGAAATTTATTAACCCTCGTCGAACATAATAAAGTACGCCATCGATTTTTCATTATCAGTCCAGGCTGGAGTTCATACATATACTAAAACCGTACTACCGTGTTTAAGGAGACAGGTATTTTTTTGGAAGCACTTTTTCAACTTTTTATAATAAAAACTCTACACTCGCTCAAATTAAATTAGTAAACATCCAGAGAGCCATTTGAACTTTGAGAAGAATAGAGAAAACTGTATTATCTATATAGAGCAATATAACAAAAGCAGTACCTATATAGCAAAAATTCAGATACGACCATTATCCTTAACACGACAGCGTACGCGTATGAATCCCGACTCCGACCGTTTTCAAAATACGTATATACGTATTGCTGTGACATGTCTCCCCGGTTGTTTGAATTCTATGCTGTTAATTTTCCAAGTTCAGGTTTTGGCTTTGCCGCGCGCAAATTCTCACTTATGTTAATTTTTACATTTTTCTTTGAATGTAGTAGTTTTGTTGGATGTTTACTTAATTGTTCAGTTAGTTAGTTTATTTTTCTTTGTTTATAAGTTTAGCATTAGTTTATCTTGTTTAAGTCCTTCTTATAAGGCGTTTTCTTTGATTGTTGCGGCCGATGCAGAGCGCGCGCATCAGCTGTTTTGTATATACGCGGTGCGTGAGGCCACGTTAGGGCAGAGTCTGAATAGTGGCACGAGTGAGTACATGTAAATTTTGAGCTCTTTCATTTTCCCCATTTTACGATTTTTCAATTGTTAAGATTTGTTTCGGATTATTTTAATTTTTGATCATTATTCAGACGTCTCCTCTTCTTAATTGTGCACAATTTATGTAAGGTTTTTTTTAATAATATTCGTTTTAGAAGTAATCGCGTTTAGAGTTTAAATTTTCCGTTTTTTTTTAGTAGTTATAATTTAATTTTAATTTTATCACCTCGGGGTAGGTGAAGTGAAGCTGTGAGCTTGTTTTATATTTCATTTTTAATTTTGGTTCTTTCTTTACGTGATTTGAATTAAATTTTTAGTTTGCTTTGAATTTTTGAAACCACGTGGATTTTTTTTGTGGTATTGAAATTCCTTCTAGAACGAATTCACCATTTTGTTTGCTGAAGGATTTGTATTGTCCTTCTTAAATTTTAGATTCACGCAGGGTTTGTTTTAATCCAGGACCTTCAGTCCATGGTTTTTTTTACCCCTGTTAATTGTTATCAAATGTTTTTTTTTTTTTCTTTTTCAATAAAAGTTTATGATTTTAAATATCACCTTAAATAGTTCTTTTATTTTTAAATCTGCCATTTCAATTTTTGGGGATTTTAAAGAAAGTAAATTTTTGCAAAAGCCCACTATTAATTTTTAAAAATTTACTCTGAGATTTAAGAATCTCTGGCGCCCTTTTAAATTCATTTTGCTGAGCTAGCTAAATTAATTTTGTCATTTTTAATTTCTCTTTACTTATATGCTTGGACCATCAGTTCACAGCAGTATATACGGCGATGATACCATCGCCGCCAATGAGTGCGCACTCGTTTCTGCAGGTTTATTTCGTGCCCGCTGTTGTTTTTTACCTTTGTATTGAATCAACTCGCAAATATTGGGTTTAATTACTCGACACATGTCTGCACGTCACTGCACACAAAACAGAACTGATCAAAAAGGTAAAAAATTTAAAACGATATATCGAAATGTTTAAATACAAAATTTAGTGTAACTAGGATATTGCTGAGTGTGTCACTTTAAATTGTGGGAGTGACCTCCGAGACGACCATCTTTAGTCATAGATAAGAAAGGAATGGAATCATTTTAAATTTCTAACAGTTATACCGTAGAAATATTTTTTCTGCGAATTGATATAAAAATGTTTAGTAAAAAAGTAAATAATTGCTTTGAGAAAAAAAATTCATTGGAGTTGCTTTTTTTTCAGTGTTTCACTGGTAGGAAACTTCTCTATAACTCGTAAACAGTGATAAGAACAAAAGTCTATACAAATTGTTCTAGGATTGTAAGTGGTCCAGAATGTAAAATTATAGTCAATTACCTATATAGAATGTTTGGTAACCTGAGTACAGTCTTCAATGTTGTTCTCTTAAATACATTGCATAAATAGAATTTTAAAGAAATATAATGTAATTATGTATAATATATAAATTACACGGTCCGTAGAAACTAGAAGAAATCGACAGAGGAAGTTTCAAAAAAATGCTTCCAAGTTTTTAAAACTATAGTAAATGCCATACTATTTTAGCTGTCGTCTTATTTTTGTGATTAAGTAATTTTATGGCATACGCAAAAGTGTTAACCGACATCGGCAAATATATTAACAAATAATCGATAACTCCAAAGTTTGAAACCGTATCGAATATTTTCAAATGCTGTCACAAATAGCGATCAAATTGGTCAACGAATCCTTTCAAGCATGTAGCTACAAGTTGGTAGCTGTTAGTAGATCCATCACGTATTGATTTGTTGTACTCCCAAGACTTGAATTCTCTTTTTTTAGGTGTTTAGAAACTTCTAGAATAGAATCTATTATGGAAATAGTTTAGTTCTATCGTATAAAGCAGCCTTTGGTACTAAACTCGTTAATTTCCGAGATAGCTTTGATTTTCTAAAAATTAAGTCACGTCATTTCAGAAAGGCGGTTCTAATTTAGTAAAAATTTATAATAATATGTAATCTTAATACAGATCTACTTTCATTTAAAAAAAATGCTTATAGTTGTACTTCATATTTTATTTTCTTATTTATTCTTATTTAAGGATAGGGGTCATTCTATATCAACTGGAACACTTAAAAAATTGATGTGTTGGATTCTTTTTATATTTTAAATTTGAAGTCTTTGCCTAAAATTAGGAGACCCGTATTTTTTCCTAAAGCTCTACAGTATCTATTTACAAAGATATTTGCGAACAAAGTTTGCAAAATCACTAAAATAACAGCAGAAGTCATATTGTTTGGTTATGTATAAATTAAAAGATTAAAACAAAATACGTATAAATCATGGTGTATTCTAAAATTCAAGTTATATGTTTTCCTTTAATAGTGCCTAAATTAGATAGTAATTAATTATGACCCCCTTTTTCTCCTGTTAAATAAAATAATGTCTTTTTACTTGATGTTTACCGCAAATTAAAATTTTTGGAAAAATATCATAATATTCTATTTAAAATATGTTCTTCAAGAATAGAAGTATTAGAAAATGGAGAACCTACGGGTATTCTATAGAAAAATATATTCACACAGTACTATACGTTACATTACGATATATCATAATGTAACGTAGAGAATTGTACGTTCTGATATTGATGATCTGAATAACAGATTAATAACAAATTATCTAAGCGAGTTATTGTAAACACTTTTTATGAAGTTTGTAAAAATAATATTAAATCTAGCATTGTATTGTTAGTGAAAAAGGAGATAGTAAGACAATACTTATTTGATAACTAAAATCTAATTTTCGCTTATTTTCTATTCATGCTTATTTTTATATCGAAGCATCAGATGATGTAAACTATAAATTACAGTGGCAGAACTCTCGTAAACAATGTCAAAAAAAAACAATGAAAAAAGTTTTAAAAGTCAATAATCAAATAAAATAACAAACATGCATCCTAAAGAAGCCTAACAATAGTAAATACAGTACCTATTCATCGGTAAATATATTATTGAAAAAAATATTCATATTCATAAAATTTCATGCGACAGTAATAATCGTCAGCTAAAAGTTCTTGGGTATGTGCTAATTTTGTGCGATCGATATTTAATCTTAAAGGTAAAAGGTTAAAAACAGTTGCAATAACTCCAACTTCCTCAGTTTCGTGAGGAATTTGTCTACATGTCATACTAGGATTTTATTCAATTAATGCACAAACTTATTTCGGAATTACTGATATTTTTCGCTAAAACATTTTCATTTTTGTTATTTACTAATGTAAATGTTGTTTCCATTAGGCATTACACATATCATCTATAACAGCCCGTTCACATGATACTGCGTTTTTAACGAGTCATAATTAATCACGATACGTCAAAAACGCATATGATGTTCACACGACGTTTGGTTTGAACCGGGGTCGTGATTTTATACTGTTAATCAAAACGAATGTGATGTTCACATGAAGAGTTCTGCCCTGCTCTCCGCACACGTCGGAAGACGAACCGTAAAAAAAGACGATCTCAGAAAAAAATCACTAGTGTGAACTCGTTCAAATATCTCAATATGTTTTCAAGACGGATCTATCTTTCGCATTCGTGATTTGTTGACAAAACCGAATGTCGCGTTCGGATGGATTCTTCATTTTTCACGATTCGTTATGTCGTTGGGACGTATGAACACACTCATAGGAGTTCACGCACAACTAAAAAAAAAAAACGATTCGTTACAAATCACGATACCTAAAAAAAAGACGAATCGTCGCCGTGTGAACGAGCTGTAAAGCTTTACACATTAATATCCCGGCGCACTTCGTGCAGTACCCCGGCACGTTAGCTTCTCCCACTCTTTGTAGAAGGCCTGTATATCTAGTCGGCGTTGAATGAATGCTATATTGCATTGATTTAAATTGAAAAGATCGATGTGGGTTGTATGTAATATATGCTATTGTAGTAGTTAGACAAGGGTAGAGAATTGCGGTGAGTGCTTGCAGTGATAGCATACGGATTGGAGATGGTATATCGAAGCTTATATCTGACATACAATTGTCCATCAGAATAGCATACATATTTCTCGACTTTGTTAACTCATAGGAATTGTATTATTCATCCTTCTTTTAACATATTACGGCAATCGACAGTTCGAAAGTGCGTTCTTGGTATACAGTATATTAATTAACTCCTCCCTCAAAAACTGCGTTTTGTATAAGTTACTTAAGAGTGAATGATATCAGCTGACGTCCTCCATAGTCGCTGGCCACACTTCTCCACGCTTCGTTTGAATATATAAAACTCCTACTAGTGCCGACATAGAAAAACGTATGCGATCGGTATTATTCAGCATAGTATGTACGTATCTATATTCAACGAAACATACGCATAGAGATAATTAAAGATTTGGCAACCGCGGGCAGTGTAAAATCTGAAGGATTTATTTTTCACGGTGAAATAGGTGATGGTATACGTATTTTGATGAAGATTTAACCTAAAGTCACTGCGCCGGTTAAAAAAATTGTTATAAATTTTACTTATTATGTTATAAAGTTTTACTAATTTGCTAGAAGTAAAATTATAGGAAAAAATTCTACAAGGAGAATACTCTATTTCAGTATTTATGACAATTATTACATATATCTCTTAATCAATATTTTAGTCATACTTATGCCAGGATCATTTATAAAGTTGTTTTGATAGCCTAAAATCGCAGAAAAGAGCATTAAAGCACTTTATTTACATATTTATAAAAAAAGGGTTGATTTAACTCTCAATCGCTCTCAATCATTTATTCATTTCAGCGAAACAACTTTGAATTGAAGTTATTGGACAAATTTTAGCTCACAAGGGAACACCGGCGGGTGTCCCCTCCGATTTCGATGAAACTTAACAGATCGAAAGAGTACCTTAAAATAAAAGACACGTATTTTTTTCTATCGGCGTATCCGCATGATTTTGGGGTACAGCCCCCTCCAAAGTTTGGACGATTTTTCAATTTTTGCAAATATTTCCTAAATTATAACAAATATTCAAATTTCTTCTTAACATAATTTGCAGCATATTGCATGGCCCTAAGGGTGGCGTCGTCCGTATTCGCAAAGTTAATAACGGGAGACGGGGTACCCCGTACCCCCCCCCATTTTTTACATTTTTTCTTTTTCTTATTCATCAAAAGAAGACCGATTTTACATAGAATACGATGATGTATAACAAGTTTAGAAAATTAATAATTGTAAAAGTAGGAAAATAATAAATAAAGCTTCAAAATTAATAAACTTGTCTATTGTATAAATCAAATGAACTATAACAGAAATAAGTTTTTATCCTTGACATAATTCCCACCATAATACATGGTCTCAAGATAGATATCTTCATAAAAAGCTAATAACGGGGACGGGGTACCCCATACCCCCGATTTTTTTTAATAATAAGTTTATTCATTATTCATCAAAAAAAGATCGCTTTTACATAGAAAACGGTGATGTATAATAAATTTAGAAAATTAATAATAGTAATAATAACTCAAAATAAATATATGTACGTGTCTATTGTGATGAATTTGATATGCACTTATCTACGCATACGTGAGTTTAATTAATTATTCAGTCACTTCAGGTATAATTGGTAATTTGCATTATAAATTTAACGCCATAAGGGATCTGGTGATTAATCATATTATTATATAGATAAAGATGCGCAGTCTACACCCTTGTGTAGCATTTGCAATAAACCAGCTATTGTGCGGTGTTAATGGTGCAAACAAAATCTGTGTTTTAAACACTTTTACACAGACTATCACTACTGTAATACTTACATAGCTTAATTACTGTATGTATATTAATCTTGTTCGCTATTGCAATACATATATACCAATTATCGCATTACAGTATGTCATGTATTTAAACATTTATAAGCATTATAATGTTTTTCTAATTCTGTTTCTATTGTTTTCGAAATGTTATAATCGTTACAAACACATTAGTTATATTTATGCTCCATTGAATACTTACATTGTACACCTACATTGCACGAAAAACTTGAAATAAATTAAAAAATATATATGTATGTATTTAATCCTTCGTCCTGTGTAGCAAATTCGTTTGCTTGTCGAGTAGATACAATTCTAAATTTAGAAATACTTAAGTAAGGAAAGCAGCGAAGTAACGATAACAAATAATTGTTGTTAATGTACTATATTATTATTATTATTACAATTATTTTTATTATTAATCCTCCAAATTTATTACCATTCTTTTCTATGTACAAGCGATCTTTTTTTTTTTGATGAAAGAATGAATAAACTTATTATTAACAAAATGCGGGGTATGGGTACCCCGTCCCCGTCATTAGCTTTTTATGAAGATATCTACCTTGAGACCATGTATGTTAAAGATAAAAACTTATTTCTGTTATAGTTCATTTGATTTATATCAATAGACAAGTTTATTAATTTGAAGTTTATTATTATTTTTCTATTTTTACAATTATTAATTTTCTAAACTTGTTATACATCATCGTATTCTATGTAAAATCGGCCTTCTTTTATGATAAGAAAAAGAAAAAATGTAAAAAAAATGGGGGGTACGGGTACCCCGTCCCCCGTTATTAACTTTTTGCGAATACGGACGACGCCACCCTTAGGCCATGCAATATGCTGCAAATTATGTTAAGAAGAAAAATTTAATATTTGTTATAATTTAGGAATATTTGCAAAATTAAAATCGTGTCCAAACTTTGGAGGGGCTGTATCCCAACAATCGTACGGATACGCCGATAAAAAAAAAAATAAATACGTGTCTCTTATTTTAAGGTACTCTTTCGATCTGTTAAGTTTCATCGAAATCGGAGGGGGACACCGCCGGTGTTCCCTTGTCAGTGCAAATAAAAAGAAAAACGATAGATCTATTCACATTTGTTGTCGTTGCACACACGCATCACAGTTAATCACGGTAGCACGAAGTTACACTTTTTCTTAGTCATTGTTTAGCTTTGTTCTTATACGTGAGGTCGTAAATGTCCCCCCCCTGATACTTTGAATGTATGGATAGAGCACATGAAACAAAAACCAGTGAAATTAGAGATAATTTTGATTTTGCCTCTAAGGATCGCACATGCTTCTGATGTCAATAGGGCTAGCATCTTTAAATTTTAATAGGAAGTTTTTCATTTAGAAGCTCATTTGGAAGATATTTCTATACTTTGTATGTCAATGCAAACAGTTTACGATTCGAAATTTTTACCAACTATCCAGATTATAATGAGTACATACTTACTTTTTCTATACCCTCGTATAAATATGTGGTTTTATGTACTTAGAAACATTGCTGTCAAATAGACATATTTTACAATATGATGTTTGCAAAATTTAGCAAAGTGTCTTATCTCAGTGTATGTTCATGGGTGGGTGTCTATTTACGATAGTGAATTACAGGTTCGTACACTCTATCCAAAAAGCAATACAGCTATCGAAAAGTAACGTATGTCTCCAATTATTAATCTTGGATAATTGTAAGAATTCGAAATCGTAAAACTGTTCATGCCATAAAAGTAAAGACAATCTTCCAAATGACTTCTAAATGAAATTACTTCCTATTAAAATTTTAAAATAGCTACCCCTCTTTTCATCAACCATGGGATCTCTATAGGCAAAAATTCACAATATCTCTAATTTCACCTTGGTTTTTGTTCAGCTCTATCTCAACATTCAAAGGTTATCAGGGGGGGGGGACCATTTACGACCTCACTGTATAAATTGACGAACATACTAGAACTTGCAGTTTTTTTAATTTTTTTTTTAAAACAACCACTATTTGGAGCAAGTAATACCGTAAAATCGAAGGATGCAATACATTAGAGCACACTTCTGCAATACATCCATTTACTATAAATTTTGGAAATAGCACAAACATAAAAACAATATTTATCTATCTTTTGGTTGAACTCGTTGATACGTATCGCAATAGGTATAAAACCAATACTAATCATTTCACTAGCCATGAGTAAATACACGCGAACGTAGCTCGTAACAGTGGCAGCATTTCACAACGAAATTTTTTTCTTGATTTTATAGACGGTTTAGTACGTCTATTTCTTTTTATTTCTTCAGAAATGTTTAAAAAATTACTGCCAAAGAGAAACAATTTCTTTGTCATTTTTTTTTAATTGTGTAATGCGAACACTCTTACTCACCTTTACTAAATAGAATTAAATCTCAAAAATCTTATTGTTTATTATGAAGTTTATTTACTAAGATTATATATACGACGTGAATAACGAAAAATTTATGAAAATCATAATAACTTCTATTTTTCGAAGATATTGAAGAAATAAGATATTCCTGATAAAAATCAAAGTAGTACTTCTTAATAGGAAATAAAATTTACTGAATTTTGCATTGTAATGACAAACATTTAGCATTTAAAGTAGAACTATAAGCACTTCTTAAAGTATAAGTAGATCTGTACTACGATATTTCAAAATTTGATTCACTTATTCTAAGTGGTAATTATTACATTCGCTTTTGTCAGACAATGTAAGTGATAAATTTTTTTAAATCAAAGATATCTGCAAAATTAACGAATTTAGTGAAAAGGTATTTAATTTTTTTGTTTTATAAACTTTCTGGAACCTTTAAAACTCATATAATGTAGAGTACTGTTTATCGAACGGTGTCCAAACATTTGTTAGGACAAATCTTACAACAATGTGTAAGAGTGGTTTTCGTATTTGTCACTGTGGAGGAAGTCCTGCGTAGCGAATAACTGATTACGAGTATTGATGTGATCTAGAACAGATATAATGATTAATTTGGTTAGCATGTAACTGATGGTGGCACAAATAAATTTGTGTATAGTTAAATGTTATTTGGATGAATGTGTTGCCTAAAATGCAAAGTGCGCAATTCTTCTACATACGTGCGGAGAGGTCGAATTGGCAATGAAAATGACTCATCTAGCGCTAAAAAGGTCAATGAAAAAATAAAGTGAGTACACAGATAAAAATTTCTCGGAGAAGAAGAGGACGTGGCGGATTTTATTTATACATATCTAGTTCATCCCTGAGCAGCTAAAATAGTTTTAACAGCACAAGAGATACAGTTTCTTATGTGCACTTGAATTTTAACTGTTGTTGTAGTTAATAATTTGTTGTAATCATTATTTCGTAGTTAATATTACGAGTTGTTAAATTTTTTGTAGCTCGAGCTGCGCGGTAAGAATTTATGGTGGTTATATTTTCACCTTAGGAGGATATTTTTAATAGTGACCGATAGTGTATCCGTCGGTTGCCTATTTTTTGCAAATTCAATTTTCGAAATTACGCAAAAAAAAATTAAAATATCTAGGCTACTCAATTGACAACGTTATAAAAACATGGTAGCGATAAATATTGAAGAAATGGCGCACAGCAATTAAACAAACAAATAATCGCTAACCAACCTAATTAAGGAACAGTATGCCAATAATCTAATAAACTTACTTGGTGTAGCGTTCGCGTGTATTTAGTTATTGCTAATGAAATGAATCGAGTTGGTTTTATATCTATTGCGTGTGTCAAAGAATTCAAACCAAAGATAAACATTGTTTTATTCTCTACTTTTCAAAATATGTAAATGGATGGGTGCATATGTGATTGCAGAAGCATGTTGTAATGTATGGCCTTCTTTGATTTTGTCGTCGTATAGTTGCGGCCGAATATGTATAATCTGCTGTGGTCTGGCACCCCCGGATTTCGAAAATTCAAATTTTATTGTTTATTCATCCCAACTTCTTAATCAAATGCTACGCAAGAGCTTCCACAATCAGTATTTATTTTATTTTTAAATAACGTTTTTTAATTGAATTATTTGATTGTTGAAATATTAAATGTTAGGTTTTAAATAAATTTATTCAGTTGTACATTCTTGCGTTCACAGTATGTTATGTCAATGACATTCTAGAATTTTCTTTGCGATTCGGCGCTCGAACTGCACCATGAATTTTTATCTGTATGCGATGTTTAACTCTAGCGCTCAGTTACTTGATTGTTAGGGGCCGAGAAAGTTTTAATCATGTAAATTTTATTATGCTGCATTTTGATATTCATTTTATATTAAAATTTGTTCGTTAAATTGAAATTATCTATCCTTCAAGGAACTCTTTAAATAATAATGGTTATTGTAATTTTTTGTGTACGCAGTTAGTTATAAATAGATCTGTTACTTATAATTGTTTAGGAAGGGCTGTGTTTTTGTGTAAAGAGTTTAAATTTTCCGTTTATTAGTTTTCTTAGTTAATCACCTCGGGTTAGGTGAAAAGAAGCATTGTGCTTGTGATTAAATTTCAATTTTTATATACTTGTTTTGTCCACGTTTAAATTAATTTAGGTTGTTTTAAATTTTGTAACCACGTGGATTTTTTGTGAAATAGGATTTTCTTCTAGAACAAATTTACCTCTTTGCTTTGTTAAAGGATTTGAATTGTCCTTTAGTAAATTAGACTCAAGCAGGTTTTGATTTTGGCCAGGACTCTCAGTCCAAGGTTTGATTTTTCCTGTGTTAATTGTAATTAAATGTTTTTTTTTCTTTTTTTTTATAAAAATAAAATGAATGATTGTTAACGTCATTTTAAATTTCTGTTCTTTTATTTTTGAATCAACCATTTCAATTGTTAGAGTAATTAAAGTAAGTCAAAATTTTCAAACGCCCACATTTTACTTTTCATGATAGGTTTTATTGTGAGGGTAACCCTGAAGTTAAGTATTCTTTTGCGCCCTTTATTTTTATCCACTGAGCTAGTTAATTTTAATTTTTCTTTTTTTTTCAAATTCATTTTGCATTTATGCTGGTACCATCAGTACACAGCAATACGTAAAGTTAAAGTTTTCATATCGAAAGCACCTGTCAGATAACCTTTTACTGGACGCTGCATTCATTAAGTGTGCTCATTTATTGTAAGGAAATATATTGGGTACAAGGTAGGGGTTAGTTTGCAAAAGTTTAAGAAAAGCATCTAGTTCTTTCGTGTTTGTTGATTTATATAAGCCAAGAACCGAATCTAAACTATGAACTAAAGAAAGTGCAACTGTGATTAGGTGGTTTGCGTGTCTGTAATGATAACAAAATGTAAAGTTCATGTTTATTTTTATGTTTTTTCTTTATATAAGATCGCTTAAAAGTTATCACACATTAGCCCACAGCATAGCAAGTGCCCAGTATTCTAGCACAGCACGGCCCAACGTGATGCATTGTTTTAATGCTATTCGTTTTTGATGGGGCGCACCGTGCTGTACTGTGACGGACTAAGATGCGATAATCTTAAAGCAGAACGCGGTCGACTTGGAAAAGAGCAATCGGCAGTTTTTGCAATACGTGAAATTAAATGAAGGACCGTACATTGGTTCGGATTGGATCGCATCGGAAAATGCCGAACCAGTGCGCAGTTTTTCATTTCACTTCACATGTAGCAAAAACTGCCGATTGCTCGTTTACGAGTCAACCGAGCTGAGTCGATTCAGTGCACGTTCTGCTTACCCCGTCAAGAAGTTCTTGGAACCTAACGTAGTACTTCGATACTTCCTTTTCTTCTTTTTGACTAAGTTTCGTAATTTTTGTGATCAAGGATACAGATTGATTTAATACGGGATGTTTGAAAATATATAGAAGTTCAGTGTTTCTGCTGATGATGATAGCTTTGCTATTGAAACGTACGTCCAGTTTAGTGCAGTTTGTGGTGAAGGGTCTAGGAGAAGTTTGTAGTAATGATCAAATAGTTTCTTATTTCATAGACAGCTTGTAAAATTATTCAAGAATTTTAAAAAGTTTTATTGTGAAGACTTATAATCTTAAAATTAAACTTAAAATCAGTCCAAATTACTAAATATTAATGTTTATTTATTTAAAGTAAATAAAGCGCTCTACTATGCGACTGATAAATAGTAGAAGGCGGCAGATTTAGCTAAGTAAGCAGAAATGCGCCGAAAGGCTATGCTTAATTTAACATTCTGCAGAAAGTTATTTGGCGTATTTAAAAAGAATACATTACTTATTATCAAATGAAAAACATTCATTAACCAATAATTATAAGATAAGACCAAAACGATAAACAAAGACAGTGGTAATTTAGTACTTGAAGGTTAAGTTTAGTTAAACATGTAGCGGCATTTTTCCAATACGTGTAACGAAAAGAAGATAATACGATGATTCCACCACTAGTCTACTTTCAGCTCCTTACCTCTTTGTTTTGATGTAATATTTTTACGATTGATTTTCTAGTAAGGTATTATTACTTACTATCAAGCAGTAAAATAATAGAAAATTAAAGCCGTTTGCCTTGTTTTTGGGATATTTGTTTATATTGGTGCACTGAAATTATCTTTTTCTATTATTGTTAATGCTCATGACCAACTCTTACATTTCCAAGACTTTTTGTAAAAAAAAAAGATATAGAAGGCTCATTGTCCGATATGATACCATATTAGAAAATACACCAATGTTCACATTATGGATATTTCACCTTCTATCACTACTTATGGGGCAAGATCACTTAGTATTTTAGTTAAGCTCAATACGAGTTGAGGCGGTAGGCATATTTTTTAGAGGAGTAATCTACCTTCTGGATGAAGCATATACGTACTTAAACTAGTTAAAGAACACCGCCGATGCAATAACTCAAGGTCATTAAAATTGAACGAACAATTTCATTCATAAATGCGAGAAATGCCATTAGTGAGTATATCTAAGTTATCATAAATAGAAATAAAAAATATATGAAGAAGGTTAGATAAGAGTAATAAAACTCGTGATGATTACTAGTTTCGGCTTTTTAAAAAAGCCATCTTCAGCCGAAACTAGTAATCATATAATAAATAATAAATGAACGAAAGAACGAGTTTTATTACTCTTATTCTTCATTGGATACTTAGAATATAATATAAAAAAATATATTTAAAACGGTGGCCTAGCACCCCTGATCATAGCAACGCAGAGAGAGTTAGACAGAAAAAGAGAAGAAGAAAGAGGTAAGTCCGAACACTGTTAACCGCGACAATTTCTACTACAGCACGTTCGTAGATCTATTAATAATGTATATTTCAAAAGACGGGAGAGCCGTGTGCAGCAAACGCGCAGTTCACATTGCAATAATACTCTCAAGTGGAACCGCTCTAATTTTGATTTTTGGCAGATGGAGCAAAACGATGCGCCCACACTCGGAGTAACTCGATAAGTCCCCCACGCGTTGTAGTCCCGCCAGCATGTATGTACAAATATATCTGCGCAATAAGTAAAAGTTCACACTCAAATGTAAGAATTCGTACCAGCAAACAGATCACTTTTCAACTATTCGGTAAACAAGACGTCGCCATCAATAAACTTTGCTGCAATTATGCAGGCTATATTCGTGAATGTTATAAAACTAAGAGACATCATGAACGCTGAAAAGTCATTTAATATTGGTTTATATCTAGCAGGAACTGCTGCTTGAGCCTTCGTCCGCATGGATTTTCGTTTATGGTAAATTATGAATTTCTTATAGAGATTTTATAACATTACTTGTGGATATCGCAACTTATTAAGTAAGCTCTATCAGTGTTGATGGTATATTTCACGTGAACTGTCCGTGCAAAAAACAGTTTTAGGCTAAAAGATGGGCCTCTCTTATAAAAGTTCTTTATCAAAAATCTTTTATGAAAGAATAGTTAGTTTTTTCATCCACCTTTTATAAAAGATTTGACCTAACCATATAACCTACAATATTGAAAGTATTTCATATTTGTGCTCTCGTATTTATTTCTTCCGTTTTATATACGGTGTAATCTTTAATTTATAAAGTAGCTTAGCAAAGTGAAAATTATAAACTCGTTAATACAATTTTGCAACTTTTTTCATAATACATATTCTGAACATATTCTGTTCCGCTTATTGTTAAAATATTTAGTTCAAATAATTATGAAAATGACCACGAACTGGAATTGGATACACAGCAAAGAATTACACAACAAAAACAAGAGAGAAGGAAAAAAGTTTTAAATATTTATTTTTTACGCGGTTGCCACATTATTCATTGTTATGGTCTATGCCCTAATAGCCAAATTTCAATTTCCCGCCACAATTGTTAGTAAATTCAACGTAAAGGCATTAAAATAACTATCAATATAGTGCAAAATGGTGGGTACTTTTATGTTTCAACGTTGATGTTACTAAGAATGATTGCGGGAAATTTAAATTTGGCTATTAGGGTGGTCATGCGGCAGAAAACATCAACTTTGCGCTGTCAAGTATGCATGCGAACATCTCTTTTGGATAGTGATTGTAGAACCTATCCTGAACGCAATAGTGATTAGTGTAGTGTACAAGTGTTTTTGTGTCTTAATAAAATAGGGTTTGAGAGTTTACTTGCGGCAACGGGAATTAGATTAGAACCGGGCGATTTAGAAAGGCGAGTAGATGTAGGGGACCGAATTCAACCCGCGGAATTAAAAGTATTACTTATTACAAATTTATAGGCACTTTTGGAGAGGATTTAGAAATGTTCACGGATGGGTCGAAGGATGAGGGTGGTACGGGGCGGCTTTTGTTGTTTATAATAAGGATATTGACTTATATAATCAAAAGTTTTATCAGAGGACCACTGCAATAAATTAGGCAGTACGTTATGTTAGGCGCGGCTGGAAATTTATGGGGGGCGTGCGAACTATAATTGATAGCTTAGCTTTATTAGAGACGTTAGGGAATTTAAAAAATCTAACTGATTTGTTGTTAGATACTTGAGATATGTTGCCTGTGAGGGGTGTAAAACTTTTTTGGGCTTGGGCTCACGTAGGTACTATCGATAATGAGAGGGCGGTCCAATTAGCGAAAGAGGCGATGTCTAGAGAGGACAGTGCTATAATTAGGTAGGAGTTTATTCCGGCTAGCGTAATTAAAAAAGGGTTTAGAGATAAACTTGATAATGATAGAAATGATGAATAGAAAATTTATAGGCAACGTTACACGTTTTAGAAAAATGAGGGTTAATTGGTCGTATCAGGCAGTAGAATTAATAAAGGATCACGGTAATTTCAAATCATATATTTATGTAGAATTGGGAGGATTAATGATTCGCATTGTAAATGTGGTAGGGTAGATACAGTGCAGCATGTGGAGTATTAGAATAGGTATTGCTATTGTTTAGTTTGTTTTTAGATCACTACTCTGGTCTATTCATGATGTGTGAAAAACGGAGCAGCTGCCTGAAGACGTTATGTCTATCGGAGTTGAAGGGACGTGCAGGCTGCTTCTTCCAGACTCTGAAGGATGATAATAATTGCCGGCTATCAGTAACAAAGTGTGACACTTCCTCCTAGATTCTGCTTCCAGACTAAGGTTTTTCCATGGGTTTTGCTTACTCCTTGGCAAATACTGGAAGATAATTAAAGTCGTTCCATGGGCGCAAATACAATAACAACTGATAGACGATCGATTTACAGTAAACCCGGGACTATGTGAATTAATCACATTTTTTGTTGTTCATATACTTCATCTTTTTAGATAAAGCAGGATTCATATAATTGTCAGTCTACTGTATTATATTTTTGTTATTGTTATTAACAATCATAGGAAAATTATTTAGCTAGAGTAGGAACATTTCAATTGTTATGGAATCCATATAGTACTTAGAAAAGGTAGCCTCGTGTGGTACCCTTAGGTAGAGCACGGGGTTTAGGATGATTTGTAATTATTTAGCTTTTCATAAATAAAGTGTCTTGTGGTGAACAATGGGCACGGCAGAAGTAAAAGCTAAACATAACAAATAAGTTTCACTTCTACCTTGTTGCATATGTCAACGATGATATGAAATTACCACAAAGATGTGGTGCAATCTAGCATAAAGTAAAAAAAAAAACAGTAGCACACGTTGAGAGTGATAACATTGTATCTAACTCTTAAAAATAATATATGCATAATTTGGTTCATTGAGAGTGTATATAACTTATGTGCAAAGAGTAATTTGTCAGTGGCGGCTCGTGCTATATGGCTCACGGGCTGGAATGCACTCCGAAATGAATCACAACTGCGGGATATTCGATTACGAGCCCACGCGCTAAAATGGAACGACGTGTGCCGATCATTGCCGATCATCAATCGTGAGAGGCCGCGCCGCTGTTCGAGTCAAGTTTGAGTTTAGCTTTGATGTAGTACGAACTGTTGTTAGTTATTACGTGTTTTATTAAACGATAATCGTGTGAATAAAAACCACGTACAATATGTATCTACTATTTACTCTTTTTTTGCTGATGAAATGGGTAAAATATGGACAATGGAGGTTATGATGTATTTCTCTGTTACGATAACCTCGACGTTAACACATTTTTTAACGGAACTTTCGTACTATAACCATAGGAATATCCGTTAAAAAGTTTATTAACGATGGCGTTATCGTAACAGAAAAGATGTATCGTAACCCCTAATATCGGGTTTTGCGGATCTACAGCATTAAATTGAATGTATGTATATATAGCATGTAATTTTGAATGAACATTTAAGCAGTGCATCAGTTTTTAAATAGGTACACGTCTGCAACTCCAAAATTAGATTCTGGAGAGTATGTTAGTTGTATACCGTCAAGAAATTAAAGATTGAATTAACAACAGTGTTTTTTGGCAATTCAGAAGAATGAAAACAGATATTTCAAATCATTATCAGATAGTAATAGTTAGATATATTCCGTTTGTGTGTATTGTATTGTTTCGGAGTTTTCTTTTACTAATCTCGCATACTCCGATATAAAACTGATAAAATACATCGTTTGTTTTGGATTTAAATATCAAGCAACGTGAGTCTTGTATTTGAATGGCTATTTACTTATATTAGCGATTATTTACACCTAGCTAGGTATGCTAAAAACTAAGAGCGTAATTTTCTCATGAGCCGCTACTGGAATTTATATGAAATACAGAAATATAAATATACAATATCTATCAAAGAAAAATGCCTAAATACAATGAACCGATAGAATATGCCACTAGGCGGGGCTCATGGTCTATTGCAGGAATCACCATACTAGCAACAGCAATGAAAGGAAAATAACACAGAGTGTGATTGTACGTTAAGCTTGAGATATGAGAGCGATGAAAGTGGGTTTACTCGGAGGAGCGCTGATGACGCCTGGTAGGCAGAAACTCGAGTCCGTTCCTAGTGTTAATTCTCTTTCATTGCTCTTGCTAGTATGGTGATTCCTAAATAGACCATGAGCCCCGCTTGGTGACATATTCTATGAGTAGGTACATAATATCTAATTCATTAAACAATGTTGTATGCAATCTTTGTGGTAGATAGAAAACCCAATAAAAAGAGAAAATGGAGCATTTTTTATACTCGGCAATTACGGTATCACTCACATCCGATTCCATATACCATGCAAACACCATGTAGTGGGCCAAGCCAACTAGGTAAAGGACCTGGCAACAGGTCAATTCAACAACAAAGGAAATTGCAATCTGGCTATCTTGACAATTCGTGACAATTTATGTTAGGTTATAACTGAACACGCCGGCTACAGATCCCTACTGATCTCCAAAAATAATTTAATAAATAGATAATAAATAATAAATTATAAATAATACATAATAAATAATTAGCTGATAATTGAAACATGTAATTAGTTAGGCCGAGTCCTTACATTACTACTTTTGAAATATATAAAACTTACAAAAGGTATTTTTACCTCAGTTACATCTCGATTTGTACGCTTTATTAAGTAAAATTAAAAGCCCAAAACCTTTTGTTACTTAGAACAACATGTTTACAATCGTTCGTATGCATTTAGATTTATTCCAATAAGTTAGAAATGAGTTATGTTGTTTATAAATTTAAACAACAGCTCCATCTATAGATCCTTGCCTTTTAAAGCTTCCTCTTAGTTAATGGTAATGTGACGATAACGATACAATTTTAGTAAACCCCTTTAATAAAAAATCATTACTTATCTTTTATAAAAGAAGTATTAGCATTGTAGTAAAAGTTTTATAGATCTTTGTCAAACAACTTTTATAGTATACTTAATATCTGCATTTTCTTGATGTATTCTACAATAGACCCTAGTGGTCGCAGTGGACACGAATCATGCGGATGTGTTGATTACGCTTCATAGTCTGTCCTCGATAGTCTCTTGAAATCAAACAGTTATTTTTGGGATGTAGCGCTATTTTTAAATTTTGAATTTTGGGGTTTCTGCTGCGCCGGTAGATGGCGCCACCTCGTTAGAGCGTCGATCACGAAGCTGCTCATAGAAGGGTGCTATTCTTTGCCGTGGCAATTCGTAATGGAAATTTCTGCGCGAGAATCCACTGGAACATTCATGAAACATGTAGAATTCTCCAGAAGCTAGCGCGCCAAATATAAACACGTGTGCGAGCGAGAGCCAGTCAAGATTTGTATCGGAGAGTTGCAGCGCGAAAAGCAGAAGCGATAGTTACGCAGGACTGGTGGAAGTAATAAGAATTTTAAATAAATTGAATATAATTTTTTTTTATAAGGGGTTGTAATCAGGGAGTCGAAAGCTCAATTATAACGGTTACGGTTACGTTCATGATCATGACCGAAATTCTTATTTCTGTTACGGTCTTGACCGTAACCGCAATTCATGGATCAATTTCGGTCACGGTAATGATCACAACCATAATTCAAAATATATGAAAACCACTCATGACTGTGACCGGAATTCCACATTAAATACGGCCAGGGTACCTCTTATGACCGTATTCGAATTACGGTCAGACTTTCGGTGACCGTTTATTCCGTATTGAGACCGTACATAAATACGGTCAATTACGATCTCAAATACGGTTTACAAAATTTTAACTGCTCCCTGGCACCACTTTCCCGTGTTGCTATACGGGAAACGCTGCCCCGGAACTTATTGCAGTCGGACGGGGCTACTCAACCGGCTCGAATTAGCAGGCATAATTACAATATATTTCTCAAAGGTAGTAACCGGCGACCATTATTGAGACCGTATTCGATCATATTTATATACGGTCACTAAACGGTCACCGAAAGTCTGACTGTAATTCAAATACGGTTAGGAATAGCGATCATAGGAATACAGTCAGGAAATACGCGGTTAGAATTAAGATACTGGATAAATACGGTCAGAAATACAGTCAGATTTAGGGCACCTTTAGAATTAGGCTACCCGAATAAAAAATAATGACCGCTTACATTACGGTTTTTAAAATGGTTTCGACTCCCTGGGTTGTAATGCGTAAGCTTTCGCTTGTCAGGCCCCCGCAGAGCCAAATCTCCCTCCTAATCAACATTAAGACCTGAACACCTGCAATCGCGTATTGGACAATTGTAGAGATTTACATTCGGGGAATTTGTCTATTGTGATTTTCGCCGAAGAATTAATAGCAGAAATCATTTTTAGATCTTTGCAGGCCAAACCTGGGTAAATTTTTCATCTCCCTTGTTTACCAACTTTTTTTTCCGATCAACTATTCGTATTTTCCCTTGTTATATTCTACTGGTACGATATACGTACTAACCAGGAGCGGATCCATCGATCAACGTTATTGATACGAACTAGTTTAGAGTTTTGCTTGCTTTACCAGTTTAAAGTTAGTTTGAAAATCGGTTGTCATTATTTTTCTTATTAAAACACTCAAATAACTTTTATTCAAAACCGATTAGTTTGGTATTATTAATAACAGATATAAATCTAATCTCAAAGTGTGCACGTGAAACAGTTTACAAACTATGATGGTTATTTTATCTGAGTAGAAAATTTTCTATATAATTTACTTTGGCTAGAATGTATATTATATGCAAATACCTTTATTTTGTCTATCTATAAACTATATATATAATATATTTTGCATAGTTATTGTTGGGTATGTAATAAAAGAACTACAAACGTCAGTTTTAGATCTCCATGTTTTATTACCAATACACAAAATACCCTAGATTTCCTCCCTCGCTAATATAAAGATTAATTTTATGTATATAATCGTAACTTTTATGTTTTTGAGGTTTATATGTTTGCCTTACTCATCTCGTTTTCAAGCATTTTGGCCTACTTCCATCTGCAGTACTATGGTATACAGAGCTAATGGCAAGGCCCTAATGTCATTGGACAAGAAATAGCTCGGCATTCACTTCTAAATGACTGAAAGATAATGCCGGTGTCTTTTATTTAATTTCAATAGTTTCTACTTCTTGTAAAGCATCTTAATCTGTTTAAGCATCGTCTGCAACTTTTTCCATCTGACGTTTTGTAAATGTAGTTTTTCTTCGTAGTATCCTGCTTATTCAGGCTTTACCCAAACTGGATGATTTTTACCTTTGTAGTCTTCAATCGTCTTCGTTTTCGGTTTGTGGCTACTCAGTTTGCCATTTTTGGACTTTAATAGATCAAATGATGGTTTTACATTTTTTCCTAGCATTAACATTGATGCAATTTCATTTGTTGAACAATCTGTAATTAGTGTGTTTACAAAATATCTAAAATATGGTGGCTATTTTAATAAGAAGTCAACTTTCTGATAAATAAACCAGCAAATTGGCTATTTTGTTAACTAGCTAGATAATATATATAGATTAACAGAGTTTGCGCGTTAGCCGTAGTATATATACATGCTCAATGTATAAACGTTACCAATCACTACCTAATTTATAGGGAATTCACTAATTTCTTTTTTTATTAAATATTCACTTTAAAAGTACTAATTATAAAAATATATTTTTTTAAACCTTAAGCACCCATTCATTAAAAACTTGTGACTAGGCTTCTTATTTTTCAAACATGAATAAGTACATCTAAAATATGGTGGCTATTTTAATAAGAAGTCAACTTTCTGATAAATAAACCAGCAAATTGGCTATTTTGTTAACTAGCTAGATAATATATATAGATTAACAGAGTTTGCGCGTTAGCCGTAGTATATATACATGCTCAATGTATAAACGTTACCAATCACTACCTAATTTATAGGGAATTCACTAATTTCTTTTTTAATTAAATATTCACATTAAAAGTACTAATTATAAAAATATATTTTTTTAAACCTTAAGCACCCATTCATTAAAAACTTGTGACTAGGCTTCTTATTTTTCAAACATGAATAAGTACATCTTTTTAAACGTATGTAGGTACTTTTCTGCCTAACCTATATATTATAAATAAATTTATCAGTAAACTTATTGCCAGGCTGCAAAAGTGTATATACTTTGCTGAAATTAGTATGACCGTTATAGACAACAGTCGGTCAATGTTAGAACTAGAGTAAAATACTTTAACAACGTACTTAGCGTACGATATAAGAAGCGCTGTTATTATTGTGTCCTATTTTTTCCAATATCTCGTAAAATATAATAGGTAATAAAATAATAAAAATATTCTTTTCAAATTCGAAGGATATTTTGTCGTTTATTATGATAGATATAGGCCAAGGTCATACATTTATGTTGTATAACAATTTTGCCCAGGTAAACCAAATTCAAATTTCCCTCAATTATTGTTAGTAACTTCAACACTAAAGCATGAAGTTACCTATGATTTTATATTACATTAATAATTATTTAAATACCTTTAAGTTGAAGTTACTAAATATAATTGCGGGAAATTTGAATTTTGTTTACTGGATGGTATTTTAAGCAGTTATTAACCTATATGGGGCGGACATTCCACAGTTTGTTATGCTACACAGAATGTTGCATCCGATGACTTTGAAAAAGCTTCTGCACTCGTAACTCTGGATTCTCAACGACGATCCAAATAATTCATTCCAAATTATTTTCTTATATCTGAATTGTGCAAACAAATTTTGAAGGGTTACATACACCATTATACGTTCTGAATAAGGCAACACTGGGACACAGAGACATGAATATGGGAGTTAAGTTGAAAATATACAATGCTGTAACATTGCCAGTAATAACTTATGCCTGTGAAAGTTGGACACTGCGAAAGAAGGACGAATCCAAGATTAACGCAATTGAGATGAAACATCTAAGAAGAATAGTTGGAAAAACAAAATGGGATAAATATAAAAATGAAGACATTTGAGAAATAACAAAACAAGAACCGATCATTGAAAAAATAAAAAGAAAACAACCAGACTGGTATGGGCATGTTACAAGAACGAAGAAAGACAGAATTACTAAAAAAGTAATGAAGCAAAAAGCGTAAGCAGACGAAGAAGAGGGAGACCCAGGAAAAAATGGATAGACCAAATACAGGGAAAAACCTTGGAGGAAATGCGATTAATAACAATAAATAGAAGAGAGTAGAAGTGGATACAGGAGGAACAGGAGTCCACACCCGATACCTAAAATAGGTATTTGAGGGGAATTGAAGAAGAAGAAGGAGACATACATACACCATTCAAGTTTTCTATAAGTGAAGAGTGAAAAGCTTGGAAATAAACTATATATTTAATATGGAAGAAAAAGTAATCGAATTTTTTGTATGCACAGTTGAGGATTGAAGTATTATAAAATTAAAGCATGAAGGCAAACGTTTGTTTACTATGGAATACAGATTTACGTAAAAAAATAAAATGTAAATGCCATTATTTTTAACCTGATATAGGCTCCTAGCTCTTAGCAATTATTAATTATCAGACTACCAACCTCTTACAATAGACGTGAAAATGGTATATATTAATAGACTAATGCTCTCAATAAATAGACTCTGATAGTATGGAATACTTGTGTGTTTTTTTCAGGCTGAATGGACTTCTTTAGATCATTATGTTCATTGTTGAAAATCGCCAACATTTTCTTCTGATATATCTTAAACTAATAATTTTATCGCCTACAATTTTACAATCACAAAATGTTTGCACTTTACTGCGATTATGTTGAGAGGGGTGATATTCCCCACGTTCGCTGTAATTTGTGTTGTCTACTTGTTAAAGAACTGTTCAGATACATTTTTCCTGAACTGTGTATAACTGGTATCTGTACAAAAAGTATGAACTTTACATATGTCATGAAACTCACAGTGTATGTGTATCTACACGCAATTTTCAAATAGCATTAATGAAAACGAATGTTTTAATGTTGAATGAGATGGGATGCATACACCGATATCTATTTATTCGTTACACCCTTGGCGTGTCTGCAAATATTCCGTTTATTTGCGTAGTCCTTACTATATCATCGCGTATTATTGTAGATACGCCAAATAAATACAAATATTTTAATTGCTTTCCATGTAGTGCATATTTTGAGGCAAATAACAAGGGCATAGCAAAAACGATTAAATAAATTTATTTTCTGCTTTGAATTGAAAAAAAAAAATATTCATCAATACTTCATTTTATCATAACATAAGTAACTCTATGACGCTATTGGTCAACACATTTTGTGTAAGCACATTTTACGAAAAAACAACTACAAAATGAGTTTCGACAACAAAAATCTGTACTTACACGCATTTGCGTATTGTGCGTATTTCGTGACCTATTTAAGCTAGACGCTAAACTAATGCGATAAAAAATTACTAAGAAAATCCCAGTTGAAGAATCATCTAAAAAAGTATTTTTAACTTCCGGAAACGTTCCGTTCTATCGGAAGTCGGCAGCAAGTTTGTTATTTTGAATGAAATAAATGTTATTTTAATACATGTTTTTATTAAAATTATATCTAAATTCAACTGCCCTTGAGATATTTGCAATTTTGTCATTTATGGCAGTTTATTTTTACGTTGATCCAGTTATTTTATTTTTCGTTGTTCAAGTTTTATGATTTATTTTTTCAATATGGCGTGCTTATACGGAAGCAATTAGTATGTTGATGATTATGAGTGAATGTCATAAAAATATTGCGGTGTACTGCGCGTGTATGTGCCGAGAGATATCCCGAACAGTAATATTTTGCACGTAAGGTATTCGTTCGTTTAGCTCTATGTGTGTAACAATCAGGAAATGTGCGAAAAGCCGTACTAATGGCAGACAAATTGTTCAGCTTGTTAGAGGTGACCGAATAGCAGATGTTCTCGCAGCAGTTGATTCTCAAATAAGCACCTGTAATATTAAATTAGATTAGATTAGGGTTGGGTTGGCGATCTTTTCACATTTTCACAGTCTTCCTATCTTTAGTAAATTCAGAGCACTGTTCTTTAGAAACTCTTTTCCCTGTTCCTTTCCTGGTGACTTTTGCCACACCACTCTGGACTAAATATGCATCCATTCATTGATGGATTTTTTTTAATTTGCGATTTGGTAATGCCAAAAAAAAGGGCCAGCTCCAATGAATGACCTTGACGAACCTCGCCAGACCAGAACGTCCGCCGCCTCACTTCCCTTAGTGGCTAGCAACCCAGGCCAATGTTAATTCCCTCTGGGTGCCCACCTCATTTTTTTCGCTTACGCAGTCCCAAATCAGCTTAGGGTCCACACTTACGGAACCAATCACTTTAAGTGTGGACTGATTGTCAGAGAAGATAACGATGCCTTTACCTAGCTCGGTCCATCCTTCTATTTCTCTGACACAATGGTGAATTGCAGCAAGCTCACCCTGGAATATCGTTGTGTCTTTGCTGAAGCTTATCGAAAGAGCCTTTTTACGCTTCTTTGCGTATATTTTAGCTCCAACGCCGTAGTCCGTTTGATAGCCGTCTGCATTCCAGTTCGAGTTCACTCTTAATGGAGTGTCTGTTTCCCAGTCCTTCTTATCTGGCATTATAACCTGATATTGTCTATCTAGGTTGAATTTTTGAACCATGACATCCGCAAAAGGGTGCCTGCTTAAGTTTATCTAATAGTTTTTGATAGGTAGCGCGGTGTCAGCACGGTAATCTACACTGGATGGAAGAAGTAGAAAATCAAAATGTTCGGAGACTAAACAAGTAGTGCAGCATTCCTGGTATCCAGGTAATTGAACCTTATTTTAAGGAAACGATAAATGCGAGTGTAAACAGTGCTTTTAACAAACAAATTACCAATAGTACTTGAAAACGTGCCTTTGAAAACGAGGTCTAGATGTAGTTCCAGCACGATAAATGTCCTGCAGATTTTGCTATGCAAGTGAAAGAATAATTACATGCCTTGCCTGCAAGAAATGGATTTTTTTTTTCGTATCTGTTTAAATAGTAATAGATATCTAAAAAAAACAGCTATTAATAAACAAAGCAATCCTTAACACTTATTGATGAACAAGTCAAATAACGCAATTAAAATGTTATATAATATATAATATAATGTTACATTTGAAAAAAAAAGTGAGTTTTCTGAGGTTAAAAGTTTCGAAGCGGACGATCAGTTTATGTGCACTCATTGTCAGTATAAAAATTTGTGGTTCTTTTGACAGCAATTAATTGTACGACTTTATTTGCTATTTCGAAGTAATTTGGCATCACCATTACCATTATTATCACTTTGTCATTATCATTAGTGTTTTTATTATTATCATCATTATTATTAATTATTATTATTATTATTACCACTACATTTACTTTTTTTTTTTATTATTATTAATAATCTCTTAATAAATTTCATTCATTTCTTCATGGTGTCCTAATGATCTTTATGATCGCTGTTACCATTGTCATTATTGTCTCTACGATAATTTACTGTATTACTACTTTTACTTTAATTTAACTTAATTAATTTACTTAATTATTATTATTGCCATTGTTATCATTTTTTTTTATCACTTTTCTTTTTTAATTTTGTCATTTATTTATTCAGATATTATGATTAGTTAGTGTTATTATTATTAAGATTAAATTTTATTTTGCTTTCTTTTCTGACGTTTCCTAATACCTTTGTAGTTTTGTGGTCTTTTGGAAATAAAGTTTACTTTACTTTATTATTATCTCTAAAGGTTTATAAAATACAGAATATTATCGAACTAATTCTCAAAAACTTGACAAAATTGCAAATATCTCAAAAAACAGTTGAATTAGATAACGTTAATAAAAATTGTATTAAACTAATCCGTATATAGGATTAATTCATTGAGGTAAGAAAAAACGCATCATTCCACTTAAAGTAAGAAATTTACCCTCAATTTCCTCTACAACGAAGCGTTTCCAACGAAGTCCAGAAGAACAGTATTAGTATATAATTTTAGATGATTCTTCAAGTGGCATTACACTAGCTGAATAGGTTGCGAGGTAAAGATAGTTGAAAAATGAACTGAAATACCCAGTATGTAGATGCAAACACACCTACATGTATTCTTGCAAATCTCAAAACCTTGACTATATAAGAATTTTAAAGAAAAACAAACATTTCTAAATACAAGATAATCTTTCTTTTGGTGTATTGTTGATAAAAGCATCCGATTTTGAATTTCAGGAATTAACCAAGCATTAGGTGTTATCAATTTCAATCAACTCGAAATATACGCATATAGAGTATTTTAAAACTAAAGGAGAAAAACAATTTCTATTTGGAGAATTATGAATTAAAAAAAAAGATATATTTTCAAAGATCTACCTTATTTATATAGGAAAAGGAAATTCGGTATGATGCAGAATGTGTGACCTCATTTTCTGTTCGCTATAAATAGTAGCGATGGGTAAGATATAAGCAAGCGCGAACTTTTCTACAGCGATTAGACATAGTCGTGTTTTGTCGGCTCTTGGGAAATGGTAAGCAACACGAATTCCCACTCTCGAGACAAGGCGAATACACACGAGCGCTATCTAATTGCTTTACGAGCGCTTTGGGCGCTACCTTGCCCAACCCTAATAAATAGTAACAATAATAAGTATTAGTAAGGAAAAGTGTGTTAACCCTTAATTTTTTTAATAGTTCTAAATGTCTGTGTTGAAAAATCTAATATTGGAAGCTCAACATTTCAGAAAACTAGTTGTATCTCCTAGTAAACATTGTGCGTATTTTATATTTAACATCGGAAAAAAACAATATTGCTTAAGAAATAATTTACTCAAAATTAAATATATGTGCAAGCAAGAAAATCTAATAGTTCTCGGCCATGGAATTGATACTTCACTGGTTATCCTTCATTTCGGTATTATTTGCTATGTAATACTTTTTTACGCAAAGCTATTCTTGTATTTTAAAAAGAACTCTCTTACTATTTTTGTTACATTGTTCGTTTTATACACATATTTGTTCTGACATAATTACACAAACATTTATTATGAAAATTTTCACAGAAATTATGAAGCAAACTTTTCGATATTGAATATCAGCAAGATATCACTGATACTAATTTCCTGTAAAATATTGAATATTGGTAATCATTTCAGTGTACCTATATTAAAAGAAGATAAAATAGATAAACAACCAATTTAGATTACCATATATTTTTATAATTTTGCCGTTAGAAATTTTGTGATATCTTATCGAGCAATTGATGTCCTATAATAAAATCATTGATTGCTGAGTTGGTATCAGAAACGAGTAAATATTTAATATTAAATAAATGCATCCTAGAAGTTCACATCAATTTCCTCTAAACTCGAAATTAACAATATTGTAACTAGACACTGTGTTGACTATTATTAGAAAAAAAAGAACCATAGGGATATAGGTAGCATTAACTCTTTCTTATTTAGTGTATTTAAATTGATTTTATAAAAGATGAATTCTATAAACTCTGTAATAATTTTCAGTAATATTTTAATTTGGTTCAACTTTTAAAAGAAAACATGCAATGTTACTATGCATTTTGTCTTCATTCGTTGATATAGTGACCATATTTTACAAAATATCGCAACAATGAACACTTCAATTGTTAATTTGACCACAAATGGATAAAACATCATAATATATGGATTTCTTATATTTCTTATATCAAGTTATATTTAAAAGATGAAGGAATTAGCATTCAAATTGTACTATAAATTAATTTCGTAATTAACGTGATAAAATAGTAATTTTAGTAACGTTCAAAATGTAAAACTATCTTGCTATTAATAAATTAACACCACTTTTGTAGATAATTAAAAAAAGAGTATTAGGCTTACTTGCCCTATTGACATTTACTATCTACTAGTCAGCGTTCATTGATTTCTAAATAATAAGTAAAATTAAATACTGCAACAGCAGCAATAATTTCAGCTCGTAACCATAACCAAATAATTTCGTGTGCCGCACCCTTTATAATTTTAGCAGATGATCCATCGCATATGAACACGGTATGCATAAACGTCAAACGTTTTAAGTTTAACAATTCCGCTTTATCTTTTATTACATATTCTTCATATTCTAATAGTAGTTCTTTACTTATTAAAACTCAATGTTTGTATACCTCTTTATGATTTATGAGTTTATTTGAAAATAATGCATTTTTTAGACAATATCCATTAAGACAAAAATGAATCAAATAAAATTTAATGCATAAGTCGATCTGAATGCATCAGAAGTCAAATTGTCTAACTCCAAAAATTCAACTTATTGTTAATACCTATTAACGTAATTTCCTATCGTAAGTTGAATTTGCAGGTACATAACTATACATCAAGTATGTTTTTTAAAATGGGTATAATAAAGATACAAGTAGTGCAACTATGGTTTAGAAGTTGATTGTTATCATAATAATTGCCAAGAATATTTCAGATAATAAAATTTCAAAACTTGTATTTGCTCGAAATATAAGAAATCACTAGTTGTTAGTTGATATACATATCAATTTTACGTGAATCCGACAAGAAAACGTCTATGGTAAAATTATTAAATTCCTTGAGTTACCATCTTTTTCAATGCGCACGGGTTTCAATCTATTTTTACGCTTATTTTGCATTTATTTTTAACATCTAGAACTTTACCAGTCTTACAAATAACTTACATAATGTTAGCTCCTACTTACTATTTTATTCAAAGCTTCTTCAATTAGTATTTTATTTTTCCTTACCTTTTGTATGACTAGAGGTGTTCCAAAATCTATACCACCTTGTAACCTAAATCCTAAGCTGGGTGCATCCCCTTTATTTAGTCGTACACTCATTTGTTGAGCCATTGCGTGATATGATCTAGTATATTTTTCGAAATTTGACGCACTTACTTTTTGTTTTAACAGACACCCACTAATAACTATTGGTCGAGTTTTTAATTATTATTTCGTTCGCGGTTCACTAAAATCTGGGTAAAACAACGGACAAGTGTGTATTAAAATGAACGCCGGTTAGGTTTTAAATTCTCGTGCCTGAACTAGCTCGGCATATTCCGGTTGGCAATCCACTGGCGGGGCGTATTTATAGAATCGTGATGTGATTAATATTATTCGTAATTTTTTTTCAAAAGTGAATCTGCGGCCGGTATATTCTTAGGAGCGAAGTAACTATGTAGAAAATGAACATATTAACATGCATTTTCAAAAGTACGATACTAAAATGGGCAAAGCGCTCCCATTGTTTATTTGACAATTAGATCACTTGCCATCTATTAAAAATATTTACATATATTTATAAAACGGATACAAGATACGCCAAAGAGCTATTTATCTTTCACTTAAATAGGTTCCCGGAGGTAGTGGTATTTGTGGCTATGTGCGATTCACAATGTACACTTGAGAAATCCTCAAATGTGTGAAATAAATTACTAGTTTAATATTTCGGTCATAACTGATGACCCAAATGTATATTCAATCTCTTATTTTTAAACACTAATATATTTCTTGTATTTTTATATGTTCACCTTTCAACAGGTATATGTCAAACAGCGAAATTCCAATCAAGCAACAATAAGCGACATGTAGCTATATGTTTTTTAGTGTTGTCTGTTACGGTATGTTGCTTTTATCTAAAAAGAAGGGTGTAGTGTGCGTCGGTGAGGCATGCTACATGTTGCCTCAGTGGAATTGCGCCTTTACTTTAGGGTTAAGCGGTGTAGTAGTAGTAAATTATATAGTTAACTACTTAAGAAGACAACTTTGCAATTTTATTTTATAAAGGAACACAGGTGTGTATCACCGATTTAAATGAAACTTAGTGAGTTTATAGACTTTTGAAGTGTAAGAATAACGCTAATTTCTTAGCTGCTAAATCCCTGGTTTTCGGAGAGTAGAGTGTCCTATCGGTAACACTACCCTTCACTATTTGCTTTACTATCTCTAAAATTATGAGACATATTAAAAAAGTTAAGATAGACATTTAACTGAGAATATTCCTACAAAGCGTAAATGGAATTACAATAGAATATTCTGTAAAATATGTGGAGAACATTCTAGCAATGAAAAGTACATTCTTATAACATTCTATTTAAACCTTTTAATATTTTTCACAGTCTTCTTAGCATATTCTTGTATAATGCTTATGGAATATTCAAGTTTTCCGTACAGTAAACATTTATTAAAATGATTCTAAAAGTGAATATTTTAATTAACGTATGTAATGAAATGGTTTTTCCATTATACTTCATAGTGGCTAATAAATCTTTGGTGTACAAAAATAAATAGCACCAGAACATTTCTTGAACATTCTAGGAACATACGTGAAGAATGTTCGAATATTCTAAGGATGGGTTGACAAGCGCCTAGCATATTCTTAAAATGTTCTATGCACACTGCGAGTAGAGCAAGTTTCCTATTCAAGGAACGTTCCTAATATTCATCGGAACACTCTATGCTTATTCACGAATATTCTATGAATGTTCTAATAAGATTCTTAATGCTTAATAAGAATATCTCTAGAATATTCCGCCCAGAAGTATTTTTTTTCTGCTTATTTGTAGTAGTAGTCTGTAGCGAACATGGATAACAGACGCAAACGTCCGTACAGATATAATACGAGATAATTTAACAATACTTTAAAGATAGCACTGTGGGAAATATGGGCAAATAATAAATTTGTTGTATTCTGAGGGTGGACGATTTTAATGTGTAATAGGAAATTAATTTATCAGTGTATTTTCTTATGTATTCTGTATTGTTTCGTCTTAATATAAATTTATAATCATCCACTATATTACTACCAATAATATATAGTGTGTATGATGCCGAGCTTCCTTTAAAAGTTTATGGACAAGCAGTAAATAAATGCGAGATTTAAATTTTTTTAGAGTAAATTTGTGAGTATAGGTCAGTTCAGCTAAAATATTTTCGACTTCCGCTAGTATTTATAGTGGCATTAAGTCGGGATATCTTGGAAGATATTTGAAGGGACCTTTGTTGGCCATCCATCTATCCTGGAACATTTCTGTGAGGGTACGCCATATTTGGTCGGTACTATGTGGCAGAGCGCCATCCATCTAATACCACGTATTCTGAGCTTCTTGCGGTAGAAAACGTAGCCATACAAAAATAACATTTTGTAATATATCTTCATGTAGCATAACCGTTACATTATTGTCATTAAAGAAAACATTTTTATAGCGCAAAACACGTTAAAGCTCCATGCGTTTTGGAAATTTCGCTCTCGAATTACTCGAGGATTCGCGGAAGACCAAAAATTAGAATTGTGTCGATTATATATTCCCTTATTGCTGAATTTAGCTTCACCAGTCCAAATAATATTGTTTAAAAACATATCATATTCTTGTGTTTGAACTAGAAACCACTCGCAGAATTCTCTTCGGCGACTAATATCTAATGTGTTGAACTAAATTAAATTTAAAAGGGCACCAATTATATATATATATTTTTTTAATTCTGTGAATTGTTTTAGAGGAAATTCTCATCGCTACTTCTGCATCCGGTATCGAATTTGTAGCATATGTCCTAAGATAAGCTAGCACAGTGATTTCTGGGAGCTCGTTGTTCACTAACGGTTTCAATTTCGTGGGTTTTTTTGCAAATGATCCAAAATTTTTGCAATTTTTGAGCAATCGTTTAGTAGGTTTTGACCTATTAGGGTATTTCTCGGCGAGAAGTCGACAAGTCCTACTAATAATCCAGTGACATTGTCCATATGTAATAATTAAATTTAAATAATCTTCATTTGAAAATTGTAACTGTGACGTTTTTATTGTATTCAAGTATGGGTTAGTATTTATACGTGGTCTCTATTAATCTTCGAATTTGTCACTTTGACAGATATGTGACAGATGCATATATTTTTAGTTATTTCATCGCATTATTTGATCATGGCCGCTAGAACCTACAAATGTACTTGTAATGATTAATTTCAGCTAAAAACGGTTTTTAACATTTATACGTATTTTTTGACGGACAATCGATTGGCATAGAGAAATTAGGGGTTGCTACTTAAAAAAAATTAGTTATCACAAATTGCAAATCTTTCCTTTTGCCCCTTCCCTTCCTGCAGTCAGTTTAATATTTTTTAATTTCTTTGTTGGAAATAGATACCCCATTTGGTGGATATTATTTACAAAGAGAATGAAAAAATTCTCACTGTACCAACTGCAAGCAACTTAACGGTTCGTCCACCACTGCATAACACAAAATTATTTTAAAAAAAGCGAATATCTTGTAAAGCATAAAGATTAAGGACATAGTATGTTAGATAAACTTGACCTAAATTTCAGAGTAGAATCCAAATTTGAAATAAAAATGCTATTTTTCCATTTGAAATAACAAAGCTGGCACCTAGCTCTGGTATAAGCGAACATTACTCGAAGTCGAAAATATTTTAGCTAAACTGACCTACACCAACAGACTCATAACAAAAATTTTTAATCTCGAATTTATTTATTCCTCCATAAACTTTTAATGCAAGCTCGTTGTGACACACACTGTATATAAGTGCAATATTAATTCATCACAATTTTAAAATATCATTTACATAAATTTGCCATTATCATTTCAAGTTGAGGAAAAAGTTATTATTGTAAGCCAATTATAAATTTGTACTAAGAAACAGTGCAAATTAAAAACATAAATACATATACATTTCCACTACCTTAGGATACAAAAAAATATATTGTGAAAGTTCTTTTCACATAATTCATCGCCCTGCAATTTATAAGGAAACGAGAGCTTTTTTAAATTTGAAATTTTCAAATACATTTCTTTTTGAGAAAACCACGTGTACAATTTTTCTTTACAAAAATAAATTTTGATTTTCAGGTTAATTCACGCTGCTTTTTTTAAATGTTTTCTTTTTCTCAAATAATTGACCAAAGTTACTAAATTCTCTGTACAATGATTGTATCTTTATAACACTACTAAATAACTAACAACCATTTATATCCAGCCACCTACTGCCACGGCCTATGAGAGTATGAAAAGTGAAATACAGATGCCATCATGCTATGGCCGTGCCCGCAAAAAATTGTTGATGGTAGTGGTAGGCTTACGCAGCAAATTAAAATGATTTTACAGTTAACTACCTCAATATTTCGTCATATATTTATGTGAAATCGAAGAGGGAGACTTACCTAGACTGGGGCTCTCTGACATTCTACACTTTCTGAAAGGGATAGGATTCGAAGGCCAGCTGTAAAGCAGCAAGAATAGGGGGCACAACAGATCTTTTAGGTGACAGTGTAACATCACCCTTCTATTTATCTACATCTACATCTACAACTAGGCATTGGGGTGGCCTATGGACCTGTTTCACCGCGACCTTTTCAGATTTCTTGTGATCCCCTTTTTCCTAGAGGACGCTCTCTAATTTTGCCTATCATCTTTGAGAGCGGCTTCTTTATGTAGCTACTAGCTGTGGGGTTCTCTCCTCATATTAGAAAACTTGTCCTCGCCAGCCCTTCATATTGGCACAGCACATGAACATGTGTTTCTTCCTCCTCTTGGCAGTATCTGTAAGTTGCCATCATATTGCCAGGCCTATGGTGACATTATGACTATTCAATCTACAATGACCAGTCAGCAGACCTACAATAATTTGACAGGCTTCCTGTCTTTATTCAGTAGATCTCTCATGAATTCAGGCCTCTGCTCCTTTAGGAACTCTTTTGCCTGTCTTTGTCCCGGTGATCTTTGCCACCACTCTCTAGACTGATGTCCATTCATTGATGGATTTTTTTAATTTGCGATTGGTAGTGCCGAAGAGGGGTCGGTTCCAACGAAGGTCTTGACGAACTCGCCTTGGCCAGCTCGTCCGCCCCCTTGCTTCGTACATTAGAAGTTATCGGGAAATCTTAACCTGTCCCGCTAAGTAAAATCTCGGGCCGGGACGGGAATTCCCGATACTACCTGTTCCCATTTAACAGGTATAATTGTATTCATTTCTATGGAGAAGTTTGCACAGTAACGATGTGCTTATACAACGCCGCTCTTCTACTCAAATTAACCAGTCGGATATTAATGTTACTTTTTTTTGGCATCATGCAACACCCAAGTTCTTATTTAAACAAATAGAAAGAAAAATATAGTTGATTTTATCTAGAACGGTAATAGAATCGTCACATGCACACTCCTTCAAATAAACAGAATGTGTTGAAAGGTTCTGTTTAGTGTTGTGAGTTTCCGAATTAAAATTCGTTCGTATCGGATGATTCGGAATCAGGTGATTCCGGTTATTAGATTTCGATTTGGAATCAGATGATTTTTCCAATTTTCCAATAGAAATCCGTTATACAACGATTTTATACCGAATGAACCTTGAAACTTTTGTTAGGCATTCGCATACATATTCTTATAAAATTGTGTGATTTTGGAAATTCTCATTTTTAGATTTTGACTCGATCATTCCAAATTCGTTTTCCGGACTGATAGGCTGTTTTTGTTGTTCATAGACGTTGTACGCACTTAAATCACATAGTCACGTTCACTCAGTATTAGTAATCTGCAGATTTTTTTATTAAGAAGTAATAGTAAACTTTTGTTGTAAATAATTTTAATAGAGATTTAGTTACGTATAAAATAAACACAAAATATGATCCCGTGTTCCACCGTGCTCCGTATGAATTATTCTGATTATTAAAATTATCCGAATACGTGCAACTTATTCCAGTATATTTATACGATTCGTGGAAGAACTAAAACTGAGATCTATTATTTTTCTAAGCAATTAAGCATAATGGGAGAATACTAAAAGGTACACGTGATAATAAATGTACTGAAAGTATACATCGAAAATACAGAATCAGAATCTCAAAAGTGACAATACTGTGCCAGGCAAAGGAAAGGGAAAGGAAGGAAACGGTCGCTAAATCATAAAACAGAAAGAGGAACCTGACAACACTGCACTGGCTCAGAATAAATGTATTATGTAAAGTTATTGGAATAAACTCATTATTATTATATATCCTTAACTAGAAAAACTAATTATATACACATACATACTTAAATTGTCATGTATTATAATTTATGCTAGACGCTATTTTTGGTATACGTATTTTATTTTGTATTATATTACACCAAAGATTTATTAGCCAGTATGAAGTGTGATGAAAAACTATTTCCTTACGTACATTGGTTAAAATATTTACTGTTACAATTATTTTAATAAATGTTTACTGTAAGTAATACTTGAATATTCCAGAAACATTCATATACATAAAAGAATATTCTAATAGTCTCTCTAAGAAAAGCGTATTCCTATAACATCTATTTAAACATTCTAATAATATTCGCACATAATCTCCTTATATGTGCGAATATTATTAGAATGTTTAAATAGATGTTATAGGAATACGCTTTTCTTAGAGAGACTATTAGAATATTCTTCACATATTGTTGCAGAATATTCCATGGAAATCCCGTGTGCACTCTGTAGGTATATTTTCAGAATATTCGTGCTACTTGGGCACTTTCTCCCATCGCACACATATTTTCTCATATGTATTGCACATAGAATCACTGAAATTCGCTTTATTTTATTTTAAAAAATTATACTCATTCCCATAGCCACATGCCAGATTGGAGTACTCGGAGACGGAGGAAGAATAGGGGTATACTTACCTTACTTACTTATAGTATGTTTATTAGTCTGTATTTTATCCCTTCTAATATACAAAAGCGATTGTTTGAAAAACAAGATATAAATATGAGACATATTGAAGATGTCGCCCGATATAACTATTAGGTACGGTCATTTAGTCAGGCTGGCTGATACACTTCCTAGCATTAGTGTCAGTGGTGGCTAACTTCCTCTTCTGCCACCACCATCCTGCCCAGAAGATACGTTTCAGTAAACCTTCATCAGGCAGATGCACTCATAATAGTCAGAATTGAATATAATTGAGAAACTACATTTAGGTAAAGACTGTGGGGTCACCGCAGGCTAACCTTTTTCGATAATCTCCACCTCATCAGCGCGCAAACTGCATTTCTACTAAATGCAGTTTCTCGATTATATTCAATTCTGACTATTATAAGCGTATATGCCTGATGAAGATTTACTGAAAACCGAAACCGGTCGCAGTAGTGTTATAGTAGAATAAATAAAATTGGGGAGTACTATATCTTATACGTTTTAACCACATAACCTAATTATGAACCTTCGATTACTTGAGTTAATTAACGCTAATTAATAATTAGGTCGGGTAAAAAACTGTGTAACACTAGGCAGATATTAGCATACATATGTTTCACCTTACCAAAGACCATCAATGCTACTGGTCTAACCTAATGTAGTATACGCAGAAAGCCGTATATATATGTACTTAATAAGTGGCAGAATAAATGAATGACAATTTAAGATGGAAATCTCATTATACTACAAGAAATGTACTAAAAATTTCATAGTCGGGTAAATAATGGTTGATATCTTGAAAACGACTAGGAGTAGGTATAGGCATCCTTTATACTTATCGACGGAGAATTTATTTCTGCATTGAGTGGTATAGTTAGGAATATAATGTTATATTTGAAAAAAATGAATTTTCTAAGGTTAAATGTATCGGAATTGACAATCGATTTATGAACACCCTGTATACAATTTAGTGGTTCTTTTGACAGAATTTGGTACGGACAACCATTTTTCTTGGATACTGGTAAATTGACATCATTATCTTTAATGGTTTACAAAATATGGTAGGTTTTCGAAAGAGATGAAAACGTCAAAATTTTGAGAAAATCGTAAATATCTCGAAAACGGTTGAATTTAGGGATAGAGAACTTTAGTGAAAATTGTATTCAAATAATCTCTAGAATTCACTGAGGTAAGAAAAAACATATGATTCCATTTAAAATAAAAATTTACAATCCACTTCCGGTGTAATGGAACGTTTCCGGAAGTTAAAAATATTTTCACGTAATTCTTTAGGTGGGGTTTTGTTATTAAATTTTTTTGTCACATTAGTCTAGCTGCAATAGATCGCGGGAAAAAGATAGTGGAGGAGTGGTCTGAAACATCCTGTATATGCCAAAAAGTCTGTATGAGAGGAGACGGAAATCTCGTTAAATTCGAGAGATATTTTTGCTAAGTAGTCGATCTGTAACTGCAATATGCTTATAAATAAGAACGCGATATTGTTCAGCCACTAAACTTGCCTTAATATACTAACGCTAATTAATTAAAATAAATTAAAAGACTGTGATACTTTAAATTTCGAGATTTTGGTAGTTTATTGCTACCATTAAAGCACTCCATGTCGCAATATTGTAGTCTTAGTATAAGCTTTTTTCTTAATTGTATATTTGTAAGTATTTGATCAGTATGCTTGAGCCAAACACCCTTATTACAAAAATGAAAAATAGATATTGAATAAAATGCACAGTTCTATGGTATAATTCATACTTTATTATTTAGTATATTTACATATACAAGAGTATTGTAATATTAGGTTGTGCAGATTTAACAAATGCTTTGCTGCAATAGCCAGAACTTTTAAAGGTTAGGTCGCTCGATACCTTTAGCGTTAAGTTTAAGGTAACGCTACTGACTGAAAGAATGTAAAAAAAAAACATTCTAATTGAACTTCTTATACATGCAGCTTTACTCCAGCTCCAACTTTTAAAGGCACTGGGTACTGATAACAACGAGAAATCTTTCTAAAAATAAGAGATTTATTTAATATTTTCAACCACATAAATAATTTGCCTAGATTATACATTAACTTATTGTCGAAATTAGCTTTGGCCAAAATATGGGCGTATATTATTTACACGCAATCATGTAAGTATTTTTTAAATATGTTATGTTGAAATATTGTTCTATCTACCAGAATCACAGATTGCTAATACTATATTTTAGCTTTTGAAGAATCGCTTATCTGAAAGTTGTATATTGTATATAGGCTAATAGAAACGATGTGGTGTATGTTGTTATCTAAAAGTATAGTATGTAGACATGTCCTTACATGAATATAGAAGATTATATGTATATGAGTATTATAATTTAATGTTTGGAATGTATACGTAACAGGTTATGTACAAAGCAGGTATGTTATAAAGAAACCTGCAAACACATCGATTTTTGATCTAGAAATGGCAATATAATGAATTAAAACATGACTGAGCGATTTATTTGCATCCTACAAAAGAAGTCAAAAATTACTTGATCTCCTCTAATGAAAAATGTATTTTTTTTTAATTAGATACGTTTTTTAGCATACACAATTATTAAAACGAATAGGGTACAGTATATTATTATTTCATAGCAATAATTATGTATCAAACCATTATTCATACTTTAGTTGGCACTTTTTTTGGTATGTATATAATATAAGAACTACGGATTCATAATGCTATAAGAATATCGTTTCAGAATACTTTCTGAACGGGTAATAAATTAATAAAAAAATATTTGTACCTTCTAACGTAACTCTATGCTAAATAATAATAAATATTAAAAGTTTGTTATTGTCATTACTATATATTCTAAATTTTTCGGTATGGTCCGTGCTGTTTAAGAAATACGTGTCACTTTAATTGATTTTATATTCCTTACAGTAAAAGAAAAGAATTGTAAATATGTATACTTGACTAACAAATTATTTTACTCAAACAGTCTAACAATTACAATAACACGTGCTCCTCTAAAAACAACATTCGTATAAACTATGCACTTATCTTATAGACTATGTCGTTTACCCTTCTACTTGATTTGTTAGAAAGAAGGTAACTGATTATCTTTATGTAATTTCCTAATATATTTAAATCACAATGTTTATAACTTATTATTTATCTTACTAGTCATTTGCAGCAGCTTGCCGTCGCAAATCAGATTTTATACAGGCGGTCATAATGGCCCCTATAAGAAGCATTATGCTCATTATAATGTTTGCCCATTGATCGCCAAGCTTATTAAACAGAATTGAATAACCTGTTGTGAATATAACACCAAACAGTTGAGATGAAGCGTTCAATATACCAGATGATGTACCCTCTGGCTCTGGAAAGGTGAGTTCGGATGCAAATTCAAACCCCACTGGTAGCAAACCAGTCATTGAAAATCTGAAAATAAAAATTCATTATGGGTTGCGTAGTTTGGAACATTCAAGTTTATGAATTCAATCCACAGATACACTATAAAAAGTTATTTTTTCCAATATCAACGACTTGTGTGGAATGGCGTAGGTACTATGCAGTGTACGACGTCACAAAGAGATGTTGTTAGATAATAACCTTAATATGGTCCTGGTTTTGTCAGGTGGTAATAGTGCTGCGAATCGAAACCGGTTTTATGTGAAACCGGTTTAGATATGGCGAGTAATCGTCTTCAAAACAAGACCGTGACCAATTTTAAAACCGGTTTTTAAAATGTTTGAAATGGTTACAATTTTTTTCATTGTGATATAGGTAGTGATATTTAACATTCATATACCTGTTGCGCAATTTCGAGAAGTATAACTCTAAAGTGTTGAAATTATTTAAATTAATATTTAACGTTTTCAGATATAATCTTGAGGAATGTTTGTTTTAAAAGACTAATATTAACAACATTTGGTGTGTGTCAAGATAGAATACGCATTTATTGGGTATTAACAATATATTTTAAAATATGTACCTTAAAAATGCAGACGTTAATAATTATTATCTTTGAAAACGGTGAAATGTTTATTAAATAATTTACGACATTACAGTTAAACCTCTCAAAATTGCATAACAGATATTTATAGACATTGAATATTATTACAAGTTATATACAAAAATTTGTTATTGTTTCAAAACACCCATTCTGAAAACCTATTTCAAAACCGGTTTTAAAAACGGATTTTTACTGAAAATCGATTAACCGGTTTTAGGAAAAATGGATTAAGCGGTTCTTGATATCTGACAATTTCCGCAGCACTAATAGAGACCCTTTAGAGTACTTCTGTAAAATATTAGCCATAGATGATCAGCCACTTATTTTTTAGGTTTAGATTAGCGTGTGGTATAAATCCCAGAATACAAAGTCTTATTAGTAGTTATGGTGATTTTAGTTGGCAAAAAGAATTTTTTAAATCAAAGAAATATTTGTTTGCCACTATTTAAAAGAACCATTTGTTGTTCAGTCAAAACATATCTCTTTCAATTGAAAATAGTTTTATTTCGGTAAAAAAAATACGTATTAACTAAAAGAAATAGTTCTTTTTATTTGTAATATTAGTACATACTCTGCAGGCAAACTGTGTGAATCGATTTATATACATATGCGTATACATATATACATAATGCCGGCCGACCTAGCACAGTCTGCGCCACTGCGTCTCAACAAAAATCACCATCTTTACTTACTACTCTTATTAGTAACCCAATAGCCCAATGGGGAGGGTAGCCGAGTGTGGTCGGCTCGTAAAATAGAGGTTGTGGCTTGTTCGAACCTCAGTGGCGTGGTCAGGTTTTTTTGTAATATTATTTTTAAATTATCATCATTTTTTAACAATATTATTATTAATTATACTGAAAATGTAAAAGATTTTTTGAGTTATACAGATTATCTGTAATAATATTATTTAATTAGGTATATGTGTAAGTAAATACCTGTATTAGTTGATACAAAACATTAAACGCATTTCCAGTATTTGCTCTCTCTAATGCTCAAATTATCGCTAAATTACTAAGCTAAGTTAAGGTAAACAATAATAGATTATTTAAAACTTTTAAATGCTTTTTCATGAATTATATTTAGGCTAGTAGGATTATGGTTAATTTAATTAGTAAAGGTTAACAATAAGTGATTATATAAATATTTTATGAAAAGCAGAGTGTTGTGGTTGGGTCAGTTATATGTAATCATCAATGCGAGATTTCTTCACGAAAAGACAGCATTAAGATTCATTTGTTGCTACGTCATCAAATCCGTTGCTATGTATATTTCTACATTTTTACCAATGTGGAAATACGTACTGCTGTGTACTGATTGAATTAAATGATATTGCAAAACTGATTTTTAACAAAGAAAAAGAAAAATTAAATTAGCAATTTCATTTAATTCAATCATTTATTTGGCAAAACTTTTTTCAAAACTTGAATTCAACCACGAAAAGTAAATTGTAAGTGAAAGAAATCAGACTTTCCCAATTACCCGAAAAATTGAAAAGGTTCAAAATAAAAAATAAAAGAACAGAATCTTTAACCCAACGACGCTAATTAACAATCAAATTCATTACAACAACGTGTTAAATTACAGGTTGTGCAGAAAAAAAAACCGTGAACTGAAGGTTCTGGCCTAAAATAAAAACTGCACTTGACTCTAAATTAAAATAGGACAATGCTATTTCCTATGCAAAGCAAAAGTTTTGTTTGTTCAGGAAGATAATCCTAAATTCTACAAATTTCAACCCACGTGGTATCAAATTAAAATAAATTAAGTGCAAGAACAAAGCTTCTACACATCCAACCGAGGTGATTGATAATGAAAAATAAAACAGCAAAATTGAAAAACGGAAAAATTAACTATAATGAGAAAAAAAAAACTAAAACGTATCTTCCCAAACAAAAACAATAATTGATCTTATAACTATAATGTGCACACTTCAATGTATAAACAATTATCACAATAAAATTCTTGATTGGCTATATAAAAGACAATTAGTGCGAAATTTACAAAATCAAAATGAAATACAAAATGGCAACACAGATATACAAAAATACGTCTACTCACATCAATAGTCGAACAAGGAACTCCTTAACAAAACTCTACAACTGTTTTTCTTACAAAAATCCCTCTCTCAAAATCGTACAACGCAGTCGTATAAACAATACGCCAACATTCAATAGAAACAATAGACAAATAAATGAATGGAATTAATTTTAAAAAAACTTAACACTTAATTAATTAAAATGAAACTCTTTAACTAAATTTTATACAAAATAAAATTAAAAATTGTGAAAAATTCTCGGTAACTTGAACAACAGCTCGGAAGAAAGTAAACAAATCAAAATATGCAACTTAAAATACACTCAGCAAACTTGGGTTGTGTATACCACAGCAGTACGTTTTCTTTTATTTTTTTAACTGTGTTTGCAAGGTGAGCTCAATGTTTTTTTTTTCAATATGAGTTTATTTTATATTAGATGGTTTAAGAGAAAATTAAATGGCGAGTTACAATCGTTCATTCGATGTGGACGTTGTAGAAAACGTCATGTCGTGATAAATATCATCCACATTTATATAATATCGAAGACGAGTGAGTGAAATAAATTAGTCATAATTCTACTAGTGTTAATATAATTAATAGAAATGCATTTAACTGTTAAGTACTAGTTACCGATATTTACATTCACTTATACCTAATTAAATAATGTTATTACAAGAAATCTTTAAAAGTGTCTTCTTCTCACTAACAATATTTTAGGTTTATTTATGACCAAATAACGAATGCATGCTGAGTAAATTTAATATAGGCCTTTTCAGCTAGCAACTGTTATCATTAGTTAATGACACTGTATTTTTAAATGTTGTCACGTTCACATGCTGACATAATTACTAGATATTAAACAAATAACTTGTAATAATAGCCTATAACAGGTAGCTAAAGTACACTATGTAAAGCAGCAGAAATGTAACAGTGTAATAGTCTGTCTATTCCATTGTATTACAACAGGCATTTTTTACCGTGAAATGTCATTAAGATTCCTATACGTCTGGAAACTTAAAAGGCCAAAAACGTGGAAACAAAAATCGCGGCAAGTATGATATAGGTATGACGAAGGTCACTTGTTAACTCACCATTATATATACCAATTTAATGTAGGTGGAAAATAAATAATGTTACCTTTGAGTATAGTTCCACCTTAACAAAAATGATGATGCCCACTGAAAAGGAAAGGCACCCAAGTTGATCTTTCCGATTTTGATAACATTTGGTAGGAATGTTATCAAAAGAGGACCGAAAAATATTTTGACAAGTATATTTTTTTAGCGTTCCATACTTAGTTCTAGGGCGTGTAATAGGTGCTCAAAGTTCCCCAAAAACAGATTTTTTGCAATATTTTAGAAACGAGAAGAGATATTGTTACGGTCCAATTTGAATTTAACGCATTTCTCCGCCAACGTATACGCATAGGAAAGTAGTGTAGGATTTGCAAGACAGCAGCGTTCTTCCGTCCTCGCCACTTTTCAGACAACCTTGGTTGCGTGTAAACAGAATCTGTTGTTTTGTGAAGTTTCGGATTAAGTATTAGTAGCTCACTAAAAGAGATATTAGTTTGGTGTTCGTAGTTGATGAATTCACTTCATCACTCCTCCTGAGGATTTTGAAAAACTAATTTGTGCTATAGCACCGATAAGGTAGGACGCCATTTTTCTTTTCATTCTAGTGTTCCTGGAAATTTTGCTTTTTCGCGTTCCTCTGATTATCGTTAATTATTTGGGTTGTTCGTACCACCAGTGGCTTCAAATACCCGCTGTTTGAACCATCGTTGTTTGAACCACCCGCTGATGTTAGCGACCCCCGTTGTTCGTACCCATCTATTGTTCGTAATGACTCATCGGAATTAGTCACCCACTGTAGGTAACTATCCACTAAATAACTCAGGACATCACCGATCACTTGGCATAGAAATTTAACCTACAAGATCTTAACCCCTTTGGTTCCATCGTGGGAAAATAACCTTATTACGATACACTTGGACATCGCAGTCACCAGCAACCCTGAAACGTAGTAGTGAAAGGTATCCTCGACAAGTTCCTTGCTCCTACCAACTCTTCGATTAAGGTATTATCTTTAATTTTATAGTCTGCGTAGCCCATTTTTAGTAACAATTAGATTCATCGTAACTTTAGATAATGTAAAGCCGACCCTCTATTGTGAGTCAATTTCAAATAACTTCAAAATGTATTCCTTTATTTTACTTTGAGACAGTGTTTTGTAATCATCATAAATATCTTTCGTTACGGATTTTAATATTAAATATTATTTGATCAATTATGGTGCTTTTCCTTGTGAAAACAGAGAGAAGAACAAAAAAAATAAAGCTAAACTTCGTTGAAAATTATATGCAGAGCTAAGTTTTTACGAGTATATAAGTTACTTCTGACTATGATGTATTGTTGGTAAACTTGTTTCTATATTACTTTGATGTTTAACAAAATCTGATGGTTAACTATCGGAATTACACCAACACAGAATGTAAGATAGGATAAGTGAATAAATTTCTACAGCGACTAGATACACTCGTGTTTATTCGTGCTTTGAGTGGGGAGCAGTGTTAACTAGTGATTTATTGAGAGCCGACAAAACACGAGTATGTATAATCGGTGTAGAAATTTATTCACTTCCCCTAGCTTGCCCAACGCTGGCACGTACCATAAGTGCAGAGAGTAGTGACAAGTGCAAAACAAAGACAGGCAAAACCAGCGGCGATTGGAGCATACCTTTACAAGGGTTCTTACAATGATTGAATTCCTTCGCATAAGTTCGTAATATTTTCGTATATCGAGCGATAGCGAACTCTGATCATTGTAATACCCTATGGGTGACGTATGCACCGGCGGTCGGTGGCCAAAACAGTTCGTAAAGAAATAAAGATCCGAAATTGAAAAACCTACTGTTAATGATAAGAGGTTAATACAATAATAAAGAGAATTCCTAGTGTATGTTTTGTGCCACTGCGATGAATGGGGCATGGATTCCGCTACTAAGCTGGTAGCTACGCAAAGAAACTGTTTTCAAAGCTGATTAAATATAGTTCAGAAGGCAAAAATATAAAGCTAATCTAAATAATCTAACTATCCAAATGTTGAGCAAGTAAATCTAACACTTATTTCTACCAGCAGGTCATAAAAACATGTTTGAAATTTCTTACAACAGCATCAAAGCACCGTAGATTACCACACTGAATTCTTCGGGGTATATGTAAATTGCCTCTCCATAGGTAGTAGGAAAAAGGATCGAATTTAATTGGTCTCATAAATAGATAAACTGCCTCCCAAACCTTTTTAATCGTAAGTTCCAGCTATGATTGTTTTATTATCTATCAACGGGGACCTAATTTACACATGTATATCAGGTAGCCAAAAATTGTGGGAGGCAATTTAAAGATTGTTAGTAGTTGCTCTTTATCTTGGGGGGCAATTTACATATACCCAATTCTTCGACACTGTTCCGAACTGATTATTGAACAAATTAAGTATATAAAAAAAGCAGAATCGTCAATCAGCTAATGATTAATTATAATCTTTTCGAATTTTTAAAAGCAGATAATTTAACTATCGTCTGGAAGTCAGGTAATGATTTACGTTGATTATTAAAATACAATGAAAAAAGTCGACATCTCTCTCTCTCTTTTCATTTTAATTTAATTTTTAATCTAATTTTTGAATTGACCTGAATTAAACTTCTTTTTTCCATGTTGTTCGATTTTTTTCATTGTATTTTAATAATCAATGTAAATCAATACCTGTGGATGGCATATCGCCGAAACATGTAGTGCTATAGATTTTAAATAAAACTTTGAATGGGAAGGACCACTATTATTATTTCTATATTCTTCAATTCCAAACACCATTCACATAGAATTACTTCAATTATATTTATTTCTATTTTTTTTAATACTTACCCCAAAAATGTGGAAACAATATATACCACAACCAATGTTGTATTTAGCGTAAACGTGTAAATTATCATTCCTATAAGGGATAAAATGTACACCGCCAAAGTAGTCTCCCTGAAAAATTGTATCATATCATTCACAAACTAAAACATGATATCTAACTCAATTACTTGAATTTGCGGAGTTTGTCCAATATGACGCCACACACTACAGATCCAATCATGCCTGCAAACACTATCAGCAAACCAATTCGTCCAGCATCCGCCTCGCTGTTTTCTATAAAAGTTACATTAAAAACTGAAATGTAACCTATCTTAAATTTGTGCAACTTACTGGATTATAATACGTTAAAACTATTTGATTAAGTAGCGTCGATATAGCATAAAATATTCCAACATTAATACCATACGATAAAACCAATAGAACATAATTTCTATTCGTCACAAGAGCTTTCAGAGATTTGATAAAGGTAACATCCTTCACCGTAACATCTAATTTGCTGGCTTCAGCTATCGAAGGCGGCGTAGGTGGACAATTCTTGAAAACTAAACAGTGTATAGAAGATTTTACCTATAATTTTTTTTTATTTGGAAAATGTATGTATTTTACATATCGCTATCAGCAATGTAATGACCGTTGTTGTAATTCCAGTACTAATAAATAATATATTCAGCTGTGATTTAATTTGATCCGTGGGTCCAGACTGTACGATCATTGGTGGAATTAGAAAACCTATGGCGCATCCTAGCTAAAAGAAAAATTATCGATTTTCAGTTTACAGAAGAAGAGAATACAAATACAGTATGTGTTAGAAGAAAGTATTGACATAGATCTATTAAAATTAGCAAAAGAGAACGAATAATAATTATAAACATCAATTATCTGGCGATGAAGTGTTATTTTCAGTTACAAGAAGATAAGATTGCGAAATAAAGATTGGGAAAGGTTCTTAAAATTGACACGTAAAATTTTTACGTTCGTTGTTTACCTATACCCAGAAATAATAATTATTATTAATTACATGTTGATACTAGACGTAGCGGCCTTTGCCTGGCACTAAAGCCTACTAATAAACTCACTAACAACAAACCTAAAAGAGTCATATCTCTATACCCTCTAGAGTTAATATCTCCTGCCTCTCTTAAGGCCGCTTTATAGTCCGCAATTTTTCGTATTGCGTGCAATAAAATTGCACGCAATGAAATATTAGAATACGTTCTAATCCGTGCAACACCAATAAGATTACACACAGCTGATCGAAATCCATTGAGTGCGCATGCGCTATTTGTATTGCAGGCAATTCTATTGCACGCAATACAAAAAATTGCGAACTGTAAAGCGGCCTTTACATCCAACAGTTTCTCGGAAGTAAAAAGATAGGCACATTAGAGCCAAGAGGCACAATTGACAACAAACAAAATAAATGCCATTAAGAAATGCATCGTCCAAAAAGGCGGACAATTGATGAAACCTACATTTCCCAATTTCTCTTATAAACCCAAGTTTATAGTGTTGACGTGTGCAAATAAAGTCATCTCAGCGTAGCTAAGGCATCGTCAAAGATTTTACATCTTGGCAGGACCTAACGGCTGTCTAGGAAAAAGGCGTTGGGAGAGTCATTAGTGTCCACCTACCAAATGGAACATCAATTACTGTATTCTTACATTGGTGCTAAGAACTGAGACTAGTATATTCGTCTTATAGCTCAGGTTTTTACTGGACAAGTGCGTGGGAGCGCTGAAAAACTTAAATTACCTGGCCTATTATCAATTTCACCTTGTACGCTTCAGAATTAAGGGAGACCTGTCGCCTCAAAAAAAGCAAAAGGCTGAAACAGGGCCCAGTAAAACAGTTAGTAAGTCCATAGATGATCCTTCTCCCAGGACTGAATGTTCTACTCTGAATATTCCACTCCTGTGACCAAAACTTTCCAATCCACAGTCCCTATGTGATACTCGCGAGTAGTGATTGTAAATTTACCGGTTTTTTCATTTACCGGTAATTCGGTAAATGAAAATACCGGTTTACCGGTAATTTTTTTTCATGTGTGACATTAATGGGGATTCCCCAAGAAAATAGGGTTAGAAGTTAGGCTAGAATAATATATATTTTACACAATCTTAAGGCGTAATATTAGAATTTTGCAATAAATATTTGTATTTAATTATTTTAAACAGTTGTAAGAAGTAAAACAAAATATTTAAGGTTCAAATTTTAATGTTATTTTACAACAATGTTGCATTAATGTTCTCTCATAATGTGGTGTATTCAACAAAATTGCTATTAATTTAAATACGTAAAATGTTCTTATATATTATTATTTTTAATATTAAAAAATGAGACATTCACTTACTCTTTAAGAAAAACGATTTTAAACTTTTAAAAATCTTAAAAAATCCCAGAGCACAAATCACGTATGCTAACTCAACTTTTCTCGAGAGATAAATAAAATCCACACCAAAAACCATAAAATGAGAGAATTGAAATTGCACTTGTTGGCAAAGACAGGTAGGAAAAGTGGGGTGCTTTGCTTCCTACCGTCCTAGCAACAAAGGAACATTAATCTCGCTTTTCTTTGCGTTGCTTTTCGTTATCCGTCTTGTTTCCATTCTTATTTTCTTTTAATTTCTACCCGACCTTTTTTTCAATTTTTTGCTTTTTTGTTGAGAATTTTTTGATTCCTTCTCTTTCTGACTAACTCGGTGGAATGGAGGTTATACGTTTCTAATCAAAAGTTTTTGTCAGTTTCTTTTCTATGTTCTCTATTCTAAGGCATTACAGCGATTCTCAATCTCAAGAAAGTTTAAATTAAAATTAAATAAAAACATCTCCCATAAAATTAATAAGTCTACCTGTCTTTTTTATTTTCAATGTCCCTTTAGACCTTTAAATACATATCTATAAACACAATATTTCGTAGATAAAAATTTCTGGTATGGATTTTCATTTACGGATTAACCGTAAATTTTTGTAATTTACCGGTAAATTTACCGAACATTTTTTGGTCAATTTACCGGTTAACCGGTTTACCGGTAAACCGGTATACAATCCTTACTCGCAAGCAAGAAAGCAACTCGTGCGATTAAAGCAGCTGCAAAGAGCAAGATGTCCAGCTGAGCTGGCAGATACTCAGGTAAACATTACTTGTGATGCCAATACTCAATGAAAAACTGTGAGCATAAACATCAATAAATGAGATGAGTTTCTTCTTAAATTCGCAACTTGACTGTGATAAACAAAGGCAATAAACTCTCTTTTGTGAACAACGTTAGGGAGAAACTGCTTGATTTAATTTGTCATTGTAAACCGAAAGTTAAACCAAAAACTCCAGCCAAAGTAAATAATGGAATATGTGAAGTGAGGAGTCCATGTCAGATCGAAATATATCTAGTGCGACTTGGAAATCTCGCTTGTTTATTCAGGAGGGTACAAGACACCTAAGAAACTGATTGACGGCAATAACATTTTTTCCAAATTGCATATAATTGGCCTCAATGTTGTCAGCGACTGATGCTTGAAACTGGAATTTGAAGTGAACGTTGGCAAAACTACAGTTATCCTACGTAATTCCGGACAGACGAGTTGTGGTTTATTGGGCCCGGACACGTGGACCTGTGTAGCTGACCAGCTTTATCTTTACGCTTGTGACTATAAGGCATCTCATAACTAGAGTTGGGCAATTGTCCGGCGGAACAGATACGTATTGCGACGCAGGCCTCAAATAATGTAATATAAATAAAGCAGATCAATCGTATTATTGTAATTTAGTATGTATTTATAAAACATAAGTCATATTAATAGAGTTGTGCAAATTTTCCTTGTGGACAAAATCGGAGAACGCGGGCGAACAAACGGGCCAGCTTGCGATGCATTCGCATTTTATATCACTACATATTTAGGTAAAATAAAAATGTTTACATTTTATAAGAAAAACAGGCACTGTTGTTACTGACTTACAACTCATCGCTTTATTGGAGTACATGAATTGGAGCGCACATTCTGAATACGTACCTGCCGCCCCGGAAAATTTGCCCAACTCTACTCATAACTCCTGGTATCATCGCTTACCCTAGTTGACAGTAACAAGACCCGTATTTGCCGCATCATTGAACGACGAGTCTTTACGATCACAAAATTCTATGAATGTAGGGCAATATGGATTTAGTAAGGGTAAATCACCTGTAGATGCGATAGATAGGGTTGTAAATTTTGTTAAAACCGCCAGGTTAGAAAAAATATATAGTACGATTATGTTAGATATTAAAGATGCATTTGATAATGCCTGGTGGCCAAAAATTATAGTACAATTAAAGCCTAAAAGTTGCCCAGGCAATTTAGTTAGAACCGCTAGTAGATATTTCTCTGATAGAGTGGCGATAGTTGAGCAACCAGGTATTAATATTACAAGGGAAATTACTAAGGGTTGGCCGCAGGGTTCGCGTTCGAGATCGAGGTATTGGAATATTTTATACGATAGTCTCTTTGAAATTATATTACCGGAGAGTTGTGAGATAGTCGCGTACGCGGATGATAATACGTTATTAGTTAAAGCAGGGCAATATAATACCTTAAAAAATAAGACTAATCAGGCTTCTGCAAATATTTTAAATTGGAGTTTAAATAATAAATTAAATTTAATTGCGGACAAATCAGAGGCGGTATTTTTTGGCAAACCGACGTAAAGAAAGCCTACATTTAAATTAGAGGAGGGTAGAATTTATTGTAAAGAATTTGTCAAATATCTAAGGGTATTTTAGATAATAAATTTATTTTTAAGGTGCATATTCGGTATGTTACCGCGAAAGGTAGGGAAATGAGTAATAAAATTAGAGCATCGGCTAAGGTCACGTGGGGTTTAAGTGGGAACGCGGCGGGTGCTATTTACAGGGGTGCTATAGAACCGGCAATGTTGTACGCGGGGGCGATATGGGCAAACGCGTGTAAAATTAAAGAAATAAAAAATTAATCGGGGCGCAAAGATTGTTAACAGTTAGGATGCGAACGCGTACTCATCTATTTCGGCAGACGCGGTGTGCGTTATTTCGGGTATAATACCAGTAGATTTGAAGGAACTTGAATTTCATAAGGACGCGAATAAAATAGGGTTTAATTACGGCAACGGGAATTACTTTAGAACTGGGCGATTTAGAAAGGCGAGTAGATGTAGGGGGGCGAATTCATACCGCGGAATTAAAAAGTATTACTTATTACAAATTTATAGGTACTTTTGGAGAGTGTTTAGAAATTCTTACGGATGGATCGAAGGGTGAGGGTAGTACAGGAGCGGCTTTTGTTGTTTATAATAGGGGTATTGAAATCCATAATCAAAAGTTTAAATTAAGGAATCATTGCAATATTTTTCAGGCAAAATTAGTTGCCATATATCAGGCAGTACGTTATATTAAGCGCGAGTGGGAATTTATACGGGACGTGCGAATTATAACATATAGCTTACCCGTATTAGAGGCGTTAGGGAATTTAAAAAATCCGACTGATTTGTTATTAGCAGCGGCGGCCGGTGCATATGTCACTGGAAGAGCACTCACAACGATCGAATATCTTCGTATGCTATCGTGTAATATATACGATACTACGAAATTATAAAAAAACAGATAGCTTAACCGTATTAGAGGCGTTAGGGAATTTAAAAAATCCAACTTATTTGTTATTAGGTACTTAGGATATGTTACGCGAGGGAGGGGCGAAACTTTTTTGGACTAGGGCTCATGTAGGTACAGTCGGTAATGAGAGGGTGGATCAATTAGCTAGAGAGGCGGTGTCTAGAGGGGATAATGCGATAACTAGGTACGGGTTAATTTTGGCTAGCGTAGTTAAAAAAGCGTTAGGCATAAACTTGATAATGATTAGCAGGGTAGGTGGGATATTTCCTTAAATGGCAGGTGGATTAGGCAATTTACAGGTAGTGTTAGACGTTTTAGGGAAATGAGGGTTAATTTATCGTATCAGGCGGTCGAATTAATAACGGGTCACGATAATTTTAAATCATATTTATGTAGAATTGTGAGGGTTAATGATTCGCATTATGAATGCGTTGGGGTAGACACAGCAGGGCATGTTTTATTGAATGTCTACTCACCAGATGAGTGGCGGTCGCGTACGGAAGTTAGGACATTAGTTAATGGGTTAAATTGGCCGCGACGCGAAATAGATATTAGAGATAATGAGTTGGTCGAATGGTGGAAATTTTTTAGTAATGCTGCTAAGGAACTAGATAGGTTACGGCATGATATTTAGATAGTTAGTAGCAGGAGGGATTTATGAATGAAAATTTTATAGTCTTTGGTGGTCTGAATTAGTGTTAATATATGATTTTGACATGGTTGGGGTATATAAATAAGTATTTAGGATATGAATCTTTAATTACTATTGGTTAGAATAATTAGGATTAAGCATTAGAATTGGTACTGCTGTTGTTTTGTTTGCTTTTAGATTGTTACTTCTATCCTGCTTCAACTTTCATGATGTATAGAAAAGAGCAGCTACCTGAAGACGGCACGGCTGTCTGAATCGAATGAATGTTGAGGCTGCCTCTTCAAAACGCAGAAAGATAACAATAATTTGCCAGCTACCAGTAACAACATCTGGGAGTTCTTTCCAGGTCCTCCCAGAGTAAGGTTTTTGCCATGGTTTTCCCTTACTCCGTTTGATTTTATATAAGTATATTATATATAATCTGAAAGTAATCGAGAATAGCTCAATGGACGCATGGAAGATATCTGAATAGCTGACGTTCAGTAGACTCGCGATTATAGTGAACTAATCACATTTACATTTTTTATCATTTTTCAAAGTAATATTAATATAAATTGCGAGACTACTGTATTATATTTTTGTTATTAACAATCCTAGGGAAATTATTTAGAGTAGGAACATTTCAATTGTTATGGAATCCATATAGTACTTAGAATAGGTAGCCTCGTGTAGAACCTTTTTAGATGGAGCATGGGGTTGGGATGATTTGTAATTATTTAGTTTTTCATAAATAAAGTCTTTACGAACAATACTTCGCCCTCGCCTTTGAAGATGCTTACCGCAGCAGTAAACGAAACATTTGGAAGCAATTCCCACAGACCACAGCTCATCAGCCCGGAACGTTCGATGCTTGACATCGGCTCGGCTGTAAAACCTACGACTACTACAAAACTACAGTTGTTTTCTTGAAAGGTTAACAACTGGAACACTCCAATGGAGGCTAATATCCCAAAATTATACTTGACCAAAGGCAAATGAACTCAAACAAACAAATAAATACATTGAATTACCTATAAAGGTAAGTTTTAGCAAAAGCTTTTTGGGGAAACTTCGGGATTACAACCGAAGATGATAAACTGATTACGCCAGATAGTTATAAAACCCATGGTCATTTACGCATACGTAGTCAAGCGGCCAAAATTTAAAGAAAATACAACATAGGCTGGTGCGCATGTGTGTCGCAGAAAATGCTTTGGAATTGCAGGCGCAATGGGCACCTGTCCGACAAACGCCTTTGGAGGTGATATTAAATATTACCCCCTTCTTTTCGCAAGTACTGCGGCAATTTTAAAGTCGAGGATCTAACAGGAATGTATAGTAGTGACCGAACAGATAAGAGATAAAAGATAGGTGATCAATACGTGATACTAAAAAGTAGTTTTCATATTGGTTTGTAAAAATTCAACAAAAGTCGGCTGCAGACGATACAAAAATAAAGGTCGTATTAAAAGGTGCCATGGAAGACGATTTCTGGTATAATATTTATCATTGGCTGAAATATTTACTATACATACATATCTGTAATGCCACTAATTATGGCAAACAGAATCACTCTTCGCATATAGGTTAGTTCTCATTAGCATTCTTATCACATATCTTGGGGCATTCTCAAAAGTTTCATTTACTTCTTTATAGAATTCGTTCTTTGTTTCTAACTCCTTTTCTTCTATTGAGGCTTGGACGTATTTATACCTAACGCTATTTTTTTCTGTTTTTCACCGTGGTCTCAAATAACATAAACTAAATAATAACACTTAAGTCTTGTATTATTGTAGTTAATTCCATTAATTTCAATTTATTATCTGTCTAATATATAGAAATTAGTAAATCCATGGATTTGTTGTTTCATATATTAACTCATCAGCAAGTTATTTATTGAAACAGTAACGGCGGTGAATATTGTTCTTATTGGTAGAAATTAGGATTCTTTAATTCTATCTTTCTGATACGCAAAGAATTTGCAAGATAATAAAATTGATACTTTGCGTAATCTATTTAAGATATACGGTATTTGTGAACACGATTAAATTCAACGACCGAATTCCACTTCAAGCAATAATAATATTAAAGATTAAACGTATAATATCTGGTAAATACTATTCACCTTTGGCGAGTTAGATTAGATAAGATATTTTTGTAAGATTTCCTCTAGTATGGTAAAATTATTCTAAATGTATTGCTAAAGTATATGCATATGCATAATTCACTAAGCGTTATCATTTTGCGGTCGAAAACAAAATTGCATCTGTGCATCCAATCGTAGCTCATGATCTTGACAAATAAACAACGCGACGAGAGACACCGGCATTCTACGCACAAAGAGAAAATATAATCTAGACAAGTAAGCGAGTATTTTACAGTTTTTGTTTGCATTATATAGAAGAATCAGTAGTTTCAAATGCCACAGTGGTTGGTGATACTTGTTATTAATATTCTATGTCTAGTTTTAGAAGCAATAACATAAAAATATAAGCCTCCCAGATATCTATGGATTCGTTAATTTATTGCATTTTCTAAAAACGATTAAAAATTTTTCAAATTCGAAATATTCTATCTTTAAAACCTTCTGTAAAGGTTATGCTACTTTATATTTATGGAATAAGGTTAAGTATAAACTATATTTTAGCCTGCGTCCTTAAAGCCTTTTAACATACACACGATGCAATTTCTACATGAAAAACCTAAAAGAAATACGTTTAGTTTTCCAAGCGAAACGGTGCCATTTTCTGTTAGCTGCGATAACGTAAAGTTTAGTACTCAACAAGGAAACATTTGCTACAATACAAATTACAGAAAATGGTGAATCTATTGTGAATATGAATAATTCACTTTGGAACAATTACTTAATTATATTTAGCTTTAGCAAATGTAGTGAATGCGGCGTGACTGAACAATTATTAATTCAAAGCAGAAGGAATATATCCCATTACAGTATGCGCGTCTAAAATGATTATATTGAACATTTCCTCGTTAGATGGGTTTAATAATATGATTCGCGCAATAAAGCGCAGGAAACATTTTATATATTTACCAGCTACAATTTTAACATACTTTAATTTAAATGTAAGGAGTATTGCCGAAATATATAATGCATAAGTATATGAAATAAATGTAATCTACAATCAATGTTTAGCTCACTAAGTTTGTGATTACGAATAACTAACTACTTTATTTAAAATTTAAAAAAAAAGGATATTATTCTACTTTATATAACTTCAACTACCAACAAGGATGTAAGTATCTGCAAGTCACAAATCAAAATTACCTTTGATAACGGAAATAGTTTTTCCAAAATCTGGACAGGTTGTGTTATTTAGTAATGAACATATAGGTAAACATTAGTTGGGTATTTGCTTATAGGTACGTGGAGGGTGCTAATACACTGCAATCTAAAAGATCTACTGTGTACCTATTCTCGCTGTTTTACAGCTGGCCTTCCAATCCTATTCCTTTTAGAAAGTACAGGATATAACAAGCCCCAGGTTAAGTAAATCCTTCTTTTTCGATTTCATGTGCTCCCAGGTACTACATCACCCCCTAAGTTGCACAGTGCTACGCAATTTGAGAAAAGATAGATGGGGGTGTCATCCTACTCCTCTACAAAATCTATATTCAGATTTCTTTGCTAATCCAAATTCACTCAGGTATCCTTTTAGTTTACATTGGCCTATAACTTATACCGAACATTGTTCTTACTCAGGTTGATGCATTCTGTAAATCTCTCTGGTTATAGGCTTCCAGAAGAATTTTACTTTGCCTCATTTCTCTGCAGATTTTCGCCAGTAACTGAGATTTTCTCTGCTCCATTCTTATTTTTTAGGTTTCTTCAGTATTGTACTGCTGACTTAACCCCGCAAAAGGAGTTCAGACCCTACAACAATGGTATTCCAGCTCTTTTTTACAACATTATGGGTTATTTCGTTTCCCTCAACTCCTATGTGACCCGGAACCCACAGCAGAATTCTTATTTTTATTCCTTTCGTCTAACTCTTTTAATTCCCCTAGGCACTCCTAAACCATCCTGAACCTGATTTCGTATGAGCTTAGCGTTTCAATAGCTGGTTGACTGTCAGACATAATGATTATCTCCTGCTTCAATAATTTTTATCAATATTGAACTGAATGCATCTTTCAATAGCATGTATTTCCGCTAGGAGATACTCGGCTATTTCCTCAAGCTTCTGAAATACTTGATTCTGCGCCCATATATTCCAACCAGTTCCCTCTGACGTTTTGGAGATATTCGTCTACCATTTGATGGCATTTTTACTCAATTTCAAGATAGTGTTTTAATTCCGTACACTCTTGTTGCTAAATTTTGTGGTAAATTCTTTCACAAAACCGATTTTTTTAGCATGTCGTTCCGGGACATATACCAGTTTTATTACTGTCAGGGGATTAAAGCATATGCTTAATCGCTCCTTCCTTGATCATTCTGAGTGTGGTCCTCTTTGCCATGCTCTCCACCACAATGCAGAGAGGAACAAGATGCAGTACTACCTCAATAGTTACTATTGGACAGGTTCTCATAACCTAAGTTATGCATATAATATTTGCACTTTAGGGAGGTTAATTCGCGCTGTGGTCTGATTAGTTTTCTTGTTCCAAGCTACTGATGCATGAGTGATGATCGGCCTCGCTATCGCTGTATGCATCCAAAGTAGTATTTTTCGGTTGCATCTCTAGGAATATTTGGTTAAATGTATAGTTGACTAGGTAACCCGTAATACTAATATCGGGAAATTATACTACATATATACTGGTATTTTATTTTCACATTGTTTTCGCAAAAACATAATGTAGCATATATTAAAAAATAAATTTTTCAACAATAGTGTAAAGCACTCACTTGGTTACCAAATACTCCTATACTGCACGCTGAAGACACCTGTTCTGGTCCAAACCAAACCGCTGCTAATCTTGGGGGAACTGACAGAATACAAGCTTGAGATAGGGCTACTATACTTTGACCAAGAAATGTAACCCAAAATAGCGTAGGATCGACAGAGCCAACTTTAATCCAAGAACCAACACATGTTCCAACTGATCCTAGTAATACTGTTACTCGTAAACCCTAGAAATAATAAATGCGACACGATTTATAGATGTAAACACGCTTACAACATTTACATAATATTCGCATATTAAATGGGATTTCAAGATTTCAAAATTTCAAAAATTCCAAAATTTCAAAATTTCAAAAATTCCAGAATTCCAAAATTTCAAAATTTCAAATTTTTTCCCAGCCAGTCCAATTTTAACTAAATGTCTAAATAATAAAAACACCTGTGAGTGACATGATAGATAGTAGGCTTAATCTGTCAAATATTTTTTGAGAACTGTCAAGTTAACATCGTTTTAAAAGTGTTTAATAATAGTTTAATAATGGAAATTTAATACCTAATAATTTAGCAATTATCTCATAAATGGGCTCAGACTAGGTCGAATGTACTAATGGCATCTATCAATAATGTCACATATTATAAGATGTACAGTTTATCATGTCAATGTCACTTACTTTTCCTCTCTAGGGAGGAAAAGTATAACTTTATAATAAAATATAATAAAATAATAAAAAAAAATAAATATTTTTTTTACATTTATTTTGACGCTTTTTTTTTATATTTAACAAATATTTTGGGGGTATTAAAATTTAATTTATTAGATGAATAATAGTTAAATAATTTAACAATATGTTTTTCCATAAATAGAATTCTAATTCAGTTTTGCTCGTCCAATATTAAAGAAGTCAACGTGCACGTTAGGGAAACATCAAAATAAATGCAAATAAAAATAATTTGCTTTTTATTATGGATCCGATAATAGCACGAAATTAATCGAACAATCGTAATATACTGGGGATAAGAAAATAATGCATGCGATAATATTAAGTATCTATAATATTCCAAATCAAATATATATAAAACTGGGCTGCTATGTTACGAGACGAAATTAATATCAATCTATGTAATAGTGTGTAAACTTAGATCAAATACATCGTTCATGCATAATGTGAGTGCATTATGTTTCAGTCAATTCTTCAACTTACACTATCTTCTTATCAATCTTGCTAGACAAAAATAAGATTCATGTTAGGAAAGTTGCACACATGTAGGTATCCGTTAGGAAATACACTTTCCTAATTTCCGACCAATAATAATCATAAAAATCACTTCGTGTTAAAACAAGCATTAAAGCATACATAGTTTTTGAAAATATGTAACCAAATCGATAGCATTGCTAAATAAAAATAATTAAATAATATCTATTAGAACCACTGAAGGAATTTTGTGGTATTTAATAGAATTTATTTATCCTGATAACCGGTTAACAGGTTATAGACACAGCGTAATTATAAATTATATCTGGTAGAACAATACCCGGTTAACCGGCCTATACGATTAACTAGTCGGTGAATACCACAATATATTCCTATATCTAAATTTCTTTATCCATCAGTAAGAATGAAAATACTGAATCCTTTTTTTTTAATTATGCGGGATCTGGATACTAACCGAATATTATTTATTATTTACTTACATGGTTTCTTAACTCACTTAAAGTACGGATATACACAACTTTCCACGGTGTATAAATCAATATTAACTTCCATGCAGTACTATGAAATTAGTAGTAGATTAGTAGTACGAAGTTTTTGAAATTGACGTATATTCTCCGTGGTTTAATACGGTTTAATTTAAGTTATTTTGGCGCATACTTTATGTAGAATTTTAGTGAACCATCAGTTGATATTGGCAAGGAACATGTAAAGAAAAGTGAACAAATCGCGTCGGCACCTTTCATCTCAGGAAGCATTCGAGGCTCTAGAGATACACGCTATTAGCTAGAATGAACTCAGAAAAGGTGACGATTGTGCGCATGCACTAAATATTTGCTAGCTATCAGCAAGTTATCAGATTGGCATGTTTCTTGCCATACCCAAGGAGCATATCAACAAGAACGGAAAAACGGTGTCGGTTCATCTGATCTCAGGGGGAGAAAATTATGACCTTCTGCTTATTGAATTGCTACTGGTTAAAACGAAAAGAAAAAGGAGGAAAGAAAAGATGGTAATTTCGTGCAGTTAAAATTTGCTTGCGGTCCGTTCTTTTTTATGTTCCTTTTGGTTAGTATTATATCAGATTGCATTCACATAATAAAATAAAAATTGCATGCTACTCTATTCGTGTTAGCTAACTTCATTCGAAACAGTGGAAGGAAATATTGACGTGGACTTCGTGGAAAGTAGAACAACATCAAAATAACCGTTTTCAATCGGTCGGTATATATTGTATGCTTTGTGAATATATGTGTATTCGGTATAAAAATTTACATTATTCGTTCGTATGCAGCAATAGACATGCAAAGATCAGTAAACCATTTCGATAATAAATAATAATAAATACCTACTAATTTGTCCAGAAGAAAGCTAGCAGGAAACACAGTGGGTATATACAGCACCATGTAAATCATAGATGTCCAGTCGACGGCAATCGACGAAACTCCGTAAAACTCCATAATAATATTTGCTATGATAGAATACTGAATCCATTGCATCGCATTCGATGCAGAATATACTACAAATATACCTAGTATTAACCATCTTCTTTTGTACACTGTAAGTGGACTGTCATTGGGAGCTACAGGGTTTTCTACAGTTGCTGGTGCCTTAGGTGTCATTAGTGTTACTATTTCCACTACATTAAAAAAAAATATATTAATCTTTTATAAAAGTTACATGCCATACGTTAAACTCAGGGAATCAGAATCGATATTATTGAACCGTTCTAATACCAAAATATGCATAATATCGAAACCGATACATTAGAAAAACCGAAATAGTTACCAGTACTTTCTCGGTTTTTGTTTAGCCTAAACCTTTAAACCTTAAACCTTTATCATTATTACTAAACTACAAGAACACATAAATAATAGATACTATAGATAGTAAATTTTTAGGTTCGTAGTTTTTCACATAATATGATGCTGTAATAAAATCATTTTGCAGCTTAAACCAGATGGAAATTGTATTGTTCGTTCCACGAACATATATCATATAATCAAAATATATATATCAAACCTCAATAATTAGCACGAGATATATAATTGTAAAGAAACATAAATTTTGAAGTTATTTGAAGCAACCTCAGAAGAAATATTGTATGGAAGAAAATAATTCTGTGGCTTGGTGCAAGAAGGGCCAATGTTATGTTTTTGTGGTTTTGCGTAAAAAGAAATATTGCTTTTACAAATTTGAACAAATTCTTTGCCAGCTAATTATCTCAAAACCAGTGATTTTGGCATTGGCCCTTCTTGCACCATGGTACAGAATTAATTTCAAACAATTTAGTAAATAAAATTCTTCATTGAAAGTCTATGATTAATATGACCCATTTGTTGATATAACTGACGTAGGGGGGAGCAGCAACACCAATGTCTATGTACGTGAGCTTCCACACACAATAACTAGAAATCTGCTCGATATCTAAGGATAATTTTGATGACAAATTTTTAGATTAACATAATTTTGTATTCGGAAATAAGTTTGCTCCTTAAATCTAACAGAGTCATTCCACCAGCTTTGCCAATTTTGAATAATTATTAAAATAATGATATATCATTCATTAGAATCACCATAGTATAATTTGAAATTAGTAAGAATCTGATTTCCACCTATTCTTGCTAATTTATCTGCAATTTCATTAACATATAATCCAATATGGCTATGAACCCAATAAAATGAATATAAATATTTTTCAAATGAATTTGTAAAGTTCCTGAAGAATATCCCAGGCTAAGTTGTTATCAAAAAGCTTCTTATGTTGGAGGCACTTTTTGAATCGGAAATTATTGACGCATTTCCAATTCTATATTCTTCAATGTTACAAATAGCTATATAAATAGCAAGTAGCTCACATGTAAAAATAGAAGCATGGTTTGAAATATTTATATTGAGTGATGGAGAATAAATACTAAAAGAAGATTTATCATCATTTTCTGATATAGAACCACCCGTAAAAAATATTAATTTCAATATAATCCTTCCACTTTTGATTAACAATTTCTTGAAAATTTTCATTGACCACATTCGCTTGGGGACCAATTATTGGTCATCATAACATTTCTATTCCAATTTTCATTAAAATCAATTTTGGCGTAAAAATGTAGAATTTTATAAGGAATACGATAGTACGGAAAAATGATAGAAGAGGAAATAGAAGAAGAATACAAAAAAAAATTGATGTGCTTCATATAAGACTAAAAATTTATTTGAATCCTTTATCCTTATCCTTTTATCCTTGTATAATATGGAAATAAATTATTCAAACTTGTTAGCACTAAATTATTATCCAAGGAGGACTTTTTAAGAATATATTTTATAGCTAAATATTTAGCTCTAGGGAAATATAAAAGGATTCCAAATTCTAGTTTAGATTTAATTTCTTTTATAAATATATCTTAATGATTTAGGATCAGAACCCCACCATGTTAAAGTTAAGGCTCTTAATATATTTAAATTCTTTTGACAAGACAAAACCATACGGTTAATATGATCACGCCATAATAATTTGGAAACCAAGTTTAAACCTAAATATTTAATGACGTTAATTATTTTTAAAACAAATCCTCGAAAACTAACAGAATCAAAAACTTCAGGAATATTTTTTCCGGGTAAATATTAAAACTTTAGATTTAGAAGGTGCTAAAGAAAAATAAAATTAGCTAAATTTAAGTTTTGATGTTTGGAAAACAAAACAAAATCATTAGCATATTGTAGTAGAAAGCAATCATCAGTTAGATATTTAATAGAATTGGTATAAATATAAAATATGATCTGACCAAGTGGACTTCCCTGTGGAAGACCCATAAATGATGTTCTTGATCCTAAATTATTAGAATCATGTTTAATTGATATAATGTTGATAGAGAACAATTGATGAATAATGCTATTAATTTTATTTGAAATACCCAGTTTTCGTAACTGGTAAAATTATTATAATTAATATTATATTGAAAGTTGAAAAACAAACTAACGGTGGTTTGTTTTTATGTTTCTATACACTAAAAAATCAAAGAGGTAATTTGCCATATAAGACTGCTATTCCTCGTAGCATTCTCGTAGTTTCAAAAAAACGGCTAGTATATACAGTAGAAGCCACCTCAACTACGAACAGAAGCACCGTGTCATACATATAACAACGTATGTAGATACGTAACTGTTTGTAGCTAAGACGGCTTGTGCAGTATATTTGTGTATATCTACACGAATTGCCAATAAGTTTACAAAATTGCAGATAGTTGTTTTAATTGTACTAAAATGCCGTAGACTAATAAAACGTAAATTACTTAACTGCTAAATACTTACTAATCATGCTTTTAAGACAAAATATCATGGTGAGTAATTATTATTTCATCATATTTGATAACATTTATGGTAGTTTCATGTTTTAACATAATAGTAATCCTATTTACAACTACGATTCGCCTTATATTATATGGTATAGCGAGTATACCGCAAATTAATCTAAAAAAGATAGTAAATTATTATAAATTTTGTTTCATTCGGAAATAGATAACGTAATTTGAGTTAATATATTTAAAGGATTCAATCAAAAACTAACATTGATGTGATACCATGTGTGCTTGTATATGCGTGTGCGTGAGAGAGGGNAATATATATAATATATATATATATATATATATATATAATATTTATCCCCACGCACTATTTGGTCCATGCATTGCCATTTAAACATTTTTGCGTCCTCGACTTTTTTCGTTCGTATACCGGACGCAAAATAGTTTCGGCTTATAATCGAGTAAACCGCTAGGAAAAAAAAAATTGTCCGTACATGCCGTGTTCATCACCACCATTGCCAGTTTTTCCTCATTTTATTCCAACCCGTATCTAAGATGGAAATAGTGGAAGCAAAATAGTGCTCATATGTAATTTCATGTATAATTAGTTCACAGAAATGCCGATAGGCCAAATTAATATACACAGCCGTATATTTTATTACAACCGCGCATATTTTGCTTCCTTCACTTGCAACGTCAACACATATAGAAGAACGATAGGTTAGTATTGTAATCATAGGCATATGCATGACCAATTTAAAAAAAATGTTGGAAGTTGTTTCTTTCCTTTGATTAATGAATACATGAACATTTAAAATGTCGGTTTATGAGGGCCCTGACTTTTTTTTTATTAATGTTTTTTACAAAATGTATATTACCAGAAATTATAATTATTCTAACTTATACTACGTTTCTCTTTCAGCATTTCTTTCCATTCCATTCCTTTTTTGATCCTCTACAATTTTTTCAGTTAGTTCCCATTACTTATTTTAGTTCATAAGCCAAGATATCCCAAAACAATTACAAAGTCCAGTTTGGCCACAACACTACTTCAGTTATAGTAAGCAAATTCAGAAAAATGGATATCATATGATAGATTCACTATTACTAAATGTCGACATGTTAGACCCCAAACAAATCAATAATCAAAAAACACTTTATCTGAGAACACTTTGCCATACGGAAAGTGAAATCGACTATTCTTTCTTACAATTTCTTTATTGATTATGGATGGTATATCCTAAGTTATAGCAGGAAGAACTGCAAACTTGAATATGCAACTGGCCTCACCAAATAACATGTTAAGCTGCTTATCATAACTGGGGAAATCAAATTTAAGAGATTTTAGTTCAAATATTCAAAAACTTACATTTGCTTAGTACTGTCTAGGATGTATAAAGACTGAGGGCTTCTTTCATTAAAGCATTCACTTTTTTACCTGTTTTTGATATATCGACAAATGTAAATAGCAATTTTTATCAATTAAACGTTATAAGGTTTCTTTCATCAACCTCACTAAACATAGTTAAGTTGGTAGGTAAGGTGGTCGATGGAAGGTTTACTCAATCTTTTTTTGGATCTATGTCACCTTTTTCATATTAACACACTCTAATTTACCGTCTATTAGTTACTATCCTTGAGAGCGCCTCTTTGGGTATCTGTAGCTGGGGTTTCTACGCCATACTAGAAATCTTGCCTCGCCAGCGTCGCATAGCACAGTACATTAACTGTTGTTTTTTCTCCTCTCAAAATCTGATAGCATCATCGCCAGGCCAATGTGTACATAGCGTTAGTTCAATGACAGTCAGCAGGACCTACTACCATTTTGAGATCTTGACATATTCCTGTCTTTATTCAGTAGGTCTCTAGCAAATTCACGTCTTTGTTCCTTTAGAAATTCTTTTGCCTGTCTCTGTCCTGGTCACTTTTGCCACTATTCTCTATACTCATCATGCGTCTAGTTCCTAGCTTTTAGTCTGTAGTTTTAGATGAGACGACATTTGTTATTGTTATACATAACTCAATTGTTAATTTTTAATGCTGTTTATCTATATTCTGTTCGCACATTCACATATTTGTAACGTTCATATTGACAAGCTCTGTACTGCCGTTACAATTACTTTGACACATCAGGAAATAGTTCTCATCTTCTTCATATGTTATCGCTGTTACGAGCATACTTCCAACGCAATCTGCCCACTAACATCTTTCATGCTTGATCCACGATCCTTGTCGTGGATCATGGCATCACCGCACGATGAAATGCATTACTTATAGACGACTTTGAAGTTTGAAATAGACTGATGGGGTATATGAGACTCCTGTAAGTTTATCATGTTGGTTATAAATAAATAAATTTGCGATTTGTAATGCCAAAGAAGGACCAATTCTGACGAAGGACCTTAACAAGCCCGCCGTGAAGATCATCCGCTCTCTCATTTCTCCTCACTTTCGAGTGGTTGGGAACCTAAGCCGATGCAGATCGGGTAGCCACTCATTCAGGATGCTTACACAGTTTCAAAATTACCTTAGACTCATGCACTTAGGTAACGAACACTTTAAGTGCAGGCGGTTCGATTTCTTGACACAATGATGAATTGCAGCAACCTCAGCCTAACTACAACCGTTGCATCTCTGTTGAGCTTACCGTAAGAGCCTCTCTTAGGCTTCTTCACATATATTCCAGCTCCTATGGCCGTAGCCGTTCCAGAGGCGTCTATATACCGTTCGAGTCCGCTCTCACCAGATGTGCTTTTTCGGTCCCTCTTATCTGGTATTATAATTTTATATTTTCTGTCAAGGTTGAATTTTTTAAGCATCGCATGGCATCCTCACAAAGAATGCCTCCTTAAGTTTATTCAATAGTTTTTTGTAGTCAACGCTGTGCGATTTACTTATCGCTGCTTGAGTATGCTAATATTTACATTTCCTTGTTGTGAAATATATAGCGGATTTAGAATGACTTCCATTGCAGTGGTGGGGATCGATCTCCTTGCAGCCGTGCCACTTAAAGACGCTAGCCTTTGTACGCCCTTAGCGTTTTGACCGCTGCGTTTACTACAATTTGTCACCATACTAGCTGCTGCTTATGTTATGCTGGGTCTATAATCATAATGTTTCCATTTACACTGCTTTTAAAAGTTGTTGTGGTATATCCGGCACTATATATGCCAGTTTCACAATAAGAAAAATATGAGATGCATGAGATTTCTTGAAAATATATGTTCCGGCTCTATATCAAGATATAAAGTCCCGGAGCAAATGTTATACGGACCCTAAATTTGGGCGAATAGCAAGTAACGAAATGAGGAAAAAAAACTTGTAGGTAAATTACAGTATAAATATGTAGTATTTTAGGGATCTTATTAATTTGCTTGCATATTAGAGTGTTTTTTAGTACAGCATAACACTTTTAGATGGGAGGGGGAAGTGACATCTCGAAGACTTGAAAATTTATTAAACAAAATAATACATTTACAAAGGTATCTATAAAGACAATTGTAACCCATTAGACGATTATATAACTTTGAAATAACTGTCACAAAAAAAATGCAAGAAACATGAAACCCATTAGTTTTGTTAAAGGTGCCTATAACATTTGCTCGCGACTGTAATTTAATACGTTAAAATACACAATAGGGAAAGATTACTGTTAATGTATGAGTATGTACCTAATACAGCGGATACAAAATGTTGTTGATTTTAATTCTTTATTTCTGTAGTCATTTGTAATTAATTGAAGAAGTTGGTTCGGTGTCATCAAAATGTCGGTAATCATTAAAATTTATTATTGCAATATTTTTCTGGACCTATGGCGTATACAACATCGTTATTATTGCCAAATGTTAATGTACTGGACAACACACACATATACCAAATAATTTCAAATGCAAATATTATGATATCTTGATATGAATGTGCAATTTTTGATAGAACAGATTTTTTTGTATACTGATAAATTTTAAGAACGGTAGATATTAGTGTTGCAAAAATCACCAGTTACCAAAAACCGGTTAATCGATTTTAATAACAAAAAAAAAAAACAACTTTACAACCTAAGGTAAAAAAACTGTGTATTTTAGTTTAGTTAATTAAGTTATAAATACCTGTCTTCTGATTTCAAAAACCGATTTTGGTTTTGAAAACTGGTTTTGGTTTCAAAATTGGTTTTACCGGTTACCTGGTTACACTTTCTGATTGAAAGCCATTAATTGCCACATCCAAAACCGGTTTCACATAAAACAGGTTTCGATTCGCAGCACTAGCAGAGATACAGAAAATGATGTAAAAATTTAAACAAAAGAAGGCGTAAATTTCAGGTAAATCAGCATTATTACAATTCGTAAGTTGATCTACTTAACACTGGCATCGAATAGAATTAACTGATTGATTTGAGCATCTGAATATAGATCATCTTCCTATTCCTTAACACGCCTATTATATTATTCCTTATACGAGTAGTGTATTTCTTTACATAAAGAAGTGTTAATTCCCTTAACCAGGCTTCGCAGCCTGTGTGGTATTCTTTCCGGCAGATCAGCTTTCAAGTTGATTGCTTCCCGCAATGATAGTCTCTGCCATTCCAATGAAACGCATTCAAAAACAACGTGGCGGGCTACCTTCTTCTCCTTGTCGCATAGTCTACATACAGGTTCATCTTTAAGACGCTTTATTCTATGTATATTATCTTAGGCAGCCGTACCATGTCATAGATTGGTACCGTTCCAAGCTGTATTCGGTTGATAGCCAGCATATCCGTGCGTAGATGGTGTGCCTCATCATCCCTTTGTTGCTGTCCTTCTATTACTGTCCAGTGAGCCTGGTGTTTCTTTTTAATCTACTCAGTCACTGCATCACGTATCGCAGTAAATTGTTATCTCGAGAGCTGGTCAGATCCAAGAATTTGTATGAAGAGTCCTTGTTAGCATTCGCAAGTTCGTTGCATGCTATGCCCTTATGGCCCTGCATTCACACCAAAGTAACTTTATTCTGTTTAGTCAGTAGTTCAACATTTACCAAGCAATTCCAAAGTTAATTTTGAGGTTACTTAATAGAATACTGCTTTAGAGCGGTACGATTGTCGGATAGGAAACTGATGAGTTTGCATACCAGTTTGGGTTTTGCTGTCCAACCAACCCCGTCAAGATAATCTTGAAGGATTTGTCGAAGGAGATTTTGAGAGTCATTGTATCACTGCCCACTTCAAAAAACGTTTGTTATATATTCTGGCATTCCTAGCAGTATCTATGTTATTCTTGCCCCCCCTTTAATGTAATAAAGGGAGTAGATTTGACATGGTTTCCTAGTAGATTTATGCAGCTCCAGTGATGCCACAAGCAAGTTAATTTCGTCTCTTTGCGAGTTTAATAATCGTCTACCTCTGCGTGTCTTGTTCACTAAATCAGGCATGCATAGGTAACAAAAGGCTTACAAGATGTCAATCCCATGTTTTCCGAATGTTCTAAGGTTTTCATTCATCATCATTCATTCATTCATTCATCATTCATTCATTAAAGCTAGGGTGGCACTTACTGTCCGGGCACTTGAGCTAGGTGCTCATTTACATCCTTAAATTCTCTTATTTCTACTCGAGCCGCTTGTGTCTCTCTATAAAGCCAGATATCTTGCCCAGTGGAAACTTGAGAACCTTCAAAGGTTCTCAATAGATCTCTCCCGAAATATTTACCGGAGTACCTTCAATTCCCCACAGTGCAGATTACATGTAGACCTCGTTTCCTCGTGTAGTTCGCATCTTCTACACCACGTTCGCTTACTCGGCCTGTGTTGTAATAGATGTTTTTCATGGACAGTGTCCAGTTACCAACCCAGTAATGGTTTAACTTCTTTCTTACTGCACCTGAGTAGGTTATCAGAGAAACTAAAGCTAAACTAGCTTTGTATAGAGTGACCTTCATCGACCTCCATTTCTTTACTTTCTTTATCAACCAGGTCCAGATCTCCCTTCTTGCGGAATTCTTAGTAATTCCACATAACGGGCTCTGAACCCATGAAGTGTCTCTTAGAGCTCCGTCGGCTAGTTCGTCAGCTATTACATTGCCCTTTACATCCTCATGTCCCGGCACCCAAATCAGGGACACCGTGTAGTTTCGTGCCAGTGCATTGAGAGATTGTTTGCAATCCCGAACTAGTTTTGACCTAGTTACGTGGTTCGAGACTGCCTTATGACAGCCTGGCTGTCAGTCATTATATTAAATTTCTCCTCATGTAGCCCCCTTTTCCAATCATTTCTGCACAGGCTGCAAGGGCGAATACCTCTGCCTGGAAGACCGTTGTATGTTTCCCCAGGCTTATGGATATCCTTTGATTAGGACTGGACCCACAAATACCGGCTCCTGTGCCCTGGGTGGATTTGGATCCGTCCGTGAACTAGTTATCATTAGGAGCTCTGTTGGTCTCTGTTCGGTATGGAGATTTTCAGTGAAGATAATTTCGGGTGCCATGCTGTCCGTGGTATTTGCAGCAATGGCCCGTCCAGCATCGTGCCCGTAGTATAAGTGTGCCCTCCCACTCGAATGTTTGGGATGCACAGTGTTGTTGGCTTTCAGGCTAAGGATCGCATTCATTGCCTCCGCTCTCACATAAAGCTCCAGCGAGGGAAGGCCCACAATGGTCTCCAAAGAGGCGGTCCCTCTACTGTTAATTGAGTGATACCCAGCAAGGGTTATCATTAATGCCATTAGCTATTACATTTATTTGTCATGTGGTCAAGTGTTGATTCCAAGTTAGTTTCGAATCAAGAACCACTCCTAAGGATTTGGAATCTTGCCTTGAATTGCATCTTTTCGCTATGACGAGTTGGTGGCTTTTAGTCATCCAGCTTTCTTTCTTCTTCGCGAAGAAACTAGTATAATTTTCACAGGATCAACCTTTAGGTTTTTCTTTACACCACTACCCCTGTCGTGTTTCAAAGCCCTCTGAGTTCTGAAATGATGCTTGTAAGAAGTTTGTAATGGTGATATTTTCTTAGCAGTTCTTTCATTTGCCAAATACTTCCAGAAAGTAAGTATATTTGTTTCAAAACTTTTGGGTCACAGGAAAATCAGTTCCGAGGTATTAGTTCGTACCAATATTTCCCAGATAAGCATAAAATGTGCTTAAAAACCATAAAAATTAGTACTAAAATAAGACTTTATTTTTATAACATTCACATTATTTTCTATCAGCTTATACATACAAATAATTCTCAAGCATTAAAAAAAGTGCTAACCTGATTTTCAATTCAGTTAGTTATCAAATTAGACCAAACGTCATACAGTATTCTCGACTGGCGATATATACTTTATATCGACTAATTTGCGTCCATCACGAAGGAACACAAAAATACAATTTTATATTGATCCTATATTACTCTTTAAATATGCTATATTGCTGTCCTATATACGATTATTTCGACAAACATGTGGCAACGTGGCGACGCATTATACTTACAACTTTATACAAAAAAATATACATCGACGCCAAAATAGTTAGCAATTTGTCTGAAAATATAACGCAGTGAACGCAAAATAGATAGGCAAATGTAAGGAAGCAAAAAAGTGCGTAGAATAAAAAATCGTATAATTTCAATTTAAAGCTACAGCGATAAAAAAGTGATTGGGGTGATCCATTTTTTCCCGCGGTTCAATATACGTCACTAAAATTCTTCTAACTACGCTCCTCCCGGGGACGCACTACGACCGCGTTATGAAAGGAAGCAAAATAGTTAGCGGGATGTAATATATAATATATATATATAATATATATATTTGCCTTTCGAAATACGACGTCCACACATTGGTTGGGGTGCATTGCATGTGGCGTCCACGTCATATGACGTCCGTATATGCACCCACAAAAACATTTCTATGCTAATGTGAGTGTACGACGTGCCTAGACCTTGTAAAAACGATTTTTAGCTGGACTTATTTTGATGCCCGACAAAAAGTTTGTGTATTAATTAGTTCGGCGAAATACTGTAGAGTGTGCGCTGCGGCATTTCGTTAATATACCCCAAATAACAAATATGACATCTTCCGCGTATGCGACGTCCAATCCTAAAATAATTTTATAATATTTCGCGTTATGGACGTCGGTAGCTCTGAACAACATTGCATGCATAGTTATAGCCATTGATATGAGGGAGGGTGTTAGCGTCTTATTAAATTTTTGCATCGGTATGGTTGTATTATGAGTTTTAAAAAATGCTTAGGTGTAGTATGTTTATTCTAGCCGATCCGCAGAACTCGCAGTTCGCGCTTCATCTCCTACATTATTTCCACAACATCGGGATGTTACAGAAATATAATTACTACAAACATGTTTAATTCACTTCTTCGATGCCCCAAAAGTAATAATAATTTAATCCCAAGGCCATTCTCGAGTTGTAGAAAAGTGAATTCACTCCCAAAACTATACAAATAATAATAATTAGTTTTCCTGTTACAGTATTTTTTTTTTGCATTTGTAAAGTTATGAATAAAAAGAAACATTTTAGCTAATAAAAAGAAATAAAAGAAATATCTTTTCAATTCAGTCAAATCAATTAGGGCAATCCATTAAGTTGTTAAAATTTATTTACCTATTTCATCTAGGATACATAATAAACAATACATTAACTATTCGTTTTTTCTTTTCGGTTGAAAATTCTTTGTTTAATAGCAAATTTCTATTTATTCCACACATCATTCAAACACAGTGATAACCTGCAAAGAGTATTATTATTATTATTATTCTAAAATAATTGGTGTTTAATTTTCATTCTAGTTTACATACAGATGTATTTGTTCAAATTTGAATAACGTAAATATAATCCAGAATAGATGCTGTTTGTTAGTTATTACAAGCGATTTTGTATGAAAGGATTCTCGTACTACCCGTATAGCAAAATATTTAGACATTTTGGAGCAGTTCTCGAGTCTTTATTTTCAAACACATGCATATTTCTGATAAAAAATTAAATTAAATTTTTATAGATATAAATGTTCCATTTCGTTAAAAATTCGTGAACAACGGGTGGTGTGACCAGCAGTTCTGCTCTTATGGTAATCGTTTCCTTAACATGCCAGTGCTGGTTATACCTATGTGGTTACAGGTTGTATTCTTTAGCTATTTTTAGCTTTTTTTCACCGTTGCTGCATCCGTGAGTGAAAGTGTCGCGGTACACAGGCAATGAAATTAACGTATGCGCATTGTGCAAACATCTGAAAAGCAACCTACATCGAAATAATCCAATGCTATTACTTCAAAAATAACAGCCAGAAGTACCTTGTGTGGGTGGAATATACGGAAAATGTGACGCACAGTATCTTTCAGTGAATTTTACACTCATCATAACAAACGGTAATAAGTCCATGTGTAAGTTTGTGCACGCAAACCGAAAGTGTTGGGTGAAGTGTAATGAAATAAGAAATCAAAACGCATAGACTACAAATTATCACAAGCCCAAGCTGATCCAGAAATAATGGACTATTAGGTTCGCAGTTCTATAACAGTCCAACAAGTTCTGAATATATAAAAACTATGAATAGGTATTAAATATCTTAGTAGAATTGGAAAGCCGCAGTTTCTAGACAATCCTTTATGCTTTAGTATTTGTTCCACCTTTTAATTTTATAATTGAAATTATTATACTTTAAACTATTTTAAATATTATTCGTCAGAAGAATGTATTATGTACATCAATATATGTTTAACTCATTTTCACACACATATAACTGTTTCTAAATGTCAATTATAGTTTCTAAGCAGGTATGTAAGTTCTTTCATGCATTTTCTTGAGGTGTAATCTTTGTTTATAAATAGATTTTGAAAAAATAAACAAATTCGAATAGATATCGCATGACAAAAATGTGTTATTAATGACAGAATTCAGAAATAACGTTTACAACAACAAAGACATTTGTTTTTGCTACAAATTTATTGTGTAACCAATTACTTTTAAACTACACTTATGTTTTGATGTACAAATTATCGCAAAATATCTAACCAAGTTATGACATTAGAAAGATCACATGAGTATGATCGGGTTTAACCTAAGGAATCATATAAAAACTTATTATATATAAAATTTGATCAAAGGCTACTATTAGTTATAATTTCTGCGACACCTTAATAAATATGTTGCATTATAAACATGTACAACAATCTTTATCCATTACCCCCCCTATTTTTAAAATAATTACATTTCGCAATGGATTGCTGCTTGTATTGCATTAGAATATTAAGTATTGAAATATATTAACAATTGTAGGAAACTTAGTTTTGAGAGGTTGATAGCAGAGCAAGAGAAGGCGATGGTGGCAGATTGTTTTTTTATCTGCATTGCTTAATTTTAATATGAAAATAGATCTGTTTGTTTGTTGTTATTAAAGTAAATGTAAAAGAAAAGAAGGTTATTTCTTACACAATAATACTAACACTTCTATAATATTACAGCAGTTTATCTAGAAAATCCACATATATATACAATCCTACGATAATACTTCGGTCCATCAGACTAACAATTTGTCCTCGTCACGAATGCTATATACAAATTTGTATCAATTATCATTACAATAGTGTTGATACTTTGTTTCACTTTATCCATGTAATAAACTGACAAAAATAACAGAGATTTTATTCCATTTCAGAACAAAGAATCTGGAAATTAATTTATAGATGTAAACTGTGTGCCAAAAAAATTGCAACACCTTAAAAGAGTTATAAGGCTGAAGTTTCAAGTAGTATTTCATAACTAGTAGTTTTCAGTAGTTAAATCATAGCAATTAGAAAAAATACCAACAATTAGCAAAATTTATCAATCAAAATTTACATCTGAATGAGATGATCATGGTATCTTATGGGATCTCATTCAGGCATAATGTAAATGACGACGATATTCCTCAAGGTGTTTGCTGCTATGGTAAACGCCTTATGTAGCAGCAACCTATCGTATCCCACACATCCTCGATTCGGGTTAAATCCGGTGACGAGCAGAGGTCTAGTACGTTTCAGCGCCGCCTTTCATCGCCGCCGTTTCAGCGCCGCCGATTCAGCGCCAGGACATTTCAGCGCCCGGACGTCAGCGCCGGACTTTCAGCGCCAGCCGATTCACGTCGCGTTATTGAACGGTTAAACTATGGATAACTTGATGATTCATTTTTATGGAGAATTTTTGTACAATATGTATTGGTTGCAAACTACATATGTAACATTTTTTCGAAATTTATTGTGATACCACTGTCTTTTTTCTGTCTATAAACATAGTCTTGATTAAAGTAAAATAATGAGATCCTATGCAACTTGGAGTCGTGAGCTTCGATGAATAGAAAATTGTTTTAAGGATAATATTTTTTTTCAGATTACATCTAAAGAAAAAACAGTAAATTAGATATCTTACTCAATAAGAGTTTATTTTATCTGGTGTTTTTCCTCGGTTCTAGATTCTAGGGACGTTTCGACCCAGAAACGTGTTAAACGCCAAATGCAATACAGTTGAATTTGATTTAAACATATGATGCAGAGATTTTTTTATTCATCAGGAGAGAGGACACATCACAATCATCATATTTTTTTAGTGTTGGAAAGTGACTGTTTTAAGTGATAATTTCTTTTTTGCGAAAACATCGTTAAGGATGAATCAGCAATGTTACAAATCATATTTTTTTAATATTGGAAGGCGGAGGGAAGGGCAATTTTTTGTTAAACATTCGAAGAGGATACATTAAAAATGTTTCAAATCATATTTTTTTTTAACATTGGAAGGAGAAAGGGGAGCAGAGGATATTTCTTTTAAGGATATTTTTTTTTCGTGTTTTTTAAACATCGGGAGGAGGATGCATTACAAGTGTTTCAAATCATATTTTATCTAACATCGAAAAGAGCGGAATGGTGAGGGAGGAGAATTGTTCTTTTAATGATTTTTTTTCTATTTTTTTCAGACATCTGGATAAAGGATGCATAAGAAATGTTTTAGATCATATATTTTCTAACATTGGAAGGAGGGGAGAAGGAAGGGGTATATTAGCTTTTTAATGATAATTTTTCTTCTTTTTTCGAAACATCGAGAGATAGGATGCATTAGAAATGTTTTGCATCATATTTTTTTAACATTGGAAGGAGGAGAGAGGTGTGAATTATTTTTTAAGATAATTTTAGAAACATCGGAGAGAGGATTGCATAGAAAATGTTTCAAAAGACTTTTTTTAACACTGGAAGGGCGAGAGGGAGGGAAATTGTTTTTTAAAATGGTATTTTTCTCTTCTTTTTTTCGAAACATAGAAAGAGAAGACAGATCGGAAGTGTTCAAATCATATATATATTTTTTAACATTGGAAGGGGGAAAGGGAGGGATAGAATGTTTTATTATATATTTTTTCTCGTTTAACACGGTAGAGGAAAACGCATTAAAAATGTTTTAAATCATTTTTTTTATATTGGAAGAGGTGGAGGGAAGGGGCATATAGTGTTTTTAATGAACAATGTTTATGATTTGAAACCATTTGTTAACCGCATCCTCTCTCTTCTGATGTTCCGGAAAAAAAGAAAAAAAAAATAAAAAACTAATACCCTTTCCCCCTCCACCTTTCTAATATTAAAAAAAATGGTTTAAAACTTTTTTAATGCGTCTTCTCCCGTTTTTAAAAAGAGAAAAAAATCATTAAAAAACATTCTACCCCCTCCCTTTCCCTCTTCCAATGTTAAAAAAATATATATGATTTGAAATATTTCTGATCTGTCTTCTCTGATCTGTTTTGAAAAAAAGAAAAAAAAATACAATTAGAAAAACATTCCCCTCTCCTCTCGCCCCTTCCAGTGTTAAAAAAAAAATTTGAAACATTTCCAATCCATCCTCTCTCCCGATGTATCGAAAAAAATTGTATTAAAAAAAATAATTTCCCCCTCTTCCCTCCTTCCAATGTTAGAAAAAATATGATTTAAACATTTCTAATGCATCCTCTCTCTCGATGTTTCGAAAAAAAAAGAAGAAAAAACTAAAATTAAAAAACTAATATACTTCCCCCTTCCCTCCTTCAATGTTAGAAAAAAATATGATTCAAACATTCTTATGCATCCTTTATCCAGATATTTCAAAAAAAAGAAAAAAAATCATTAAAAAGAACAAATTGCCCAAAAAATATCATTAAATAAATCATTACCTTCCCCTGTCACCCATCCAATGTTTAAAAAAATGATATTCGACAAAAAAAAAAAATCATTTAAAAAAAATCATTCCCTTCTCTCCTCTTACCCTTCCAATGTTAAAAAAAATCAAACGTTTTAGATATCTGTGTATATACGTTCAAATCAAATTCAACTGGCAACTGCATATGGCGTCAAAACGTTCCGGCTTCGAAACGGCGCGGCATCGAAAATCCCATGCAACCAAAATATACGTCGTACAAAATTCTCATAAGAAAATGAATGATTAAGTTAAGATCATTAAGTTATGAATCATTAAGTTATCTATAGTTAACCATTCAATAATGCGGCGCTGAATTGGTCGGCGCTGAAATGTCCCGGCGCTGAAACGGCGGCGCTGAAACGTCCCATTCGCGAGCAGCCAGGGAAGAATTTCAACTTCCTCTTCGTTTATGAAGTCTGACAGGGATGGGCAATATGATATCAGCGATTTTTTACAAGCAGCCAGTTGTTTTGTAAGATTCCAGCTTTGTGAGTGTCCTCCTTTCGATCTGTTGCATTTTTTTTGGGCACGTATTTGATTTTATTTGCCTATACAAAATCTAATGTGACCAATTTTATTCCATTTCAGTAAAGAGTAATAGTGGTAATAAGTTTATAATTTTTGGATATTGTAGTTTTATATATATATATCGAATTCTAATTCGCAAATATTAGGTTTTGTACATCAAGAGTCTGAAGGGTTTCGGCCACTTTACTGCCCCACTTCGTCCACTCCATAGGCTGGGGAAAAAAATATTCCGATAATTTCTGACCTCAAACCAGAGTTGTGGAGACCCCGTTTGTTGAAACCAGAGGTTATTGTAATTGAGATAAATAGCTTGTAAAGTCGGAACTACGTTTGGGTCAATAAAAAGTTTCTCCATTGGTAACGTGCCATAGATGATTCAATAATATTAGCATTGATATCCCTGCCTAAACATCAACTTTCTAAGGACGTTGAGGGTGAGCTTCTATTAGCCATTTAGGGTTTCCTGAGCCTAATATCGACAATATTCTGTTAGTAACATATTCATTTAACATAATTTCGTGGCTTCGTCGGAAAACAAAATGTTGTTTCAGAAATCCGAATTTGTTTGGAACGCATCCCTCATGATTTCACAAAATCCCAGTCTTCTATCGAAATCATTTGCCCTTAGTTCTTAGACTAATGCACTTTTATGGATGTAATTTCTCTTTTAAGCACTTTACAAACAGATCGTTCTGAAATATTATAGTCACGTTGTAAGATCATTGCACGATGTCCGGGGTCATTCGTTCACCGCCAGCAAAATATTTAATGCAGCATCACCACCAGTAGCAGTTTTTGGTCTTCCCGTCTTATACTTTTCCTTTACGGTCGGGATGTCTGCGTATTTTTCAATAAATTTGGAAAGTCTGCGTAATAGCAGTACGGTTAGAATAGACGTAATTGAATAATATGCATACTTCTTGCTTGCGCAAATTTCGATCACCATACCTTATCATGACAGAAAATATTAGATTTACCCTTTTCTGTTAGTGAACCATTTTTAACACACTCAAATTTAAAACTAACTCACAAGAAATTATCAACAGCGACGCTGATTGTCAAAAAATAACAACTGATAACCAATCAAAAATATCGGCAAGGCAGAGGCACAAGTAACAACAATTTCGTGTGTGACTCATTACATTAGTATCTTGGAATATTATGTGTAGACCCCTCATAAAATGTAACTATTTGTACGTAGAAAATTTGTGATTCTGAAAATAGTAAAAACGTATACATAATTATTCAAAAAAACAAAAACAAAAGAACTTTTATTTGAAGAAAACTTAGATTAAAATAGGAATTAAATAAATAATGGCATTAATCAATACTTTTGCGGAGATGCGCCTTGTAGTGTAGGCTCTTGTATTTGTATGCATACATATATGAATGTTAGAAATAACCAAACGTTTAGTAAAACATAAATCAAATGGGGCTGTAAAAAATAGATAGATATGGCAACATGGCGGAGTTCATTCTAACGGTATTATGAAAGTAAGTATATTTCGTGGTTGCTATAAAGCGGTAAAACATAGCGTGCATACCCATGGACGTCACATGAGCGACATACTGAAAGGACGTCACATTAATTTCATAATGGGGAATAACTATGAGCGCGATAGAAAAAATATAGAAGTGTACAGCGTTATATGTGGAACAACCCTTATTACAATCCAATCGTCAACTTCAATATATATTGCGCTATCAGGTGGACGCAATAAACGCGGTTCGGTTGAAAAGACGTCATAATGATAGAGGGATGTATATATATATATATATATATATATATATATATATATATATATATAATATATATCATACCTCAATAATTAGCACGAGATATATAATTGTAAAGAAACATAAATTTTGAAGTTATTTGAAGCAACCTCAGAAGAAATATTGTATGGAAGAAAATAATTCTGTGACTTGGTGCAAGAAGGGCCAATGTTATGTTTTTGTGGTTTTGCGTAAAAAGAAATATTGCTTTTACAAATTTGAACAAATTCTTTGCCAGCCAAACAATTTAGTAAATAAAATTCTTCATTGAAAGTCTATGATTAATATGACCCATTTGTTGATATAACTGACGTAGGGGGGGAGTCAGCAACACCAATTCTATGTACGTGAGCTTCCACAGCACAATAACTAGAAATCTGCTCGATATCTAAGGATAATTTTGATGACAAATTTTTAGATTAACATAATTTTGTATTCGGAAATAAGTTTGCTCTTTAAATCTAGCAGAGTCATTCCACCACCTTTGCCAATTTTGAATAATTATTAAAAGGATATATCATTCATTAGAATCACCATAGTATAATTTAAAATTAGTAACAATCTGATTTCCACCTATTCTTGCTAATTTATCTGCAATTTCATTAACATATAATCCAATATGGCTATGAACCCAAATAAAATGAATATAAATATTTTCAAATGAATTTGGTAAAGTTCCTGAAGAATATCCCAGGCTAAGTTGTTATCAAAAAGCTTCTTATGTTGAAGGCACTTTTTGAATCGGAAATTATTGATGCATTTCCAACTCTATATTCTTCAATGTTACAAATAGCTATATAAATAGCAAGTAGCTCACATGTAAAAATAGAAGTATGGTTTGAAATATATATATTATAGTGATGGAGAATAAACACTAAAAGAAGATTTATCATTATTTCCTGATATAGAACCACCCGTAAAAAATAATAATTTTAATATAATCCTTCCACTTTTGATTAATAATTTCTTGTAAATTTTCATTGATCACATTCGCTTGGGGACCAATTATTTTGGTCATCATAACATTTCTATTCCAATTTTCATTAAAATCAATTTTGGCGTAAAAATGTAGAATTTTATAAGGAATACGATAGTACGGAAAATGATAGAAGAGGAAATAGAAGAAGAATACAAAAAAAATTGATGAGCTTCATATAAGACTCCTAAAAATTTATTTGAATCCTTTATCCTTATCCTTTTATCCTTGTATAATATGGAAATAAATTATTCAAACTTGTTAGCACTAAATTATTATCCAAGGAGGGCTTTTTAAGAATATATTTTATAGCTAAATATTTAGCTCTAGGGAAATATAAAAGGATTCCAAATTCTAGTTTAGATTTAATTTCTTTTATAAATATATCTTAATGATTTAGGATCAGAACCCCATCATGTTAAAGTTAAGGCTCTTAATATATTTAAATTCTTTTGACAAGACAAAACCATACGGTTAATATGATCACGCCATAATAATTTGGAAACCAAGTTTAAACCTAATTATTTAATGACGTTAATTATTTTTAAAACAACTCCTCGAAAACTAACAGAATCAAAAACTTCAGGAATATTTTTTCCGGGTAAATATTAAAACTTTAGATTTAGAAGGTGCTAAAGAAAAATAAAATTAGCCAAAATGATTAGCATATTGTAGTAGAAAGCAATCATCAGTTAGAAATTTAATAGAATTGGTATAAATATGAAATATGATCTGACCAAGTGGACTTCCCTGTGGAAGACCCATAAATGATGTTCTTGATCCTAAATTATTAGAATCAGGTTTAATTGATATAATGTTGATAGAGAACAATTGTTGAATAATGCTATTAATTTTATTTGAAATACCCAGTTTTCGTAACTGGTATAATTATTATAATATAAATATATTGAAAGTTTAAAAACAAACTAACGGTGGTTTGTTTTTATGTTGCTATACACTAAAAAATCAAAGAGGTAATTTGCCATATAAGACTGCTATTCCTCGTAGCATTCTGGTAGTTTCAGGAAAACGGCTGGTATATACAGTAGAAGCCACCTCAACTACGAACAGAAGCACGCGTGTCATACATATAACAACGTATGTAGATACATAACTGTTTGTAGCTAAGACGACTTGTGCAGTATATACTGTGTATATCTACACGAATTGCCAATAAGTCTTTACAAAATAGCAGATATTTGTTTTAATTGTCATTAAAATGCCGTAAACTAATAAAACGAAAATTACTTAACTGCTAAATACTTACTAATCATGCTTTTTAAGAAAAAATATCATAGTGAGTAATTATTATTTCACCATATTTGATAACGTTTATGGTAGTTTCATGTTTTAACATAATAGTAATCCTATTTACAACTACGATCGCCTTATATTATATGGCTATAGCAGTATAACCGCGAAATTAAATCTAAAAAAGATAGGTAAATTATTATAAATTTTGTTTCATTCGGAAATAGATAACGTAATTTGAGTTACATAGTATGTAAACGGATTTCAATCAAAAACTTAACATTGATGTGACACAATGTGTGCGTTGTATATACGCGTGTGCGTGAGAGAGGGAGAGAGCGAAAGTTTAGTTGCCAACACTAAATTTTTACTTACAGTTGTTAAAAATGTTTTTCATTAAAGACAAAACTGCAAAAAAAATACGTTTTCACTTCATTACAGTTCTTTCGAAACTGTAACTTAGATTTACAGTGCCATTTGAAATCGTTCCAATAGTAAAGAATGGATTACATCATGTAATACTGTGCGAAATTTGACGTTTATCACGCCCAATCAGATTATTAGTGGTTGTTGCCTGGCAACGAAGGCCGGTTACCAACTTTCGTTCACTGCACATGTCAGGACACGTACCCTTACTATTGAAATGAGCTCTATTTTTGCGAATATGATATCAAAAGATTGGAACTACATAAATGATTGCGAAGACCCTGTATATTTGTACATGTTACAGAGTCTGGAAACATGATTTGATAGTTTGCGTTTATTTTTGTTTTTCAATTTAGAGTGCTGGTGTTGCGAATATGTTAAAAATTCCCCTGTTCTAATTATTTTTTATGTATTATTTGGCACGGTTTATCGTTTGTTTACTTATATTGATTTGTTTGTTTTTCGATGTTTATGCGATTTTCATATTAAATATTTATTTTCTGGCCTTCATTTTTACAATCGTCGCATACTAAGATTACAAATATGATCGCAACACGGAAACATTAATAAAAACTATAATAACTCAAAAAGTAAATGAGATAGACATAGAGTGCGCTTAACAGAAATCAAAGCACTTGTTAATAGACATTCAATGATGTGAATATATACAAAGTGTTCTATTTTAAAAAAGTAAGCTATACTCTTTTGCAGTTGACTGAGTTTGCGCTTTAGTGACGAGCACTCAGTATATTAAAATACAACTATAAACACACCTGCAGGTATAAGTAGGTTCATACTAAGATATTTCAAAATTTAATCCACTTACATTGAGCGATAATTAAATTACAATTGCTTTTCTCAAATAGTGCAAGCGACATATTTTTTAGAAAATCAAAGATATCTTGGAAATTAATGAGTTTAGTACTAAAGTATGTCCTATCTTATTTTTTTAAAATGTAATGACGCTTTTAAAAATAATAATAATGGTGGTATTGTAAATTGAGGTGGCCGCTGCATTTCAACGGCTACCGCGTTAAAATGGAACGGGTATCCAGTTAAAATGGAACGACTTGAATCCGTTGAAATGCAAGGAAGACATTAACACGTTGACTGCCGAGCCAAATTTTGAAAGCCTTGCTAGCCCGACTTCCGTGCATAATATATATGCACACGGCAGTCAACGTGATAAACTGCGGATTAAACCGCGAATTAAACTGGCCTATACGAATATAGTATAAGTACTGGTACTATCACTAGCCTACAATAATATCCCTTTTCTCAACTTGGAATGATAATGGAGAATTTATGTAAATGATATATTAAAATTGTAATGAATTATTGTTCAATATTATTGGTAGTGATTATTTTGTCTTAAGAAACAGTACGGGATATATAAGAAAATACACTGATAAATTAATTTCTTATTACACATTATAATCATGTACCGTTAGAATACAATAAAACCATTATTTTTCCATATTTTTCATTATTATTATTAACCTTGGTAATATTTCCAGTTATTGCAGTCTTTAAAATATTGTTAAATTAAAATCTCGTATTACATCTATAAGGACGTTTGTGCCTGCTACAGACCTTTACAAATAAACAAAAAGTCACCTTTTGGGATATTCTAGGGATATTTTTATTCATAGAATATTCCGACGAATATTATAGGAACGTTCCTAGAATAAGAAACTTCGTAATGTGCGTAGAATATTCTAAGAAATATAATAGACGCTTGTGAGCACATTCCTAGAATATTCGAACATTCTTCGCTAGAACACTCCAGGAACGTTCTGGTGCTAGTAGGGTAGTGGTATTATTCGAAAAATGAGCTGAAACTGAATAGCTTGATCTAAAGTTACAAAAGTTGAATAGTCAATACAATCTTTCTTCCGCATGTCCACTATATACTTTAAACATTTAGCACAAACGACGTTTAGCAATTATGTGTTATAATGTACAATTCGTAATTTATATTTTTTGGATTCTATAAATGTTCTTTTCGCTTATAGTGCAAGAATGTTTTCTCATCATCCAAATTTCCCATTTTAAAGAAAATATAGGACATGCGTACTTATATATAAACGCATGGTCTAAATTTTTCGCCCACAGTGCAACTGAACATATTATTGATGGCATCCGGAAAAACGGCAAAACTCGGAACGCCAGTATACAGGGTGTATCAAATAAAAAAGTAAATTTTGCTTGGGTGTTAACTACACGACATATAAAGCACAAACCCACCGAACCCGGATTTCATCATTAAAGAATAAAAAAAAGTATAATTTAGAGCCAAAAATTCTTTAGTCCGGGCCTGATGCAAGGAAACGTCATGTTAAGCACCCGCTAAACGTGGTATTATGTATAAATACATTGCACTCATTTAGTATTATTCTTAAAGGTATGCCGTAAGTTCATTTAATGTCATTCTGAATAAATAAAGGCCCTTGTAAAAATAGCAAAACTGAGGCATTTTAAATTTCTTTTTTTTTATAAAATAAACGTTCCTTTTTTGTTAAGAGCATTCTACGTAAGTCTACAAAGTGTTATTTTTAATATCCTGATAAGACGTTCGAGTTTCACCGGATATGCGGCTTCAGTAGTTACAAAAAACGTAAATATGTTTCTTTTGCTTTGTCGAATCGAGAGTTAGTTGTTAATAAACGGTATCACATGAAACTGAGTTATTTCTTTTGGATTTATTTAATCATATAACGCAAATGAATTGAATCCAATTGCACAGAAATAAATGTAGATACAGAAAATTTGCAAACACGCCTTTTTACTATCTATCTATACATTCCCGTACTTTTGCCGATGCATCAAGCTTCGATTTTCTTTATATGAAATCATGATGGTCCTGAAAAGGATCGTTTTTTCGAGACGGGAAGAATTTAAATAAAATGTTCGAAGTGGCTTTCACTCCAAGCGGCGATCCACACAAAACTAACAGCGGTAATGGCTGAATGATAGTGGTATTTGGGGGTATACTCCGGACAGCATTTAGGTTGGGCACAGGTGGGGCTCTAGCCCACGGCATTTATAAATTTTTTTTTTTTTCGTTAATGCTTACAGATAGACCCACTGTGCATTAAAACTTTTTGATTGTATATGATTACAGCTGCTACATATTATTATATTTACCTCTATATCTGATACACCCTGTATACCAACGCAACATTTATTGCAACATCTATACACATCGGATACATTATATGTTTGCATTGTACTTTACATCTTTAGCGTACAGGGCCATAATCGATGTGCTTAGATGCTTAAATACACATAGCAGTGGAGATACGAAAAAATGAGATACGCAATTCAGTGATACTTACTTTTGGAGATACAAGCATTTGTGAAATCCAATTTTAAATTTACCTTTCTATTTTCAAATTATTTAAAAAGAACTCTTCAATTTCATATATTTACATATTTTTGATGCAGCTTTTTATTTGAAATTTGAAATAAAATACATAAAAACATAATAGGTTATGTTATAATCAAAACTTATATGCTGGAGCAGCTTATGAATCTCGTTTTACACCGATTAGACATAATAAATTTTGTTTTTATCTATCCTGAAGTATGCTTTTTCTTTTTTAAAATTATTATTTCTGTACAAAGTAGCTCCCTATAGTGGCCAAAATTAGCATTTTAATTAAATTAGCTTCCCAAATATCCGCACATTATACGGGGACATTTGGAAAGATAATTTGAAAAAAATATATCAATTCTCCATTAATGGAGGGATATTTATTCTTTTCCTAAAATGTTGATAATTCATGGGAGTATCCAAACCAAGCATAAGACAAACAAACTTCTGTAATTGTTCGTGTAATTTAAAAACGCTCCCTTAAAATTCAAAATAAATATGGAGTATTTACATCTTTGTAAACGTCGCAAAATGGAGTTTGCTTCTAAAGTCCAAATAAAAAAGATATCAAAAATATTTAAGCTATTTTGCGAAATTTTGTATAATAGGAAAATTATAACGCATAATAGAAATTGAAGAAAAGTAATTTTTTTTTTTGTAATATCTCGATAATGGTAAGATAAATTTAAAATTTGATTTCATCAATGCGTTTATCATGAAAAAGGACTGGACTGCTTGTTTCATTTTTTCGTAACTCCACAGCAAAATACATATACTTATTATGTAACATCAAATTTGGTGCACCCTGTACACAATCTTCTAGCACATTTCTTGAATTGTATTTACCGCTTGTTTCGAGTGAACCAGCATATACCTGCTTACTTACACGTACGCGGGTACGATTGGGCAATTACTACCTAAACTTTGACCCAAGATGTAGAGCTTGCCAGTATATTTTGTTGCGGCATAACTTCATTGTTATTTGCGGAATTTTTAAACTAAAAATACACAAATTACCTTCATAAAGAACAATAAGACAATTGTCATTAATTTTCATAAATTAGATATGTGAAATAAGAACATAGATGTATCATATACTTGTCAGTACAAGAGCAATAACAAACCTACTTGAGTCGTGCATGTTTAAAATTAATTCGATCCACACTTTTTGATAAAACATGTAGATAATGTTATATGTGAGATAAAAAATCAATATCTTACAACTTTGTTAACAAATTTATTTACTAAACTGGCCAAACTGGTACCATTTTACAAGAAAAACTAAATTTAACTTTCCTAGGTAGGTTGTATTTTTTTTTGTAATAAAATTGAAAAGCAATAGAAAACAAAAGGAAAAAACGAAACAGTTATAATATTGTCAAGCAAGGCATACTGCGAATTACTAACTTACTGATTTATGTGTTTTACTTCAAGCCAGTTATCGAGAGTTATATATCATTGCTTCCTGTTCTTTACAATACGCAATGTTCCAATTTTAAAGTAACTTTAAACATGCAATCGAATAAACCTCAACTGAACAACACAGATACTACTGTTTGAACGCGTTATCACTCAGTGTTAAGATATGTACTACTCGAAAACAATATGGTCTGCTGAAAACCTATAGACGGGGTCGGGAGTTAGTTTTCTTAATTATGAAACGACAAGATAAATAATCAGACCATATTTTACTAACTTCAATTTTGATTGTTAAGTTTGACATGTTATCACTGCTGAATGGTTAGGTTCTTTAACGCACAATATTTATTTTAAACAAAATTTTATTTCTTAAGCCGCTACTTTTCACAGAGAATTATCGTGTATGTACCTGAAGTTAATAATTCACAAATGCTCGAGATTTTTTTATTATTATTATATTTTTTTTAATTTTTCTTTTTTAACAAAAAGACAAAAATAGCAATATCTACTAAATTACAAAGGCCCTCACTTTTATTTTTTTTCATTTTTATAGATTAAAATCGGTGATAACATTAGTGATAGCAGTTTATTATGCTGTGTAATTTAACTTAACAATTTAACAATTAGCGAAAGAGGCGGTGTCTATGAGGGATAGAATTCCAGTTAATTTCGACTAATATATTAAAAAAAGCCTTCAGGGATAGATTTGATAATGATTGGCAAGGTATGTGGGATACGACTTTAAATGGGAATTTGTTGTATCAGGCGGTAGAGTTATAATAGCAGGTCACGGTAATTTTAAATTGGGTAGATTTATGTTGTCAATGCCATGGGGTAGATATAAGCAAGAATGTTGTATTTGAATATCCACTCGCTGGATGGCATGAATGGCCGTCGCGTAGGGCTTTAGCTAAGGAGTTAAATGAACCGCGATGCGAAATTAAATATAATGAATCAGTTGAATGATGGAATTGTTAAGTGATACTGCTGAAAAATAAATAGGTAACAGCATGATAATAGTTAGTAATGTACCTGTTTATAAACGAATATTCTACACTGGTAAGTGATCTGAATTTGGTGTCAAATTATAGCTACTAGAGCCCATGAAATAATATTTAAAGTATAAATATGTAATTTAATCAATGTTGGATAGATTAAGGTTAAGTTATGCAGCTGGAGGATGAAGGAAACTTAGAATAGAAATGATTCATGGAAGATATGGCTTCGTGATCTATGAAGGGTCGCGCAACTATCGAAACAGAAAGGACGTGGAGACTGCCTCTTCCAAACCTAAAAGGGTAATACTACCTGCTTCCTACTTATCAGTAACAGAGCTTGGGGGCTGTTGCCCAGGTCGTGCTCCAAAGAAAAAAGTTTTCGTGGTTTTTCATATTTCTCGGCGAACACTGGGAAATAACTTAAGTTGTCCCACGAGCCCAAACATAATAACAACCGATAAAAGTTTTCAAGCTTTTCCTCAGTTTTAAAAATTTGCGGTTTGTAATAATCTGGTACTTACCTACTTTCCAGCTAAAATATTTTTAATTTTCTTACATTTAATCGGAAGTCGTTATAAAGTTTGTTATTTTAAATGATACAATCCACATATTATTACATCTTTGACTTTAACATACAATTTTATGACGGTTGTAACTAAAACTACAGTTATATTATTATATATTCCTATCTTTTACTGTTTCTATTACGATTTTTGTGAAAATTTTAGCATTTACACGGTTGTAGGCAAATGATTGTTTTCTAAGATGACTCTTCAAGTGTTTGCAGTTTTATGTTGTATCAACAATCAGCTGCATAAAATGAGGGATCAATGTATCAGGGTAGTATATATTTTCCTGTTCTATTCCAGAACTGGTAAATGTTGCTTTATTTTTGAAAAGCATTTAATCTAGATATTTTTCATCTTGACGTAAACGCAGTCATTCACCATAAACAACTGTCTTTTCAAATTCCGTTTGTATAGTAAACCATAGTGAATATTAATTTCATAAGAGTGAAACTTGTGTTTTTTGTTTAATGCTTCTCGTTGTAGTGACTGTTGTTTCGAAATTGTCTTTTTAGACATGCGTACGGATTTTCCGCAACGAATTGAATGAGTCATTTTACTAACAAGGGAAACCTCGCGAACTGTAAATCGCGGATTGTAATGAAACTTCGCACAGTTTGTAAATCCACAGAGTGTTATAGGGCACTTTCTGTTGCTGCAGAACTTCAACTTGAGGCGGTATAAAATGCCCTTGAAATTCGACTCAAATTTCGTTTATCCAAAATACCTTTGAAACGGTGAGAGATAGAAAAAAGTTTCAATAGCTGACATGCACCGTTTATGCAAACTCTTTCGATTGGTAGAGCTATTTATATACAGGGTGTTACAATAATCGCGGAACGACATATGTTGTGCTTACTTGAACGAATTTCAGAAACCGGCTATAATCACTCTATTTGACATCGAGTACTGTATATAGATCGGATTTAAAAATTATACAGGGTGTTCACAAAATTATGATTTTTTTCATATTTATTTATTCTAATGATATTCTGTATATAGTGTTGTGATTGCAGTGTATGTTAAAAATCAGTGTAAAATTATACCAGGCGTTAAATGCCTTCATGTGATAGTTTTCGATCGAACTATGTGTGTTTGGATGTAGAAATATATTACGCCCTGACGGAGGACAGGCAGAACAAGATGTATACTTTCACTGATTATTCTTGATGCTTTAGAATTACACACTGTATATACAAAATAGTCACAGATGACGACTCGAATGTTCATTAGTCACAATAAAGTACTATCATTATTGGTATTCATGCTGTTAGTGGAGCACGGGGTTTAGAATGATTTGCAATTATTTAGCTTTCATAAATAAAGTGTCCTTTCGTGTTTGGCGAAAGCTTACATGGTCTCAGGTGCTGCCCCTTAAGTTGTACAATGCTGTATATTTGAGAGAAATTGATGGGTGTTTCATATTGTTCTCCACCCAATCTACATTCGAGTTTCTTTGCAACTTCAAGCCAACCTTCCTTTCTTTCAGTTGTAATGGAATAACAGAATCCCTGTTATTATGTTTACTTAGATTGATGCTCTCTCGAAATCTCTTTCGATTATAGATTCCAGAAGGATCTTAGCTTGTCCCATTCCCAGGGGATTTTCCCAATAATTAGATTATCTCTACTTTACATTAGTTTTCAGTGCTTTGAATGTTGTACTGCTACTTATCCTGTAATATAGTTGGAATCCTAAGAATAGCGTTATAGTCCTCTTTTTTACAAGATCATTTGCTATTTTATTTCCTACCACTCCGATGGGTTCCGGACCCCACAAAGGTTTTACTTTGTTGTTTTTGCTAAGCTCGTTTAACTTCCCTATCCTAGACCATCTTGCAGCTGATCACACATTAGCTTATACATTGATGACTGTTAAACTTTATATATAACTCTTGCTTGCGGTAATTGCTAAGAATATTAAACTGGACGCTATTGAAAATAGCGTGAATTTCGACCTGGAAGATACTCGAGTCTAAGCTTTCAAAATGCTCGTTCATATCTTCCTATTCTAATTCTCCCTGTCATTTCGGAGCTGTTATATACTATTACTATTATTTTAAACTGGGTCTTGTTGTCAAAACGTGTTTATCTCATCTTATTTTTATATTCTAATTCTGATCTAAAGATTCCTAACACCTCCTTTTATCAAACTTTAGTTTTTGATTTCAATAGTAAACATAGATCAATTTCATGGCAAAAAATACATTGTTTTATAATAAAATGTGCTCCATATATTTATTTGCGATTATAAATGTTGTGCAAATTATCTAGATATTCTATTTAATTGTTAAATCAACATATTCGCTAGTACTAGTTGCTACAACTCCTATTACAGATATTTGCAGTTGCACATACAAAATGCGTGCCGACGCGACGACGGGCTGACGGGTGATTGGGCGAGTTGGACTGAAAAATGCGAGGGGATGGGCCAAGCTAACAAAGAAATGAGCGGGTCGGGCTGAATAATGCCAAAATGCGCACCTTTAAATCACAGTAGGAAAATAGGATGAATAGAATGAGCAAGGCATTTCCACCAACTTCGTAGAATTGTTGAAAAATTTCCCAAAAAAAAAAAGGGTAGAAATATGCTTAATAGAAAGAGGATATATTTTTGGACATCTGCTATAAATTTTAATAACTAAAGAATATCTACGTGTAAATACTTTAATAAGCATGTATTTATTATGGTTTAATGTTCATTTGTTTTTTTTCTTCTATAAATAAAAGACAAACAGTAATCTTTTATTTTAACGTTTAAGGATGAATACATATTACTTACGTAAATTATACAAAAAATAAATAAACAATAACTGAGATGGTAAGAACGACAAAGTATTACATACGAAATTATTTGTTGACAGATTTGTCGCTTAATTATTATGCTGGTGAATAATTATCAAAGCCTGCCATGTTAAAAACAGGATATTATTATTTTGCTAATCATCATTAAATTTTCATCTTTTTTTAAATATGTCATTAGTTTATATTTATTACCGATACTAACATATTACTAATTCAAGGCTTATCAATATATAAAGTTAATACCAAGCCGACATAAAAATATGATGTTTGAACTAACAAAATATAGGGTCCATTACCTGGCTAAATTAAGCGAATATGGGGCTATGGTGGACCCCTGTTATAATTACATTGCTTTAGTTTCACTGTTGTATCAGCCAAGTATGTGTGTGATGGTATTTAAAAATATGAATACCTAAAACAAATGCTATACAANCTAAAAATACACAAATTCCTTCATAAAGCACAATAAGAATTATGTCATTAATTTTCATAAATTAATATGTGAGAATTAAGACATAGTGTTTCATATACTTGTCACTAACGAATAATAACAACCTACTTGAGTCCGTGCATCGTTTAAAATTAATTCGATCACACTCTGTTTAATAAACATGTAGACTAATGTCATATGCGAGTAAAAAAATCATATCTTACAACTTTGTTTAACAATTTATTGATAAACTGGCCAAACTGGTACCGATTTTACAAGAAACACTAAATTTAACTTTTCCTAAAGCGTAGTTGTTTTTGTAATAAAATCGAGAAGCAATAGAAACAAAAGAAAAACGAACAGTTATAATATTGTCAAGCAAGCATCTGCGAATTACTAACTTACTGATTTATGTGTTTCTTCAAGCCAGTTATCGAGAGTTATTAATCATTGCTTCCGTTCTTTACAATACGCAAATGTTCCAATTTTAAAGTAACTTTAAACATGCAATCGAATAAACCTCAACTGAACAACCACAATCTACTGTGAACGCTCTCACTGGAGCGTTAAGATATGTACTACTGAAAACAATATGGTCTGCTGAAAACCTATAGACGGGTCGGGAGTTAGTTTCTAATTATGAACCAAGATAAATATCAGACCATATTTTACTAATTCAATTTTGATGTAGTTTGACATGCTTAACACTGCTGAATGGTTAGGTTCTAACGCACAATATTTATTTTAAAAAAATTTTATTTCTTAAGCGCCTACTTTTCACAGAGATATCGGTATGTAATTGAAGTTAATAATTCCATGCTCGGATTTGAGGCTGACTAAATAAGGAAACAAGTAGAAGTATAAAAAAAATGTATGTCTCACAAATGTCTTGTTATCACAAGAAAATAGGAAATATTGAAATAATATTTTCCTTAGCTAATACACATCTATATAGCAAGAAATAAAACGTTGGTTATATGTTTTAATTTTAGGTTCAATACGTGTTAATTTAAACAACTCTTGTTAAATTTTATTTTCTAAAATTAATTATTTTATCATATTGCATCCAATGTAGAATACCGCAAGATTAAAAAAAAAACAAAAGTAATAGAAATTTTTCTTTTTTTTCATTTAGTTCACCACAACAGTAACGAATTTCCATGTAGATGGAGTAGACAACGCCCGGGCCGCAAAAACCAATCAGACCCCAAAATTCATCTCTCGAAATAAAAAAAAATATTTTTTTTTATTTTTCTTTTTTAACAAAAAGACAAAAATAGCAATATCTACTAAATTACAAAAGCCCTCACTTTTTTTTTTTTATTTTTATAGATTAAAATCGGTGATAACATTAGTGATAGCAGTTTATTATGGCTGGTGTAATTTAACTTAACATTTAAACATTAGCGAAAGAGGCGGTGTCTATGAGGGATAGAGTTCCAGTTAATTTCGGCTAATATATTAAAAAAAGCCTTCAGGGATAGATTTGATAATGATTGGCAAGGTATGTGGGATACGACTTTAAATGGGAATTTGTTGTATCAGGCGGTAGAGTTATAATAGCAGGTCACGGTAATTTTAAATTGGGTAGATTTATGTAGAATTCCTGATATTCTCGTTGTCAATGCCATGGGGTAGATATAAGCAAGAATGTTGTATTTGAATATCCACTCGCTGGATGGCATGAATGAACCGCGATGCGAAATTAAATATAATGAATCAGTTGAATGATGAATTGTTAAGTGATACTGCTGAAAAATAAATAGGTAACAGCATAGATAGTTAGTAATGTACTGTGTATAAACGAATATTCTACACTGGTAAGTAATCCTGAATTTGTGTGTAAATATAATAGCTACTAGAGCCCATGAAATAATATTTAAAGTATAAATCTTTAATTTAATCAATGTTGGATAGATTAAGGTTAAGTTATTGTTAAATATTAGAATAGACACTGTTGCTTTCAGTTCATTTTATGCAGCTGGAGGATGAAGGAAACTTAGAATAGAAATGATTCATGGAAGATATGGCTTCGTGATCTATGAAGGGTCGCGCAACTATCGAAAACAGAAAGGACTGGAGACTTGCCTCTTCCAAAACTAAAAGGTAATACTACCTGCTTCTACTTATCAGTAACAGAGCTTGGGGCTGTTGCCCAGGTCGTGCTCCAAAGAAAAAAGTTTTCGTGGTTTTTCATATTTCTCGGCGAACACTGGGAAATAACTTAAGTTGTCCCACGAGCCCAAACATAATAACAACTGATAAAAGTTTTCAAGCTTTTTCTCAGTTTTAAAAATTTGCGGTTTGTAATAATCTGGTACTTACCTACTTTCTAGCTAAAATATTTTTAATTTTCTTACATTTAATCGGAAGTCGTCATAAAGTTCGTTATTTTAGGTGGAACAATCCACATATTATTACATCTTTGACTTTAACATACAATTTTATGACGGTTGTAACTAAAACTACAGTTATATTGTTATATATTCCTATCTTTTACTGTTTCTATTACGATTTTTGTGAAAATTTTAGCATTTACACGGTTGTAGGCAAATGGTTGTTTTCTAAGATGACTCTTCAAGTATTTGCAGTTTTGTGTTGATACAAAATCAGCTGCAAAAAATGAGGATTCCATGTATCAGGGTAGTATATATTTTCCTGTTCTATTCCAGAACTGGTAAATGTTGCTTTATTTTTGAAAAGCATTTAATCTAGATATTTTTCATCTTGACGTAAACGCAGTCATTCACCATAAACAACTGTCTTTTCAAATTCAAAATTAATTTCATAAGAGTGAAATTTGTGTTTTTTGTTTAATGCTCCTCGTTGTAGTGACTGTTGTTTCGAAATTATCTTTTTAGACATGCGTACGGATTTTCTGCAACGAATTGAATGAGTCATTTCACTAACAAGGGAAACCTCGCGAACTGTAAATCGCGGATTGTAATGAAACTTCGCCAGTTTGTAAATCCCACAGAGTGTTACTAGGGCACTTTCTGTTGCTGCGGAACTTCAGCTTTAGGCGGTATAAAATGCCCTTGAAATTCGACCCAAATTTCGTTTATCCAAAATACCTTTTAAACGGTGAAGATAGAAAAAAGTTTCAATAGCGGACAAGCACCGTTTATGCAAACTCTTTCGATTGGTAGAGCTATTTATATACAGGGCGTTACAATAATCGCGGAACGACATATGTTGTGCTTATTTGAACGAATTTCAGAAACCGGCTATAATCACTCTATTTGACATCGAGTACTGTATATAGATCGGATTTAAAAATTATACAGGGTGTTCACAAAATTATGATTTTTTTTCATATTTATTTATTCTAATGATATTCTGTATATATTGTTGTGATTGCAGTGTATGTTAAAAGTCAGTGTAAAATTATACCAGGCGTTAAATGCCTTCATGTGATAGTTTTCGATCGAACTATGTGTGTTTGGATGTAGAAATATATTACGCCCTGACGGAGGACAGGCAGAACAAGATGTATACTTTCACTGATTATTCTTGATGCTTTAGAATTACACACTGTATATACAAAATAGTCACAGATGACGACTCGAATGTTCATTAGTCACAAATAAAGTACTATCATTATTGGTATTCATGCTGTTAGTGGAGCACGGGGTTTAGAATGATTTGCAATTATTTAGCTTTTCATAAATAAAGTGTCCTTTCGTGTTTGGCGAAAGCTTACATGGTCTCAGGTGCTGCCCCCTTAAGTTGTACAATGCTGTATATTTGAGAGGAAATTGATGGGTGTTTCATATTGTTCTCCACCCAATCTACATTCGAGTTTCTTTGCAACTTCAAGCCAACCTTCCTTTCTTTCAGATTGTAATGGAATAACAGAATCCCTGTTATTATGTTTACTTAGATTGATGCTCTCTCGAAATCTCTTTCGATTATAGATTCCCAGAAGGATCTTAGCTTGTCCCATTCCCAGGGGATTTTCCCAATAATTAGATTATCTCTACTTTACATTAGTTTTCAGTGCTTTGAATGTTGTACTGCTACTTATCCTGTAATATAGTTGGAATCCTAAGAATAGCGTTATAGTCCTCTTTTTTACAAGATCATTTGCTATTTTATTTCCTACCACTCCGCTGGGTTCCGGACCCCACAAAGGTTTTACTTTGTTGTTTTTGCTAAGCTCGTTTAACTTCCCTATCCTAGACCATCTTGCAGCTGATCACACATTAGCTTAGCACATTGATGACTGTTAAACTTTATTATAAACTCTTGCTTGTGGTAATTGCTAAGAATATTAAACTGGACGCTATTGAAAATAGCGTGAATTTCGACCTGGAAGATACTCGAGTCTAAGCTTTCAAAATGCTCGATTATAAGTTCATATTTTCCTATTCTAATTCTCCCTGTCATTTCGGAGCTGTTTATATACTATTACTATTTAGTTTTAAACTGGGGTCTTGTTGTCAAAACGTGTTTATCTCATCTTATTTTATATTCTAATTCTGATCTAAAGATTCCTAACACCTCATTTTATCAAACTTTAGGTTTTGATTTCAATAGTAAACATAAATCAATTTCGTGGCAAAAAATACATTGTTTTATAATAAAATGTGCTCCATATATTTATTTGCGATTATAAATGTTGTGCAAATTATCTAGATATTCTATTTAATTGTTAAATCAACATATTCGCTAGTACTAGTTGCTACACTTCCTATTACAGATATTTGCAGTTGCACATACAAAATGTGTGCCGACGCGACGACGGGCTGACGGGTGATTGGGCGAGTTGGACTGAAAAATGCGAGGGGATGGGCCAAGCTAACAAAGAAATGAGCCGGGTCGGGCTGAGATAATTGCCAAAATGCGCACCTTTAATCCAGGTAGGAAAATAGGATGAATAGAATGAGCAAGGCATTTCCACCCACTTTTTAGAATTGTTGAAAAAATTTCCCCCAAAAAAAGGGTAGAAATATGTTTAATAGAAAGAGGATATATTTTTGGACATCTGCTATAAATTTTAATAACTAAAGATGATTACTACGTGTAAATACTTTTAATTAAGCATGCATTTTATTATGGTTTAATGTTCATTTGTTTTTTTTTCTTATAAATAAAAGACAAACAGTAAGTCTTTTATTTTAACGGTTTAAGGATGAAATACATATTACTTAAGTAATTATACAATAAAATAAATAAACAATAACTGAGATGTAAGAACGACAAAGTATTACATACGAAATTATTTGTTGACAGTTTTGTCGCTTAATTATTATGCTGGTGAAATAATTATCATAGCCTGCCCTGTTAAAAACAGGTATTATTATTTTTGCTAATCATCATTAAATTTCATTCTTTTTTTTTTAAATATGTCATTAGTTTTATATTTTATTATCTGATACTGACAAATATTTACTAATTCAACGCTTTATTCAATTATATAAAGACATATACTAAGCCGACATGAAAATTAATGGAAATGTTTGAACTTAACAAAAATATAGGGTGCTATTTACCTTGGGCTAAATTTAAGCGAATATTGAGGGCTATGGTGGATACCTGTATATAATTACATTGATTTTGATGAACACCTAAAACAAATGCATATACAAACTACGCCGCCTCAACCGACAGCTAGCAGCAGAGCCATTTTTTTTTTTATAAAAGAGTAAATAACACCGTTGTTATTACAGATAGACATAAAGTAGCTTACATAAAGTGATGTTATTTTTTTACGTAGAACGTAAAAATGGATAATAGATAGGGTATTCCACTTAAAATAAGTATGCGTTTTCCTACTTTTGGCACACCTTGTATAGTCAAAAATATTTTTAGGTTATGCAGCATTGAATTTTGTAAAACTTTTATACAAGAGACTTGTTAAAAGACTTTTTTTCTAAAATCCAAAATAGATCTGTAATCAAAGTCCCAGTCTTCGGTGGTACATGATGTGGAATTATCGTGTTCACTATCGGCGAAACATAATGTTATTGGATTTGTGTTCCGCATACCTCTGTGAGAAATTTGTCCAATAGAAGTTAACAAACGCTTGGTAATACTGGTAAACTCCGTTTAATGAACATTGCCAGTTCCTTAAAAAAGGAGAATTGCTTTCCTAGCGTTTCTTGTTCAATTTTCAATGTGTCTAATAGATGCATCTGCACCCTACCGCTATATCGAATGGCACGTGTGAGCAAACGGCCATATTTTGTAGGGAACTTGCAAAATATCGCGCGTCTTCGTTAAACTTCGGAAAGAGCACACCTTGTATATCATTTCTAAATGTAAAAAAAACAAAAAAAACATATTAAGCCATTTTTAAAAGAATTATTTGAATATTAAAAGATACCATGTTATAAATAATAATCAGTCTTCTGGTTGACAAAAGTAATTATTTGGTACAATAATCTTTGAATAAAATACTAATTTATTAGTTCAAATATTCCATTTATTCATGTAGATAAACGAAAGCTTATTGGCGAATATTTTTGTACCTATCGCCCTGATTTTTTTCTTATAATAACTAACTTAATGAAATGTAATCAATAACGTATCAATAAGTTTTGTCTAGATAAATATTAAAATAAGGTATATTTTTTTGCTTCTATTGTTCGTCAGATACAGTCGCCATACCACAAAATAAAAATTGACTGAATGAATTTGGCTACTTTTGCCATACAACGTCAATATGTTAACTTTTAAAATCCCATATGTGAACGAAGTAACACAAGCCGGAGAGATGAAAACGAGCGAATAAATAACAACCCTACACGAGTTAATCCATAAAGACTAATAACATAATATTCAGTATTATCCATGACACGACTTCAAGAATTTCAAACACAATTACTAACCACAACATGATTCTGAAAAGACATTTATAAAAAAAAACCGTAAACGTTTGAGACACACCAAAATGTCAGCTAATAAAAAGCCTTCCTCATATATGAGGAACTACTGAACATGGCGAAAGCTTCAAATTCATATCTTTCATTTATTACTAATTTATTGAACCTTGTACAGCTAGAACATTCGATTAGAATGTTTGTAAGTGAATAAAAACAATAATAAGTGTACGTTACAATGACTAGAAAATCCTTGAATTATTATTCACCAATCGTCGTCTAGGATGATCGTGTTTCTGAACGCATATCAATGACTAATACGCGCTCAGTTTAGCAACGAACACCTATGAATGATGCAATGCATTCAGCAAATAATCGTATACGAGTATAAAGTATAACGTAGTAATGCAATGTCTAAGTGCCTATTTTATGAATAAAAAAAATTCTAAAAAAAAAAATTTCTCAATTACAGATAGAGAAAAAAACTAATAAACAATTCTTAAAAAAAAACTTCCAATAATATAAATTGCGTTAAGAAAAAAAAACCTAGATATATTGCTTAAAAAAAGCAAACAAAAGTCGATGCAAACCTAGATAAAAGGAAATTTTAGATAATAATTACTGGAAACGATTCAACCCTGAAATGCAATACTTAATAATGCATATCTTAACATTAAAAATTTTTTACGGAATTGGACAATATTCGCCTATGTTTCGCATGCAGTCGATAATCTTTTAAACGCATAATTAAGGAGTTGACATAACCCCATAAGAAAAAACTATTTGAGCTAGTCGACGGACTAGATGCAGGAATGGTGCTTCACCCATAGCGATTTAATCTGGGCAACAATTTTCGAAAAGTTCAAGCTTCCAAGCTGAAAATATTCATTTCTTATGAATTTCAAGTGTGAACACGAAAATGACTAAGAAAAAGCTGAATTGGCTACGGCGTTTTCTGTAAAATGTACGCATATTTCAGAAAAAGTGTACTTATGTCAATATTAAATACATGGTAAGAAAACATTAGTCTGCTTCTGGCTTTCGACTTCTTTTGGCCTGCCGTTTGTAGTGGACTTGTGGAGCATTCTCTACTGATTGTCCAACAATAGTCAGCTAGCGTTGAGCGTAGACCATTTGCCTTTGGTACCGTTTGCTCCATGGTGGCAATGTCCTGATGAAAGCGTCGCCGTGCTCATCGCTGACTGCCCGCAGTTATCAGGAAAGAAATCTAAGTGGGAACTAAGAAAGTGGATTCTTTAAGGACATATTGCAGCCGAATTCCATGAACAAAGCCAACATATCCTCAAACAGACACTTGTAATTTTCTGCCTTGTCATTCCCCAGGAAGTTTGCTGCCACTTGATAGAATGCATCCCAAACCTGTTTTTCTTTACCTTGAAGAAGTTCCTCAAACTTGGGGTCTCGGAAAGCTGTCCTAATTTGAGGCCCCACAAGATGCCTCTTTAATTTCTTTTTTGACCAAGTTTTTGACAAGACGAGCTTGATGTGTAAAGAGGAATATGATTTTGTGTGGCTGTGCCAATGGTGGGTGCTGTACATTCGTCTTCTCCAGGCTTAAAAAATGCTCGCGGAGCCAGTCTTTCTTGATGTAGTGCAAATCGATTGCTCTGCTGTCCCACAGACAAGGAAAACAGCAGTACTTTGTATATCCCTGCTGCAAACCCATCAAAGAGATACTACCTTCAGGTCAGAAATATCTGCCAGCCATACTTGCTGTAGTTAATCGTCTCCAGTAGCTGCTTTAGATTGCCGTAAGTCTCCTTCATGTAGACCGCAATGTGCAATAGGTATGGATGGAAGCTGGTTCCCATTATTCAACAAAACCGCCTTTCAGGCTCAGTTTTAGAAGCTCTATAAACAAGCCTGCCATTCGTGGGGATCATGTGCAATACCGAAGACTGCTTGTAGATAGACCATCAATAATAGGCACAGAACACAAGGCTTTCTTCTTTCTTAAAGAAAGATTCGAAGAGCTGATGGCGAGTGCGAAATGAAGTCACTCGGACATTCTGTTCCAGAAGATTCCACTGTCGAAGTCTTGAGGCCAGTATCTCCGCTTTGCTTTGCGACAGATCCAAATCGCGAACAAGATCGTTTATTCCATCCTGGGTAAATTTATGTGCTGCAGATGTTTCGTCAAAGTACGAAAAGTTATCATCCTTATCATCCTCCTCCCCACGTTGAGAAGAAACTCGCCACGCCATGGCCATCCTCATCGTCTGAACTGATAGAAAAATCTGTAGGAGGTTTCTGGAATTGGGAGTCCTTCGCCATGAGAGACAGGTCGCCAGAGCAGATGGTATGTTAGGGTATTCAACTGTTCCATGTCTTCTTCTTGGTGATGCCTCCAGAAGCTGGTGGTACCATACAGAAATAACAGTCGTCAACGTGATTGGTGGGCTCCTCCAAATCAGGGCACAGCAAATGGCATTGCCGTTCTTTTGCCATTTAAGCCACTGTGAAAGATTTACGGCACAAAGTGCAGCAGCATACGTGTGGGCCCAGTCTTTGTCCTGGTCGCCTATCTTGCAACCAAAATACAAATGATACGCTTTCTTAAACTGTTGCACTGATGTTCTTTTTCTGTGCAGCAAAATGTCACTTCTCCGCAAATATATACCAGAAGTTATTTGCACTATTAACACAGTTACGAGGCATTGCTACTGTTTAGTTACTTTACACTATAGCAATCACTTGTGTCTGCTAGAGCTTTCGAAAAATATAGCGCGAATGAACGGACATTGCACGAGTTAAATGTCACGTCGGCCATTTATAAATAAACTATAATTAGCTATTGCTTGATATTGCGCAATCAATTTCGCAACACTCTCAAATGGAAACTTACAAGCAAATGCTGCATTAACTTCTTTGCCACTGAAGGGGTGATTGCCAATATGACGCAAAATTTCGTAATTTCTCACTAAATTGCAATTACATTATGCCAATAGCATCTATACACTGGACAAAACGTCAATATCTCTGGAACGTGAGCCAATCAACTTTTTTCAATGTGATATTTCGTGTTCAGCACGTTGAATTCATTCGGGATTGGTACTTTCACCTAAGAAGCAATTTCACTGTTGACAGTGTTATCGAGATTCTGTAGGTACCACGTAGTACGTTCGAACGAAGCTTCGCCCGTCACCGCAGATCCTGAATCATAGCAGGGCTCAAGCAGTATATTTAATTCTTTAACCTGAGTGATGAGCGTTGTGATGAAGCAAAGGGTCTAGCCGGTTAAGCATATGAAAACTGCACTCGCAACTATGAAGGGTATTACCTTGTTATGTTCTTCATCAAAATAACCATACATAATTAATCTCACATTACTAACCTATTGTAAGGAAAAATGGGGTGAAATCTTACGTAAAAAGTTTTGTCATACCTATTAAGATATCTTATGAATTTAAACTGTATGACATCCATAACGCATAAAATATATTTTTTTCAGAATTTTTGTGGCACTGAAACTGTAAAAGAAAAGTATATTTTTGGGAGTATTTTTTCAAATCCCTAAAAAGACTCCAAAAAAATATATCTTATTTGTTCTTGGTTAGCTATTAATGCTAAAGTAAAGAGGTTGAATTGATGGAGCTAGTTAGAAAAAATAAAAAACAATTATGAATTGTGCATCAGTATCAATTATTTGCCAAACTATACAGGGTGTATCAAATAAAAAAGAAATTTACTGGGTGTTAATACACGAATATAAAGCACAAATCCACCACACCGGTTTCATTATTAAGAATAAAAAAAGTAAAATTTAGAGCAAATTCTTTAGTTCGGGCTGATGCAAGGAAACGTCATGTTAAAGCACCCGCTGAACATGGTATAAATACATTGCACATCATTGCTATTATTCTTAATGGTATGCCGTAAGTCATTTAACGTCAGTCTAATAAAGGCAAATGGCCAGTGCGCTTTTGTAAAAATAGCAAAACTGAGGCATTTAAAATTTCTTCTTTTTATAAAATAAACATTCCTTTTTTGTTAAGAGCATTATACGTAGTCTACAAAGTATTGATTTTATAATACCGATAAGACGTTCGAGTTTCACCGGATATGCGACTTCAGTAGTTACCAAAAACGTAAACAATTTTTCTTTGCTTTGCTCGAATCGAGAGTTAGGTGTTAATAAACGGCACCACATGAATCTGAGTTATTTCTTTTGGATTTATGTAATCATATAACGCAAAATGAATTGAATCGAATTACACAGAAATAAATGTAGATACAGAAAATTTGTAAACACCTTTTTACTATCTATCTATACATTCCGCGCTTTTGCCGATGCATCAAGCTTCGATTTCTTTATATGAATCATGATGGTCTGAAAAGGACGTGTTTTCGAGACGGGAAGAATTTTTACTATGACGTCGCGCGAAAATGAATCTATACATTCCCGCGCTTTTGCCGATGTATCGAGCTTCGATTTTCTTTATATGAAATCATGATGGTCCTGAAAAGATGGTTTTTTAAATAAAATGTTCGAAGTGGCTTGCACTTCACAAATGGCGATCCACACAAAACTAACAGCGGTAATGGCTGAATGATAGTGGTATGTGGGGGTATACTCGGGACAGCATTTAGGTTGGGCACAGGTGCGGCTTTAGCCCACGGCATTTATAAAATTTTTTTTTTTCTCGTTAATGCTTACAGATAGACCCCCTGTGCATTAAGACTTTTGATTGTATATGATTACAGCTGCTACATATTATTATATTTACCTCTATATCTGATACACCCTGCATTATAGGTACACTTGCATTTTTACGTATAAAAAAGCCACTTTTCTTAGGTGTTAATTTCTTATTTAGCGGTAATTTTGATTTTGTTACTGATTTTCTGAATCCCCATTTGCTTTTTTTAATACGAATTGTTATAACTAGTTTTAAGACAGTATACCACAAACACATTTTTCTTCCGATATTTAAATAGCTACTTGTTAGCTAATCCTGATAAGACGTTCGAGTTTCACCGGATATGCGACTTCAGTAGTTACCAAAAACGTAAACATTTTTCTTTTGCTTTGTCGAATCGAGAGTTAGGTGTTAATAAACGGCACCACATGAATCTGAGTTATTTCTTTTGGATTTATGTAATCATATAACGCAAAATGAATTGAATCGAATTACACAGAAATAAATGTAGATACAGAAAATTTGTAAACACGCGCGAAAATGAATCTATACATTCCCCCGCTTTTGCCGATGCATCAAGCTTCGATTTTGTTTATATGAAATCATGATGGTCCTGAAAAGGTAATGCTTACAGATAGACCCCCTGTGCATTAAGACTTTTTCATTGTATATGATTACAGCTGCTACATATTATTATGTTTACCTCTATATCTGATACACCCTGTATTAAAACCTGTGAACTATCTCTATACCTATCGTCATAAATATGTTCTTATAACAAAATATACACATACAAATAAACTATCTAACAATCAATATTTCGTAACTCATCGGATACGATGACGACTACTCAGTACTATACTCGATGAAATATTGAAATTGGACCCGTCGAATATGCGATTTTACAGCATTCGACTGCACGAATTTCAAACTTGTGATGTGTGATGTAGACTCGGTACAATGTTATCCTATAATGCGCTATAATGAGTATGTAGTGACCTATTCCCAGGACGATTCGATTTTCATACAAGTTTTCTCAAGTTATAAGAAGTTAACTAGCGTGTCAAAATATAGTTGGCAGGCCACGTATACTTAGATTTAAGCAAAAGAAAATTGTGGTAATAAAAGTTAAATTGTTTATTGAGTATTTTGCGGGAGAATATATTAAGTGCGATCCTGTTTTTTATTGGAACATTTGCGGTAAGAAATAATGTAGAAAACAATTGGACGTCATAAAGATAATAAATGTGTTAATTGTAAAATAATTGTCGGAAACACCAGTAGAAATCTAAGGCGTATCATTATAAATGAAGATTTAAATAGATATTCACCTTATGTAGAAATACTGTACACATTGGCTCTGTTGTTTTTTTGTTATAAATGTAGGCTAATAATATATAGAGATACGCAACCGACCGTGTCTGCTAGCTGTGCTGATAGTGTTGAAAATGATAGTTACGGCAGTGATTTGGACGATCCTGCCTTTCAAGTGTTTGTCACCTGCATTTTTCCCTTACAGTAGGGGTTAGGGATATGAGATTAATTGTATGGCTATTTTAGAGGAAGAACAATAAAAACAAGGAAGGAACCCTTCATCAGATGCGAGTGCAGTTTTCATATGCTTAACCGGCCAAACTCTTTTTCATATCGCCTTTAGGCGTGAATATTGCAGTATGAACCGACGAAAGAGTGAAATGAGCCTTAGGGCTAGTACACACGGGTCGACTGCCACTCGACGCGCGTGCGACGCGGTATACGCGTCATGTACGATCTATGCGACTCAATATTTATACGTCCGTACACGGGACGATTTTTTCGTCAGCCAGATTGCGTTTTGGGACCAGAAAGGGTTAATTTATACACCAATTTACGTCGTTTTTTCCATCTATTTAGATTATAAAAGGTTTTTAAAATAAAAAAATAAAGAAATGAAAGAAAATACAATTCTTCTGTAATACCTTGATAAAGGTCTGAAATAAATCGAAACGTCGTTATACAGGGTTAGGCAAATATGTGGGAACACTGATAGTTGGTTAAATTATGGGTTCCGTTAAGGAATAACCTCAAAAAAGTTTTTGTAGTATTTTTATTCTAATCTGGTAACATACTTTGATTTCCAACAACTATGATATGTTCCGAGATATGACATCATCGGTTCTTTTTTTAAATGGATCACCCTGTATCTCTTCACATTTTTGAATGGACACTTTTCCAAGAATTACAATGATATATGGTGGGTATGGGGCTTGAGATATTAAAATAAAACGTTGGCTATTAACATTTTTAGTGCCATTATGATCAATTTCATCCACGATTTCCTGACAAAATTGCATCCTTCTATGAGGATCATCTTCATTTAATTCTTTTATCAAATGTACTTTATATGGATAAAACTTATTTTTAGACAAGAAAAAAGGTAAAGTAATATAAGGACAGTTTTGTTAGTGACGGTTTTGGTTCTTCTTGAAGATTAATAAGAACATTCAACGAATTATCTTCATTTATAGCAATTTCATGTCGACCGGATTTTGGGCGAACCAAACCGTATATCATTGTAATTCTTGAAAAAGTGTCTATCCGACAATGTGAAAAGATATAGGGTGATCCATTAAAAAAACTACCGATGACGTCATATCTAGAAACATGTGATAGTTGTTGGAAATCAAAGTATGTCACAAAGTAGAATAAATATGCTACAAATACTTTTCTTGAGGCTATTTTTAAATAGAACCCATAATTTAACCAGAAATCAGATGTTCCCACGCATTTGCCTAACTCTGTATATCAGTTTGTTTTTGTATAAAGTTAAATAAATTTATTTCGTTCTTGATTTCGCTTCTTTAGCGAGTTCATTCCACGCTTTTTTTGTGCAATATCTTTGCTTGAATATTCCCGGATAATGTAATTGTATAGCTCTTGGCGTTTCTCCACTTCACCAACGAATATCATGTTAAATGTTTCCATTTTTAATGGGTATTCAAAAGTTTTGAGAAGAAAAAATCGCGTATAAATAATAATACCACAACAACGGTCACTGTATTTGTTGTTTCCAGGGGTAGAACCAGAATAATATTTTATGTATAGCTTCCACTTAATAATAATGATAATGTAATAAAAAAAAATGATAATTTAACGGGTCCGATTGCAGTCGTCACATGCGATTCATGCGACACACTCGTTTCCAACTGCATCCCAAGGGTCGAGAATCGCACGCGTCGCAATCTCGTCATATCCGCATCGACCCGTGTGAGGCATTCGTATCATTTCAAGTGACTTTCTGCATTTCCCACACACAAAGTAATATCTACTTCGTGAAAGCTTGCGAACGGGCAGTTCCGTTCATGACATAATTTTAATCGGTTACATTTTAATATTAAATCAACAATAATGAAGTATACTCATTGACATTTATTTTTGTGGTCGGTCGAAATGAGAAATTTTTCAGTATCGACATTTATAACGAAATTAAAGAGACGTTATAATGTATTTTGAAATTTATATGGTTGAAAACCGCACTTATCAAAATAAATGCACCAATAACAATTATCAATTTTATGTGGTTTATTATTGCAACGAATAAAATTTATAATACTAAGAAAATGAACCGTGAAATAAAACTAACACGTATGCATATAACGTTACCTACAATTTCAAAAGCGATTATTTATTTAAATAACATTGTTCATACTTATAAGACAGTTAGATGTTGAACATAAATGCGTAGTTCACTAAAGTAAAAGAAAAATTATATTCAAAACTGTATGAAATAGGTATGTACATACATAAATAAAATAAAATAAAAAAAAATATTATAGATTTTTATTTTAAAAAAAAACTAATTGGCTAACTTTGCTTCCACTAAGCAAATTTCTTTTTTCTGTTATAATTGGGCCCATTTTAGAGAATATTCTTTCGCTGGGTACTGACGTTGCCATAATACATAAATTCTTTATGACGAAAGAAACATGATTGAGGTAACACTTTTTTACTTTTGCCACTACAGGAGCGGATCGTCTTGACTTGCTAAAAGAGGTTCTCTTATATACCTATCAAATTCTTCTGTAATATCGTCTGAACGAACTTCTGATCCAAACTTCGATACATTCTTGTCAAAATTTTGCCATATATCATTTCTATCAGCATTTTTAAGTACCTAAACGTTATTGTTGGTATTGCTTTTGTAAAATGTCATTTCCTTCAACAGCGAATTGCAAGCTGCTTCGAAGCTAGTAGAATCGCTAAACCCAATTTTTTTAAATCTTGGGGCAAGTATTGTCGCATACCCATAGATTATATTATTCGCTACTGCACCGAATCTTTTATCTATTCCTGTTAATAATTTTTGACATAATCTGATTAATTCACTGTTTGCATCTACGTTGTTTTCTAAAGTTTTTTTTAGATAAAGTGTTTGTAATTATGATTAATTTGGAAACAGTTACTAAATTTTCTGAGCTTAGTTCTTCTGTAGCATCCTTAAATATTTTTAACACTGCACAAATATGTTGAATAGTAATAAGCTCACTTTCTGTTATAACACTTAGGGAAGGATAATATGTTATTATCGTTTCATTTAAACAGTCACTGATTTTGAGGATCCACTCCAATATGTCGTAGGTCGAATTCCAGCGAGTTATAACTTGTTGCTTTACCAGTAAAGCAGCTCTGTTGCCTTGATTAAGAACTTTTTTTCAATTTATGTGTTCCCTGAGGACTTCGCTTAAAAAAATCAACGATTTTTTTTTTATATTATTGTGTAATGGCTTTATTTCCTTTAAAGCATCCTGTACAATTAAATTGAGATTGTGGCCGTAACAACGATGATATTTCCATGACGTAAGTTTTACTGCGGCTACATTAGCTGCATTATCAGATACTATCGCTGTAATTTTACTATCCATGCCCCATTCCTTTGTAATTTTCGTTAACTCATCACGAAGATGCTGTGCAGTATGTGCTTCATCACTTATATAGCAATCGAGTGATTTAGACTGTAAATTAAATTTATCGTTGATGTAATGTACCGTCATTGCCAGATAGCTTTCGTTGCTAGTAGAAGTCCATCCAGCAAAAGTCATAGAGCAGGCATCGATATTACGCAACTCATGTTTCAACTTTTCGACTTCGGCGTTGAAGAGTTGTGGAAGAAGAAGTTTTGAAATTGGTGGACAATAATTCTTATTAAGTTTAAAAATAAAATCTTTGAATGCTGTATTTTCGACAATTCGAAAAGACAAATCATTTTATAATAAACAGTATTAAGCTGATATGTATTTCGTTATGCTTATGTTTCGATACACGTTCACTATCCTCTTTATTTCTTTCATCCACGTTACTAGATTGCTGGTCCATTTTATCGTATACGTCCGTATGAATTAATTTCAGATGCCTTGCGAGGTTATATATATTGTTCCCCTTTATCGATAACAGTCGATTACAAAGAGTACATTTGGCTTTTTCATTTTCTTCTTTTACAACTAAAGTCGGAAAATGAATGCTGCCCTTCTTTAAATAGATAGTAGGGTAGGTGACTTTACAATGTTATTAGAACTGTTATTCAAACTGTACGTTATTCTATCTGCAAATATACAATAGGAAACTGATATTTATGCATGCGGTATACTTTATATAGGTATACATACAAAATTATTGAAAAAGCATCTCTTTTTTGTATACAATTTTTGAAGCTATGTTTTTATATTGGATACGGCGAATACAGGTATACTAGAGGGAACAGTAAACCTGACACCTAAGTAAAGGTAGGATTTCGTTGCAACGGTCAGCGCTAACGGTTCACCGCGACGTCCAGCAATCGAGTACCGCTACAATGTATTTTAAGTAGAAGTGCTTTCGTCAATACGTCTCGACTTCGCGTCTTAACGGATGCTCGTTGACGGTTACGTCTTGACTGCTCAAAAACAAGTCAGGTCGCGGACGCATCGACTGATAGTTCAAATAAACAATAATAATTTTTTAAGATTGTACTAAAAATTCTACTTGCTTATGACGAATTGTGAATAGAAGTAGTTGAATTCCGATGCCTTATATCGAAAAATAGCCTTCATCCTGTTTTAAAATCTATATAGCTTACTCGTTTCATGATGCGTACAAAGTATAAACTCGATATCATCATTTTTCTCTCCTCAGACTGTGCAGACGCGAACGCAGGACCTTGTAATGAAAGCCTGTAGCCGCAACAGCCAGCCGTTACTGCTGGACGTCGCGGTGAACCGCGGACGCTGAACGCTGCAACAGCCGACGTCCACAGCACATGCCGGGTGGGGCGTGAGGACATCGGTTGTCTCACTTCGGTTTAGGACGTTTCGACGCGAATAATACAAATTGAGTTTGATTTAAGCCTATATTATGATATTTATGATTATGTCCGTGAATTCGGGCGAGTAGGGAAACTCGGCTTTTTTTAAATTGGAAGGGGTGAGCGAGGGATTTTTAAAGATATTTTTTTTATTATAACACCGTAGAGAATGAAATAAAAATATTTTAGACGATTTTTTTTGACATCGGGAAGGATGAAAAAAAAATCTGTTTGTTCACAACACCGTGGAAGAGGACGCCTTAAATATATAAAATATATATGTTAATCATGTTTTATTAACATTAGAAAGGGTGAGAAGGGAGGGAGATGATTTTTTTTTTAAATATCTCTTTTTTTTCAAAACATCGGAAGGCAGGAGGCAATAAAAATGCTTTGAATCATTTTTTTTTTTAACATTAGAAGGGCTTAGCGGGGGAGAAGGATCATTTTTTTTTAAATGTTAATTTTTTTTCTTTTGTTTAAACATCGGGAGAGAAGGTGCAATAAAAAAGTTTCAATCCATATTTTTTTTTAAAATTGGATGGAATGAGCGGTGAAGGATGATGTTTTTTTTAATGACAATCTTTTTCCTTTTTTTAAACATCAGGAGAGAGGACACAATAAAAATGTTTCGAATCATAATTTTTTCGGAAGGGGTGAGAAGGGGAGGATGATTTTGGTTTTAATGTCAATCTTGTTCCTTTTTTTAATATCGAGAGAGAGGACGCAATAAAAATGCTTGCATCATATTTTTTTCAACATTGGTAAGGTTAAGAGGGAAAGGATGATGTGTTTTTAGTGATTTTTTCTTTTTTTTAAACATCGGGAGAGAGGTCGCCTTAAAAATGTTTTAAATCATATTTTCTTAACATGTACATGTGTACATATGTTTTGAAGTATTTTAATGCGTCTTTTCCCGATGTTAAGAAAAGAGAAAAATGATCAATTTAAAAAAATCATCTCCCCCCCCCCCCTATCTAACCTCCAATTTGAAAAAAAAAATTGATTTCAAACATTTTAATGCATCCTATTTATCGATGTCAAAAAAATATTATTGAAATCTTCCTCTCACCTCTTCCGATGTTAAAAAAAAAGTAGGTATGATTTGAAACATTTTCACATCCTCTCTAAAGGGGAGTGACGCGTCGCACAATTCCTGTATGAATAATCAGCAGAATTTGACATGTTACTAGTATTCTAATGGTTCATATGGAAAACCGCATTCAAAATGATGCTGTTTTATACATGTATAAATGTAGTCATGTAAATTATATGAATCCACATGTATACGTTAAAAGTTATTTAGAGATAAAAACCTGTCCCCGGGACGACGCATGAATTGGTAAAAAAGTCTGAAAATTTTTGAGTTGAAGTTTCATCTGCGGGGGTTTAGTCCTGCTTGGATAAAAAGTAATTTGTGTCATACTTTTAGCTTTGAAAAATCAAACATGCCTTGGAAATTTACAAAAATGTAGTTTTTCTCACTAATAAAGTGCCTTTTTTATAAGGGATACGACAAAATGTTATTAAGAAAATTCATTCAGATTAATAAATTGTAGAAGTATACAAAAATTTAAAGAACATTAGGCGTGCTCTGGAAATTTACAAAAGAAAATTACTCTTTTTACTAATGAAGGGATTTTTCTATTGGAGACCGACAAACTGTTATTAAGAAAATTTAGATTAACAGACTATGTAAGTGTGCAAATTTTAAACAATATATAATTTAATTTTTTTATAAATTTAATACTCGTTTATTAAATATGAAATACAAGAATTAAATTGAAACAATTCACTTCATTCAAATTAAAGTAACAGTTTTTACATAATCTAATATTAAATCATTCAACAAGTCTACCACCATTATTCGCACATTCCTTAATTTTCTTCCGACATTCATTGAATGCTGCTCTTGTCTCCTCAAGGGAAATTGAAGAATGATTTACAAAGATTTGCATACTTGCAGAATTTATTAATCTGAACAACTTTTCTTAATCACACTTTGACGTATCTCTTATAAAAAGGCACTTTATTAGTGAGAAAACTACATTTTTGTAAATTTCCAAGGCATGTTTGATTTTTCAAAAGTAAAAGTATTGCACAAATCACTTTCTATCCAAGCAGGGCTAAAGATGAAATTTCAATTCAAAAATTTTCAGACTTCTTTATCTATATTCATGCGTCGATCCGAGGACAAACTTTATTTATGAAAACTACATAATTGCAAATCATCCCAACCCCGTGCTCCACCTAAAAGGTATTACACGAGGCTACCTATTATTAGGGGACCCACTATAAGTGTATCTATATCAAGTTGATAAGTCTTCGTCCCTGTTCAAAAGATGTTTACTAGAAATAGAGCACACAATCACCAAATTAATGGCGGTTTTAAGCTGAGGTGAAATAAAGCTAGTTAGTATAATATATAAAAAAAGTGGCAGCGCATTCACAAAACCAAACATCTTTCGGTTTATTTATCAAGTAAAAAATGTAATCTACAACGGTCCTATTCGCTGAATGCTAACACAAACATATGTTCAGACATATTAGAGTAATATGTATAATAGACACTTTTGAGTATCGAATAGATATCGGTACTTTTTTCCGTTCATAGTTCATACTTTGTATTAAATACAAAGATATCACAAGGACTGTAGCGTAGTAATAGACACATGAATATTTTTTTAGAGATTTTATTAATTCGGAACAATTGCTTTGGTAACACATGGGCTTCCATTATCAATCGAAAACCGAATGAATTAAGTAAAAATAAGAAAAGATCTATTATCTAAACATGCAAGGTTATTTCTCTCTAAAAAGGAAACATACGTACAAGTACTTTTTGACGCCTACTTGACCTTTCGAAATACCAAAAGCTTCTTCTTTCATCTATATTTGTACCCCATATATCCATTAAAATTGAATGGTGGAGAGGAGCAACTTCCCGATTCAATAAGTTTTTTTTTCATATTATATAGTTTCGTATGCGTCTAACTTTTTTGAGTGATTGTACATTCTTCACATATTCAAGGTTTTCTATATCATGGAGAACCATTCAGATAACTTATTGATTCATAAGTTCACCCTTCCACCATTCAATTCTAGCAAAGTTACTTAAGTTACCTTGATTTAATAATTACTAATTAGGATAACCTAATGAATATTTAATATTTTGGAATTTGAGCTGCGAATGTTCGCTGTGTTATCTGGTGTTAGTTGTTTCTTAGGAAAATAATAAATAATAGTAAATTACACTTTGACTTATTTTCAATTTGACCTTCCAAATATTTGTTTGTACTTTCTTGTAATTTTTTTTTTTCTGGATTTAAGGTCGAGTAAATTCGGAAAACAGTTAAATCTTCATTTGCGTTTTATTATTTTTTCCTTTCCTTCTTTTGTTTCTGCTACGATCATTTTGTTATAATTATCAATAATTTTTTTTGCGCCTCCGTCCAGAAACACTCATTTTGCTGTACTTCAAAGCGGCAGCCAAAATGTTACTAAACGTTGATCACACTAGACTCCACATGACAGACGTGTAATAAATTGCATTAAGCTACTGTTCAACCATACTAAGATGAACTGCATTCACTTATTATTGATAAATAGATATTAACCTAGAAAGAAAATTACAGAAAAATTTCTATTTTCAATTCAAAAATAAGATTTTTCGGCCCGAAAAACATTGTGTATCACACGGCCAGAAACTCTTTTGCGAGTATTCGTACTTCTGGGCCTCGGCTACCACCTCGGCCCACAAACCGTACTCATACTCGCAAAACTGTAGTTTCTAGCCTAGAGATACAAATATGTAACTATTTCAAGCAAATAAATTTTAGTATTTCTATAAAGCAATGTAACTATCTATGCACAATAAAAAAATTACACAATAGTATTTCTGGTAATTGTCCGCCAGGAAAACTACTGTAAATTTACAGATGAGAGTGAAAATACCAGTACAACTGTAAATTTACAGTATCGCGTCATCATGTTTCCCCCACTTACCCTTAATATCACAGTATGATCGCTGTAAATTTAAGCATCATTTCTGATATTATTAAACGCTGTCAGAAATTTACATCAATGTTTTTGACTTTTACATGAATTGTTTGCTCATTTACTGACAAACTATTAGTAATTTTCCTGTAAATATTTCCTTCAAGTAATAATACTGTAAAATAAAACAGGATTATTACTGCATTATTACAGAAACTTTTTACTGTGTAGTTACTTGTATAATATTTGTTTCAGTACGTGCATTACTTAATTACTATTTATCCTTAATTTTAAGCTATGTGAGATGTCAGTTCTATCAGGAACATCAGGAACAGTGTCAGTCACATACTTATAATTGGAGAAATAATTAAGCATAAAAAAATAAAATAAGTAAAATAAAATTAAGTAATGTAAGTACTAAAATAAATATTATATAACTATTGATAGTTCATTGCTTTACAGAAATACTAACATTTATTTGCTGGAAAAGTTATTGGTAATTATAATGAAACGATCGTAGCGGAAAAAGAAGAAAGGAAAAAAAATAATAAAACGCAAATGCAGATTTAAGTGTTTTCTGAATTTACTCGACCTTAAACTCAAAAAAATTACAAATGTACTCCAAACAAATATCTACATTTACAAAATTTTGTTCCATTTAAAACAAATTATATTATAAATTAAGCATTTTTGTCGTTTTCATTTGTTTGTTACTATTATCAGCAAATTGACAATTGAAAAATAAATATCAATCATTGAGAAGCAATAAACTTGTTAACACTAACAATAATTTAATAACGTTTATATCGCTTATATAAAGTATTAAATATATTTCATCCTATTACTTCTAGTACTACATGGCATACAATAACTTAAATAACAATAATAATTGTCATCTAAACACTAAAGTAGAATTCTGCATACATAATTCGGAAAGTGAATATTAATTTGGCTGTTCAACAGTAAAATAGACCTTATTGTAATTATATCCATTATATAACTATTCTCTTTTCAGTTTCTTTTCAGCATTAAATAAAAACAAAGCTGTTATTTTTAACGTCTCTCCGAATTTCTAAATGACAAAAATCACCTTGACTACAAGTGTGAAAACGTATGACCTTACTTACATCTGACAGAGCAAATCGATTTTCAATCTTCATTCACAAAAACTAGGACAGACACTCAACACAAAGCATGTAATATAGAATATCACTATTTCGAAGGTAATCGACAATGCACAACATAAACATAAATTGAGCGCTGATTATATATACATGCGTACATCACTTCAGTTGTATGTTGTTGACCGTTCATTGGTCGCATCGTCACATGTAATAAAATGCTCGTAGTTCGCTTCTGATTCAAATTCGTTACGGCGCAGGTTTCAAGGTAAATTCGCAATCCATTCAGAAATGATACAGAGGTTATGGAAGTCATGAACATAGGTATTGCACTAAATTAATAATGTTGCTTTTTATATAAATATTTGATAATAAAACCTAGATTAAATAAATGAATGATAATCAGTGGAAATACAGTTAAAATATCGTTGAAAATACAAATTCTTTATTTTAAAATATTATATACAGGTCATCTTCAGGAGTGAAAAGGTCAATTTATATAACAAAGATGAACAACCTAGATAGCAAAATAATATTCCTAGATTATTCTAATTCTTAAAGAATATTTAAGAATATTGCTAGATGGATCTTAGAATTTTCAAAGCAATTCTGAAATATTCGCAGAATTCTCATTCTCTTCGCTCATGGCATATCCTTAGATGAATCAGAAAAATATTCATAGAATATGTTTAGAACATTCATAAGAATATACGAGGAATATTACTGATGAGAACCTTTTCAGAACATCCTCAATAATATTTAAAGAATATTCTTAAAGTATGGGAATGCGCACTTAGTTTAGAAATAATTTACATATAAAAATAACGCGTCATTTATTACATTATAATAAATAAATAACAATACATATAGAAAAATTACAATAAAGAAAAATAAGAATATTCAATATCATTACTAATTAATGTAGGGTTATGGTTAATTTCAAAATATTTCCACACGCATTAATGTGAAAAGAAGATTCATGATTGCTTAAAAATAACTGGTTACTGTGCATAGCCCGTAGAATCTACATTACCTAAGCACAATATAATATACCCTATCTAGTAGTTTCACATCGCCGGTAACATGGGTTTCAAACATGGCGTCCAAGGAAATTCGCGGTGTCGCATAGGTGGGTGAAATTGTAACTAAAACTGTTTAAATTTGTTTACAAACAAAAATCAAACCTACGAAGACGTTCCATTCTGTTGTTAGCAACGTTATTGGTGACATTGATGTTGTGCTGTTAACAGAATATTCCGTAATTGAAAGCGTATTCAATTCAAGCGTTCACAATATATTTTCTTATTTCCAGGTTTACTTATCAGTATTCTTTGGTGTAATTTATTTTAATCTTTACTTATTTTTTTGCTAACATATAAACCTTATTTCTAAACAGTAATCTTTAGAGTAGTTGTTGTAGTTAATTATTTTTAACATGCAACTTTATTAATAGTATTTTAGTAGCGTATATAGTTGGTTTTCTTATTTAAAATTTCAATTTAGCTTTATAGTTATTTAATAGGTTATTAATAAATCCACAATGCCTAGCGTAAAGTGCTGTGTGCCAAATTGTGATAGGAGGTATCACAAAGATAATAAAGAATATAATTTTTTCAATTACCTCCAGATGAAGTAATGTAAGTAAAAATACAATGTTGGTTAAAATTTTGCTTCGTTGTTTCTTATAATACATGTTTATAAATATTTAAATGTAAAAATGTTGTAGTCGTAATAAAATAACATTTTATTTTGCAGCACCAGAAATAGTTGTTAACAATTATTGTAAATACTTACATTTTCATTATTTGGTTGGTTTACTACAAATGCTTTCAAGCTACTGCGAGTTGTCTTTAAATGGGAAAGGATATTGAAACTTTTCTTGTACTTATTCCCCCATGAATTATATTATTGTGCCAAGCTACTCCGCAAGCATAATTTTCTTAATAATTTGTAATTACTTGTGATAATCCTGCTGATTGTTAATGTTTTCCTTCAACCGATTTTAGAAAAATTATCATTAAATTCAATGTAATTTTCAGTCTGTTTTTTAATCCTTTTATAAATACAAGGTATAAATGTGTTCCACATTGGCTAAAACGATTAGTATGTAATAAATAAAATACTAAAGACACAGATTCCACATGTTTTTTTTTTTTTTCAGGAAAGTAAATTTTATTCTTGAACTCTGACGAAGTTATAAAGCAAAGCAACAAACGATTAACGATTTTTAAAACAGATTCTTTTAGGAATATGTATATATTTCTCTGTAACTGAATATATTTCCTATCAGTTCCTATGTATAATTTTAAGCCCTACTTACTTCGGTTTTTAATATATATGTTAATATTAAGCAAATTATGTCATTTTTAGTATTCTTCTATCAATTCCATTAATATTGAGCGCGTAAATTATGCTAGCTCTATTTGTTCATTGAAATTACTTTTTATGGACCAACTAACGACGCGATTTTCTGTCAATTGTCAATCCGTTCCAGTATACAGATTACTGTCGTACCCACTTTGCAATTATTAGTTGCAAATATAGCCGCCAAACGCCATCGTGAATTTCCTTAAATTGATAGACAAAACATCAAAGGCGCCGACGCTTAGTGAAATTAGTGGATAGGGTATATACTGTGACCTAATCAAGGGGCATGATGATGTTGATCTTAAAATGTAAGGGTGCGTGAGTTGTATTATTACGTTTATTAGTATCAACACTGCAATCACTACAAATTATTATTAATTTGAAACTAAAGGGATGTAAAACAGCTAGTAATAATCCATTACTGATTATTTAAAAATTAATACAATACTAATAAACACATAACACAACCAAGGGTCAATCAAAACACAAAATGGAAGACATTCAACGTCAACTCTGGACTCAACAGGAACCGCACATTGACACGGCCACTGGTAGTGTCTGCTTAGGCGCAAATATTGAAATTTCGACCAGTTTAAGTTTTTGTATCTAGGTAAATATACTTTATTTTGCATTTTACGTACGAATTAAATGACTTAATTTTTGAACAATATTGATTTTCAGATAAGCTTTAGGGTTTTTATTTAGAATAATTCTAGAACATCTACATATATGTATGTATTATACAAAACACTACCGGAATATTTAACAATGAACATTTTTAGATTATTCATCTTTGCAATTATTCTAGGAATAATTGTATGTGTACATAAATATTCGTAAAATATTCTGATAATAATTGAAATATACGAATATCTAAAAGCATGCTTTTCTTCGATATTTCCTATTAAATCCCCGTCTTATTCCTGAGATACGCTGACATTCTCTGTTCTATTTGTCTTATTTTCTTTGCGCCTTGGTAAAAGTTTTTGATTTCTTTGTTTTTGTAATTTTTTTCTATTGCTTTCAATTTCTTATTTATGTGATTCCGTTTTTCTTGTCTACAAAGTTTCTCAGTTATATTTCTTAATTCACCGTGTCTCTTTCTATTTTCCTCAGTTGGTCTATCCGTGTGTTCTACTTTTGTCTGGTTTGTTTCATTATTACTTTTCTACAGTTTTCTGTGAATCAATCTTTATTTCTTTTGGATTCTCTAAATTGCAAGCGCTCTTGAATCGCTTTCTCTATTTCCATCCAATCCTTCTTATCTACTTCCTGCATAGTAGTACTCAATTTCTCAATGTGTTATTTAATTCTTCTTCCATATTCTTTATCATGTCTTCGTTGGAAAGTTCCTCCGTGTTGTACCGCTATATTCTTGGTATTTTTGCCGTTAGCTTTGTTCGCATTTCCTGTTTCAATTTTGCTATAACCATGGAGTTTACGTGCACATCCCTGAATGTTCGTGTATCTGTAATATTTCAATGATGTTCATTAGTTCTCCCATTCGGTGAAATGTCTTTGTGATCGAATACTGCGTTTCTTATTTTCAAATTATTTTCTTCTTCCTTGCCGATTTTTGGGTTCATACCTCTAATAAATATTTTTACATCGTAGTCATTCTTTCCCACACAGCTCCTATCCCTTCATAAAATGCATTTTTGTCTCTTAAATCCTTGTCCTCTGTGGGTGAGTAAACGTTCACTATTATTAGTTTACTGTATTTTCATTATAGCCTAATTTTACATATTTTATCTGAAATCGCCTCAAAATCTATTACCGCTATTCCTTCAGTTCTTTAATTATAATAAAACCAGCTCTAAAGTATCTTCTTTCTCCGCCACTATTGTGCTTATTCTTACATCTTTTTGCTTCGTTTCTTGCAGCGCAAGTATATTTAGTTAGTATCTTTCCATTATTCTAATCAATTCTTTAATTATTCCTTCTTCATTTGCTCCCCTTACATTCCAAGCTGCTACTTTAATCACTTTTTCCCTTATTTGGTTGCGTGATCTTTTTCTTGTTTCTTCCAATGTTCTTGTTACTGTCTCTTCATTTTCCTTTTGGGTAGCTCTTTTTGTTCGTTCTTATTTTCTCCTATCCAATAATTTCAATTTGTTTAAGCTCTTGTCCATTCCCGTTGTCCGATTTTCTGTCAATGCCGCCATATCATTTTTCATTGTTTTTAGTAGTTTTTTGCTTTTACTCTAATTGCCACCTATTCCATTCGTAGATTTCTCCGTTAAGTAGTATTTTCTTGTAACTTACTTTTACCTTGTTTCCTTTACTTCGTTTTTCACTCACGATGCCTCTTAATTCCTTTTGGATGAATGAATCGTTGTAAATGGATTTCCTTGTTCGTTTCAATTTATTTTTAACCTTGGAATCCTTGATCTTGTTTTATTATTACTTTGGTGTTCACCTGTAGCTCGTCTCGTAAGAGCTATTCTATCTCTTCTTTTTCTAACTTCTCACGTACACCCACCCCCTTATTATAACGTTGTTCCTTCTTGTGTGTTTCTCATCCTTTTCCTTATCTTCTAATTTCTCGATTCTTTTCCTTAATCGATTTCTTTCAGTCTCCCACTCTTATTCCTTTGCTCCATTCGATTTTGATCTCCTTTATTTCTTTCTTTAGTTCTTTAAACTTCATTAATTCCGCACTATTTCAATTTAATACCAAACCTTCAATTATTTGTTTCATCATTTCCTTCAATTCTTACATACTGAAGACGAAAAGTAAATTGTTGTGTTTTTTTCCCTTTCCTTCATTATCTCCTGAGTTTGTACCCCTCTCAGCTTCCTCTTTCCTTTCCTATTTGGCCTTCCTTTATTCCGGCGATCTTAATGTTTTTTTTTTTTTTTTACTTTAAGTCAATATGTCTCCGTCTTTATTCTCCTTTGTTTCGCCGCCCTCTCTCCCATATTTCTTATCAACATTCATTTGTCCCGCTCAAAACCGGACAATGACTTAGCGTTGATCGCCCAGTGTACCAGAGTCCTACTCAATTCCGACGCAGCCCGCTTCGACCGCTGGTCGCGTTCAGCCATGTCTTATCGGTTTACCTATCAATCCTCTGTCCTTAAGCTTTGTCCTTCGTATGTTATGCGGGTTACCGACACGTTATAAAAAGTTGATGATGATACCCCAATTAGAGCGGCCATTGTAATTACCGATAACGAATTAAGGGGGTTATTATTAAGAGATAAAAGTAATGCAAATATTATTACCGTTGAAATTCAAAATTCTGGAGGACTAAAATTCAGTGGGATATATTTATATATTCCGTCAGAGCAAAGACATTCTGGGGAATTTGATAATAATATTGGCATTCTTAGTAATGTAAGAAAAGAATTAGAGTTCGTTAGGGGAAATAATTTCTTAATTCCGACAGACGCTAATAGTAGACATCAGTTATGGGGTAGTCGGATAGAGGATAGGCGTGGGCGGGTTTTGGAGGAATTAATTAATGATGAAGGCCTAATTGTTTTAAATAACAATGATGAGCCGACTTTTGTAGGGCATAGTAGTAGTTTTATAGATATAACAATTACGTAAATAGAAACACGTACGGTTTAATTAATCATTGGGCTTTATTAAATGAGAAAATGCTTTCAGACCATAAATTTATAGAATTTTGTATTAATAAAGAGTATAAGTGCGAGAGTGTTGGTTCAAGGGTGGGTTTTTGTTCTAAAAAACCTAATATGGCAATATTTTATGGAAATTATTATTAGAGAGGTCACTGATTTGGATAGGGTGTTAGACAATAGTATGTTATATAGAGAAATTGAAAATATGGCGAGTAAATTTAATAATAGGGTTGTTAGAGCTTGCGAACAATCGATGCCGTGTAAAATTAATTTAGCCCGCCTCTTCGTGCATGAAGCACTGGTAAATAAACAACCTGGTGAACCTAGAGAGAATAAACCTTATACTCCTAAGGTTTTAGAAATTCCGGTTCCTCTGGCATTGCCGACATTCAAGAGCAAAGCACGAGTGTAGCTCGCTCAATGCGTACTAAGTCGGAGCGACGACGAAAACTTCACGCTGAGTGTCAAAAGCCGTTCTACGCTAACTTCGGGCTCGTCTAAGCTCCATACATCTCCAAGATAAGAGACGAAGAGGAGCGTGAGCTTGTGAAATGAAAGGGTATCCTGGCAAGGATGAAGGTGGCGACGGAGCGTCAGAAGAATATGTCCATGGACGTCGAGAACGGGCTAAAATAACTGACGGGGGCAGTAGATGCCTTATGCTTCTGCAGAACCAGTTGGAAAAAGGCGTAACAAGAAGCCAAGGCCTCGACTCCTGAGGAACCGCGGCTCTGTGGCACCTTCTGGCATCGAAATCCAAAAGGAGAAAGAAGCCCAGTGGAAAAGCGACGATCCATCGGACTAGCAGTGGAGGGAAGATCGTCATAACAGAAGAAGAGGAAGGCGGAAAGAGAAAGCGGCAAGGAGTGCGCAACCGCCGCCCAAGAGAGGCCTGGCCAAAACCATGGCAGGCAAAAGGAACAAGACTGCAAGGAGGACCAAGCCTAAGCCTAACGCCCTACTGATAGGGTCCCAACAGGGCAAATCCTATGCGGAGGTGCTAGAGGTCATGAGGAAGAACGCCATAATAGAAAATCTGGCTACTGACATGCAAATGGCCAGGAAAACTAAGGTCGGGAAAATTTAGTAGAATTGCGGCGAGATGCCGCAGATTAGGAGCGTCTAGCACGCAGAATTAGAGAGTTGATGGACGAGAATACTAGCATTAGCACCCTCCAGTCGAAACCAACGCTGGACTTTAGGAATCTGGACTGACTAGCCACCGAGGAGGAGGTTTGACAGGCGATCAGTAGTATTCTAAGAAACGAAGGCGTCAAGACCAAAGTAGCCATCACGAAGCCCAACACCAGCGAATTGAGGCCGATGCAGTAAAACTGCTCAAGGCCGCCCGAGTTAAAATCGGATGGGCGAACAGCAGTTTTTACGACTGCAGGATACTCGAGACGGATGTGCGAGGAAGGCAAGCCCTGGAAGTGGCGTCGAGAGTACAATTAGATGCCATAAACATACAGAAAATACCATCATCCCCTGAAGAGTCGGGGTATGAAGAGACCACTGCTGACGTTATTTTTGCATCGGAGGCTTTGGTCCGCGACATTGCAAACTGGCGGGTCGTCGAAGATTACACTGGTAGCGATCACCGATATATAGTCTTCGACATCATAAAAGGACAGGTCAGAAGGCTGATCAATAAACGGTACTCTACGGAGGCGAGGTGGAATCCCAGACTAAACGAGAGCTCTTTGATCACGGCCAACCAGAATGAAATTGTCAGCAGCGCAGATTCTGCTGAAGGGGACTGCGATTGCCACGGTTTCCGGTTGATGTGAAAAGCCTGCAATGCATCGATGCCGCGGGTACGCCGTCCCGGTGGAAGACAAAAAGCCACCTACTGATGGACGGGTGAAATCGCTGAACTGAGGCGAAGGTGTTTGTGTTTGAGTAGCGTACGATGAAGAATATAAAACCGCTAAGGACGATAGCGTCAGCAAAAGAGCCAAATGGGAGGAGTTGCGACAGGAGGTCAACAACGATTCCTGGAGACTCGGCTACAAGATCTTTACCCAGAAGTTAGGCATGAAGTCTGTGCGTCTCAGCCTGGAAGCAGCACAGATGTGTCGCATCGTCGAAGTGATTTTCCCAAAGCACCCGGAAAGAGAACACGATGCCGATGGGGTGGAGTCGGGCGAGACCGCGCCGTTTACGGAGGACACGCTCACTCAGACTGCACGTCTCCTGCAGGGCGGGAAAGCATCAGAACCGGACAGAATTCCCGCCGAGGCAGTCAAGAGTGTAGCGAATAGCTGCCCACAGCTCTTTTTGCATAGTTACAATCAGTGCCTGAAGGAAGAAATTTTTCCACGGGTATAGAAAACCCAACGAGCGCACCCCCATATATTATACTTTTACTGGGCTAGATTTGCGTACTGGATGCTCTAAATATTAGTGGACACTAAAACGACATTTTAGCTACAGATTCTTCGGACCGCAGACAAAGCGGCGAAGATGACAGCTGATCTGAGAAGGCTGACGACCAAACGTCGACGATCCTAGCTCCAGCAAGCAGACTGCTGATGTCGGCGGTGCAGTCCGTCATACTGTATGGGGCAAACGTGGGCAGGCGCTCTCAACAAGGAACATTATAGAAAGAGGTTGGCCCAAGTGCAAAGGAGGGCCGTGCTGCGAGTCACCAACGCCTATAGCATCGTGTCGAAGCCCGCGGTCCTCGTGGTAGCTGGGATTATCCCGATAGCGATCCTCGCGCAAGACAGGCAACGAATATACACCAGGAAGTGTGAAACCGAAGAACCGAAGTTCCTTCAGCGAAAGAGAGAGCACTTTCGCCAGGCGGCAACGTCTGTGGCGGAGCGATGGGGGAGGTCATTGGACTACTAGACTGATCTCACACCTGCGCCCATAGAGGTCATGGTGAGGTAGACTTCTACCTTAGCCAGTTCTTGACCGGTCATAATTGCTTCAGATCCTACCTACGTCACGTGGGCAGGATGGATTCTGAAGTATGCCTATACCGTCCTGGTGAAGTAGATGATGCCCTTCTTTGAATGCCAGGAGTGAACAGAACGCAGGCTGGTGGAAACCGCATTTGGTATACACTCACCGGAAACAATCACTTCGAAAATAATATAGACCGACGACTCCTGGACATGCGTTCTGAGATACGTGCAATAGCTCCTCCGCACAAAGCAGAGCGACCTCTATCGAAATACTGTGATATTTATTTATTATATGTGTTTATTTATTTATTATTTATACATATACGTTGTGTCTGTCGGTTGTTTATGGAACCATTTAGCAGCGTGTGGCTCCTATACAGCCAAATAAGTAGAGCCAGCCCAAAGTAATGTGTTAAACTATTATTATCTTGTAGAAAAAGGGTGAAGATCGTGTTTTCTGTGTAGTGATGTTGCAAATACTTAGTTGTGGGTGTAGTAGTTAAAAAATGGCTGACATCCATTGGTCTTTCTGTATAGGTTTTACCATAACCACTGTACGATTTCATTTTCTTTTTTGTACTAACTATGTATGTATATAACACCATCTGCGGTCTGAAAATCTTTGTTCATATTTTTTGCGTTACTTAATTTTTAAGTAACGCAAAAATATGTATATGTTAAAAACTAAGTTTACTATAAGATTAATTATCCAAAAAACTTGGAACATCACAATATAATTTTTCATTAATCGTTTTATAAAATATGTAAAAGTTATGAAGTAATAGTTATAACCGCTTGTAGGGATCTGTAACAATCTTGCCCCGCCGTGTCCAGCCTGAAACTTGACCATATGTTCCTATCTAGTATCTAGTAAGTGAACTGTCAACTCATCCAACGGAGATATTTGTTTTTGTTTGTAAATACAATGTCAAGTAAAAAAATGTAAACAAAAGATTGAGGTCCGAGCAAATTTTGTACTTACTCGAGCGTAATATAAAAATATATACGTATACTAACTGTATTAAAAATAGTTAAAACACTTAAAATTGTAGTTATAGTAATCTAAATAACTGAAATTTTGATTTGATGTTTTCTATTCTTAGTTTCATATTTCTTTGATTTACTATTCAAACTTCAGTTACATTTGAAAATCTTTTTTAAACAGCACCCGTAGAATTAAAAAAAATAATTATATTCTATGACTTACCCAACAGATCTTTTTACAAATCCAGTTACAGGACAACTACATATGTTTGTATTATATATGTAGTTGTCCTGTAATCGGATATGTAAAAAGATCTGTTGGGCAATAGAGAACGAGTTGTACTTTTACAACTAAATTAAACTAAACCGATCCAAACTATCAACAATCAACATAACAAGCGAAATTTTAATCCTTCTGCCGGGTAAGTTTAAGTTTCTCAAAGTTTGTATTAAAGACTGTATTTGATATAGATACGACCATAGGATACGACTATATGTCTAATCAGACCCAGTGGCGGGTGCTACAAAAGAGCCATGGAGCCATGGCCCTACCATTTCAAATCACAAATTAATCATTAAAAAGCTTTTATTTTGTGTAAAAAAATATACACGTATTTAAGTGCGGAACGAACGTTGTTATCTCCATGATTTGATAATTTGATGCGACGAAACACACTTTGTATTTATGTATACTCACTGACATTAGAAGTGTTACATCCAGAAGGAATAATTTGTTAAACTTGACAGCTGCGTATTATGTTGATGATGTCGTACAAACCACTTTACTACCTTGTCTAGATGGCCGTGGACACGTCTTTTTTGAGCAAAACGCTGCTCGTCCTCATATGTTGCTCGTCAAACTATGGACTTTCTCCAAGAAGCAAGCGTTAAACAGACTGTACCCAGTAAACCAAATTCAAATTTACCGCAATTATATTTAGTAACTTCAACTTAAAGGCATTCAAATAACTATTAACCTAATACAAAATCGTGGGTAATTTCATGCTTGAATGTTGAAGTTACTAAAAATAATTGCGGGAAATTTGAATTTGGTCTACTGGGTACTGGAGGATGAGTGACGGGACCATTTAATGCAGAAGGGGAAAGAGGTATTAAAATAAGTTTTTTTGGGAGTTTTATAAAGTATGAGGAAATGATCACCACCACAGTGCCTCTCGAAGTACCAGCTATCTACAAATTTATTTGTTTACTAGCAGTAGTTTACTAGTACATTTTTTTTTATTTTCCAGAACATACCACTCCTAGTTCGATGTTGTCTTTAATGGCAGTCCAACCCATTAAATTAATTAATTAAACGGAGCTCATTATCGTTTCAGGAGGTACTACCACCACCTGTTTCTTGGCACTCCTGCCTTAAAGCTTGAGCTTTACTTTTTAATTTCTGTTTCTAGTCAGTATACTCTAAAAAAATGTCTTGTTTGTGGGTCTATATACTAAGGATATTACTTACTCTTGGCCATTTCTTCACCGTTTTGCATGCCAGCCTCATTGAATTTAATTTATTCCCCATTCTGCCCAAAGTTTATTCTACTATTGTCTGTCATTTAATCCCTCAAACTTTTAAGTTCTGAGACTGGGGCGCTCCTTCTCGCACTCCATTGGGTGGAATTAATTTTTATATGCTTCTGAGTAAAATATTAATAAATATTCATGTGTTAAATGTTGAAATAAACATTTGATGATTTTAAACATCGGAAATGCATTCGGGTTACGATGATGCCCGAGCAGAGTTACAGACTACCAATTATTAATATCAAAGCCATTACAGTATTGCGAATTTATCTGTGGTAATAGCTCAACAAACAGGTAAAAAATCAATATTAACATTAAGTGAAATAGTTTATTACATTTTATAATTTTATAGGCTTATCATGCACTTCAGCGCAATGAGCTGTCAAAAGAAAGTTACATTTTCATCCCTATAAAGTTTCTACGGTACAGGAATTATTACCATTAGATCACAATAGGCGATTGGAATATTGTCATTGGTTTAATAACAATTTAAGGGACAATGACTTGCTAAACAAATCATTTTTCTCGGATGAAGCCTGGTTTTATCTAACAGACTATATCAATTCACAAAACTATTGTATCTGGTCTGCAGAAAATCCACACGAATTTCGAGAAACGCAATTGCATCCCGTAAAAGTTGGAGTTTGGTTAGCTATGTCCAGGCAACGAATAATAGGGCAATTTTCTTCGAGGAAACTCTAACAGCAAAACGTTACCAACAGATGTTGGAATTATTTATTGCAGAGTTACCTGAAAATGAGCTTGAAGCAGGTAATTTTCAGCACGATAATGCTCCAGCACATACTGCTTGACAAACCTGCCAATATCTTCAACAGTTTTTTGCTGACAGGGTCGTTAGAGCACAAAGATGGCCACCAAGATCGCCTGATCTAACCCCATAAGATTACTTCATGTTCGGCTATCTAAAAAATAGGATCTATAGAAACCGCATGCATACCATAGAAGAACTGAGAGATGCAGTTTTGTCACTTAATAATTATACTAATTGTATGTTATAATTTAAAGTAATAAATAAATTTAGTTAAACACCAGTTAGTACTGAATTGTAAAATCATAATTTAGTAAAGTTAAATTAATTACATTTCATTTTTACAAGCAGAAACACCAATCCATAGTCCTTTATATAATGCGAGTTCAAATATAGGTTACGTTTTCCTTATTATGACAGATCCGTTTACTTTCTTAAGCCCCGTTCCCACGGCCTGTGGCTCGGCGAGTCTGAACTGAAGCTTGTCATACCACGCGCCGTGGGAACGCAAATACTCGATATGGCTCGGGGTGGCGCGGGCTTTCCCGTGAAATGTTGGTAAATGCTCGAACATCAAAGGCTTGTGGCTCGTCGGATGAAACTTAGAACTTTAGCTACAATTACATACTCTACCTGTAATCCGCTAAAGTTTAGAATAAATCATAAACAACTTAAGTTATAATTCAGAGAAACACACAATATACGAAAGTAAGATATAAAAAAAAAAAGGGAATTACGTACGCGTAGAATAGACGTAGCGCTCCGAATATCTACAATGACAGCAGTGACAGTTACCGCCTAGAATTTGCCGTACGTTTTAAAACTAATAGGGAACCTCTGGTAATTTGGCTCGAGGTTGCTCGTGATTTGCCAAGCCACGCGCCGTGGGAACAGTGACATCTGTCATGGTTCGATATACCACAAGCACACACGGATCACCTCGAGCGGCTCGTGGCTTGCCGAGCCTGGCCGAGCCACAGGCCGTGGGAACGGGGCTTAAGACTTTTTGATCGTATATGATTACAGCTGCTACATATTATTATATTTACCTCTATATCTGATACATCCTGTATATATGCAAATAAATAAATAAAAGTACAAAATAAAATGAATAAGGATATATAAGTATTATGATTTTATAAAACATGGTTACAGTTGTATAGTTGTATATTGTTGTAAATAATTAATATTTGACAACAGTGTTGTATTAAATTCATATATAAAAGAAAAGAAAATGGTACGTGTGTAATATGTAGGTTTTTAAAAGCAACGAAAGCAACATTGTTCGAATTATAATAAAAGATTACAATAAAACATGGAATAAAAGGGAATTTATAGTAAAAAAACTTTTCATTACATTAATATATAAAATATTTTTTTTTTGCTTTTACAAAGTAATTCCTTTCCCAATTCTAGTAATTTTCTGGTGGAATTATAATTCTGATCTAGTGAAATATGTCTTCTGTCGATTGGCAACACTGATCGCATGTATGAACTGAAGTTTTCTCGCTTGATATTTCATTAGTTGCTTGACAAAACGGTAGATAAAATTACATTGCTTTCGTTTTTAACATAATAAATTTGCATCAAAGTGGATTTATTGTGAATTTGTTAAAAAACAGAATAACTTGCACACAAAATCAATGCCAATTATGTCTCAAAATAAAAGAGGTTAGTATTTAAATATAACTTTTAGATTAATGGTAAAATGAAAATTTATTTTATACCAATGTGAATTTTTGCAGGTATTAGAAACAATCAGTACAACATGAATTCAAATTCAAAAGGTACTTGTTTTTTCTAACACATATATATGATAGACTATCGCTATACTATTATTTAATATCCCGTTAAGTTGATTATAATGCAGGTGAAGGGTTTACAGAGAAATTTGTAATTTTTAAGGTTTAACCAAGAAACACTGACCTCAACTTTGTAATATATACCTTTATATGTGACACTTACACTATGCATTGTAATGATAATTCGTTGTAGTAGTAGGTCTTATGTTGATTTTTGATATGAATATTACAAGTGCATGCTATAATGCTCACTTATCTACTTAGATAGTTCATTTATCAGTCATATACCAACCTATGGTTCTGAATTCAAAAAAATTGGCACACAGCAAAAGATTTTTCTCTCCTACAGCTACTTACCAATACATTTTTAGCAGTTGAGAATGCATCACATTTCTGCTGTATGTCCCAAGTTATGGAAACAACAGTCAACAGTAAAAATAGAGTCTAATCTATCAGAAATATTGCAGATTATACAACCTAATCATAATATTTATATGGTGACTCTCTTGTCATTTCTGCCATTTTCTGAAAGTAGTGAAAGAAAAATATACTCGGAAACATACCTTTCATCAATTCGTAATGTAACCATTTATGTAGCGTAAAGTAGCATGTGCATCTAACAAAGATTACTTGATTGACCCACAACAGTAACTTCTGCCCAATATCACCGGGTTCTCTTATGAACGGTACCATCTACATCTTTTCAAACACTAATTATGTTTCATATAAAATTACGACACTAACTCTGAAGAAATGTTGCTGTTTAGAGATATTCTAAACAACTATAAATTATGACTTCGCAGAAATTAAAACGTCAATTATGGCCATTTATCTACATTATTTAGCATATACAGCATCTGTTTGGAAGACAGAGATTGTACTGGCTCTGGTCAACATATAGGTTAAATTGTGAAGTGTATTGCATTATTATTAATACTCTCTATCTAAAAGCTTGTTTATCTTTATTTAGGACAACTAGGCACCGGTCAAAAGATTCGTTTACGACGAAGTAAGTTAATGATAATGGATAATTGTAAACAATTATTTGATGATATAAATTCTTAATACTTTGCAGATATTACAAAGCAACAAGTTATACAAAAAAATCTAAGCCATATGCAACAATCGGCACAGAAGAAAAAAGTCGCTCAAGAACTCTATTACAGTCAGCAAGGGAGTCGCAGCCCATTATTAAGGGCAAATACTGTTAATAATAAAGCACCTGTGCATAATAGACTGGGACATAATAATCTAGTGAATAATGTAATCAAAAAACCGCTTATCAGAACTCAAAATGGAAACAGAATTAAGTTACGCAGACAAGTCATACAACCTGATCAAATGATCCGGAATAATATTATCCGAAGGCGAAATGACAAAATGAAACGTACGCAATCTGTGCAAAACAGAATTTTAAGAATAAGACAAAACCAGACTCAAATTAAACAGATATCCCAGAATAATGGGCAAAAGGTACGTCTTCGTAGAATGCGGCAAGGTCCTGTAAACTATACAGTGCAGGTTCTAAACAATCCAAAAGCGAGACCACCAGTTAAACATAGTTTAACTAAAGGTTTGAGCCCTAAACTACAAGAGGAAATTCGATTAATTCAAACGAAGAGTATTCAGCATGCAGAAATTCCATCCATACCGATTCATCCACAAGGAACAGGGTATACAGGCACTACATTACATGAAAGATTTTCACAATTATAATATGTTCATTCGCTACATCTATTTCTTACAAAAAATTTGGTTAATTGTCCAATTTCATGTTTATAGTAAATTAAGCTGTAATGTAATTTTATTTGCGTTTGTTATAGTTAAGTTGCAGTCCCTTTAATTTGAATATTTTTCAATGTTTTATAGAATAAAATGTCTAGAAGCAGAAATTATTACTTTTTACTTACATTTATTTAGGAGACATGAATTGTAGATTTATTTACTGGCTTCTAGACAAAAATTTAAAAAAGTACCAAAATATGCGCCTTTAAATTTACGTAATGTAACAAGCAATCCAAAGCTAAAATGATTTCGATTATCGAAAATTTTCGTTACTAAAAGCATCGTTTGTGCAGAATACAGATCTGGAGTACTGTAGTATTTGATTATCTAAAATATAACCTAGTTTTCAGTATGTTATGACATTGTTATTTTATTGTAAATACAAGAAACTAACTTTTTTTAATAAATATTTGTTCAACTAATGTAAAATTATAGTTTTAAATAAAGTACTTATAAGCAGTTCTATATTTTTTTGACAAATATCTTCTTCAGGCTCCATAAAAACGGATACCTGCTATTGTTTTAATATTTTGTTAATTACAAAATACAAATTAGGTACCGAATTGTTCTTGCTGGCTTCTCAAAAGTTCGCAAACACTAAGGCTTTTTTTAGTCATTTTAATATTGCTAATATTATGGAGAAGGGGAATTCAGTATTGCGGAATTATGTAATAGAAAATGTTTAGTTATATCATTGTTTATATACATACATATATTTAAACAATGGTTATATACATAAAGTGCCTACATACATAAATATAACTTAAAATGAATACCAGTAATCCAAAAACAAGAATTGGATGTTCATTGATTACATAAATGTCATATAATTTCCTGTAGGAACATTTAATACAGGATCAAAAAAAACCGTTGATGCATTGATTACTTTAAATTTCCTTATTTCGCAAATTTGTTTTTGTTCAGTCACATTCTTCATTTCAAGTCATGTATTTGTCATGTGCGCTATTGGCCGCGTAATCCGTATTGAACATGATTTAGCACTTCCGCTCAACACCTAAAAACTGGTACATGCACAAATATCAATGTTAAGTGTCTAAGGTTTCAGTCGGTTACGGTGTATTTGCATGCGATGCACTTTTTTTGAGCTCTGCACAGACGCGGCACAATGAAAGTTACCGAAATGAAGCTAAAATTGGGCGAAACTTTGCTATCATGAGTACAGGTGAACTGGCGCAAAAAAATTATAGTGCTTGATAAAACTTGTCGTAAAGAAAAACCTCAAAATGAAATACGTATTTCTACTAGGATACTTCTTTCTTTTACTTATTTAAGAAGTTTTTATCACGCTTTAAATCAAAGAGCTTCACTTCATTTAATGCGAAATCACTCAAAATTATAACCAAAAATTGTATTTACGAAAAACACTTTCAGACTTTTTTATTTACTATGCGTAAAATCTGAGAGTAAAAAGTTACAAATATAATATAAAAAAATATTTATGAAGTTATTATAACTGTATTTTTTACCGTTATCCACAAATTTGAATTCTATTTTATTCTTTGGAAGACAGGACCTAGGACAAAAAGCCTAGGATGCTGATTATTAGAAGCAGTTCTTGAAACCATTTCAAGCTATATTTTTGTTATACAATATTCGAATTCTTTATAAACGGCGTCAGTCCTACTCGGCTGTAACTCCTTATCCTTACCGACGTGAATATTTGAATTAAAAGTGGATAATTTATTGCTAAACAAGAACATGTCTGCTTGGAAAGTGACAATGATTTTTATTTTTAATGCTAAAACATCTCCAAAATGTGTATATAATGTACGATATTGTTGCACCTAGTAATTAATATTCGTAGGAGTTATTTATCTACATTTTCAGTATATTTCAACAATAAATACTTTAAAGACCAATAATTACATTTTCTCAATAGTGCGGCAAAATAACGTCGGTGACTGGATACGAAACTATTTTCCAAGTGCATAGAATTTCGGCCGAATTCAATACCTATTCTTAATGATCTGCGATTATATTGACACTGCCGGAAACGATGGCAAATTTTAGCTTAAGGTCGGTAACTTTTATTATGTCGTGACTGTACTACTTTTTAGTTATATGAACATTTGCATCTACCAAAAATTATTTTGTTTATTGAATATCATATACATAAATTAAAGGCGTCTTTAGAAAGTAGGACAGATGATATTTTTAATGATTACATACATTAGCTTGTTTGATTCGAATAGTAGCTTCCTTTCTATCCTCGTGTTGGGCGTGCATCACCGATTTAGTATGGGGCCGCCTACAATCGTGTGGGAATATACAGGGTATTCCACGTAACTGGTTCATTAAAAGTTTATGATGTTCTATTATTTACTTATATTTGAGATTTTGGCACCAGTATCTGTTCGATTATAACTATAAATGCAAAATACCTTAACCAAAATATCACTTCCGGTTGACCGGAAATGGATGTCAACTTTCTTATTTTAAATAGAATGATATAATTTTTTATACATTTTTGGATTCTACAACTATAAATACGCCAGTTTACATTAGCTATTCCTATAGCTACATGTTGCCGTTTTCGAGTTATTGAAGTTTTTCTTTTTTTTTAGTCATAATCATTGCATCATTGAGAAATTAATATCTCGGTTAATACTGCAAGTAGAGACTCCAAATTTGCTATGTTATGAATGTAGATATAACTCTAAGAAACGGTAAGCACCACTTTACATTCTAACATACAGGGTGTTCAAAACTGAGGAATAAAGTGACATATTTTCAAATGCAGAAAACTCATTTTTTTTAAATAGAACACCCTGTATTTTAATTCGGAATTAGGAAGTAAATATCATCCCCTATCGCTTTATATGAGCATTCCCTATACCTATCTTTAATAGATTTTGAGATATGAGCGACTTCTTTGTTAAACAAACTAAGTATTCTTTTTTTTTAATAGAACACCCTGTATTTTAATTTGGAATTAAGAAGTAAATATCATCCCCTATCACTTTATATCAGCATTCCCTATACCTATCTTTAATAGATTTTGAGATATGAACGACTTTTTGTTAAACAGACTAAGTAGCCCTATCTTTGCGTGTTTATAGCTGGCTCTGAATGGGATTAATGTCAAATTCATTGACTAACCAAAAGTGTTTATGTATATCATTAAGTTTGTTCGCGTCGCATGAACTATTTGCACTTTTGTGTGCAAAAGTGCATAAAAGTGCAAATAGTTCATGCGACGCGAACAAACTTATTGTAATTACACTTTCGTACAACGCAATATTAATAGAAATGACTATTCGAACAGACATTCTTGTATGGTTATTCAAAAATAATGCATGAATTTGACGTGAATCCATTTCAGAGCCAGCTATGAACATTTAAAGATAGGGCTAGTTAGTCTGTTTAACAAAAAGTAGCTCATATCTCGAAATCTATTAAAGATAGGTATAGGGAATGCTCATATAAAGTGATAGGGGATGATATTTAGTTCCTAATTCCGAATTAAAATACAGGATGTTCTATTTAAAAAAATGAGTTTTCTGCATTTGAAAATATGTCACTTTGTTCCTCAGTTTTGAACACCCTGTATGTTAGAATGTAAAGTGTGCTTACCGTTTCTTAGTCATATCTACATTCATAACATAGCAAATTTGGAGTCTCTACTTGCAGCATTAACCGAGATATTAATTTCTCAATGATGCAATGATTATGACTAAAAAAAAAGAAAACTTAAATAACTCAAAAACGGCAACATGTAGCTATAGGAATAGCTAATGAAAACTGACGTATTTATAGTTGTAGAATCCAAAAATGAATAAAAAATTATATCATTCTATTTAAAATAACAAAGTTGACATCCATTTCCGGTCAACCGGAAGTGATATTTGGTTAAGGTATTTTGCATTTATAGTTCCAATCGAACAGATACTGGTGCCAAAATCTCAAATATAAGTAAATAATAGAACATCATAAACTTTTAATGAACCAGTTAGGTGGAATACCCTGTATATTCTTTTAAAAAAAAAAGAAAGATGTGTAATTGGAGATCCACTTATAAAGTACGTTGATTGTTTGCTAAGTTTCCTGATATGTTGGTGAAAATAATACAAAATTTATGGTGTAAATGACTTGACCAATTATTTGTTTTATTGAAATCATAAATTAAGAAGGTATATAAAGACTAAAACTAACATTTTCACAATTATTATTAGTACAAATTATTCTCAATACTATAAGAAAAAAACAATCACAATAAAATCATCTGTAGAATTTGCAGGCCGAATACACAGGCAAACTTATTACAATATCTTTGTCATATTTTGTTTTTAATCTATTATTATGATTTGTAGAGTCTACATTACGAATGCGTAAAAAAGCATGATTGTATAGTGTCCTTATCTGCAAACTATTTAGGCTGTCGTGGGGGTTTATATTGACATTCGAGAATTGTGTTAAAAAGAAAACTAACGAAGAACATTCACTAGAACTTTTATCTCTATTAAAACAAAAGAAGTTATGGTAAGATGCCTAAAGACCCATTAATATTGTTGTAGTATGAATAGGTACTTGGGTCGGGGCAGACGCTTGTCTAACACTCATTTCCCAAGTGTCCAATAGTTGGGACACTGAGAAATGTTTTGGTAATTTTTTAATTCTCGCAAAGAGTCCTGCTTGCACAGCAGACAAAAAGTGCGTTGCGTTATATTCATGAGCAGCCATATTACATTTAGGAGATGTTAAAGGATAGTCTTCTGGAACAGTAAGAGACACTGGAGGAACACAAGGTAAGTATTTATCATCTAGCCAACAAATTAATTGTATAGTTTTAGATCCAGGCTGTTGATTTGGATCTAATGATACTTTGAATCGTTGATCAAGTCTTGCTATTTCCCCTTGCAATACGTCTGGAATTTCACTACTCTGTTCTTCTACCTTTACTTTCTTCAAGGGTGGTACAAGTCTGTAACAAATGACAATTTGCATTGAGAATTTCTTACCAACATTTGCTTATTAATAACATCGATTTTTTTTATACAAATCGAAAATTCAACCATATAAATATAAGAACACAACACATCTTTATTCATCGAGCTTTGCAAAGAATGAACACTATGCAGAGTGTACCATTAAAATAATGATTTAAATGAACTTTTCATATATACCCTTTAAAGATACCTTGCAAAACGCCGTCTGAATATAATTAAATTTAACCCTTCGTTAGTATGGTGGCGTATGCCACACACCAACATGTTTGTCTATGTTTTTTTTTTTTTTTTAGGACCAGTATGTATTTCGTTTTGAATTAATTGTTACTTAAAATAAAAAAAAATAGAAGCAATTATTTTATTTTTAATAAATAATAGGTTAAAGAATCATAATTTGTCAATGAAACATTCGATATTCCAAACTTTCTGCATTCTGATGCGGTATGATATACCTCAGAACACTAACTACGTAATTTTTTCCACCACACTAACGACGGGTTAAACGTCATGGCAAGATAGCCTAAGGGTTTCATAAGTATGTTCAAAAATTATTCTTTTAGTTATTATAAGTAGCAAAAAATAATAATAAGCAGGCTTGTAATTTCGGTCCCGTTCGAGCATATGCCGTACGAAATTTTATTACTCGGAGTGTCCCTCCACAGTCTCTCGCGTCCCCACCAACTTAGCGATGCCACACTGCTACTAGCGACTATCAATGCAAATGCATGTGCATATAGAAATATTAGTTTTCGTTTTCATTTAATAATTCTTGAGTTTCCTTTATTTGTTTTAAGTTTTTTACTAAAGATTCCGTTTTTTATTTTATATTTAGAAAGTCGAAATTCTATTTTTAGTTTCTAGCAATACACAGCATTACCTGCGAAAATTTCTGTTTGAAAATTAAAGAATGTACATAATAGTTGTTTCGAATTATAATATTGTTTAATGATTGATGGATATATACTACACTGAGTTTCACACGGTTTTCCCTCTAGAGAACAAAGAAAATGTAATATAACTTGCTTGTGACAAACACTTAATTTTATGCAAAGATTGTATGCTTTTTACAGTAAGAAATTAACAAATTTGTTACTTAATTTTATATTTATTCTTATTTTCATTGCATCGATTTTACATGCATGTTTACGCTAATCTAATGAGACTGTAGCTCATGGCAGTACATTATACGTATGGGATGCATAATACTGCTACGAAGTCTGAGAGTAATGTGGTGAATACGCGCTCCAACTACGCACGCTAACCCCGCCCAGCAGTGTGACGTGGCTCCTGGACACTCGCAGCTATAAATTTTCGTAGTAGTGCTATTCCAAGGGGACCGAAATATCAACCCTGATAATAAGAAATAAAACATTAATAAATAATAGGCAAAATGGAAAAATTGTACCAAATTCAAAGATTGCAAGCTTGTCACAGTATGAAATAATTAACGAATTAATGTATTTCTGCTAATAATTGTAATAATTAAGAGGATTTTTTTCCCAAGAAAAATTTTCTTCACGCAGGATTCGAACCTACTCTCGTTTACCGGACGAGCGCTCCACCATTTCAGCTAACGAGTAATATATATTTGCTTTTTTCGAACGCTTTCTTCACTTTTTTGGAATAGTCAACTTTTTTTCGAAAAAAAAACATCGAAAATTAGCGCATCAGGCTTGGCCATCTCTTTTAACGCTGTCCACGTATGTTGTGACACTAAAGTACATTTCTGCCTTTCTAGCTCTTGTAAACTACTGGTCCTTTTTCTCGAAGCTTTGGATTTAGTTCGTTGAAATACATTGTAACGTCAGTTATAAAATATAACTTTTGTAGCCATTTATTTTCATTCAATTCAGGATGATCAATGGCGTTGTTATTTAGGAACGCAATAATTTCATGCAGACATGAGGAAAAACGCTTTAAAAACACTGCCTCGTATAAGCCATCGTACGTTATTGTGCATAATTAAGTCTGAGTAATGTTTACCCATGTCATCTAATAATTCTATAAATTGACGATGATAGAAGGCCTTAGCTAAAATGCTACTGGTAATTTTAATAACCAAGTTCATAACGTCAACTATTTCTTTTGGAAAGAATTGTACACAAAGCGTCTCCTAGTGAATTATGCAATGAAAAGAAATGATTTCATGGTCAATTTAGTTTTTAAAATCAAAATGAATCCTTTGAATTTTACAAATAGTGCCACTAGCGCTGTATTTTTTATATCGCAAGACTCATCTACAGCAATTAATATCGCCGAACTCCTCCTTCGGTTGTTGTTCTGTTACAGTGTAAGGCCATTTTAGCAGTTGGATCTTGTACTGTTTTAGTAGATGGTGGAATACCTTTGATTCTTTTTTTACAATTTCAGTTTTGTTTTTAAAATCACTAAACAGATCCTCAGACGCTTTATAAAACACTCCTTAACATAATCACCGTGTGTGAATGGTTTTCCTCGTTTAGCTATTTCAAGCGAAATTTTGAAGCTAGCCATATTTACGCTGTTCGTTTCTGGAGTTCTTCGACAACTTTCATTCTTTCATTCTAGCGTTTTTGTATTTTTTTAATGGAATTTTCAGTTGAAGATAAGAACTTTTTATTAAATCAGCAAATCGCTACTAGCTATAATGTTAACATATACCTACTTAAAACGTTACAAATATTGGGTGTAAATACCTTTTTTGGCTAAAAATATACTTTGACAGTAAATATATAGCACATTGTGAGTCATAGCATTTTCAATGTACAGCGTACTATCAGCTTTCTTATTTTCAATAGAATGATACAATTTTTATGGATTTAGTGAATTTCTTGCAGAATTTGTGACTAAGATTGAAATTAAAACAAGCAGAGCGTCACGCAAGTAGTGATTCACTAGAGTGAGTAGAGAATTTAAAAAAGGATAATAAATTTATTCGGGTTTAAGGTTTGTTATTTTAAAGAGGGCACTCTTGAGATTTCCGAGATCCGTCGAAGCAACAACAGATAAGAAAGAAAAAAAGTTGATATCGACTCCGTCAGGCACGACATTACTTAAGCGATTTGGTGTACATATCAGCATACTCGATAAATAAAAACTCAATGTTAAACATTGAAAGGAAAGAATATACCACCCAAAATGCTTACAAGGCTAAACACTAAAAATAATGAAGAATTAATTAATGACTATTTCGAATGACAGAAAAACACGCACAACATAAATAACAAGGACCACAGAATTAAGTTTGACGATTCAAGTTAATTCAACTATTTACAATGCTATCTCGAATAATGCATTCATTGTGCTATCTTGACATATATATTTTCAATGAAAATATGCTAACAAAGAAATGTTAAAAACGAGATTATGATGCGAAAGGATATTATTCACGGAGAACTTATCTTCAGAATACTACGTTACTTCACCCGCCAGCTTCTTTTAGCAAGAAGAGTTGGATGTAACTGAATATTGAAACTTTCAGGACATTTTATAGAAGCAGGATATAAGATTTTTCAATTAAGATAAACGACTAAGAATTTAACAAAGAAGGTCGCCACGTGCAGGTCTTTCGCGGATATCTGCACACCCTACACATTCATCTATTATTAATATATCTATTTATTAATGAATATCTTTTTTCAGATAGAAAAAACGCCGGCAATCTTTAGCAGATAATTTATTCATATTTTTATAATTCCATAATTCACTCAGTGATACCGGTGTTTTTTTCTATCTAAAGAATAATTACGAGCATATTAACTCTGGATATTCTTTTCTTGTATGATGTGTTAATATCGACCAACTGCAATATAAGCGCAATAAAATATCGTTCCATAACCAGCTAATATTATTTTATTATTAATTACCTGATTTCTGGTCCAAATAAAGCTTCAAGTGTGGGACCAAATGTTCTATGTAGAGTATGATTAATTACAGGTGAATGAATGTTGGTACTTATAGCTTCTATTAAAGGATTAAACGCATGATGTTCTTTGAAGGTCAGATGAGTCGTTGCAGTAGACACATTGCCATCACTTCGCTTAAAATCCATCTTCTTTAATACCACTTCGCACTTCAGTAACGTTTCCAAAGGCATTCTTTGGGTCGGATTGGAGAGAATCTCAAGAAGTTTTTTCATTTTAGCCGTTTTTTCCACATCTAGAAGTAACATAATTCATTTTATTACGATTATAATTTATTTTATTGATGAGTAGTTGAGGTTTAATTTGTATAGTATTAAGAAGCTTGTTTTCATTTGACTATTTGTAAATTTACGGTAGTTATATATAAAGAAATTGTTTTTATAGGGATATGTAGGGAGCTGCATTTAATCCACACTCTCTGTATAATCTACAAATATGATATAAAAATACTTACGTTCGCCATCGTTTCCCATTTTTTGTATCATTCTTCTTAAAGGTTCTATAAATTTGCTTAATTGCCGCACTTTATCCCTATACGCCTGCTCATCTTGCATAGCCATTGGACTTTGGTTGGGTTGGCCAGGCGTATTTAAAGAGCTGCTAGGGCTTGGTGCCATACCTACTGATCGCTGACCACTCATTATACTCATTTGAGAGCTTGGAGATGGAGCTAGAGCAGGAGAGGCGACCATTTGATTAGTAGTTGGCGGGCCGCTCATTCCAGCAGGAGACTGCACAGAGGATGAAGGACTTTGACTCAAAAATTGCGTTGGTGTTGGATTTCTAGGGAAGTTTGCATTGGGAGCCCCCATCATTAAACCTTCACCAGGTTTACGCTGAATTGCTTGCATTTGGGCCAACATAGGTGACTGCATCTGATTCGACATTTGACCTGGCATTTGACCAGCCATTGAATTACCTATACTAGGTGACATGCCTTGATTAATTTGATTATTAAGTTGATTGGTGATTTGACCACCTATTTGGTTCGGTGCTTGCGCTTGTAGCTGATTAGCCAGTGTGCTCTGCATTTGATTTGTCATTTGATTTGTCATCTGTGATATGCTTGTGTTGGATATCTGTCCTGCCATTTGATTAGAGATTGGACCCGTATTTGGTGGAAGACCCATCGTTGGCCGTGGTTGTATTGTTCCTTGCATCGCTCCGGGCATATTTCCAGTCATATTTCCTTGCATATTGACTATAGCATTGGAGGGCCCTCTATTGAGTGATTGTAGTAGGTTAGTGGCAGGCGAAGGCATCTGTTGAAGTCCACCCATCTGTCCAGGTTGAGCCATTCCTCCCATCATCTGATTATTTCGGGATCCTTGACTTGCTAAATTTTGAAGAGCATTAATAGGATCAGGCATTCCTGGTCCCACTTGGCCCCCGCTGGGACCGTTCATACCAGCACCCTTCTTCGAATCTATATATGTAGTTGGTTATACCATATAAATAGCAATCAATCATTTACATAGAAAAGAACCTCTCCCGGCTTACTTACATAACAACTAATTGTATAATACAATCTCATGCAATTTCTAGATATAGAATTGGTATGATATGTGCAGGTGTCCCAACAGTATTGAATAGATAACATTGTAATTTTAAGTTATATATAAAGGTAAATGTGAAAGATTCTTTTCAGTTTAGTGCCATAGCTTTGATATGATGATATGCATCAATACATATATCTTCCTAACTTTTTGTGGTAAAGATAAACTAGAATTAACTATATCTGTAGCACATATGTTAACATCGTTAAATATAAAAAAAAGGATATTTTTCGTTTTGTTAGCCTAACAACCATTTTCTTTTAACAATCATATTGTTTCTAAGTATAACGCATTTCTATATTTTTTGTGACAGTCAACTATGATCTCTTTAAACAAAATATTTACTTATCATTGAACTACTACCAATATACAACGTGTATGTCAAAAATTATGCCATCATTCTTTTTGTTATGAACTCATAAAATTTTAATAATGCAGAAAGTTTCAAAGATTTTTTTACAATCAACATGAGGCTCATTGAATGCATTTTTTTCTACCGTACCACTTAAAAAATTATTCTTAAAAAAAATACGAGTAAAATATCTTTTATTTTCAATTGTTATTGCTAAAGGATATTCAGAATTAAGAACTACTCAAATATAAAGTCACAGCCTCCTATCTCAAAAATAGAACAATAGCTTTTTTTCTATATTATCTTTATGCGTTACACATTTATAACGTAACATCTGCTAAAAATATTTGCAATTAATGTAACTAATAAAAAAAAAAAAACGTCAATGAGTGATACTCCTTAGCTGTTTTGAGTAGTTACCAAGAATTATTGAAATGTACGACTAACTCGCGCATCTTTTGTACATTTTTGTCATCTGTTTAGCGGATATATGATTACTAAAGTGCGCAGTGCTCACGCGGTGTTAAACAAGCGCCATCACTTACATTAAGTGTTGACGCTGTCAACTCTTACAAATTCTTCGTAGAGCATTATAAATCAAAATCAATAGAAAAAAAAAACTGATAGACAACAAAACTACTAGTATAATAAGAGTCGGAGAGAGACGGTTGAATGTGACGAAATGACGGATCAATTGTCATTTCGCAAAATTGTTACGTTAAAGGAGTTAAAACAAGTAAGAGTTAAGTAAACTAAATTTATAATCAACAACAAAAAAAAAAAGAATCAAGAAAACTACAGGCTTAGCAGGATTCAAATTCCCAAAATTTATTTCTAGTAAAGATTTTTTTTTGTTTTCACTGCCTGCTTTTAGGAAATCTCATACTGCTTTTGGAGATCAAACATAATGTTAGACCATTTTATAGGTACAAGCAAGTGCGAGTACAAACCATTGTTGCATATAATTTTTATTGCGCGCAAGAAAAATTGCGAACTGTAAAGCGGGCTTAACATTTTCTATACCCACCTTCAATAGTTTTCTTTTAAATTACTCCTTTCGTTAAATTAACGCTTATGGTTGAATTATTATCTGACAAACTACCACTTTGACATTACAATAAATTATTGTCAGTACATATTATTTTTATAATCATCGCTTAATTAGCAATTAATGATTACTAAATAGCGCCTGCATTAGCCGAATGCCTTACGAGGTGTTGACCAGTGCGAGGGGCTGCGAGTTCGAATCTCGCTCTGGTCAGTTGCGGTAACCGATTTTTTTTCTCCGGGGCTATGATGATGAGGAGGGAGATTTGTCTTTGCGGAGGTACCTGACAAGCAATAAATGGCTTAGGCTTTATCAACTCTTTAAAACAATCGTCATAGAATTTTATGCTGAATTCAGAAATATAATAATATATAGGGTGTTTCATTTAAAATAATAAAGTTCATAGCAACTTCCGGTTAACCAGAAGTACAAATAATAATAATAATAAAATATAAAATTCTAAAATCTTGTAGAAAAAAAGTAACCCAATTATTACAAACTCCAAGAGTTTCACTATACGTTGAACATATTTTCCTTAAATAGATAATAGTCGACAAAGATTACTCCATAAGTTTCAAAGTCAAATTTTCAACAATTTTAGTCAGCTGCACCACCAGATGGGCAGCTTGTATATATACTCTAAATCCCTTTTCTAACTAATTAGGCACAAGACGCTCGTAAAAAGTTACTTATATTCGTAGCTGCGATCATGTGCTTAAAAGCGTTCCCGAATTTACAATCCAAACTGCTATTTAATTTGTGAAATTCTGGGACAAGTACAAATATATAACAAAAGAACAGCGTGACACTATACAAAAATGATCAGGTAACGAATAGGTCCATCGGCTTAATATAGATGTTACTGCTAGGCTTGTTTTATAAAAGTGTATTACCAAACAAATGTTAAACGTGGTTTGACGTGATTAAACGTAATAAATGCAATAGTTTTCCGATTTATGCACGAGCAAAAGAGATAATCGAAGAGTCGGAGAGAGACGGTTGAATGTGACGAAATGACGGATTAATTGTCATTTCGCAAAATTGTTACAAAATTAATGTTAAAGGAGTCAAAACAAGTAAGAGGAGTTAAGTAAACTAAATTTGTAATCAACAAAAAAAAAGAATAAGAAAACTACGGGCTTAGCAGAATTCAAATTCCCAAAATTTATTTCTAGTAAAGATTTTTTTTTGCAAAGATTGCAATTTTTTTTTTTAATTTTTTTTTGTTTTCACTAGCTGCTTTTAGGAAATCTCATACTGCTTTTGGAGATCAAACATAATGTTAGACCATTTTATAGGTACACCAGCGACACTTTCTAATTGTACGACCTACAGCATAAAACAGAGCCTAAATGTGTAGCATGGGTAGTAGACGACTTATGCATTCACTGCCGTCTTCGAAATATGTAAACACAGATGTGCGTCTCGGTGTTTTTTTAGTAAATCTACTTTAAATGTAAGGAAGAATGCAGTAAATAAACATAGAAAAAAACATTGATCTTATAAAATAGAGAGAATTAAATACATCAAAGGCGCATACTTATGCCTGCCGACCTACCTCGGTTAGCACAATTCGAATTTTTTCATTTACTTACCTTAAATATAATATTGTATACAAACAGATGTTTTGTTTTCTTTACAAATCCCTACAGCTTTACCAAATATGTTTGTGTTTTTAATCCAATTGATTCACAATGATTGTTTTCATAACTATTTTTAATTCGCCCCGGCTCCTTTTTTCGATATTAACATAATGAATAATTATTATTTATATAAACTAATCATTAATTACTAATTTAAACCTGCATTTTGTATTTGTAGCTATCACTACTGTTCAATTTAGCACTAATTCAAATTTTGTATTTCTTTTGAAAAATATTGTGAGACTTTTGAGGTAAAATCTTTGAAACTAGGGAATTTATAATCGAAATATTATTTTATCTTGCTATTATAATATTAATGGAAACATACCATTACTATAACTAATAAAAAATATTTCTGACGAGTGTAGAGCTTTTCCTTCTAATATCTGATAATCTGATATAAAAATCATGGTTTGAATGCATCCTCGCCATATCTCCTTTATTATTTAATGTTAAAGAAGAAGCCGGAGCGAGTTAAAAAAATGATATAAAATCATCGACATTAATTAGATTAAAAAATATAAGCATATTTGGGTAACGCTGCAGGGAAAACAAAACATGCATTTCTGTCAATAACGAAATTACTACAAATTTCTCTGCATTTAATAAATTAATTGCGGCAACACCCACTTCACGAAAAGTGGAAGTAGTAATAATCCTTATTACTATATTGTTTAATATCTTGCATAGGGCTGTCGCAATCTAGTTAATGCATTAACTAGATTGAATGAAACACTTTTTCATGTGTTCAGTAATATTGAAAAAAGTTTTCATTCATAACGGAGGTGTGCTTTACTGATTTCAGTATAGCTAAATACTTTAAATGTCTTCATGCGATCCATTTTGATAGTTTCATTATTATTTGCATACGTATAAAATGAATAAAAGTAATAAACCCATTGATATTGCTATTTATTGTATAATTAACATGCCTTTGGTTTAGTTCCTAGTCATAGTTCAACTGTAAAATGAAAATACCTTTTAAAACCATTTAATAACACTACAGCTATTCGAAATACTTCAAACATCAAATAAATTTATTCCTACGCAAAGATAACAAATACATAAGAGATGCATTCAACTTCGCACATTAATAAATCCAGTCTAAGCTTTTTTAAAATAACCGACAGAGAGACCGCACATCTGTGTTTACATATTTCGAAGCGGCCAGTTACTGCATAAATCCGTCTACTATCCACGTTAAAGATATGGGCTCTATTTTACCCTGTAGGTCGTACAATTAGAAAGTGTCGCTAGTGTACAAGCAAGTGCAACTACAAACCATTTACAGTATTTTAAAATTGGAATTTTCAAATTCGTCGATGAATCCATCGATTAGTGTATCAATGAATTTAAAAATTCTTCAAGCATATATTCATTTTATAAAATAGCTTGGATAGATAAAAACCGCAGAATTAGTAACATCCGATCCACAGACGTATTAAATGTAACAAAATCCTTGGTAGTTCATGCTTGAATATTTAGGTTACTAAAAATTATGGTGGGAAATTTGAATTTTGCCAATTGGGATAGATTTTTTAATTACCCACAGCTCTAAAACTTAACTGCTATTTACATCAAGTAGCTCCCTAGGTCAATTGCCCCGCCGTTTTTTAACTGCCCCTGCGGAGAACGTTCGCTAGCGTCCCTCTATATTTCGCCAACGGAACTATAATGTTTAACCATATGTATACTAGAATATTTGGTAATATACAATATTCACACGGAAGTGGCTAGTTAGAAGTTTTCAGGCCTATCAAAAACTGTCAGTTTATAAAATTTTGTTGTTTGCGATAGTTTGGTACTTACTACAGCTTTTTAAATTGTTTGCATGTTTCTTTTACAATTCCAGTTAACTGGAACTCGTTAATAAGTTTATTATTTGAAATGGAACACCCTATGTGTTTATACATTTTTTTGTTTAATTCGGCATAACATTATGTGGCAACTAGAATTCCTAAACTATCTTCAACTGTTTCTAAAATTTTACGATTTTTGTGAAAATTTTGACATTTACGCTGTTGTATGTCGTTGATTAATTTTCACTTGCTTTAAGTGCCAAACGTAGTAAAAAGATCCTGTCGTAACATACAAGTGTCTAAAAATTGGCGACATATCGAAAAATTTTGAAAGTTACAAAACCTATTTTTTCCTCAAATAGAACAGCCCGTATTGCGGATAAATCAGAGGCGGTATTTTTTGGCAAACCGAGGCAAAGAAAGCCCACATTTTAATTAGGGGAGGGCAGAATTTATTGTAAAGAATTTATTAAATATCTTGGGGTTATTTTAGATGATAAATTAAACTTTAAAGCGCATATTCAGTATATTACCGCGAAAGGTAGGGAAATGAGTAATAAAATTAGAGCATCGCCTAGGGTTACGTGGGGTTTAAACGGTAACGCGGCGGGTACTGTTTACAGGGGCGCTATTGAACCGGCAATGTTGTACGCGGGGCGGTATGGGCAGATGCCTGTAAAATTAAAGAAACTAAAAAATTAATCGGGGCGTAAAGATTGTTAACGGTTAGGGCCGCGAACGCGTATTCATCTATTTCGGAAGACGCGGCGTGTGTTATTTCGTTATAGATTTACGTTTGAGAAAACTCGAATTTCGTAGGGACGCGAACTGCCTTAACATTTTCTATACCGACCTTCAATAGTATTTTCTTAAATTACCCCTTTTGTTAAATTAAAGCTTATAGCTTAATTATTATCTAATAAGCTACGACTTTGACATTACAATAAATTATTGTCAGTAAATATTATTTTTATAATCATTGTTTAATTAGCAATGAATCAATGCTAAATAGCGCCTGCATTAGTCGAATGCCTTACGAGGTGTTGACTAGTGCGAGGGGCTGCGAGTTCGAATTTCGCTCTGGTCAGTTGCGGTAACCGATTTTTTTTTCCGGAGCTGTAATGATGATGAGGAGGGAGATTTGTCTTTGTGGAGGTACCTGACAAGCAATAAATGGCTTAGGCTTTATCGACTCCTTAAAACAATCGTCATAGAATTTTGTGCTGAATTCAGAAATATAATAGTATATAGGGAGTTTCATTTAAAATAATAAAGTTCATGGGAACTTCCGGATAACCAGAAGTACAAAAAATAATAATAATAAAACATAAACTTCTAAAATATTTCAGAAAAAAAGAAACACAATTATTACAATTTCCAAGAGTTTCACTAACAATAAATCGAAAAACTTCTAACTAGCCAATTCCTTTGAAAACCCTGTATAAATCGGAGCTGTAGTAGGATATAATTGTTGATTTAGAAACAACTTTTTGTTGCTCTATCAGAGAGTAAGCAACACAGAGCATGGTCGTTAAAAAAAGCTAAAAGAAAATTATGTTAAAGAGAAAAACAAAAAAAAGATTACTGAATTTAAAAAGGGAATTAATAGATATTAGCAACAAGATTAATTGGATAGAAAAAAAATAGAAAGAAAAAGAATGTAGAGAAAAAATTAGGAACCTTTAGGGGTCAATGTTTTAAACACAAAAATTGGACTAAAGTAGGTGGAGTAGTAAGTATTAGTGAATGAATAAGAAAAAAATATGTCTAATGAAGAATATTGAAACAATTGATAAGTAGTAAAACAGGTGTAAGGAAATATCCCATTAGAATAAGTCCAGTTTCGATTTAACCCACCAAATAAAACAGAAATTATACACCACATTTCATTAAAGATTATACGAACAAAATATAAAACAATCAGCAGAACATGGTCTTTGAAACAAAATTAATAAGAAAACAATTAATTCCAAATTTTCTAATATAGTTTAGTTGATGCGATCAGAATCAATACAGATGATGGGTGGAAATATAATGCGAGGACATCAGGGTTTTGCACCCTTGACACAGCTGAACATGTCACATTTACATAGTTTGCTGAAAATTGAAGTACCTAGGTAATTTTTATTGAATTTAGAATATTTTTTTGAGGAGCGTGTGAATAATATAATGTCAAGTTTTGCCTAGATTAATATGCCTTGCACACACAACAGAGAAACAATGAAAGTTATCAAATTGAAGCAAACATTCAGCAAATGCTTTTGTTATTGTTACTACGCATGAACAACAAGGAAGTCTGAATGCTTACAACAGAAGCTCATTTAGAAAAAATGGTATATTTTGAACTAGTGTTTAAATATCAAATGAATAAATTACATCTCATACATTTAACATCATTTTGATAAGCAATCAAATTTACGTATCAGAAATGATATTATATGGAATAAAATAATCCATGCAAACTTTTATATTTTTTAAAATCATCTGTTGTCGCTCAAAAAATATGCAGAAATTTGTATTATACAATATGCAAAACAACATCAAAAATCATCATGAAAAATACCTACTCATTTCCCGGACATGCAATATAAGTCTTGCAACAAATCCTAAATATTCTTCTTTTGTCTTTGCTTTTTGAAAAACATGATTTTCCATTTCATGACTATTGCGACTAGTAGTTTGCCCAGATTGTCTTACCGCTTCATCTCTAAAATTAGTTATTTTCAAACCAATATTTAAAAAAGTGCATTTATACTACATTTTAGCTACAACACTTTGCCTGAATGCAGTTGTACGCCAATCATCTGCCATTTTACTATATATACTGCTTATGACCACTAATCAGTTAATTTCGTACTGTATATATTATTGGTATATATTCTTTCAAATCACATATATTTTATGTTCTAGAAAAAAAAAACAACTTATAGCTCACCAAAAATGCAATAAGAACTACATTTTACCTTTGCCACTCTTTGTTTCATTCCATCTACAATAGGTAATACACAAGTAACAATGTATAAATATAAGCAACGATTAAAACAAATTATGGCACTATGTTCATATGATTTAAAGACCTTTTCTCAGCTGTTCCCAGACTATGATAAGTAATTTAGGCTGACTTAGGTATTATAATTAATTAGTAACAAATTATATTAGGGGGATTCAACTCTCAATTTTTGTAAATATTTGGATTTTTTTATAACCAACAGTTCAATTAAACAGAGATACACCCTAAACAACATACGCACAGGTAAGTTTGAGTCATGGGGTGGGGACTAAAATACGTCGAAGTGGTTACGAATGTCGGCGCCATCTAGCGAACGGACCGCTACTAAACTAATATTTTGTCGGTAATGTAGAGGAAAAATTATACCGATAGCGAAGTAGCTTGAATTGTCGTTTGTCACCATCTTGTCATTTTCCGTTTGGCTGTATCTGAGCATTGGGCTGTATTGAAAGTGTTGAGCGTTGTTTTTCACTGTTTTGGCTTGCCATCAAATATTAAAAATCAGTTCTTTTCAGAAGTCTTTTGAAGATTTAGTGATTACTAAGGGTAAATATTTTCAATACAAATTCGTGTCTGTTTACTAATTTTTATTAATTCAAACAATTCCGTAGCATTTCAGAGTATTTTACAGTATTTTACATTGTATTGTTCGCAGGGATTAGAGACTTTTTGTCTCAATCCTGCCGCAACAGGCAAATTGCACAGTAGTGTGGATATTTATTATTTTCGGAACAGCATCATGCCTGTTTACCAAAAGAAGTGTTGCGTGGAAGGGTGTGAAGATGTATCATCATAAAGGTGATATACATTTATATATTTATGGTTCTTATAGTGTAATATAAGAAATATTTTAGGCATCGATTTCCAGTGAAAAATAAAGATATGACAAGTATATGGCTAGGTAGAATCGGAAATTTGAACATTAAGGGATATGCCTATTTACGCACACTAACCATATATATGTTCAATAAAAGCTTATATAAGAGATTCCGTTTTTTTGAAACATCCATATTTCAAGCTTCCCATACAAATATAGAATACTGTCGTTGGGATTCGAAGAGTGCATATCTTGAACACTGATACTCTTGAAGAGACGTAAGCTATAAAGAGATGTAATAGTGTTTTATATTTGCATTTTTGTGCTATTCATACATAAATTACTAACATATGAAACTTTAAACAATATTCACAATATTTGTTTTTTTCGTCTCTTCAAAAGTAATAGTATTCAAGAGACGCACTTTCCCAATCCCAACGATTAATTATTTTTTTTTTTTTTTAAATGGATTTTATACCGGCACATTTTTTTTAGTACCGGTCCAACAACTAGAGGCGCTATTTGAAACCAGTTAATTATATTGAGTTGCCATTCTATTTCCATTTTAATTACCTGTTAAAATGGATATTTCGATATTCGCAATATTTTTTGCGAATGCGAATATTCGCTACATCACTAGTATATGTTATCGCTATCGAAAATGCACCTAAATTGTACTTAAATATATACGTTGCAAATCGGAAGAAGCAAAAGTATTCTGAAACGAAATAGCGTAAGAACATGGCGGATTTTTCTCAAACCGCGACCCCTAGAAAACAATAGAAAAATCAGCTGTTTTGACTTCTATTTATTCTGTGCTTTAGTTTATTCGCTTTATAGCCATTTGCATCATTCAAGCACGGCATAACCACAAAGCCGGACTTAAACCCAATTTATAGATTACCGTCCGCCCGCCCGCCCTTATATCGTAACCGTTAGGAAAATTGAGTAAATGGTCTGTGCGTGTAACCATTTATAGATTACGGCGTTCCGCAAGCCTGTTCCGTCCGCCCGTAGAAAGATGGTCAAGTTTTAACATTTTACGTTACGGGCTTGCGTTCGACCAATCAGAGCATGCATCGTAAAATTTTAAATTTCTTTTAAAAGTTTATGACTTGTAGGTACCTGATTTTTACAAAGTTTGTCAGAATTTAAGGAAGCGTCTTCCAATATGATCCCTTATTCTATAATTAAATTCCTTAGAAAGAAGGAATCTTTTTGTGACTTGCAAATGGCTATAAAGCGAATAAACTAAAGCACAGAATAAATAGAAGTCAAAACCACAGTATAGAAATCTATCAGTAATGACAGAACTCCTTTTTATGAATGAATTTAGTGATATACCTAGTTGATAGCACTTAAGGGTGGGCAAAAAGTGGTGGGGACAATGCATTTTTCATTTCCTCAGTTTCTTGAAAAATGAGAACATTTAATTATGTTTTAAGTTGTGAAATAGATCTGTATTTCACACTAATCATAACAAAGAAATAGTAAAAGGATCTGTAATCGAATAACGGCGAAGAAGAAAAAATCGGTTGAAGAGTGTCATTATGATCGTTACATTTTGTATATTATGTATGTGTAAGAGAAATTGAAAAATATTCACTCATTTGGGAGAAACTGAGGAAATCGCATTTTGTAAAACAGTGGGCCATCCTATAAAATTTATGATTTTATGCCCATCATAGAAGTTGTAGCACTTTATTCGAAGATGGCGCCACAGAATTTTAAGAAAAATAATTTTATTAATGTAGATTTAATCCATTGCTGATAGCCTACGTTAACTGCATTTCATTAATAACAACAATACCGAAAAATTTCTGTAAATAAAATTAAAAAAACTGAAAGATAAATTGTACATTCCAGTTATGTATTCCCTGCGTTAGTCCAAATTATTTCCCTTATAAAAATCACTCACAATTGAAAGATAATTCGTTATAAAAGTATTTATTTTTCCTCATAGCTACAATTGTACTGTACAAATAAAATAAACTGCGTCTATACAAATATTTATAGTAAAGAAAGTAATAATAGTGTAGTTATACATATCAGAAAAATAATAATACAGAAATTGCTAAATTCAAGAATATTTCATTACGGGCAAGCAATAATCGAGTTATTTAATAATCATCAATGGAATGATGCCTTGTCCATCATTCAATTATGTCCACCACTACCTTTTTATCAGTTATCTCTTCAGTCTATGTGTTCCATCTCCTCAAGCAATTAATTCTCTAATATTTTATTTTCACCCTAACGACAAACCATAATGTCTCTCCAAAATACTAAATTGAATTTAAAAAAGTCAATGTGCAAAATACAGTACAGTTGGAGGCATGTGAGTGCACAATATTCTTCGTGATATGATTTTTTATGTAAGAAAATTCAATACTCTTTCTTAAAACACCTTTATTCTTTTACATAAACATTTAGACTGACTTCCCTTCGACCACTTCGACACCCTCTCCTTGTTTACGTTATCGTCGAACCCCCGGCATAACCATAACATATGCGCATTCCACAGACAAATGATATAACGTATACCTAACAGAAATACATAACAAGATATATGGTCTACTATACAGAGTGGCTGATTGGAACCGAGTCTTACATTTATATCTTCTCTAGAGGAAAACATCTAGATAAAATTAGGAAAAATAAATAATTGAAATAATTTAACCTTTCCATGTATTATTTTTGACAAAAATATATGCGTTTGTACTCGCAACAAGTGCCTTTTAGATTAGACTTACACAACAGTGCGATCCTCAGAGCGGCTGGGCTCATTTCAAGTTTTCCTTGAATTATTCAATTTCACTAACAGAGATAATATAACCAACATGGACATTTGCCACATATTCTCATCAACCTGTTGATTCTCATCAATATATCCTACAACAGTGCTTTTTCTATAAAACAAATAAATAATCTAGTAAATAGGCAAGCACAGATAAGTCTCGAGCACTCTCAATTCTCCTTACAAAAAAAAAAAAATATTCTGATTCCATTTCACTCGTTTATGTTATGTTTATCTGTTTGTTCCAAAATGACATACGAACTTCATATGCCTTGCATTCATCGGCAATTCCCGGCGCCGCGTCGACACGAACATTTTCTGCTTTTTAGGCGGCAAATACAAATTTATCAACTTTTTTAATAAATTGAAATAAGTGTACCGATACAAAAAATAAAATACAAAAAAGAAACAATAAAAATACAGTTTTTTTTTTTAATTTCTATTGATTCAATAATAATAATAGTAATATTTCATGTAATAATTCCCTCTAAAACAAAACTTTTTTCCTCAGCTACCCTCTAAAAAGGGAATTTCGTGCTCATATACACAAAATGACTAAAAATAGCACCCGACCTCCTGATTCACTCGACTTGACCACGTGATATATCCCATGTGTTTACACAAATATACGAATGTTCAATGTATATATTATTTTTCGCCGAAACAATTTTGAAACAGGCCGCGCCATCTACATTTTAAAAGATTGTTAATCTCGCACCTCTTTGACAGAAATGAAATTTTTTATGTTTGTACGCCCCCTTAATCTATTGAAAAATACCGATCTGTTAAATTTTCTATTGCTGTAATTTAATTATATAATTAACTAAAAGAAATTACCTATCATATGGAAACGTCGTTCTCCAATATTTTTACAAAATAATGTGAATTTTATTAAGTCTGGCTTCTCAGAAAAAATATGCATTGTCTGGATTAGAAAGCTTTTATAATAACAGCAATGCCTACACGATATACTGGACATTTTTGATTGGGCTTTTGCCAGTTAATTTCCAGGTAAGAGTAAACAGGTTAATATTGAAAGACATAAGTAGTGAATAGTTTATATTTGCTATGCCTACAATATAGACAATGAAAAATATTACAAACAGAAAGTTTTCATTAGAGATTACATACAAATGTACTGGTCAACAATTTATTCCAGCAACGAAAGGTAGCAAGTCGAAAGTTATTTACATATTGATATAATTGACAACTTTATGAAGTTATATGGCTTTGCCACTCCATTTTGTCAAGCTTTTTCTGCCAATTTCACACGTGCTTCTATTTAATGTGTACTCTGAAACCCAACATCTTTGAAATCAGAAACTTCAATGTGTAAAATAATCACATTCTTGACATGGATGTTCAAAATTAATAGAACTGAACTGTGCTATGAATTTTTCCAAACACTTCAGTTGTGGTGACACTAATTCAAAAGTATTAAAAAATATTTTCTCTAATATTATAACATAAAAGAAAGGTGTTTTTAATTTTCCAAATTTCTGCTTATTCGCATGTTCACATGCCTTTAAATGGCAAAATAACGTTGAATTGTCTAACTGATCGTGTTGTTGGGAAAACCCTTCACAAACATCACAATTGTAAACATTTAAACATTTCCATATCAAATATCCACAAATGTATTGCAACGAATTTTGCGAAAAAACTTAAATTGTAATTATTTCTCGCACTATTCTTGCAGTTGGGAGTATGCCAACGATTGTAACCAATGCAGGTAGTTGATCCAAATTCCTCTGGTTCCATCATCAAGCATCACCAATGATTGCTATGATGTATTGCTTACATTACAACCTTTAATAAAAACAAAAAATTAAATGTTGATCTCTCGGGTACTTTTTACTGTAAACATTGAAGTGCACTTCATACTTTAAAACACCTTTCCTTAGTATGTGGTGTTATTAGTCCCATAGTTGTAAGTATTATTGACATTTAAGTGTACAATTGATTATATTAAAATACTTATGAATGATCACTTAAAACTGAACACAAAAAACGTATGTAAAACTGTCTATGAAAAAAATAATTATAAAAATGTGTGGCTAATACACCGTACACGTAAACCAAGAATCACAAATAAGAGATCAAGAGACCAAACGAAATTTAAAAATAAAATGGGGGTGAACATCATAGCGACATAAGTGCCTAAACGTGGTATTTAATTTATCGTGATTGATACATATACATACACATACATACGTGCTGCTATAAACACTAGCACCCCGCCAAAATTTTCTTGAATGAAATGCACGATCGTACACGATTCACGTGCTGCGCAATACGATTTATTTATGACCGGCCACGCTCATTTTACTACGATTCGAAAAACGGACGACAGCGGGAAGCCAATCTGTCTCTAGTGTTATCTTTCTATACAGTGTCAAAACAGCTGATTTTTCTATTGTTGTCTAGGGGTCACGGTTTGAGAAAAATCCGCCATGTTCTTACGCTATTTCGTTTCAGAATACTTTTGCTTCTTCCGATTTGCAACGTATATATTTAAGTACAAATTTAGGTGTATTTTCGATAGCGATAACATATACATATAAAGAAATTAGCCTTACAAAATGGCAATTAGGAGTCTGCGCACAAATCTTGCGATGGGATGTGACCTGTTGTCATTTCTGTTTATTCTGTGGCTTAAAAATCAAGATTCTCCAGAATATAGCTCCAGAACACGTAAAGAAGAAACTCAAACTTACCTGTGCGTGTGTTGTTTAGGGTGTATCTTAATTATAATACCCAAGTCACAGTATAGAAAGATAATAGTAGAGACAGATTGGCTTCCCGCTCTCGTCCGCTTTTCGAATCGTAGTAAAATAAGCGTGGCTGGTCATAAATAAATCGTATTGCGCAGCACGTGAATCGTGCATTTCATTCAGGAATATTATGGTGGGGTGTGGTGGGGTGCTAGTGTTTGTAGGAGCATGTATTCGATATTATCGTTTGTTCTCTTGATCGCGTTTATTTGTAAATCTTGGTTTACGTGTACGGCGTATTAGCCACGTTGTGTTTTTATAATTTTTTTTTATAGACAGTTTTATATACGATTTTTGTGTTGTTTTAAGTGATCATTTGTAAGTATTTTAATATAATCAATTTACACTTAAATGTCAAAAATATTCACAAGTATGGGACTAACAACACCACATACTATGAAAAGATGTTTTAAAATATGTAGTGCACATCAATGTTTACAGTAAAAAGTACCTAAGAGATCACCATTTAATTTTTTGTTTTGTTTAAGTTTATGTGCAGTGCTTGATGATGGAACCGCAGGCTCTACAACCAAATACCAGGATTGGTTACAATTATTGCCACGCACCCGGCTACAATAATAATGCGAAAAACACTTACAATTTAAGTTTTTTCAGGTTTCCAAAAGATTTAAGAAGGTATACATTTCCAAAATGTCAAATAAGTCTACATTATCATATAACCTATTTTTGCAGATGTAACATTTGGATTAAAAATTCCAAATTGGGCAATAGGGCAGGCAATACCCCCGAGTACTGCTACCAGCATTATTGGCTTTGCAGCGAACACTTTGAAGAGCACATGTTTGCAAATGTGCTGAAGAATCGTTTAAAAAAGATTGCAATTCCCACATTATTCAATCCAGGTATGTAACACAACACATCATTTTATAAATATGTACTTTATGTAATAATTGCAGCAATAGGAGATGTATCCTCGCCAACAACCAACTTTGAACAACAATTAGATTGTGAAGAGGATTATGCAGTGGTGGACCCAATTATTAATACTGCAGGTAATATTTTTTGTACACACAATTTGTATAAATGAAAATGAAGTAAAACCAAGCAAGTTATAAATAGAGCCACAAAAAGCAGCTAGAATCAGTTGTTGAATAAGAACAATGGAGGGGTGTAATAGTATTGTATAGCTTTTATTGAAAAATGTAGTTATTTATGTATAAATGACGTTGATGTTATTGCTAAACAGTGGTTGAAACTCTTAAAAGTCGTGCTAATGCAATAAGTAACTTTGTTTACTCAGCTCATTAATTATCAGTAGGTTTGGCTTGTGGATACATGTGGATAGTGACAAGTAATGTCTGATAAAATAATTAGGGTTATAAAAAGTGCACATGTAAAGTACTATTAAACATTTATATGTAAACCAATCCATGAGCAGTAACAGAAAAAATGTTGTTGTAGGAGGAACTACACCAGAGGATGCTGTGGAAAATGTATCAACTGAAATAGATCCAGACCTTTATGAAGAGGAATATCTTCCAGGTAGTTCATTTCTTGGACTTTATGTTTGTACATATGTATTTATTAACTCGAACTAAAAATAGTATTAGTTTCCTTTTATCACACATGTTTAGCAAAGTTAACATAGTTGTGTGGTATATGTAGGGTGGATCACGCCATATGCACGACTTTATAAACTTAGTTTTTGCGCTGGAATTTTATTAATCCGTTTATTTCAATTTTATGACACTAAAATCAAATGGTGCTGTTGCTGAAAACGCCAAAGATTATCTGTCTGTGTTTATAGAAGTAATTAGATTTTCATGTTTATGTACTAAGTGGCATTAATTTATTTTGTTCATTACTTAATTTTATTCCTTTGATTAAGTTTTAACATAAACTCAACTAATGCCAGCAGTACAATAAAATAAATGGAAAGCAGCAAATAAGAGAGTACAGAGATTATACTATACATATATATTTATCATATATGTAAGTGACCTGCGGAACCATCTAATTTACATGTTGTTGTAGATGTACCCGATGTGGAGTTAATTGGTTCACCACCACCTACATCAACCCCTTCACCAGCAGGTACACAGACTCCAAAATCATTCGCCGAAGGAACTCCACAGAAATTGATGTATCAAAATAAAATAAGAAACTTGCAGAAGCGTGTAATCTACTTGGGAAAGAGAGTAGAGACCCTACAACAACAAACAACTTCAAAGGAAGATTCTAGAGGTACCTTTCATCGTTTATTGGAGAAATTTTTAAATCCTAATATGGCGGCATTTACAAAAGTTCAAGCGGATCTTACTATGCGATCCGCAAAAGGATTTCGATATTCCCAAGAATTTAAAAAGTTATGCTTAAGTGTATATTGGAGAGGGCCTAAGGCTTATAAGGAGTTGGCAAATATTTTCTACGTGCCGTCAACACGGACACTTCACCGAATGACGGAGAAGCACAATTTCATCCCAGGCATACACAAAGAAATATTTTCTATATTAAAACCAAAAATGGAACAGTTTGAAGATAAACATTGTGTATTGCTAATTGACGAAATGGCATTGAAAACACATTTATTCTATAACATTGGCACGGATGAAATTGTTGGATTTGTGAATGAAGGGCAACAGAAATTGTTTCTACCTGCTCAGAATGCATGTGTATTTATGTTAAGAGGAATCCGTTTTAATTGGAAGCAACCAGTGGGGTATCATCTAGTGCCGAATTCTTGCTCAGCAAGTTCTTTACTGGTGGCAATTTTGGAGATTTGTGAATATGCAGCAGAAGTAGGAATAAGTGTAACTGCAGTTATTACTGATCAAGGCAGCAATTTTATTCAGTTGGCGAATCTCTTGAATGTCACTCCGGAAAGGCCATATTTCATGTTTCAAAATAAAAAAGTGGTGTTTATGTTTGACCCACCCCATTTATTAAAATCTATGAGAAATAATCTATTAAAGCATACTTTCCATGTGGATGGGAAAATAGTATCTTGGCAACACATACAACAATTTTATGAGCTTGATAAAAAACAAAATAATAGATATGCACATAAATTGACAGACTCACACTTAAAGCCCAGTAACTTTCAGAAGATGAAGGTAAAGCTAGCCTCACAAATATTTAGCTCATCGGTGGCAGCAGGAATGGAAGTCCATCTCACTTACAATGCTCTACCCCCTTCAGCTGTAGGAACTATAGAATTTATTAATCGATTAGATAAATTATTCGACATTTTTAATTCATTGAGCACAAAGTCTCAAAAAATGTATCGGAATCCATTTAATAATACTGCAAAGCAGAAGGAATTCCTACTAGAGATGGAAACATATTTCAATAATTTAAGAGTCATTACCAGTAGTGGCAAAGATCACACACACATTATAAAATGTTTGAAAGGGTGGAATATAACAATAAATGGCCTTCGACAGTTGTGGGAGGAGTTATCCAATAAAGATTATAAATACCTGTTAACCCGTCGACTCAATACTGATGCCCTAGAAAATTATTTTGGGAGCGTGCGCCAGCAAGGGGGAAATTCATTTGCGCCAACCCCTATACAGTTTTACCGAACATTTAAAAAGCAATTTGCCTTTCAGTTTCTGCATTCTGGCACCGAAAATTGTGCTGAAGATTTTGCCACAATACTTACTTCAATTGAGAATATTTCTAAAACAAATATAGTAAGTGCGGAACCAGTTAGTCGAGAGGAAAGAGCACCTGCTATAGACACTGACTTTTACCAACACAGCATCCATGAGCAAAATTCGTTGCGATACGTGTGTGGATATTTAATACGAAAATGTTTAAATGTCCACAATTGTAACATTTGTGAAAAGTTTTCCCAGCAACACGATCAGGTGGACGATTCAACATTATTCTGCCATTTAAAGGCATATGAAGATGCGAATAAGCAGAATTTTGGTAAATTAAAAATGCCTGGAGATTCCTTTTTCTTTTATGTCACAACGTTAGAGGAAATATTTTTTAACAATTTCCAATTAGTGTCACCACAGCCAAAATGTTTGGCAAAATTCGTTGCACTGTTTAATTCGATTAATTTTGAATATCCATGTCCGCATTTTCCAATACAATACTGCATTAGATTATATGCAAGAATGCGATTATTTTATACACTAAAGTTTGTTAATCGTAATTTCAAAGATGTTGGCATTCAGGGTACACGTAAACCTATTATATGGAAGCACGTGTAAAAATAGCAGAAAACGTTTGACAACTTTCTGATTGTAATATTTTTGATTGTTTATATTGTAGGCATAGCAAATATAAACTATTCACTACTTATGTCTTTCAATATTAACCTGTTTACTCCTACCTGGAAATTAACTAGCAAAAGCCCAATAAAAAATGTCCAGCATATCATGTATGCATTGCTGTTATAACAAAAGCTTTCTAATCCCGACAATGCATATTCTTTCTTAAAAGTCAGACTTAATAAAATTCACTACATTATTTTGTAGAAATATTGAAGAACGACGTTCCATATGATAGGTAATATCTTTTAACTATATAATTAAATTACAGCAATAGAAAATTTAACAGATCGGTATTTTTCGATAGATTAAGTGCTATCAACTAGGTACAGTTGACGAAAATAAAAAATAGGACAACTTTATTACTCTAATGTAATTGTAACTTATGTCAATTTGATTTATGACAGGATAACAGGTAAATACACTGCGTGCAAATTCACGAGGAAATATTAGTTTACGAAAAGTTTCCGAAAGATTGACAAAAAGAATAGAGTAGTTCATTTATTTTTCCAAAAAAGAACATCTGTAAAACATCTTTAAATTAAATTAAAGTTTCAACAATACAACCAAATAATAGAAACATTTAAAAATTAATATTTAATAATGGCGCCGTTTTTGCGTATAAGTTCGTTAAATCTTCTAGGCAATGAATTGTATAAATTGATACAGTACTCTTCAGAGATAGTTTCCCATGCATCATTTAGCACATTTAATAATTCTTCTGAATTTCTGGGTCTAACATTGCGCTTTTCAATGACTTTTACTAAAAACCCCCAAACATTTTCTATTATATTTAAGTCTGGACTTCGACTTGGCCAGTCTAGAACATTTATATTATTTTCTGTAAACCAGTTGGTGACATTATTGGCTTTGTGGATTGGACAATTGTCTTGCTGATATATGTAATCCTGTTGCGGAAAGAAATGGGCGACGGAAGGTAGCATCACATTTTCAAGTATCTGTATGTAAGAATTGGCGTTAAATCTGCCTTCAATATGCCACAAAACACCTGGTCCGTGTATAGATATCCACGCCCACATATTTACCGAAAAATCGTCCACTTTTATCATTATTACTAATGTATGTTTCTTCAAAGCGTGTGTTTGTGGGACGATTGAAATATTTTCTCATCAGTAAAAATGACATTTCTCCAAAAATCTATATCACAAACAAAAAATTCCAAAGCAAAACCTAGACGTGCTTCCTTATGTCTTGTTGAGAATTAGCTTGCGAGCAGCATAACGACAACGCAACTCCGATTTTCTTACACGACTCTGAGCTGTGCGTAAAGACCCAGGGTAATTACTAGCTGCAACTGCATCAACTACGTTATCGAAAGGATTTTCCCTCAAGTGCATTACCAAAGCATCTTCTTGCAAGGGTGTAGAATTTTTAGGTCTTCCCGAACCGGGCTGTCTATTAAGAGTTTGTTCGTTTCTCCATTTCTTGAGAATTTTATGCACCGTATTACGATTAATATTATACAATTCTGCAATTCTTTTTATAGACCAACCATTTTCTGCTTTGCTAATTATCCTTGCTTTCGATAAAAGACTTAGCTGCGGCATTTCAACTTTATGACAAATATATGAATTTATATGTCAAACTGACAGACATACCATAAAAACGAAAGTCGCATTTAAGACGCTTAATTTTAGTCAAAATGCGTTATAAAAGTTGTCCTATTTTTTATTTTCGTCAACTGTATATCACTAAATTTCAAATCAAAAATGCCACTATAAATAAAGTGGCTTATTTTATGCAATTTTATAATTTTGAATATATAGGAAATTTTGCGATCAGGTAAATAAATTCACTTCTACACTTTTATAAGTTTACTTACAGTTGCGTTATTATTATAGGTTATAGTATCAATAATAACGAAATGTCAATTTATTAAAACATTTCTACAAAAAAAATTGGTTAAATGCACATTGCATGTTTATAATTCACAGCTAATATTCTTACAGCGACTCTTTCTCTTGCATCTACTAAATTTCGACCAATTCAATAATAAATATAATATAACTTTGACATAACCTCCGCTATAAAGCATAGAGATCAAATTTTTAAATGTTCCTACATTTTTCCGGTAGACGCATAGGATGCGCGTGGCCGTGCACTCCGTAGCATCAATGAGATCAAGGTCCTTAAAATAGGACGAAGAATTTCATTCATAAAAAGGGGTTCTGTCATTATTGATATATTTCTATACTGTGCCCAAGTCAGCCTAAATTAGTTATCATAGTGTGGGAACAGCTGAGAAAAGGTCTTTAAATCATATGAACATAGTGCCATAATTTGTTTTAATCGTTGCATACATTGTTACTTGTGTATTACCTATTGTAGATGGAAAGAAACGAAGAGTGGCAAAGGTAAAATGTAGTTCTTATTGCATTTTTGGTGAGCTATGTTATTTTTTTTTTCTAGAACATAAAATATATGTGATTTGAAAGAATATATACCAATATATACAGTACGAAATTAACTGATTAGTTGTTACAACTATATTACTATATATACTGCTTATGAGCAGTACATATAGTAAAATGGCAGACGATTGGCGTACAACTGCATTCAGGCAAAGTGTTGCAGCTAAAATGTAGTATAAATGCACTTTTTTAAATATTGGTTTGAAAATAACTAATTTTAGAGATGAAGCCGTAAGACAATCTGGGCAAACTACTAGTCGCAATAGTCATGAAATGGAAAATCATGTTTTTCAAAAAGCAAAGACAAAAGAAGAATATTTAGGATTTGCTGCAAGAGTTATATTGCATGTCCGGGAAATGAGTAGGTATTTTTCATGATGATTTTTGATGTTGTTTTGCATATTGTATAATACAAATTTCTGCATATTTTTTGAGCGACAACCGATGATTTTAAAAAGTATAAAAGTTTGCATGGACTATTTTTTCCATATAATATCATTTCTGATATGTAAATTTGATTGCTTATCAAAATGATGTTAAATGTATGAGATGTAATTTATTCATTTGATATTTAAACACTAGTTCAAAATATACCATTTTTTCTAAATGAGCTTCTTCAATTTTCAGCAAACTATGTAAATGTGACATGTTCAGCTGTGTCAAGGGTGCAAAACCCCCATGTCCTCACATCATATTTCCACCCATCATCTGTATTGATTCTGATCGCATCAACTAAAATATATTAGAAAATTTGGAATTAACTGTTTTCTTATTAATTTTGTTTCAAAGACCATGTTCTGCTGATTGTTTTATATTTTGTTCATATAATCTTTAATGAAATGTGGTGTATAATTTCTGTTTTATTTGGTGGGTTAAATCGAAACTGGACTTATTCTAATGGGATATTTCCTTATACCTGTTTTACTACTTATCCATTGTTTTAATATTCTTCATTAGACATATTTTTTTCTTATTCATTTACTAATACTTACTACTCCACGTACTTTGGTCCAATTTTTGTGTTTAAAACATTGATCCCTAAAGGTTCCTAATTTTTTCTCTACATTCTTTTTCTTTCTATTTTTTTTCTATCCAATTAATCTTGTTGCTAATATCTATTAATTCCCTTTTTAAATTCGCGTGCGTAGGTTCGCGTGCTACTACAAACTGCGGATGGCAGAAGGAAGACGACAGACAGTGCCGTATTAGTTCTTCCAGACGTTGTGTGGAAGAGAGCGAGATGTCCGTACCTTCAAGAGGTACAGATGGGGCAGTGTAGCGCGCCTATTTGAAATTTAAAATTTAGTCATCGAAATAATATTCGAACTTTAGCGAATCATGTAGATTTCTTCTCGAATCTGCGCGGCAAGTATTAATATACACACGTGAGTACGGATCAGTCGGTTGTATCGGACAGCGTGTTTATAATATAGTTGAGAGTCGGAGCGAGCGAACGAGCCAGCCGTGTGAATGTAAATCCTAAAAACAAGTATTGGTAATCAAGTGAATTAGCTGAATAAGGGTTTTTAAGTACTGTTTAGTTAATTATTGATTAGTATTAGTGTTTTTATTAATGTTTATTAATTTTATTAAACTTTTAAGTGTTGAAGTAAAAACTTTTTTTTAAACATATCGCTGTTGTGATTATTTAGACCCCGATAACGTTACACTATTTTATCATTGTGTATAGATTGCAGGTGTGCATTTCTAAGAAAATGATTTGTAACAGATTTTGAATTCCAGAAATACACATAAACGGTATTAAAACATCCTTTCGTCCCTTGGTTATTATTTGAGGTTTAAGTACATATACAGTGAGGACGCGTTGATTGGATTAGCTACAGATTTTTTTTTATGGTAAATTCATGTATACAGTGTGGCCCAAAAAAAAGTTACAACCACGAACTAAATTTTCTGAAACGAAAACACTTATTTTTTAATTCTATATCGAATTCTAAGAATATTTCATGTACCATGACCTATACCTAAACTCAACAGTTCTCGAGAAATTTGCAATAGATTTTTCAAAATTTGTGAGGACGCGTTGGTTGGAACAAATTGATTTAAAATTCAAAGGTTTGTTTTTTGGAAAAACGCTCAGACACGTTGATTTTTACTTCTAGCTGAGATTTTTTTCATGGTACATTCATGTATACAGTGTAGGCCAAAAATAAGTTATGACTACTAACTAATTTTAAACGAAAATACCTGTTTTTTATTTCTTTTTTGAATTCTGCATCCAATTCCAAGTATGTTTCTTGTATTAGGTTCTATACCTAAATTCAATTGTCGAGGAATTTACGATTGATTTCTTTCAAAATTTGGGAGGACGCGTGACTTAAAATAGCAAAATCATTTAAAATTCAGGGGTTTGTTTTTTTTTGTAAATTTATTAAAAAAAAAAGCAGAACAAATCAAATTAAATGTTGAAACTGTTGACCGTTAACTTCCTGACAATACACTGTTGAAAATATTATCGGTGTTGGCGTTAATTTTGGTCAAATATTTTAGTGTTGATTTTTACAAATTTTGCCAGACGAGTTGACTACGCATATTTAATAGAACAGAAATTACTAGAATTTCGTGTGAATTCTTTGTTCAGATATGGGGATTTACTATTTTTCTAGACATTCAGAAGCGTCAACCAATCAAAATTTTTCCCTCGGATAGAAATATAGAAACCCCACCTAATCTAATACGGTATTGCATTATACGCACCACGTAGTCTCGTGCTAAGCTTCGACGTGTCTAGACATATTTTCCGCTCTAGACACATTCGTTGTTGTGCATTATTCTTTCATCTTTTATTAACCTCCAGAGCTTATTTGCAGCTCTCGAGTATTCCAATCGACAGATAGGCTATTATCGACAATTGTCTTTTCGACAATCTTTTCCGTTTTTCTCAAATCTCTCGACTTTGGTTATTTGTTAACCATCAAATTATTCCTTTCTGCCGATATCGAACATCCGATCGATTATTTCGTTCGCAACAGCTGTTAGCACGGGCTTAGTCGATCTTTGGCACACAAGTTTTTTGTACGCTTGCATTTGCGATTGTTTTTCCGTCCTGTATTTTTCAATACTTGTACGTTAAAGATTGGTTTTATTGATCCCATTCTTGTTGTGTGTTTAAACACATTTTATTTATTATAATTCGCTGCCAAAGACGAAGATGTATTTTTAATATTTATGTTGTTTGTCGGCATTTGAGTCCTTGGTATTTATACATTCTAACTGTGATATCTATCTATATTTACGTGTGAATTTTATTTATACATTATTTTAATTTGTGATTGGCCCACCAATAATTTTATTCGAGCGTTTTTTGCGCAATTTTGACCGGGTGTGGGACCTTTACATCCCATAACCAGGTCTGTTATATCCTTTTAAGGCTGGTTGCTATTAGAGCACAGCCGAGCCGCTTCTTTACCTACAAGTTACGCACGCAGATATTTTTCTGTGTTACATTTCTTACCTCTATTGAAGGGGAATCATGTCCCTATATAGAACACCACCGAACACAAAAAGCGAGTCAGGCCCAGCGTTGAAGCCGAGCGAGCGTGTGGGGGACACACCTATTCCCCCTACGCTAATTAAGCGTAAAGATGATCTTTCTACCCCTGCGCCGCAAATAAAATCTACTTCTCTTGACTATGAGAGCTTTTCCAACGATGATATTCTATCATTGATAAAAAATTTACGTGACATTCTTGATAAAAGAAACAAGGTGGCAATTAATGATTGGCAGAGTGCAGATGCGCAAATGCTCAATTATCAAGTCCCGGACCCTGTCTTCGAGGATTCGGATTCTTCCTCTGCCTCCATCGCATCACTGGTGGAGGCGGTAATGGTGGACGTACATCCCCCTCCCATTAATAAAAAACGACGCGCTAGCTCTCCAGCTGACAGCACAGCAATTTCAAATAGTAAAGACTCCAACTTCGTCGAGACAGATTCTAATAAAATAGGTCCAATTAGCGGGGCTGGGACTTCTGTCCCTAATATCCCCTAGCGCAGAAGGAATGAGAAAGCTAAAACCAACTTTCAAAACAATCTCGATATTATTGAAGTTGCCCCTAAAAATCCTCCACTCGCGAGGACCACGGGCACCTCAGGTAGAGATCAAAAGCCACTCAATACTCGCTCTCAGGTGGGTCCAAAGCCCCAGGTTCCTAAAGCTAAAACCCCCACCATTAGTGAGGGCACTCGTGATCTTGATAAAATCCCACCAATAGTCATGCGAGATAAATCTCAGTGGCCTAAGGCTCGTCAACTTATCAACCAAGCTGGACAAAAGTATAATAAGGCCCAAAATATTCCAGACGGAATCAGGGTGTATCCAAACACCGAGTCTGACTATAGGAGCATTACGAAACTTTTTTCGACTAATGGGATTCCCTTCCATACTTATCAACTCCCTTCCGAAAAATTGTTAAAGGTGGTACTTAGGGGAGTTCCTCAAGAGCTCGAAGAGGATGAGGTTTTGCAGGACTTGAGGAGTCAGGGTTTCAACCCTGATGGGGTTACAAGAATGCGCCGGTTTAATACCGGATTTCCGATGCCGATGGTTAAGGGTATGGTGATGATTAAGATCCGATAGGCCCGGACCTGTATCTACCCCCGGCCTAAACACCAAACAGGGCGTTTCTTTCGCCCAAGTCGCTTCCATGACATTGAAAACTCAGCCGCAAACATCTGGTGCTAGGACCCCTATATCTGCGGGGGGCGCGCGTGGGCGGAGGGATGTCCCTAATCCGCCTCTCCGCCCCGGAAAGAGAACTCCTGGAGCCAGGGTTTCCGGAGCGGAGTCCAATCGGTTGCCTGGGGGCGTGGACATCATTTCGATGCTCGACGCCCTCCAGTCTTTGGCAACATCTTTGAACTCGGCGGTGAAACAGCTAAAGGTCATTCTTCCTGTTGTCCCCGCTCATGGATAGCGCCCCTGGGCCGTGGTCTAAAATTCATGGCGTGGAATGCGCACGGTTTAAAATATAAGAAGGGCGAAATCTCCGAGGCGCTCGACAGGTACGCAGTCGATGTCCTCCTCCTGGGGGAGACATGGTTGAGGCCCTCTGACACCTTCAAAATCAATAACTATCGCGTCTATCGCTCTCACAGAACTGGAGGTCGTGGCGGTGGCACCGCTCTCGCGGTTCGCCACACCATACGCCACAGATTGGTTCCACCATCCGCCCTTCGCTCTCTGGAGGCGACGGCCGTTATGCTCGAGCTCGAGGGATTTTTGTTCCGACGACTATCGGACTCTCTTTGATTCATCTGTTCCGGTCGTGGTAGCGGGGGACCTCAACGCCAAGCACACTAGCTGGGGTTGTAGGTCCACCAATAAGTTTGGCAGGGATCTCCTCGAATTAATCGAGGAGGATAATTTAGTAATTCATCCACCTGATGGTCCCACCTTCTTTCGGGGTGGTGCACGGCCGGACATGTTGGACTATGCCCTTGAGCAAAGCTTTTCCATGCTCATTCCATGTTGAGAGCATATCCGATCTGTCGTCGGATCATAATCCCATTCTTTTTGTTGTGGGTGCGGAGCCAATTGCTGACGAGGAGGGCTGTCAATTGGGCCAAATTTGCTGCCGGAGTCGCCGATGCCGATGGTATTTCTTTCGCTTCTCCGCGTTCCGTCTCGGAGTTGGGCGCGGCTGCGGAGGCTTTCTCGGGCGCCATTACGTCCGCTATTGATGGTGCGTCTACCTTTCGCGCCCCCCTGGGGGAGCGCTGGCTACCCGTGGAGATAAAAAACTTAATACGGGATAAACGCGCTGCGGTCAGGCGCGCTAGAACGACCTTGTATCCTGCTCACAGGGCTCTGGCTAACTTATTTATTAAGAAAGCAAGATCTGAGATAGCAAGATTTAGAAACGAACAGTGGCAATCCCGTTTAGCTTCGTTATCGGCCGGAGACAAATCCCTTTGGAGAGTAATCAAGTCGTTAAGACGCGGTGGGATACATTCTGGTGCCCCACAATTACATGGATCCCGCGGACTGGTGGCGGATGACGCTGGACTGTCGGAAGCTCATGCCGATTTCCTTGTCAGTGTGTGGCAATGCTCCCGAGGTGGACTCCTCTGATGAGGAGGACGCCGAAGTTGCTTCAACTTTGGCCATGGTTTCTAAAACCGGGGGACGTCCGTCTGTATCCCCCAACTGATCGTGACGAGGTATCGGCGATCATTGGGCGACTTACTATCGGTAAGGCTCCGGGCCCGGACGGCATTTCCAACCGTGCTCTTAAGCAGCTGCCCCCTCTGCCGTGGCAGCCCTCACTAGGATTGTCAATGCCATTTTATCATTATCACATTTCCCGTCTATCTGGAAGCATGCTGCCGTCATTGCCATTCCGAAATCCGGAAAAAACCGTCTTTTTCCGCAAAATTATCGCCCAATTAGTCTCCTATCCTCTCTATCCAAGATCGCCGAAGCAATAATTCTCTCTCGCTTGCCCGAAGAGATGTCTGCAATAAACCCTCTCCCTGACGAACAGTTTGGCTTCAGGGCGGGACTATCTACAGACTACCAACTTCTGCGTCTGACTGAGGCCGTCAGGGATGGTTTCGAGAGGAGGGAGACCACTGTGGCCGTCTTCTTAGATTTCCAGCGGGGCCTTTGATTCGGTCTGGCATGACGGCGTGCTCTGTAAAATGGCAAAACTTGGGTTTAGCCCCAGTATGGTGCAGCTCGTCAGGTCGTATCTGCTGGGGCGTTCCTTCTCCGTCAGGGTCGGGACGACTTATTCATCTGTGCGTCCGATTGGGGCCGGAGTCCCACAGGGGTCCCTCCTGGGCCCGGAGCTATTTATAATCTACACTTGCGACATACCGAGGCACCCGGCCGTCAATCTGGCAATGTACGCGGACGACACGGCAGTTTACGCCACCGGGGAGAGATGAAAATATGCTGATCCGCCGAATCCCGGCTGCGGTAGACGATATTGTCACCTGGGCTGGGACGTGGAAGCTGCGGATTAATCCCAGCAAGACGGTCGCCGTTCGCTTCACGCGACGGAGGATGGTTCCGGCTGATAGGATTGAGGTCAACGGCGTCGTGGTTCCCTGGGCGGACCGGGTTAAATACCTGGGGCTCGTTCTTGATCGCGGCTTAACTTACCAACCACATGTTAAAGAGGTCAGGGGTCGGTTTCAGGCTGCAAAGATCCAGTTGATGCCACTACTAGCCAGGCGGAGTGGATTGAATATCAAATCTAAGTTGCTACTTTACACTGCATGTCTGAGACCGATCCTGACATATGGGGCGCTCGCCCTCTGTACCATGGCCAAGTCGCACCTCACCACCATGGAGGTCCTGCAGAACCGCATGTTGCGCCTCATTGTGGAGGCCCCATGGATGGTGAGGAACCAACAACTTCGCGATGATCTAGAAATCCCTTCTCTGAAAGATCAGCTTTTTGAGTTAGCTGCCCGGTCATGGTTGAGGGCGAGCGAATCTTCCAACCCCCTTCTTGCACAAGTCGTGGAGCCCCAGGATAAACCGCCACCCAAAGTTCTGGTCCGTCGGATCCGGGACTGTGTTGATCTGTCCGCCGGGCGGACCGTCGGAACCAAGCGAAAGGTAAAACCGGGCACGTCTTAGCTTGTGCCCCTTCTACATCGTGCCCCAAGAAACTAAGAACAATATAATTGGCATGTTACCGTCTAATGCCGACCAAAACAAGACAAAAGTGCCACATATATCTCAGTATTGCACTAGAAAAATAATGGGACCTTAGTAGTACGCACCACGTGCATTGCACGTGTATCTGTTTTCGAGTTTGTTTCTGCGTATTAACATATCCAAACAAACCACCAAACGTGTACTGACCTGCAAAGCGTAATCTTGTATTATTAAAGGGTTAATTCCAGTGTGCATAAAAAATTTTAACATCTTAAAGATGTATTGGGAACATCTATTTACGTAATTAATTCAGATTTCAGTCAAATAGCCTAAACATTCACTTAATTTTATAATCGTTCTCGAAAAATCATTTTAAAATTAGCACGTTTAGTTGAAACCAAAACTTTTGAATCTGCATATTTATAACTGAGAAAACGTCTTAAAGAGAGAATATTATAGTACTAAGAAATAAGGCTTCGTGAGATGTCGTGTTTAGAAAACGATGTTAAATCAGCCAATAGACCGCATTCATTTAGTTAAACAGCTAGTCAATTTGTCTAGTCTAGATCAAATAAAATGTGACTAGAAGTTTTTTTATAATTCCACGTGTCAGTTGGACAAAATAACCCCTTAGCAATAGGCAATACTTGACTATCTTTGCTCGTCAAATTTAAACTAGTATAGTTCTCGACAAAATAACACGAAAAGAGTGTGGACCTCCCCTGACTATTAAATGAGTCAAAAAATTGTTAAAATTTTCAACAGTGTAGGCAAGTCGATATTCAATTTCTTGTAACACCTCAGTTAAAGTTTTTGGCTGGATTTATAGTTACATTATAGAACGCCAACAACGTCTATTTATGAAAAGACAAAGGAATTAAACATACAAGAAATAATAAACTTAAATAATATATTATTTTTACACAAAATAAGAAATAATGAGATCAAAATTAATTTAAAATTACAAACTAATAGAGAAATACACAATTACAGAACTCGTAGAATATCGCACTTGAGAAGTGAAAAATATAGCTACCATAAGTATAGTCAGACACTAACAACAACAGCAATAGACATGTACAACAAAATACCCAAATCCATAAGAAAAAAAGTGTCCGTACAACAAATTCAAAATGAAACTAACACAATTGCTGAAGAAAAATGTCTAAGTTGACCCCATAAACTCGACCGCAATATTCAAAATGCTAGAGGCCCTCAACACCGTTAGCCCGAGATAGTAGCTCCCGTGGCGAGGATGAGGGATGGTGACCGGCAGCGTGGGAAACTATATTTGTTTTACTGTGTAATATGTATATAATTTCTGTATGTAACGCTGACTGTTTAATGAAATAAATATATTATTTATTATTATTATTTATTTGTTGTATTTCGACTCTAATTCTATTGCAAACTTCTAGACCCCTTACCACACACTGCACTAAACTGGACGTACGTTTCGATAGCAAAGCTACGTACGTCCAGTTTGGTACAGTTTGCGGTGAGGGGTCTAGAAGTTTGCAGCTTTACCAGTATCACAGTTTGGAGTATTTTTGTCATCTAATTCTATTCTTCAGTTCTTCGATATTTTCTGGTTTATTGAGGTATACTTTAGATTTTAGATAACCCCATAGATAAAAACTCTAATGGGGTTGGGTCTGGAGACCTAGCCGGCCATTCGATACAACCTCTCCTTTCGATTCATCTGTTTGGGAAAATATTATGTAGGTAAACTCGTATTGTTCGCGAATAGTGTGGAGGCGCACCATTCTATTGGAACCATATCGAATTTGCCGGTATATTTGGGTTCTCAATTCGGGTAAAGTATGCAATTTAAAGTTGGTATATAGAATTTTGTAGTAGATTTAAATAATTTTCAGAATTAAGTGTTCCATCAATAAAAAACGGGACAATAATTGAGGTGCCCGCAATTCCGGCGCACAAATTTACTTTTTGAGGGAATTGTGTACGACTTTTCATACTCCAGTGTGGATTTTCTAGTGCCCAATATCGGTAATTTTGCGTATTTATCGAACCATGTAAACAAAATGTTGTTTCGTCGGTAAAAACTATCGCACTTAAAAATTGCGGGTTGGTATTACATCTATGCATCATTATTTCGCAAAATTCTAATTCGCGATTGAGATCATCTTCAATAAGTTCATGAACTAAATGTATTTTGTAAGAGTGCCATTTGTGCTTGTGCAAGTATTTTAGAACAGAAGATTTGTAGACTGACTGGTCTATAGCTACTTGTCGAGTTGCTTTTTGCGGATTTTCTTTTAAATCGAGCTAAACATTCAATTGTGTGTCCTGTGGAACTGGAAGATGGTTGGTTTTGTAATTGTCTCTTATTTTTTCTATCTTACTAACTACTGATCGTGTAATAGGCGTCTCCGGGTATTTATCATTAAATAATTCGCAAACTTGAGCTTGTGTTCGGGTTGTGTTGCTATATCCTAACATCATTAAAATTTCTATTCGTTGCTTCTCAGTTAAACGTGGCATTCTTTCAAACTTTATAACTGCACTTGACAATTATTTACTTGAAGTGTCACTATACGTTGACAAGTGACAAGTCAATTATCGAAAATACCAGAATTAAAAAAACAAGATAAATACATGATGAAATGTTTTCCTTGATACAAAAAAATCTCTAGAAATATGGTCTTAATTAATTCAATCATGAATATCTCGATAACTGTTGAGTTTAGGTATAGGAAATGGTTTACGAAACATACTTAGAATTCGATGCAGAATTCAAAAAGGATATAAAAAATAAGTGTTTCCATTTGAAAAAATGTGGTTGATGGTCGTAACTTTTTTTTTGGGCTACACTGTATATATAAATTTACTGTAAAAAAAACCCCTGCTAAAAACAAAAATCGATGTACTCCAGCGTTTTTCAAAAAAACAAACCCCTGAATTTTAAATGAATTTTTTCGAACATGGTTCCAACCCTCGCGTCCTCACTGTAGGTTTCTAAAACAAAACAAAATACCGTAATTCTGCATTTGACGCTTCCAAACAAATGACCGCCACATGTCCCTAATAGCCAAATTAAATTTCTCGCAATTATTCATAGTAACTTCAACGTTAAAACATAAAATTATCCACCATTTTGTACTACATTAATAGTTATTTTAATGCCTTTACGTTGAATTCACAAAAAATAGTGGCGGGAAATTTAAATTTGGCTATTAGGGGTGCTACGCTGGTACTACAGACTATTGCAGTTGGGGCACTTTTGACCACTCATCGAATAGCGGCCCGACATTCTCTTAAAAGAACTTATTTGTTTTTAAATGCAAAATTGTGTGTTTTTAATCTTTTCTTTACTCTTCAACAAACAATAAAAATCTGGTAGGTATTATTAATGGATGGTTGAAAGTGCCTCACGAGCACTCGTTCAGTTACAATATTTTTTCACTTATAATAATAACTTTATATTTGGTTTACGGAACTGTATACAGTATTTTAAAGTAAGACGTAACTACTGTGAATAAAAATTGAATAAAAGTTTTAAAACGCCTGAAGAATTCGTAGTACATTTAAAAATGGTTGAATGTGCGATATAATCATATTTAAAATATGATTAAACTTAAAAAAAAAGAAGTCTGTTCATATATTTTCTTTTATTTCCCACATAGCCAAATTCAAATTGCCCGCGATTATTCTTAGTAACTTCAACGTTGAAACATAAAATTATCTACCATTTTGTACTATATTAATAGTTATTTGAATGCGTTTACGTTGAAGTCACTAAAAATAGTGGCGGGAAATTTAAATTTGGCTATTACGATTCTTTTTAATATTTCTTTCTCTTTACTCTTAAACTTTTTAATCACTCGGAAGTTAACACTTTTCCCACTTGGAATTACAGACACAATTTTGTATAATTTGTATATTTTATTGAACAAGATATTGTTATATTCCTATTTTGACATATGTTCTATCCAACTAACAAAATCCAAAAAACTACTGTCGCAATCTGCGTGATACATTTCGCAATCGTTTTTTAATTTACCATTCTCTTCAGCTTGTAGATAATCAGTAGAAAGTTCTTCTTTTATCGAAGACGATGGTCTGAAACAGTCATGATGAGCTAATAAGTACCTTTCATTACTTGTTATAAACATTACGTGAAGATAATATGGATAAGATCTCCCAAAACTCCATTTGTCTCTGTGACTGTTGCTAGAGCTGTTTCACATATAGTCCTTAGAATGCACGCACGTGCAGGGTAGCCATGCCTATAATAGTGGAAAAGAGATTACCTACAACTTTGAATGGTAACATTTGCTGCTGTCTACTAGTAAATGAAGGTCTTTAAGCTAGCAAGCGGTTTTCGTCATATCAGCATCATACTTTACAACAAATTTACACCAGCTATTTTTGCGCTAAAATGTTTCCAAATATATAGCAATGTTAATGACATTTTGCGGTAAGTAATGCTCGTCTTGCGCAAGGTTAGAAAATTTAGTAATGAGCATACTTCATTGATGTCAATAATCGAATAATCGATAAACAAATGATTCTGATGGTTTCATAATCGAGTCTATTTCCCGGGCCTTAGAATTATCCATCCATCACTGCAAGACTGCAATAATGCAGACATGGAACCTGTGAGCCAGACATCCAGAGAGCACTGGCAGGTAGCCAAGAAAGTGGTGAACGTGGAATTGGATCTAATTGAAAGATTTAGCGTAATTTTGCAAGTAATAACAAGTACTGCAGTAATTGATCCCGATAAATTTGAAAAGTACGCGCCTGACACTGCAGAATTATATGTAGCTAGGTAGGTATTATATGCCTGTAACCGTGCATAAAGGTTTAATTCATGGCAAAGATATAATAGACAGAGTTGCTTTACCTGTAGGGTTATTGTCAGAGGAAGCACAAGAAGCCCAAAATAAAAATTATAAAAAGTATAGAGCCCACCATTGGCGAAAATTTTTTCGTAAAGCAACAAATAAGGACATTATGCACATGCTGCTGCTAACATCCGATCTGCTTATTTCAAATGTGAGACGTTTGCCTCCTAATTTTTTTTTTGAATTTCACGATGACGCTAAAGATTTACTTCGAAATGATTTATAGATTGTACCCTCAAATTACTCTCTATGGATATACTTATGAATATCCAGTTGGTCTGGTATTGTGCTATTATTTTTAAAATGTTTGAATAAGTGCTTTTGCCGTTTTTCTTGTTTTTTTTATATAGAAAATCATTAATTTAATTACTGCACTGATGTAGGTATGTGAATCCTATCAGATTTCTTTTAATTTTTAAAAATCTTTGCTTAATTACAATAACATTTATGTGTTCTGAGGTACCTAAAATTTAAATTGATACATCATAAATATGCTAAATACACATATACTTACATACGTATATATACATACATGTATGCACATATGCTTTGTTTTCTTTTATAATACGGCTATTTGTTTCAGAATGATGAGCGAATGTAGTACTCTTGGGACGCAATAGCAGTTCCTCTTGTTTTGGACTACATACTTCCCGACTTAAACCATATTCTCTTATTCAGTATCACTTGACGGGAAATTTCTCTACTATTAGTAATTAGTTCGATTGTGTATTATTAAAAAATATCTAACCATTTCTGTTTGTTTATAATAATCTTAAAACATTAATAAACTGTAGTACCTAACATTATTTGAATAATTTATGTATTTCCGCCAATAATTACGTCGTGATTTTATGCTTAATCTTTTTTTTTTCTTTTATGCAACTCAAAACGCCTATATTTAATCTCATTATCCTGAAAAAAAATTATTAAAAAATTCCAATTCTATCCAAAGTTACAGATTTATTTCCGCAAAAGCGCGTTTCTGGATCACTGTGCGCCGCCCGTTCCGCGCACCGAATTCCGCCACCGCGCGAAGCGCTCACAGTAGACGTGTTCACAGAGTTGTTAATTATTCTCCATGATGTTTTAATTTTATTCTGAGATTTTGAAATTAAATCCTCGTAATACCGTCGCTTGGAATCCTCAACCGGTGGTTATTATTCCTATTAAATATGCCATCACTAATAACGTGAGTGTCATGGCTTCATATTACACAGTTTTTAAAATTAGGCTTTTGCAGAGAAAATGATTCATTCCAAATTTCCAAGGATTCTATCTATATTTTCTTAAAATTCAAAGACTGCTGGTCTGTGATACTCCTGCAGCATTTTCGATTTTCTGGAAGAAATGGTTGGAAAGGCTTTCATATATTCCAAAACAGATATTTCCTTTTGTCTCTTATTAGCCTTTATATATTTTTACGGATGGAATTTTTCTAAATGATCCATGATTTTTTTAAATCATTCTCCAGCCTTTTGAAAATACAATGCAATAACGATATAAGCCAAAGGTAATTAAACATTGACATATAAAAAACATAAATTGTTTTAATATGTAAGGGCATGGTATTCTGTGTAGGAAATAGTTTGCATACATTTATCAATTATATCACACTGCTATTTTATTAGCAAAGCATAGGAAGTATAATATCTTTAGCTGCATTCGTTCGTACAATGATTTCGAATCACCATTACCTGCTATCCAATAGAAATTACGTATAAAATTACGGAGCCAATGAATGCGACATTGGCGTTCAGAGTACGTAACTGCTACGTAGCTGCTCCCAAACGGTTTGGGAACTGTTGACAATTCGCCTCAAAAACGTACCGCTACATTTGCGCTACATCAATAAGATACAATGGACTGGTCGCCATTTTGTGTAGCGGAAACCGCTACTGATATATATCATGTTCGTACTCTGAACGCGGCCAATGATTGAAGTTTTTGTGCTATCGTCTGAAATACGAACATGTTACTAAAGATTGTACACCGGTTAACCGGTAAATTGCCCAAAAAACGTTCGGTAAATTTACCGGTAATTCGGTAAATGAAAAATCCACACCAGAAATTTTTATCTACGAAGTATTGTGTTTATAGATATTTAAAGGCCTAAAGGGACATTGAAAATGAAAAAAAAAGGAAAGTGTAAGCAACAATATACCCAATTATTAATTTTATGAGAGACGTTTTTTTGTTTAATTTTAATGTAAACTTTCTTGAGATTGAGACCGCTGTAATGCCCTAGAATAGAGAATATAGAAAAGAAACTAACCAAAAATTTTGGTTAGAAACGTATAACCTCCATTCCATCAAGTTAGTCAGAAAGAGAAGGAATCAAAAAATTCTCAACAAAAAAAGCAAAGAAGTCGTGTAGAAATTAAAAGAAAAAAAGAAAAAATCTCAAACAAGATGGATAACGAAAAGCAACTCAAAGAAAAGCGAGATTAATGTTTATTTGTTGCTAGGACGGTTACTAGGACGGTAGGAAGCAAAACACCCCACTTTTCCTGCCAGCCTTTGTCAACAAGTGCAATTTTAATTCTCTCATTCTATGGTTTTTTGTGTGGATTTTATTTATCTCTTGAAAAAGTTGAGTTAGCATAAGTGATTTGTGCTCTGGAGTTTTTTAAGATTTTTAAAAGTTTAAGTTACCGAATTATCGGTAAATGAAAAAATCGGTAAATTGACAATCACTACATGTTACGAATTTATACGAAGAAATCATTATAATGGCCTTTGTAAAACGTAAGCACCAGCCGGCACTGCCGGTACTAGTAAATCCTGATTATAATCATTGGCACGAACGAAAGCAGTGTTTGTCATTATTTTTTTTCCATAAATCTGGCACGCTAAAAATCCATCAGAAATTTAAAAATGCAATATCTTGCTTAATATTTGGAATAAACATACACTGTTGAAAATTTTAACACTTTTTTGACTAATTTAATAGTCAGGAGAGGTCCACACTGTTTTCGTGTTATTTTGTCGAGAACTATACAAGTTTAAATTTGACGAACAAAGATAGTCAAGTATTGCCTATTGCTAAGGGGTTATTTTGTCCAACTAACACGTGGAATTATGATATACTTCTAGTCACATTTTATTTGATTTAGACTAGACAAATTTACTAGCTGTTTAACTAAATGAATGCGATCTATTGGATGATTTAACACCGTTTTCTAAACACAACGTCTTTTTAATATGCAACTCCCATTTCTTAGTGCTATAATATTCTCTCCTTAAGACGTTTCCTCAATTATAAATATACAGAACCACTCATTCAAAAGTTTTGGTTTCAACTAAACGTACTAATTTTAAAATGATTTTTTGAGAACCATTATAAAATTAAGTGAATGTTTATGCTATTTGATTCAAATCTGAACTAATTACGTAAATAGTTGTTCCCAATACATCTTTAAGATGTTGAATTTTTTTATGCCCACTGAAATTAACATTTAATAACACAAGGTTACACTTTGCAGGTCAGTCACATTTGGTGGTTTGTTTGGATATGTTAATACGCAGAAACAAACTCGAAAACAGATACACGTGCAATGCAGGTGGTGCGTATAATGCAATACTGTATTAGATTAGGTGGGGGTTTCTATATTTTCTATCCGAGGGAAAAATTCTGATTGGTTGATGCTTCTGAATGTCTAGAGAAAATAATAAATCCTCATATCTGAACAAAGAATTCACACAAATTTTAGTAATTTCTGTTCTACTAAACACATGTAGTCAAATTCGTCTGGCAAAGTTTGTAAAATCAACACTAAATATTTGACTAGCGCAAAATTAACGCCAACACCGTAATATTTTCAACAGTGTAAAGTGTTAGAAAGAATGATATGAAATAAATAGCCCCACTGCAAACCTTCGGATAAGGCGGCGTAGTTTCTATTTGCATTTATTTAAGCTATTCATACTCTAAGTACCATAAACATACTTATTCTGATATAAAGTGAAACTAAAATCGATATAATTATATAGAAGTGTTCACTATAGGCCCTAACACTTGCTTCGCTTTAGTCCAGGATAACTTGATTTTTTTTTGTAAATAGCATCCTATATTGCTTATGCTAAATTATTCCTTACGCAAAGCCTTTTCAATTTATACCAAACATTCGTGACCACTCATGGAGGATTCTGCACATTGTTATTTTTAAACAAATCGAACGAATTTTCTATTCACTTTCAAATTAGCTTAGTATAGTATAAATGCCATATAATTAAATGAAGCCACAAATTAGTAAGCAAGCATCAGTCTCAGATTATAAAATACAAAATTAGCACGTTTTTTAAAATAAAAAAAATATTATGTCATTTGTCTATGATTAGCAGAAACAATATTACCTATTTCTGGTAGGCTTTGGTAATTGTTTTACTAAAATGATTAAAAGTCAAAATTACCAGAAAATAATTTGCTTAATACGTTTTCCGTGATTTCTTTTTTTTTGAAAGGGGGACTGGAGGGTTATGTAAAGAAACTTGTGCATGAACAAAGCCATCAATAGGAAAATAAGAAAAATAGAATGAGAGAGGCATTTCTATCCATTCCGCTACAATTGTTGCGAAAATCTGCAAAATAGGGTAGAAATTAGTGTGTAACCGGACATATTTCATAACCGGTTAACCGTATGTACATAACCGGTTATAACTGGCGTGATCCGGTTAACCGCCGTGGCCGGCTAACCGCCATGACCGGTTAACTATCGCGACCGATTAACCGTCTTGACCGATTATCTGCTTTAGTCGGATAATCGCCGTAATCTATTAAAATGCATTTTTATTTATTGTATATCTATCTTTATATAAGAGTATTTTACTAGTTTTTATAATGTTTTTGTGTGTATACGTTTGCTACAATTTTCAAAAATAATATTGTTATATAAATTGAGACGTCAGATTAATGTTTTATTTTTAAAGTTTGCTATAACTTGCTTCATCCTTGAACATATTTCAAGAGCTTAAATTTATACACGACAGTATTGGTTTTATGTTCAGCATATCAATAATTTAGGACTTTTTAAATTTATATTAAATTGCACTTCTAGTATCAGTTTATGTAAGGCCTTATAAATTCACTTGCATTTACGTATAAAATACACTACTCTTCTTAGTGTTTTTTTTTATTTAGTATTATTTTTGATTTTCTTACCGATTTTCTCAATCGCCATTTGCTTTTCTTTCAATACGAATTGTTATAACTAGATCTAAGACAGTGTATCACAAACATATTTCTCTTCCAATATTTAAGTAACTACTTGTTAGCGATAACTAGTTTACAACTTATTGATTGAAACAAAATCTATACGTTATAAATGTATTCGACACCTCGCAAGTAAATAAAAATGTATTTTATTAATAATCGGCGAGTACCATACCCAACAATGTCAGTAGGTAAAATACTTACTCGTAAGTAATCATTTATGTAGGGTACAGTAATTGTCTGTGGTACTACTTTACTACTTGTTGATTATCACTTATGTTAGTGGCATAATTTTTCTATAACGTAATTTATATCCCTATGGCATCGTACTTACTTCCATTGTCTAAAAAGTTTATTCAAATTCATTTATGCCTAAATTATTTATTTTTCACTTATTAACGGAATGCCATGTAATATTTTTAGTAGATATATTTCAAAAATTTTCCTCAACATACTCATAAAATTGACAAAAAAATAACTGGAAAAATAAGTTATAGTTACACCGTTTCTTCATTTAAGTAAAAAAATCGAGGAAGTATTTTTGAAACAGTTTAAGGACTTTTACTGTTTTTTTTTTTTTTTGGTGTATACGAAAGTAAAATCCATCCATTCTCTCTTTTTAAATGATCTGTATATTAATAGACAAGCCATATATTTCGACAGGTCAAATATAAAGCAGTAAATGTTATCTACGCGTAAATGAAAAAAGGTACAACAAAAAGGAAGTTTAGTACATATTGCTGTGGACAGCCGCCCCAGGTTTTCGCAGGTTCAGATGTTTTCATGTTTACTACGATTTGCCTTTGTCAATGTTTCGAGCAAATTTTCTCAGATATTAATATTTTATTTTGTATAAGATTTTGTTTATGATTTGATTGTATGTTTTATTTATTTAAATGTTCAGTTGCTTTAAATTAATTTCACTCTTTAAAATATTTTCATTTGCTCTTGTTGTTCATGTCCTTTCTTGTAGTTTTCTTCGATGATCTGTGCGCGGCTTCGCTGCACGCTGCTGTTTATATGTATACGACTATTTAACCTTGTAAGAGCTAGTTTTGAGGTAGACGTTTGAGCGTGAGTATATATTTTTAATTTCATTGCTGCCATTTTGTTAATACATTTGATTTACAGATTTGTTTTGTTTAACTTGAATTTATTTCGTCCATCTAGGAACTCGTTTAATAATAATTGTTATTATATTGTTGTGTGCACAATTTAGATATAAGATCATTTATTATTTGTGTGCAGGAAGATACATTTTAGTATAATTCTCTCATTATGGTTTAGAGTTAAATTTTTCCGTTTTCAAGTTTGCTGTTTCGGTCACCTCGGTTTGGGTGAATAGAAGCATTGTGCTTGCTTTTAGTTTTCATTTTTGCAAATTTTTGGTGTTCTACGATTTTATTTTATTTTAATTTGAAACCACGTGGATTTTCGTGAAAAAGAATTATCTTCCTGAACTAATTTGTTCTTTTTGCTTTGATAAAGGATTTGGCATTGTCCTTTTGTAATTTAGAATCGAGCAGTTTTGATTTAAACCAGGATCTTTTGTCCACAGTTTTTTTTCTGCATAATTGTAATTAACATTTTTTTTTATAATAAAAATTCTTGGTTGTTATTTAACGTCATTCCTAATTCTGTTGTTTTATTTCAAATTTAACCTTTTCAATTTTTGGGGTAATAAAGAAAGTCAGATTTCTTTCACCCACATTTTACTTTTCGTGGTTTGATTCAAGATTCGCGAGGGTAACCCTGAGATTAATTGTTCTTTTGCGCCCTTTAAATTTTTTTTATCCGTTGAGCTAGTTGATTTAATTTTTCATTTTTTATTCATTCATTTTGCATTTGGTACTTTCAGTACACAGCAATACGTTTTCCAACTGTTCCTGACGATGCCAGCTGCTAATCAATACGTACGGGTAATACGCATCGCCATATAAACACTCGTCGAAAACGTATACGTAATGTATGTTACGTATTTATAACTTGCACGATGCCGTACTTACTCAGGCAAGTCTCTAGATGCCTATAATGTACATGTATTTAATTCAAGTTTCAATGGAATTCATTTTTGTACAAACATTGTGATTTGGAGCACTATCGGCAATTAATGTTATCAGTTGCTAGTTATAAATCATGTTCACTATATTTTTGAGTCAATCGGATTGACCGATTACTGTCCCGACCGATTAATAGCCGTGACCCGTTAACCGCCGTGACAGGTTAACCTTCGCGACCGGTTAACCTTCGCGACTGGTTAACCTTCGCGACCGGTTAACCTTCGCGACTGGTTAACCTTCGCCACTGGTTAACCTTCGCCACCGGTTAACCTTCGCCACCGGTTAACCTTCGCGACCGGTTAACCGTCGTGACCGATCAACTGGAGTGACCGGGTAACCGGTTATCCGTTCAAAATGCACAGCACTAGTAGAAATATTCTTAGAAGAACGAAGATATATTTTGAACACCTACTATAAATTTTGATAATTAAGGATGATTATTGCATGAAGATACTTTTAATTAAGGATGTGTTTTGTTGTGGTTTAATGTTCATTTGTTTTTTATTTTACTGTTTGTCTTAAGTTTTACGGGTTTACGAATAAAATACATACTATTTTAGTAATTAAGTAAATATATAAGAAAATAAATAAACAATCACTGAGATGTCTTTTTACAACTCAGTTGTTTATTTATTACAAGGTATTGCATGCAAAACTATTTGTTGACAGTTTTTGACGTTTAACTATTATACCGGTGAAATAATTGTTTTGGACTATACTACTAACATCTATTAAAAACAGATGTTATTATTTCTGACAAGTATCATTAAATTTCATTCTTTTTTCAAAATATCTGTCATTAGCTTTATATTTTATTATCTGATGTTAACCCATATTTACTAATTTGAGGCCTTATTCAATTATATGACGTTTATATATTAACAATAAGCCGACATGAAAATGAATGGAAAATTCCTTGGATTTATTTCAAATCATTAATTATCTAGAAAATCCTACACGAGATATCATAGACGTTTGGTATAGGTAAATTAAAAGAGTTTTGTGTTAGGGGTTAATTTAACATAAGCAAAGATATAAGGTGCTATTTAAAAAATCAACTTACCTTGGGCTAAAGTTAAGCAAATGTTCAGGATTATAATGGACACCCGTATATAATTATATCGATTTTAGTATCACTCTTGTATCAAACTAGGTATGTATATATGGTTCTTAAGGTATGAATAAAACAAATTTGTTATTACAAATAGACATATAGTAGCTGATATAAGGTCTGTTTTTTTCTGCGTAGAATTTAAAAAAGCAATCAAAGAACATCATAGATGGACACGACTTACATCTAATTTGGTCCATCCTGTACTCACGAGTTGTCGTTTACGTAGAAGTGTTTTATAAGTTATAGGCCTTCATTATTGTTGTTGCTTTTATTTTTCAATGCAAATCTAAGATTGTGACTAAAGTTGTTAGTTGACATTCATAGTTTGCTTAAAATGCAGTACTGTTATTTTCACATTTCGCGGTTGTGAGCAAGAATGTGTATGGGAACTTGCCGATATGCGCATGGTATTTGGCCGCAACATTAAATTTCGACAAAGAAGCTCAGTGACACATCCATTTCATTTGTTATTAGCAATTTACGTTCAATAAGCATTACAATGGTACTGAATCTTAATTCAGTACCATTGTAATGCCCTTAGGGTAGTGCCATCTTTACGGCAATTTCTGTAATCCTGGTTATGTAGCTATACCAATGATATTATGCAATGGTGTTACATATTTTGAGTATTTTTGGAAAATTAATATGAGACGTATGATAGAAACTTACGCGGCTAATTTTGTTTCCAGCATATAATAGATCAACCTTCTATCTATAGTTTTAAATAGTTGTTGTGTTGCCAAGGTTCCTGCTTTCACTAGAAGCTGTCTCAACATTACTTCTTTCTACCACTGGAGGATATTCTCCTGTAGTTACATTTCCTGGTAAACCATAAACACCCTCAAAGTAGTAAGACATGAAAACATTGTTTCTAGGCTAAGTCCAATGGCATGGCAATTGAAAAAACTATCTAAAATAGAATGGGTTACGATCAGAATAGTTGCAATATATTAATTTATTAGGCACAAAAACAATAACATTTTATCATTTTTCATATCACATGCAGTAAAGTATACCTTCCTTATAAGGAAACGAGACCTTTTAAGAGAAGCAGAAAACTAAGAAAGAAAAGAAGCTGCTACTTTTTGTAGCAGTTTCCTAGACAAGTGTGAATGTTGTGAAACATACAACAACAAGCGTGCAAATTTTGTCGTATAGGGGTATTTAGATCGTCTTGATCACTTTGGGAGGCGCGTGGCGGAGAAGGGATTAATTCTTTTCAATAATTAAACTAATTACTTTTTATTTTTTAACACCGGTGAGGAATGGAGGTAATAATAATTTAAATGAGTAAATTGATTTTTAAATTTTTAATAATTTCTTAATTTGGAGCATTTTGTAGTTGTAACTTCAGTGCTTATGTGATAAAAATATATGTAACAGCGGTAACAATAAGACACTATAAGCTGTGTGCAAAGTTGCTAAAAGTAGCAGAAGCAAGTTGTAGCTGCTAACGTAAAGAAGCAGTTTTATACATCACTGTTGCAATTCTGAGAACTACTCTGTCCTCTTAAGAAAGAAGACGGTATCTCCAATTTTCGTCATTTTTGTTTACTTCTTTCTATAGTACCCTATATCATTATTTGGTACCACATAAAGCTAGTAAGTCATAAGTGCACATCTGTCGGTCTGGTAGACTGTCAAAATTGTAGTAAATCCGATTGATATTGAACATTGCTAAGCTGAAACGCAGTAGAACCTTCTACAAGCTTTAAAGCTAACATAAATAAATACAGAGTTAGTAATAGAAAGTATTTGACAGTAAACAGAAGAACTACAAAATTCGACTCTGTTTATATATGTAAATCACTTTTATCTAGAACTTAACAATTGTGGAGATACTGTTTTCTTTCTTAGGACGACAGTACTCTGGATAAGTTTTTGGTTAATTTGGAGAATAATAATGAATTCTTGTTTTCAACAACCGGAGTTCCCGTATACTTATTATTCAGCATACACAGCAGAAGTAGGTATTAGGTTTGTTTGTTTGTCTGATCTAAGCAGATCCGAGGAATTTTACGCGTTTGTTTGTATTTTAGAGCATGATTTGTGCGTGTTTGTTTGTTTAGAGCAAGCAACTCCAGATCACAAAAGGTTCCTCTTTCTGCTGCGCGGTCCGACGTGAGCAAATTTCCAGATTTGGCAACATAACCTACTCGCACTAACACCTGTTGTAAACTGTCGTTTGTAAATGTAATCTGATTTATAACTGCATCAAATATGCACGAAATAGATAATATAATGATACTAATGTGATTCATGTAAAGAACTATAATTATATTTTAAAAACTTCACTTGGTAGGTACATAAATACTGGTATATGATGCATTTTTATTGTAGTCTAGATTCATTAATTTGAAAAATTATTTTTACTTTTCCAATTCATAATAGTTGTGACAATCTGACAATACCATGAGATTCAAAAAGAGTTGTCACATTCCGCTCCTATATAATAGTAACAGGTGTAGGTATATGCCGCGTGTTTAAATAGGGCTAGCGTGTTACTTATACATTGTTGGCGAGTATTAAATGTAAACATAAACGGTTTGAAGAAAATTATAAGATAAATAAAAGAAGAAAATTACAACACGAACGCCAATGTCATTAAATGTCAAAAAAATTGATTTCTTGTATGAAATTTGTATTAGCTAACTTCACTGATTAAAATCGGGTAAAAAGTATAGATAAGTTTTTCCGGAAAACAGTTTTTTTCTGACGACAATCATTTTGAATCTCACAGTAGTAAATAATAAAATTAAGGTTATATTGCAATCGAGCGCGTTTGTTTGTACCATCGTTAAATCCAACTCGATACGTCAGTAAACTGATCCAAAAACACAAACAAAAAACAAAGCTATTGAATAACATTTGTAGGAATGGGTTGGGTTGGTACCAATAGTCCAATCAACCGCCCAAATGAATCACAAACCTAATGGTTTGCTTTTATTTATAAAGTAACAAAGGACTCTCTATGCCGAAAACACCAAATCGACTGCTATTATATAGGACTCTTCGAAAAAGACCGGCGGGCTAATTTTTTAATTCTACAAACATTACAGAGGTATAGCAAAATGGAAACAATATGGAAACGTATTTGAATACCTGTTGTCTGCCTTTATAATAGTTGTAAATGAACCGCATTTAATCTTTGTTTAACTTGAGTATTTTATTACAAGCTATGCACTCTACTATCTTAAGTTAAAATATTTGTTTTGTTTATTAAATTATAAAAACCGAACATATTAAGAAAAAAATACAATTTATAAAAATGTATTAATCGCTAGGAATACTTTTGTGGTTGTATGCTTTTATCATATTTTATAAATATACAATTAAAACGAATTAAAAAATTAAAAAAAAATCCCTAATGAAACGCTATTTAAATTTAACAAGGAATCGAAAAGTTTAAAAAATGTTATACCTACTATTTATTTGTAGTTTTCATTTTAGTGCTTTAAATACATTTCTGGCAATTATTTTTCGTGACCTTCAATGTTGAAACATAAAATTGCCTACCGTTTTGCATTATATTAATAAATTTAGTTGCTATGGCATTGTGAGTGTGAAAAACGATAAAACGTGGTAGCAGTTGTTAAAACTATAACAAAATATTTTTTATAATTCTTAATAGATGTTTAAATAATATACTTACACCCATACTACTACCCTCTGGAAAATGAAATTTCCAATTATATGCGTCGTAATATCCATCAGCTGAACATAGATATACTCTATAATGTAGTATAACAACGAACGCACTAAAATATTACAAAAATTGGTTATATTTAACTGAGGACATTTATACTCACGTACACATAGAATTTCATGGCAATGGAACTAACGGCGAAATATGTCTGCCGTAGGTGAAGAAGTACTAAAATAACGGGCTTTTTTATTGACTTTACGATTCATTATCACAAATTAAGCCTATTACCACAATACATCTGTCCGAGAAACCACATTTAAGGGGCTCCGAACAATTCTGAATTGAAGAAATACATGTTTTTAAATTCGTTTTTGGTATTGTCTGGCATTGTTTGGACCAGGGGCGGCTCCTCTTAAAGAGCGACGGGGGCATGGCCCCACCATTGCAAATCGCAAATTAATCATTAAAGATCTTTTATTTTCTGTAAAAAATACCGATAAATACACGTACAGACACACATTTAAGTACAGAATGAACGTTGCAATAGCCATGATTTGATGCGACGAAACGCGCTTTGTAGTTATTTATGCAGACAAGCGGCGAATTGGGGCCACGCGTAGATTGGCCTCGATTTCAGATGTTTGTAGGTCTCCGCGCGGAGCTAGCGGAAGAGGGGGTGGTCGCAGTATATGCAAAAATTACATTGAAGTGGGGCCAGCCGTATCTAGGCCCGCTGCTCGCTGGTTGATTGAGTCACGCCAGTGCTCGGCACTGTGGGGGAAGGGTCTCTCACTATTACAGTAGGCAAGCATGTGAGTCACACGGCCGTCGACGATTGACTCTTGAAAGTAGAAACATAGGTAGCGGGCCGTCGCATACGGACGGTTTAGCACTTCCCCGCAATAAAAATTGGGCTCAAGGAAATTTAATATTTATTAATTGTAGTAATAAAGTGTAGTATTATTTTAAGAATACATCGCAAATTAATAACTATAGTATTTTAAATCAAAATAAACTACCATTCATATCTGTGTTACGGTTAAAATTTATGAAAATGAAATAATAAATATAATACGGGAGGTTATTGCTGAAAAATATATCAAATGTTTTAAGTAAAAAGTAGGTAAACAAAGAAAATAAAAATTGTGTTTCCCTTTATTTGTAAGAAATACGTGCTTATGCTCAGAATATCCATTACATTTTATTTGACGATCTTTCCTTAAATAACTCATGTTCCCTTAAATAACGCATGCCGCAGCTGCTTTTTCCGATATTAACATAATGAATATTTAGTATGAATAAAGTAATCATTAATTTAAACCTACATTTTATATTTATACTTATCACTGCTGTTCGATTTAGGGCTAATTCAAATTTTGTATTTCTTTTGAAAAAATATTCAGACTTTTGAGGTAAAATCTTTGGAACTAGGGAATTTATAATCGAAATATTATTTATCTTCTTATTATAATATTAATAAAAATATACCAGTACTATAATCAATAAAAAATATGTCTGACGAGTGTAGAGTTTTTCGTTCTAATATCTGATATACAAATCATGGTTTTGAATGCATTCTCGCCATATCTCATATAATGTCAAAGAAGGAAGCCGAAGCGAATTCAAAAATGCATATGAAATCATCAGACATCAATTAGATTAAAAAATATATTTAGGTAAAGTTGCAGGGAAAACAAAAGATGTATTTCTGTAAAACGACATTACTATCAAATTTCTCTGCATTTAATCAATTAAAGTGGCGCAACACACCCACCTCACGAAAAATAAGAAGTATTAATAATCCTTATTACAATATTGTTTAATGCAAGATTAGGAGCTGTCCGCAACTTGTTAATGTGTAATGCTGAAAAAGTGTTTCATTCATAATGAGAATATACTTTACTGATTTTAGTAATAGGCTGAATACTTTAAATGTTTTCATGCGATCCATTTTGATACTTTCATTATAATTTGTATGAAATGAATAAAAGTAATAAACCCATTGATATTGCTACTTATTGCATACCGTATTTTTCGGGCTATAAGACGCTTTTTTTAAATAGCAAAGTGGACTCAAATTTTGGGTGCGTGGTCCGAAGGTAACATAATATATTTTTTTCAATAATTCGTCTCTAAATTTGAGGTGCGTCTTATATAGTCCGAAAAATACGGTAATTAACATGCCTTTGGTTTAGTTTCTAGTCGTAGTTCAACTGTAGAACGAAAATACCTTTTAAAACCATTTAATAAGACTATAGTTATTCGAAATATTTCAAACATCAAATACATTTATTCCTCCGCAAAGATAACAAATACATAATAGATGCATACAACTTCGCACATTAATAAATCCAGCCTAAGCTTTTTTTAAAATGACAACAGAAATAGCACATCTGTGTTTACATATTTCGAAGCGAAGTTAATCCGTCTACTATCCACGCTAAACATATAGGCTCTATTTTACCCTGTAGGTCGTGCAATTAGAATGTGTCGCTGGTGTACGTGCAGTTTAAAGACTAAATATATGCAAGTTCGAAGGAAATACATTAGTATTTATATTTAGGTAGATAAGTATTCCCGATAAGAACTTTACGTATTTTTCATTTTAAAATGCTTCTAAATTTGTGGACATTAATTTTTTTGTGTCGGTATTATTTTAGTTAGGGCAATTATTACAATCGCGGTGGATGGCCCTTAGCAATAAATGAGGTAATAAATTACTGCAAGCTGAGCTAAACAGATTTAAAACTTAAATGGAGGGGGTGAAGGGGAGGGGGAGTTGGACCGTGATTGCCCCTACCACAAAATATTCTCACGAGCCACCACTGGTTTGGACAGAGGTAAATAACGTGAAATAATATTTGATTATTAAGGTACCAAATCAATGCAAACAAGCAAATAAAATTGCAGTTAGTAAATAAAAATGTAAACAAACACGATTAGAGGCGTTTCTGTTTAACGACTAGTTCACCTTACTTCAGTTTTATAGGTTAAGCTACGAACTACTCATGTTAGTCGGCAGGTTTTTCCGTTCGCCGTAAGTAGCTCGTAGAATAATGCAGGGGAGATAGTGCGATAATTAGGTATGGTTTAACTTCGGCTAGCGTAGTTAAAAAAGCGTTTAGGGATAAACTTGATAATGATTGGCAGGGTAGGTGGGATATTTCTTTAAATGGCAGGTGCGGACTAGGAAATTTATCGGTAACGTTACACGTTTAAGAGAAATGAGGGTTAATTTATTCTACCGGGCGGTAGAATTAGTCACGGGTTACGGTAAATTTTAAATCATATTTATGTAGAATTAGGAGGGTTAATGATTTGTATTTTGAATGATGCGGGGGGCAGATACAGTGGGGCATTTTTGTCTTTAAATGTCCACTCACTGATGAATGGTGGTTGCGTACGGAAGTTAGGGCATTAGCTAAGGGGTTAAACTGGCCGCGAGGTTATTAGAAATAATGAACCGAATGAGTAGGTGAACTGGCGGGATTTTTTAGTAATGCTAAAGAATTAGACATAGATTACGGCATGATATTTAGATATTAGTAGGGTAGTACGTTATTTATAAATTAATATTTCATACTCTTTAATGCTCTGAATTAGTGTTAAATTATAGTTTTTAGTATAGTTGGGGTATGTAAATAAATATTTAAAATATAAGTCTTCAACTATTGGTTAGAATATTTAGGATTAAGTTATTCTTAACTATTAGAATAGGTATTGCTGTTGCTTTATTTGTTTTTAGATCATTACGCTGGGCTATCTCGTTCCAATTTCAAATTCATGATGTATGAAAAACGGAGAAATTACCTGAAGACCGCTGTCCGAATTGAGAGGACGTGAAGGTTGCCTCTTCCAAACGCGGAATGATAATCATAATTTGCTGGCTATCTGTAAAGTATGGGGCTTCTTCCAGGTCCTGCTTCCAGAGTATATCTAAGGTTTTTCCATGGTTTTTCTTTACTCCTGGCTAATGCTGGGAGATAACTAAAGTCGTTCCATGGGCGCAAATATAATAACGGTAGCTAACCGATTTGCAGTAGATTCACGATTATGTGAACTAAGTAAATGACGATGTTCATATACTCAGATTGTTTATAAAATAGAAATTTCGTTAATTTAACCTATTAGATATACTTTATGGATATCTACAACCTCCATTAGACATTAGAAACATTCTATGGATGCCTCATACATCTAATGGATATGCTATGTAACACATATAATTGATATTGTATGCGATCCAGTGGATATGTTATGTATACAGGGTGTATCAGATATAGAGGTAAATATAATAATATGTAGCAGCTGTAATCACATACGATCGAAAAGTCTTAACGCACAGGGCGTCTATCTGTAAGCATTAACGAAAAAAAAATATATTTTTGTAAATGCCGTGGGCTAGAGCCGCACCTGTGCCCAATCTAAGTGCTGTCCCGAGTATACCCCCACATACCATTATCATTCAGCCATTACCGCTGTTAGTTTTGTGTGGATCGTCGCTTGGAGTGCAAGCCACTTCGAACATTTTCTTTAAATTTTTCCCGTCTCGAAAAAACGATCCTTTTCAGGACCATCATTTTACATAAAGAAAATCGAAGCTTGATTCATCGGCAAAAGCGCGGGAATGTATAGATTCATTTTCGCGCGACATCATAGTAAAAAGGCGTGTTTGCAAATTTTCTGTATCTACATTTATTTCTGTGTAATTCGATTCAATTCATTTTGCGTTATTTGATTAAATAAATCCAAAAGAAATAACTCCCATTCATGTGGTACCGTTTATTAACAACTAACTCTCGATTCGACAAAGCAAAAGAAAAATATTTACGTTTCTTTGTAACTATTGAAGTCGCATATCCGGTGAAACTCGAACGTCTTATCAGGATATTAAAAATAATACTTTGTAGACTTACGTAGAATGATCTTAACAAATAACGAATGCTTATGTTATAAAAACAATAAACTTAAAATGCCTCAGTTTTGCTATTTTTACAAGGGCACACTGGCCGATTGGTCTTTATTTATTCAGAATGACGTTAAATGAACTTACGGCATATCATTAAGAATAATACTAAATGAGTGCAATGTGCATATTTATATATAATATCACGTTTAGGGGGTGCTTAACATGACGTTTCCTTGCACTAGGCCCGGACTAAAGAATATTTGGCTCTAAATTTTACTTTTTCTTTATTTACTAATGATGAAATCCGGTTTCGGTGGGTTTGTGCCTTATATGTTGTGTAGTTAACACCCAAGCAAAATTTACTTTTTTATTTGATACACCCTGTACATCCATTAGATACGCTATATGATACGTTTAGTGGATATGCTATGTACGATACTGGTCCCCTTGAATTAGTGACATACATGCTCATCAGTGGACACAGTATTGGAAGTACTATACTAAGTTCCAGCACGGTACCCACTGCTCAGCATACCACTTCGGAGTTCGAAGGGACTAGTATCGTAGATAAGACTTCCATCAGATGTAATACATAATGCATAGCATATTCATTACATTAGATGTATTACAAGTTAAGCGTAAAATACTTTCAGCACAGTGTTCGCTGGTACTAAGCACGTCTTCCGAGAGCTCCGATTTTTAAAGAAAAGAAAACGGGAATAATATTATAATAGTACAATAAATAGTTCATAATTGAAGGTATACAGGCTGTATCAAATAAAAAAGTAAATTTTGCTTGGGTATTAACTACACGACATATAAAGCACAAACCCACCGAAACCGGATTTCATCATCAAAGAATAAAAAAAAGTAAAATTTAAAGCCAAAAATTCTTTAGTCCGGGCCTGATGCAAGGAAATGTCATCGTCAAGCACCCGGTAAACGTGGTATTATGTATAAATACATTGCACTCATTTAGTATTATTCTTAATGGTATGCCGTAAGTTCATTTAACGTCATTCTGAATCAATAAAGGCCAATCGGCCAGTGTGCCCTTGTAAAAATAGCAAAACTGAGGCATTTTAAATTTCTTCTTTTTATAAAATAAACATTCCTTTTTTGTTAAGAGCATTCTACGTAAGTCTACAAAGTATTATTTTTAGTATCCTGATAAGACGTTTGAGTTTCACCGCGATATGCGACTTCAGTAGTTCAAAAAAAACGTAAATATTTTTCTTTTGCTTTGTTCGAATCGAGAGTTAGAGTTGTTAATAAAACGGTACCACATGAATCTGAGTTATTTCTTTGGATTTATTTAATCATAATAAGGCAAAATGAATGAATCGAATTACACAGAAATAAATGTAGATACAGAAAATTTGCAAGCACGCCTTTTTACTATGATGTCGCGCGAAAATGAATCCATACATTCCCGCGCTTTTCCCGATGTATTGAGCTTCGATTTTCTTTATATGAAATCATGATGGTCCTGAAAAGATGGTTTTTTAAATAAAATGTTCGAAGTGGCTTGCACTCCAAGCGGCGATCCACACAAAACTAACTAACGGTAATGGCTGAATGATAGTGGTATGTGGGGGTATACTCGGGACAGCATTTAGGTTGGGCACAGGTGCGGCTCTAGCCCACGGCATTTATAAAATATTTTTTTTCTCGTTGATGCTTACAGATAGACCCCCTGTGCATTAAGACTTTTTGATCGTATATGATTACAGCTGCTACATATTATTATATTTACCTCTATATCTGACACACCCTGTATATTTTAACGAGTGCAGAAACTACAAATTATTCTTGTTAATCTACTTATCTCCTTTTCCTTCTCTTGACTTCCTGTAAAGAAAAAAAAAACCATTGACAGTTATATCTTTTCTAATTAACCTGGTAATCCCAAGGTAACATAAACATATCAATTATATTCAGATATAGACTAATTAATACAATACAGTAATCCAATAATGTGGATAATTAGGATTACAAATGTCATCTTGATTTTAATAATCAATATTAGGGGTTCAGAAATGCTTTTAAAATTTACACAAACTAAACAAGACTACAAGTAAAGTAAACACATTTTACGTATTCATATATGCCTAACATCTAGCCTGCTAAGGTTATAGATATTCGGTTATGTTATAAATTACGTCTAACGTTTCAAATGTTATAAAGAAAAACAATATTATTACGAGTGATACTTACCTATATTGTAATATAAACAAAACCTATGCGTAAACCAACATAAGAGACAAAGACAACACATTCAACAATGATCGTTTTTAGCTTTTTTTACGACTGACGACGTCACGACAGGTAGATACAGGTACGATGTGTATAAACACAGCATACGTGCACAAGTAAAGGTAGATTTCAATGGGCTCGGTGATTTTCGAGCTTATTCAAATCGTCATCGAATAGATCTCCACAAGATATCTGCTATAACGCTTATCAATAACTTCAAAACAGGCAAAATGCTTCTAATTGAGCATTAATTTTTATGTTAAAATTACGATAAATATTGTAACGAGCGCCAATTTTTAAACTGGCGGTTTCGATAGGCGCCCCTAGATGGCACTAGCATAGCGGAAGAAAGAATTACGTACGAGGAATGACAGAGGGCAGTACCGGGTCGAAGATTCGTAATTATTCTTCTGAATCTAGAAACACGCCCTAGATGTGTCGCGAACAATCTCGTAATTCCGGCGCCAGATATAAAATAACGCGTGGTTATTGGTCAGGGGTCAGTCGATACGAGTTGCATAGTGCGGATAACGAGTGGAGATAAATACGAGCGAATTAGTACGGGTGATATAAATATCGGCGGAATTAAATCGTTTACATGAATTAAGACATTAGTAATTAAATGATCTAATTAATAAGAGATTTTTAATAGTAAATAGTGAGTATTTAATTTTAGTGTTTATTTTCTTAATTAATAGACTTTAAGTTGGTTCGTAAGTGGGCTAATAAATCAAATTAATTTAAATATATTGCCTGTGCATTTTTCTAAACCCCGACAACATTTTAAGAATAAAAAAACGCTACAATATGTTTCTATTAATTTTATAAACAATTGTAATAACTCTAAATGTAATAAATCTATTTGTAATAGACATGGATATGTTTTGGTGATTTACACTAGGGTTTAACGCAAGCTAGCTTACTGGGGCTTCGATACATTTCGCATACGTCCTTGAGATCTCGCTGAGGTATAACAGGTGCGATTTCTCGAGGTCTGTGTTGAAGCCCCGTCCACTGGGCTGGGCACAATTGTCAATCATACTTTCTGATAATGATGTTGGCAGACAATACGCAGCTGTTATCATTTTATCCCATATACATGTATATTTTATCTCTGGTTTATGAACATTAAATAAATACGAAAATTTATAAAGCAAAGTATTATTTGTAAATTAAACACTAGATTTTGATTTCCTAGGCTTCTATTATACTAGGCGAGTTTTTTATCTTGAGACAAGGGAATATCTCTAAAACACTGCATCAAATCAAAAAAAGATCCTAATAAGATTTCTTATAATGTAGGGGGCTTACTGAATAGTGCCGAGCTCGATCCCCCACCTCAGCCCCCAGAATGGGAGGGGCACAACTTTGAAATCTTAATGGGAAGCCCCCATTTTGTATTGCAGATTCGGATTCTACGCCACAATATGTAGTTTGTTTAAACTTTTTTTTCGTTCGTAATAGATTGCGCTGTAATCGCCAAAAAAACATGACTTNATTGAACCCCGTTAACAATAATGTAACAACTTTAGAACTGATGACACTCGCGAACGTTTGATATAACAAAGCTATAATTATCAGCAGTAACATGCTAAATAATTACCTAAAAACTGTCCTTAATAAAGAGCTTACTACAAATCTTATCGGCCCTAATACCAAACTGTGAGTATTTGATAAATTCGATATACAAACTCAATCTTAGTTAATTCAAACTTGGTTTCTGCAGAGATAACTATACTACAGCAGATGGGTAAGTTTAATGGGTCAAACTGTTAACAGAATTCTAGTAATTACAAGGGACGTTTGTGGATAGCGCTATAACTATTGTTTGGTAACAAACTACAGTAAATTATTTTGTTTAGGTACATTTACAAATTTTGGTTGCTGGTATTGGTACATTGGTACGAGTGGTACGTCATCCTTCATTTTTGTTCCCGTTTTCGTACGGACAAGGACGCTATTTGTATTTTTAATACACGTGGAGTTTCGAGTTGCCTGTGAGGTTACTTTTATAATTTTTTTTTTTTTTTACTGGTGTGATTTTATACGGTGCCGGTGGTGATTTATGTTTATATTTTGACAAACTTTTACAAAAGTAAAATTTATAGGATAGTTTAGTGAGCGCGTTTTTTTTTTAAATAATACGTTGACTTTTGACACTATAATACTACGTTATAAATTTAAAGTTTACATCTTAAATCGTTGAAGGTTCAAATACAAATCTATATACGTATTATACAGGGTTATTATTGTATAGCACTTTTTAAAAAAAGGCTAAAAGAATACCATGAGCAAATGCCTACAAGTACAAAATTACGCTTCTAAGTACGACGGAGTACCGAGAAAATGATTTTTCTTTTAATTGAAGTCGGGCCCTGACTCATTTAGCGTAAACCCGGTGAACCATCGTCGTCGCTACACTTAGAACGTTGGATACATTTAGTGTAAATTGCTATTCGCAGTGGATGCATGCGTTTGCAATGGCAAGCATAATAATTTGAAACACGCTTACATACAGTTACCAATCATACAGTTAGTTTTTTATTGGCAAAACATAATAAGTTTATTTTAAAACATAATTTACCTTTAAAAATGTACTGACTATGTTACGTGATACACGAGTTCATTGGCAAAAGCACAATAAAAAAAAAACACCTACTGCTTTGTTTGGCATATTCTGGTGCTTCCGTCTTAATCTCTCAAGTTTAAAATCTTGTTAAATAACATATGCTTTGAAATGAAGTCACTATGGCTGCCTTTAATTTTTTGCGAGTTTACTTACAGATGGTTGAAATTCATTTCCTATGAGATATAGGTGTATACAAAATGGTAAACACAGATGGGGCCGTCTTTAACTACATTTGGGCCTAAAATTTGGAAAATTACAACATGCACACAAACCGTAAATTTTTGTATATAGGCATTGCGCATGTATATGTTTACCCCCTTTTTTTTAAAGTGCTATACAATAATAACCCTGTATATGTAATATATATGTATAGCTTGAATTCTGTAATTTTAAATATATAATCAAGTTTTTTATGTACATTTTTATATATTGTCAATTGAAATAAAAATTCAAACAAAAGTATATTTAATATTCGTTTTGGCGCACGCCATCTAACCAACTCTCCCTTAGTATTTTTTAGAACAAAACACTATTAAATGAAAGTATGTACAAGGGAGTTGCTTATCTCCTGAGGAAACTTATCTCTAGTTTCTGTCAACCGCTATTTATCTTTATAATTGTAACTCCTGGAATGCATTGATTTATTTTGTGTCCTTTTTGGATCTTTACCTGTTGAGCATCAATAAACAAATTATAAAAAAAGGAAGAATAGGAAAACTCTCCTAAAGAGGGCACCTCATTTCATTTATTATTAAATTTAATATGCATGTACTTGGACGTTATTTATTTAATAAATTACAAATAACTTTTCTGATACAGAGTAATGCAAATTCTATTTTCTCGACATGCCCTTTGAAAATTGATATTATAATAATATTTAAAGCAATACACCTTGCCACGTATTAGTCGACATTGACACTCTTTGATAAAAATATTGGAAGATCCGGTTAAAATCGCACAAAATTTGCGTATTATACTTCTTTATTTAATATTGTTTCTTTTACGCAGTCTTGATTTCATTTAATTTTCCGCTCCAATTCTCCGTAATTTTATCTCTACTTGGTTATCGCTGCGGTTTCACTTTCGTTTTACTTATATACTTAAAAAAGAATAAAAATATCATGCAATCGTTATATCGCGTTATATATTTTAAAGTTTATATTATATTAGGTAACGCTACCATTTCGCAAGTAAATAAATGTTCAGATAATGTTGATGTTATTCGAAGAAATTTACAAAAGTGTCGCACAAATATAACACGCTGTTTAATTTTATGTCCGTAATATAAAGGTCTGAATTTATACTAAGGAGTTAGTTATAACAATTTTGGAGGTATGGTATTTGACTTGATAACATAATTCTTTCCCAGAGTATATATAAACGAATTAACAATCCTCTGTCCATGTGTACTTATAAGAGTGCTCTCACATTACTTTTGTATTATTTATGTTTCCAAGCGCCGGAGAACGCATACTTTTGGTATTTTTTTTCTGCGCATACCCATTCGATGTTGAATTTAACAAGCCATATGTTGAATTAAAAGCCGGATATACGTTTTATGCATGTGAGATGCGTGGAGGACACACTCGTTGAAGATTTAAGCAGGAGCTTTTACTTTTTTACGAAGTACTTATAAATCAAGATTCTCAAAAACAAGCAACCAAAGTAGCAACCGTGACGAATACGTTAAAACAGATAATTACAATTCCTTCCATCTATACAAACAAAAAAAAGGAAACACACGTCCTACAGATGCTCGACAAAAACGCGCTACTCTGGAATTTAAATTTCATTTACTATCCATTTAAAATTCATCATCCACAAAACAAGAGGTCGCCATAAAATTTTACAGAACACTTTCGTAAAATATTTACTCCACACACACACTCTAAATGGAAATGGAATCTCTTCAAATACGTTTCTGAGTAAACGTATATATTCTCACTTCGCATTTCACTCGGCCAATATGGCTAGAGCCGTCTCAAAGAAATCGTCCGTTATTTACTTAGGATCCCCTTGCGTTTGGAAAGTGGTACTGGGCCGTTAGAGGTGTTCGCTGCGGTTTTCCATTTTTTCGCGCGGGATCCAACAAATGCGCTAATCAACGATAGAGAATCCATTGCCGGGTAGGATATGACAGAGAGCCAGGCTAGAGTTGCGTGGAGGATCAAATTTTGTTTGCTCGAATGTGCAGATGCTACTTTACAATATACCAAGGAAAATTGTTGAAGAGCTAATATTATTATCCCAACTTACCGGTTTGTGCCAGGTGAAATTAAATGTTGTATTCGTTCTAATAATGCAGTAAGGTAAAGTCAGGTGAGTGTGTAACCGGGGCAAGTGTGTAGATTGGGTATATTTATTTTTAAAATTAAAATAAGGATGTCCTCTGTTATATTACTAATGTACTAAAACTTCATACTAGTTTTACAAATAAAAATTCACAATCTGCTAAACCTGTAATAACTTAGATAATTATAAATTTATCATACCTTATTAAAAAGGCATCAGTATAGTATTACACACTTGCCGAACTAAAGGATAATGCTATAAATATATAAAATGCGGAACGATTACACACTTGCCCCATTTTGCTGGGTAAGTGTGTAGTATTGACACTGTTCAAAATTTCTTTTTTTTTCTAGTAAACCGTTGATAGTTATAAAAGGCGTATCTATTGAAGGCTTACAACTGGGCATATATTACGTGCTTCTATGTGTAAAATTTATCAAAATGTCTTATTATGTGAGCAGTGTTACATTTTCTTCACGCTATGCAATTTTTACTACACACTTACCTGACTTTACCTTAACAGTGTCTTTTGTCAATCTAAACCTCTCAAAAAATTCACTTTCGTTGTATTTATTAAAACAGTCTTCTCTATTTCTATACACTTTTCGCCTTCTTACAACTACTTCTACCTCATCATCTGATGATGTACTCGAACTTGTTCCTACTACATTCATTTTGAAAATAGCTAATGTGCGTTGAACACAAAAGAGGATATAAAAAGTGCTGCAGTAATATAAAACAGTGCAGTATCTTTGGTTATGTTTACACCATGTGATTAGACTCTTTAAAATTGCTGTCGCTCTGCTTTGTTGGTTATATCTGGTTATACGCTTGCGCGTGGAAATAAAGTTGACTTTTACGAAGTAAAGCCGCAAAATAAAGACTAAGTTAAAGGACCTTTAAAGCCCTGTTTAAAGTTAAAGTGAAATTATAAAACGGATTTTCGAAGCATCTTGAAGGCACTGTAATTTCATTATGATACCGGCCGATAGTAATATACAGAGAACGTTTTTTGTTGAGTGCATGTCAAATTGAGAGCGCATATCAAAATGGGGCTCTTAAAGTTCTTTTCTAGTATATATAAATGCAGTGTTAAAATTGACAGCTCTAATTTATATGAATATTAAGAGTTTTTTAAATTATTGATTACAGCAGGGGCAACTGATTAGTTCAGTTAGTTACTTTGGTAATAATTTTATCTTATTATATTGGAACTATGACTGGGAATAAATCAAAAGTCACAACTGGTTACGTTTCAGTTTATTGCAAACCTTTTTCAAAACCATCTATCTGTAATATTTTATATATATTTTTTTAGTATCTACGATTATTTTAGTTTGTATTTACTATTTAGCTAAATTAAAATTTAATTACTAGCCACATTAATATTTGTGTTACACTGGGTATAAAACCAACATGGTTTTCTGTTATAATTATAGGCAAATACTTTAAAATTGTATGTGCGGGACAAACACAGTGTATAAAGTTACATGTTAACGAACAAATATTGAAATGCATGCTGGCTCGAAGGAGAATTTTTTTTTTGTAAAATGCAAGATAAACTTTTTCTCCATTCGTATAAAACTTTTTGGGACACACTGTATATATGAACACTAAAAAGGTAGTTACCGGGGGGCTGCGGTTGGGGGTTGTTAGTTATAAACTAGTATTTTATACTCAATACTAAATTTATTAATCCAAACACACTGTTCGGAGATGACAACTTGAATGCCAATACCTCGTCGTCAATCCTCGCGAGTGCAATGCTCGCAAAACGCTGACGAGGTTCCGGTAATCCGATTGTCACCTCTGAACACATCTCTATCTCTACCTTGCGCCTACTTAGTGAAACTTTCCGTGGCAATAATTGCGGGAAATTTAAATGTTGCTACTTGGGAAACTTACATAAGGAACTATAATATAAAAAAAAATAACTGATGTAAAAATTTTTATATTTCATTTAAAAGTCTGTTTATTTTCTCCATCTATTATATCTGATCTTGATAATCCGCGCACTTCACGGAAAAGTTGCAATGGTATTTGAAACTTGAGATCTCTTAACACAAAAACTATTTTGACTAAATATTTTTTTAAAACTGTAGGATATATGTAATTTATCTCGATCCATTTCTATATGCGTAGATGTAGTTTCACAGTTGTTTAAAGACTAACGTCATTTTTTACGCACCTAATATCTGTAATTTTGTTTAATATACATTACTTTGACAGTTATTAAGTTTGTTAATCGATTCTTCTACCTGGATTGTATATTGCTCTGACATAAAAAAAACTGTTTTCTGTAGCTGCGACATGCTATTGCACATAATGCGGTGTATGTATGTAACCCATTGTAACACTAGTTTTGTAAAAAGCTATTGTCTCACCCAGTAGCGTTTTTTTAACGAAGCAATAATGAATATCATATTTATTAACCAACTTTTGTGGTGTCAGCACTACATAACACTGTCCAGAAAATTTTGGTTAACAAGTACTTTTTGGTAGAAATAAATTACAAGATATCACACGATTTTCCTTGAATAAAGACCTTGAATGGACACAGAAATAGTATGGATGATATTTGTGCTTATTTATAATCTATTGCATACAATTTTTATCAATCTTCACTACGTTAGTTCGATGAAATGAAATGAGAATTTTCTCGTAAGGCGAGTATAAATATATAAATTCTATAAATTCATTTCTTTCTGTTATTATTGTTGGATTTATTGCGACTTTACTGCTTATTACAGTCTTTTCCAAGTCGTAAATGTTGGGCACTGGAATCCCGTTGCTAATAAATTGGAATTGCCAGCTGTCTCCTCCATTTTTTTACGCATTTATGTACACACTAATAATTATAGTGATAGATTTTAGCAGTAACTAGACGATAGCAATTTCATATTTGAATTGCCAAATTTTGGGTCATCCAAAAAAAAAAACATTGCCATGCCAAACCCTAACAAACCCGATATCTAATAAAAATTTATAAGAAGGCGAATCGAACATTATAAACATATAGAGGATGTAAGTTACAATAATATACATAAACACTTTTGGTTAGTCAATGAATTTGACATTAATCCCATTCAGAGCCAGCTACATTTAAAGATAGGGCTACTTAGTCTGTTTAACAAAAAGTCGTTCATATCTCAAAATCTATTAAAGATAGGTATAGGGAATGCTGATATAAAGCGATAGGGGATGATATTTACTTCCTAATTACGAATTAAAATACAGGGTGTTCTACTTAAAAAAAAAGAGTTTTCTGCATTTGAAAATATGTCACTTTGTTCCTCAGTTTTGAACACCCTGTATGTTAGAATGTAAAGTGTGCTTACCGTTTCTTGGAGTTATATCTACATTCATAATATAGCAGATTTGGAGTTTCTACTTGCAGTATTAACCGAGATATTAATTTCTCAATGATGCAATGATAATGACAAAAAAAAAGAAAAACTTAAATAACTCAAAAACGGCAACATGTAGCTATAGGAATAGCTAATGAAAACTGATGTATTTATAGTTGTAGAATCCAAAAATGAATAAAAAATTATATTATTCTATTTAAAATAACAAAGTTGACATCCATTTCCGGTCAACCGGAAGTGATATTTTGGTTAAGGTATTTTACATTTATAGTTCCAATCGAACAGATACTGGTGCCAAAATCTCAAATATAAGTAAATAATAGAACATCATAAACTTTTAATGAACTAGTTACGTGGAATACCCTGTAGGTATAATAGGGCGTTCCATTCAAAATAAAAAAAAAATACATTTTTCGTTCTGGAACACACCAAAACATCACAACCATTTAGTACTTCTACTAGTATGAATTCGTTTCGTTAAAGTAGCTTTTCTAAATATTCGATAAAATATCGGGCTTTCAATTTATGCAATACAACTTTGATATGTTGCAGAAAATAGAACACACTGTACAGTGAAAAATATTTTTAAGGCATGTTGTCAGGTACGATGTAAAATAATTCAATCAATCAATAATTTCTCTAAAAAAAAATTCTAGTTTATGAGTAATCTTCCGTTCTTGTACGATTGGGACACACTGTATAGTATAAAGGAGAATAGATTGAAAAAAGAAAATCCCAAAATTCGGATGCAAAGGAAGAATCACCATTGAAATGGCTAGAACATGTGTGATAGTAGGCAGGAATCGGTAATAAATTTTTCTTTTTGCCATTTTGAATGTTGTTACTAACTAAAGCAGCTGTTAATATGCAAAATTCGCGTGGTGCTAAAACGACTTGACTTTTCAACAATCAAAACATGCACGGAAAGCTTTAATGTAATTCTGAGATGCACCTATTGTATTTGCTTCTCTCAAGGTGTGACTTTCACAACGGAGTCATTGTTGTACTTGGCATACGGCACTGGTAACCGTTTCTTCAAGTCGACATTCAGATGAGAATAAAACGAAACGAAACATATCTCGCCAGGAAAAGGTCAAGGCGTGATGGCTCTCCGACAAAAGGTAAATAAAAAATCGACCCAGCATCTCCGAACAGCGAAGGAGCAACAAAGTAATTGGCCAGCGTCGATTGCATCCACCGCTTAATCCTGTTTGCTTTCCAACGTCTCCTCCGTGCACGACCGACCCCGTAACCTTTCTTAAGCGTTGCTACAAGTCGATACAACAACCTCACACCCATCGGTCGAACAAACGATCGCAGAATTCGGTTTTTTTTCTGTTTCTTCTGAGAGGAGGATTCTGGAGGTTTACATCGTTCCGCCATTGTGTTTCGAGCGTGTAGATGATGTCGTGGATGTTCATCCTTGTCCTCTCTTTGTACGGGTATTCTTCGTATGCGTTTGTCCCCTCCTCCAGCTTCGCGAGGTTTTGTGTTAGGTGGAAAAAAGAAAATGGAGAAACTCGCCGAGTTGTCCATGTGCAAGCGGAACCAGAATTGCAATAATAGTGCATATAAAATAAGCATCATATATTGTGTTTGTATATAGATATGCCAACACAAAGTGAAATACATAAGAAACATATAAGACATATTAAATACATATATGACGAACCTTTGTGTAAAATGTGCTCAAAATCAGGTTAATATTAGCTGTATGTTCGTAGGTGGAATTGAAAATATTGGTAATGTAATGTAAAACAAGTGTGTATGTACTTTTATAAAATGTAGTACCTACTATTTTCAAAAGATTGGGTTTTTTCTTAATGTGAGAGAAAATTAATGGAATAAAATTAATAATAATACCTACAGCAATAAAAGAAATCATTCCAAAAGAAAACAATAACTAAAAGACAACATCAAGAAGTTCATCTAACGAATTCTAAAGCTTCTGAAATAAGCACTCCATCATTCAATTCAACAACAACAAAGTTTCCTGTCCCCCAATCGTAACTATTATGTTCTATTGAATCATAATCGTATCTCTATTTTTTCAGTTTCAATTTAAGATCAACAGCAGTAGAAGCCCTGAAGATGCCCCATATGATTAAGGACGAAACGTCACCGTCGCTCAGGAGCAGTTTCATGTGCGGGTTCGACAGGGAAGCTAAGCAGTTAATGATACCTTCAGTGATCTTTTGAAGGTATATATCGAATGTAGTTTTATGATGGATGGCAGAAGATTAGAAACTTTAACGCCATACTATACCTTTATTACTGTTAACAAAAGCCTATCTGTAGACAGTTGCATGTTATTCTTTCTAGCACTATAATTATGGGGTGCATTATTTTCTAGTAAAAATCATCTATACGTTTAAACAGTAATATAAAATACAATAGCTAAGAACTGAAGTTTAATGAAGATATTTCCACAAAATGTCTGGGGCGTAACTCCAATCATTACTTCTAACAGTTCGTTTCTGGAAAAAAAAATTATGACCAGCTGTAGGTACTGGAATCCCAAAGTATGGTTCCATCTTATTCGTGATTTAACGTGATATTCTTTGTTAGTTGAATAAACGAGGTACTTTTAGGGTTTGAATAATAATTAATTTTTTTTTGTGTGCTGAAGAATATGATCTTTAGATTAGTAGAAAAAACGTTTTTGTAGTTGTTTTTTCCCTTATATTTGTACCTCAAAGTTTTAAACGAATCTCTTGCGCTTACAATTAGGGTCAGCGGCGGCTGGTGCTTACGTTTTACAAGGGCCATTACAATGATCTAATTTCTTCGTATAAATTCGTAACATGTTCGCATTTCGGAGTATATCACACTAACTTCAATCATTGTATTGGCCCCACCTGTGGCGTATACACCAGCCGCCACTGATTAGGGTATTGTTGGAAGAATAACGTGAAGGAAAGAGATATCGTTTCTAAGACAAAGAAATATTCCCTTTAATATTTACTCTTATTCCATTAATTTGTAAGAATTCAATTAATAAATTTTGTTGAAGATTTCCTCCTCCCTTTTTCAAACAAAAAAATACTTTGATCCTCATTAAATATGTATAATAACCTCTATTTATTTGCTATAAGTTTCTCGTGCTGCCATCTATATATTTACTCGTTAATGATTAGCATTATATAGCCTTTATAATAGTGTTTAGACAGCCTTTTGAGAACGGTAAAGAACGAAAAACAGTATTTATGTATAATATTTTTCTAGTTTATCATTACAGCTTATTAATCTTTTGGATCGAATGAAAAAAAGACACTTCTTTCTAATAAAACATTAAATCTAACATAGAGAATTATTGTATTTAAAAATGCGTATTCTTAATAAATACTTGTGTAATTTAAGAAAATAACCACAGGAGTTAGAACCGTAGCTTATCTTAAGGAATAATGCCCAAGATTTCTTTGTTAAATTCTTTGAATGTAAATAGTATTATTTGGTAACAAAGGAATAATATATTGAAGGAATCTTTTCTAATAATTATACAGTGATTAGTGATTACTGAGAGATAGATAGAACATATTCATAATACAATAAGTACAATATTATATACAACACAATCTCTTAAGCTTTAAATTCATAGAATTTACCGTAGAAGTAGGTGAAAGTAGCTTAAGATGGTTAATCCTGTGAAGCAGAAAATCACTTCTAAGTAATAAGTCATAACATTCAATAAGACAAAGTAATCACTAGAGTTGGGCAATTGTCCGGCGGAGCAGATACGTATTGCGACGCGGGCCTCAAATAATGTAATACAAATAAAGCAGATCAATCGTATTATTGTAATTTAGTATATATTTATAAAACATAAGTCATATTAATAGACAAAGCGGGCGAACAAGCGGGCCACCTTGCTATGCATTCGCATTTTATATCACTACATATTTAGATAAAATAAAAAAAATACATTTTATAAGAAAAACAGGCACTGTTGTTACTGGCTTGCAATTCTACGGGTCATCTATTTTATTGCAGTACATGAATTGGAGCGCACGTTCTGAATACGTACCTGCCGCGCCGGAAAATTTGCCCAACTCTAGTAATCACAATCATTAGGTATACATATTTCAACATTTTACGGATAGCTATTACATTTTCTGTTTTGTAAACATATTGGGATTGCTAATATAATTTGTAAATTCTATTTTTAGAATTTAATTCAGCAAAACAGAAAGCTTATAATAACAAACCCAAAAGATTGTAAATTATTTGTGAGTAAAATTTGACAAGTATAATTCAAAACCAATACTAGCTTTTTTTATCAACTTACTAAACGGTATCCATTAAGTAATAAAAGCCGACTGATATTAAAAGATATGCAAATAGAATCCATGTAACATCTTTCTCAAATTAAATGCGAATTTAAGCTCTACAAATCTTCGATTGCTTATGCAATTGAAATTACAAGTACTCTATACCTAGCGATATGTAATTTAGAAATGTTCCCCAATCATTTTTAATTAACATTTAGGTGTTTTCTATTTTCGAGTGTATAAATATCGTGCTTAAATTCGTATTTCATTTGAGAAAGATAGTACCTACTTTATATAATTTCTAATCTTTTCTAGAATATTGAATATACATTATCAACGAATTAGACGTAGTAAGATTATAATAAAATTTGTTATTCTAGATTTATATCCAGAGAAATTTTCCATCCAATGAGCAATGCCAAGGTTCTAACTTAACCTTGTGAATACATTACTTTCAATACCGTTAATCTGATTTTTAATTAATCGAACTCCAAGTAAAGATAACAAAAACAGAAGTGCAGTGCTCCTTTCCCGTTTCCTTGCATGTACAGCTGCAAGATACAAGTTCAGAACTCATTTAATTCCTCCCACAGGCAGTAATGCATCGGTGATTCTAAACGTCTAACGGAATTGTCGCTGTTGGGTTAAGTTTGAGCGAATAACATTTGATGAAGCGCCAGAAAGGTGTACGAATAGATTCGTGGGAAATTGCGCAGGAAGTGTTCGTATATGAATGACAAAAATAATGGTGTTTAAGCATTTAACTTAAGGGGAGGTGGTTCGCTACGGATGTTACAGAAAATAATTATTAAACTATCAAGGGGAGGGAAAATTAGTATGTTAGTTAGGGGACAAAGCGTAACTGATAGTTTGAAGGGAGTTTTGTTTTGTTTTAAAAGAACCCTTAAAAAAATCATCATTTTATGCTAGATCGGATGTAGGTAATTAAGATAATATCTAAAACCATTAAAATAGCTTAGAAAATTTTCAGATTTGTCATGTTATTTAAGTGATAAGATGTATTTTATGTTATATTCCACAGTCTTATATTCTTGAAGTGAGTGGCCAAGTTAATTAATACTACTCAGTTATAATATCTGGATGAAGGAAAAGTATGCAATTACGTCAGAAAGCAAAGTAATTGTAAACGTGAATGCAGCTAAGACAATCGACATTCCTAAGGAATTACCAGTTAAGAAAGATAATTGTTAATTACCTTTTTCATTTATAATGCTTGTGTTAAATAAAGTAAATATTGCACTACAGATTATAAAAAGTAACAGGTGTGATAAAAATATCAGCAAAATTATCTACACCTTTGTGTAGGTATTCATGATACAATCAAAAGAAAAGGAAAGTCGAACTTTTGTTTCTTTTGTATATAGAGAAAAATATTTGTATTGTCTCTTGTATTATATCTTTGTTCAATGTACATACTAAACAAAATTATAACAAATAGACACATACTTCTACATCAGTACGAATAATTATGTAGGTACATTATTTGCGCAACAGAAACACAAAATCCTAGTAGGGTATTGACAATGCATTAAAATAATACAAAATAAGAAATATTACATCTTTATATGCAAATATTTCACTATACCGTATGCGAGATTCAAGTATGGTCACCCCAATTATACAATATGAACATCAGGCAAAACAGTATCATAGAAGTACTTACACCAAAAGAAGACATAACAACTGCAATTACGAAAAAATTAAAAAATCGTTGCTTTATCAAAGGTACTTTATTGCATGGAGTTTGCATTGTTATTGGGTGATCATACTTACATATGTCTCGCACACGGTATAACGATTAATCGTTCGCCATGTAATATGTCCACATTTCTTGGATAATATTCGAGAGTTGACACTACTAAAGTCGAAAAGAAACAATGTATGCTACTATCAAGTTAATTCTATACGGAATGATTTGTTAGTTCTTCTTAGTGTTTATGTTTCGCTGTAACATTTACTAATATTTACTTAAAGAAGGTTCAAATGTCTCTGTAAAAATGGTGCATCGTTTAGGTTGGCAATCTGCGTAAGCTAATGCAGTGTGTATGATGGATTTTGACAAAACTTTGATAATTATTGAAAAGAAGGGACTCAAATTCCAATTATGGAGGATTCTAGATGGCGTATGAAGTATATTATATATATATATATATATATATATACAGGGTTTTCCACGGAACTGGCTGGTTAGAAGTTTTCCGGCTTAACGAAATTCCTCAGTTTTAAAAAATTGGGGTTTGCAACAATTTGGCACTTACTTTCTTTCTAAAATATTTTCACCTTTTTGCACTTCCGGTTAACGGAAGTCGCCACGAACTTTGTTATTTTAAATGGAACACCCTATATATTATTATTTTGAATTTACCATAAAATTCTATGACGATTACCATTAGGGTATCTTATACCTATCTTCAACTGTTTCTAAGATATTACGATTTTTGTTAAAATTTTGACATTTACATTGTTGTATGTAATTGATTAATTCTCACTTGATTTAAGTGTCAGAAATCTCCGACTTTGAAATCAACAAGTACTAACATTGTTTTACCAAAACGTAGAAAAAAAATCAGTGACATTATACAGGGTGTTTAAAAATTAGTGACATATCCAAAAATTTTGAATGTTGCAAAACTTAATTTTTTCAAATAGAACACCCTGTACATTTTTCTATTTTTGGATGTACAATTAAATTCTATACCAATTTGCTGTAGCATTCCCTATACCCATCTTCAGTAGTTTTCTTTTAAATTACTCGTTTTGTTTATTACCGCTTTCAAATGGCCGAATAATTTCTATCTGGTGGGCCATGACATTAACATCACAACAATTTATTATTATTAGTAAGTATTATTGTTATAATCATTGTTTGTTACACGTCGCGTGTTCAGATAAATGCATATTATTATGGAACTTATGAATTAGATAATGAAAAATATTGAAGGAGCTTATTTTAACCTGGATACTTTAAATTTATTTTACATTCACTGAGAATGCATTATGAACTTACGGTAGAATTTACGGTAATTACAGGAATTTATTTTCGGCTAATATATCTAATAAAATTCAGAAAACTTTGAAATAATATATTACACAGATTACACACTGTACGCAACTTCGGTACTACGAAGCAGATTTAATGATTCGTGTGACGAGAACGTTTGATGAATTAAACCAGTTGAAGTGAGAAGAAGTATAAGGCGACACATTAAGACGTCGAATAATAAAATGCTTGGACGTAAACGGAATTCACACTGAGCATTTTTTTTGATGCTCTATGTCATGGTTCAAGTTTATGCTGCTTGTAAATTGCATTTGTTAAGTATGCATGTATCTAAATATTCTTCATAAAAACCTTTATAATTTTGAAAATACTTTAATATATCAAAAACTTTAAAACATTTGTCTGACAAGCACACTACGTTTTAGTGAAACAATTTTTGTTATGTTGTCGTCGTTATCGTTTATGCCATTTCCCTTAATTTGAAACAAGCTATTAAGAGAAATCATTTAAAAGTTTTCTGGATTCCGTTAGATATATTAACAACCAATAAATTCCTTTAATTACATTGAATTCTCTTTAAGTTCTTCCTGCATTCTCAGTGAATCTAAAATAAATTTATAGTATCTAAATTAGAATAAGCTCCGCCAATATTTTTCGTTATCTAATTAATAAGTTCCACAATAATATTCATCGATCTGAACACGCGACGTGTAACAAACAATGATTGTAACAATAATACTTACTAATAATAATAATTGTTGTGATGTTAATGTCATGGCCCACCAGATAGAAATTATCGGCCATTTGAAACGGTAATAAACAAAATGAGTAATTTAAAAGAAAACTACTGAAGATGGGTATAGGGAATGCTACAGCAAATTGGTATAGAATTTAATTGTACATCCAAAAATAGAAAATGTACAGGGTGTTCTATTTGAAAAAATTAAGTTTTGCAACATTCAAAATTCTTGGATATGTCACTAATTTTTAAACACCCTGTATAATGTCACTGAATTTTTTTTTCTACGTTTTGGTAAAACAATGTTAGTACTTGTTGATTTCAAAGTCGGAGATTTCTGACACTTAAATCAAGTGAGAATTAATCAATTACATACAACAATGTAAATGTCAAAATTTTAACAAAAATCGTAATATCTTAGAAACAGTTGAAGATAGGTATAAGATACCCTAATGGTAATCGTCATAGAATTTTATGGTAAATTCAAAAATATAATAATATATAGGGTGTTCCATTTAAAATAACAAAGTTCGTGGCGACTTCCGGTTAACCGGAAGTGCAAAAGGTGAAAATATTTTAGAAAGAAAGTAAGTGCCAAATGTTGCAACCCCAATTTTTAAAACTGAGGAATTTCGTTAAGCCGGAAAAACTTCTAACCAGCCAGTTCCGTGGAAAACCCTGTATATATTGCTGTGGCAGCATTGTCACATTCACAATTATAACATAAAACCGCTGAGTATTTTATGCATCTAGAAACGTATTCGTTCGAGTATCTTTATAAGTATATTAAAAACGCTAATTGCAAAAAAAAAAAAAAATAAAACGAGATGAGATTTCACGAAAATCTAAAATTAGCAAAATTCACAAATTTCTTATACAACATATCATTAATCTAATTCTTTTATCGTACGAAGTTTCATTTTTGGCTACTCCTCCTTGCCAAAATTAGAATATTGGATTAGTTAAATTGTACTTATAGGCTCCCATGTCAATACTTTTAACTGTTCCTAAAGTAAAATTCTTACAATAGCATGATCGTGACGATAACGAATTCTTTCTGCGAACTGTTCTGTAAAGGCTCATTATTGTAAGTCTTAAGGACCTCACGTGTTGTTACAATGTGTAAATTTAGCCATTAGGTGACGCTATCATAACGTGTTTGTTGTTTCTACGGCACGGTTGTTGTATGGAAGTACGTATAAGATGCCAAGATACAATGATCTAAACTTGTCGTCGTGCTTGTAGTAATTTAAGCAAAAATAAAATATAAGTAAATAAACAGCTTACGTAATCGTAAATAACTTGTGCGTATGTATGGGCTTTAGCAGGTATGTATATGGAACACTTTTTTATATATTGGCATACACCCCATTTGTACACAAGAAAACTGATGCCAATAAAAAACAGTACCTTTCCATGGGTAATAAATAAATTTCATGTTACTTATATCTACTATGTTTCACTGTTAGATTTTATTTAACAGTATATATACACACAACATATAAAATAAGCGTAATTGCGTCACAAGTGGATTGGCACTCTATTTTACACTAAAAATAAAATGTCAGTTTGTGAGACCTTGCTTTATATTATATACAGGGATATTCATGCCACCGGCACAGAAATTTGTAAAAAAAACACTTATTTGCAGGCTAAGGTTACAGACTAAATGAATTATCTGACATTCCTAAATGTCATAGGCAACTAGATACTTTAGAATTTTGAGGATTTTTGAACACCATGTGTAATATGAAAATAATTTTAAAAAATAAGCATAGTAGATTCCCTTATATCCCAAGAGTAAAAGTTTGAACTGCGCGTATTTTAGCCACAATATTCCGTATAGTGTGAACAATTTTGAATAGGAAGTTTTTGTTTTTAACTATGGCAACTTCTCAAGGTAAAAAAAATTATATGTGTAAATTTATAATAAAAATACAATTGCGTTGTACATTTTGCGCATTATTGACCAAGTGCCGCTTCAAGTTGTGCGAGAAAAAGTAATAAACATTACTATCTCATTAAAAAAAAGTCTTAATTGGTTTTGGGTAAGTTAAACAAAGATGTAATTAGCAAGCTGACGAGCAAAAATAAAATCAATTAATTAATTTTATGTTCTACATGAAATTAAGTCGCAAAACATCTAAACGGCGCTTCGTCAAGTGATCCATAACTTAGTAGAATTATTATATCATGTATTTATTTTGTTATTGGTTTAAACAATGTTCCAGGTTGTGTTGTATCTAACGGCGACTTCAAAATTCCTTTTTTGATTATCAAAAATGTTATTTTTTTTTTATCTAAAATGGCTACGAGCCATAGGTGATCATGAAATTGCAATAGCAGTTTTTGGAACGTGAGCCTAAATCAGATCGATAAAACTTTGGTTTAGGTTGGATGTAAGTCAGCTGCAAAAGTATTGATTTAATCTCATCCACTATTGTTTACTTTAGATAAAAATGTTTGCAGTGGTCATGCCCTTCTATAAATTTAGAATACTTGAACAAAGTTGGTTTGCATAGATCATCCTCACTCACGCATTGAGGGACATGATGTGAATAACAAAAATGGCCAAATTGCTTTGTGTTATTATATCCTCTAAATGATTTTGACGGATAGCGTTTTACCATAACAATTTAGTATTTTGGAAATAACTACATTTTCTTAACCTGCTCTTTCTCGCCCCAAATGATTTTCTATCTGCCTAATTTTGAATTCACATTTTTTCAGTTCCTTTCATTTTTGGATAGAGTTTATGCGTTAGGACTTTTCTATTTCGAAATTGGTTGGCATGGGGCCTTGTGAAAAACGTTGACAAATGATCTAAGAATCTCTGCACTAATGAAATCTTTAGAGTATATTTTTTTGAAACCAGTATGGTGTAAATTAACAAAGAGATTGTTACAAATAGTAATATATAATATTAGTGTGAAAAAAAAACACTTTGAAACAGAGGAGAACAAAACGACAACCGAAATGTTTTTTGTCTAAAAGTAATAGAATACAATCTTCCTGAAATATTGAACAACAGTAGAGAGCTAATTTATCGATTTGGGTGAGAAAAGTCGATATGAACCAGCAGTAAGACTGGAAAGATGATTCGTTGTGTTTTTTTTTACCTTTCCTGAAAAACATGTTCTTTCCCATTAAGATAAAGTCAGGTAAGTGTGTAGTAAAAATTGCATAGTGTGAAGAAAATGTAACACTGTTCACATAATATGACATTTTGATAAATTCTACACATAGAACTACCTAATATATGCCCAGTTATAAGCCTTCAATAGATACGCCTTTTATAATTATCAACGGTTTAGTAGAAAAAAAAATAATTTTAAACACTGTCAATACTACACACTTACCCAGCAAAATGGGGCAACTGTGTAACCGTTGCGCATTTTATATATTAATAGCATTATCCTTTAGTTCGGCCAAGAGTGTAATACTATATTGATGCCTTTTTAATAAGGTATGATAAATTTACAAGATATCTAAGTTATTACACGTTAGGAGGCGTGATTTTTTTTTGTAAAACTAGTATAAAGTTTAGTACATTAGTAATATAACAGAGGACATCCAGATTTTAATTTTGAAAATAAATATAGCCAAACAACACACCTGCCCCGGTTACACACTTACCTGACTTTACCTTAAATAAATACCTATCCATTTCCCAAAATCGGATGGAGATCAGTAAAAATGTAAACTTGGCCAACTTACAGCTTAAGATAACAGTATTTCTGAATAGTTTGGACCATTATATCGTTCTATTCAATTTGATGCATACTCTGTTTTGGAAGAGTTCGTTTTATATATTTATAAACTCATACAAATTATAAAATGTTTTCTATATGTATAAACAATTTTTAAATTAGTTTTAATGGCTAACATTGACTAGTTAGTTAGTTAATTCGTTTCCAGAAATTTCAAATTATGACTTTTAATACCTCTGAAGATGGTAATTAATTACCGAAACATGTAATATATTAAGATCTTTGAAAAAATATAAATTGGGAAAGAAAAAATTAATAACCGTCTTTATTATAAAATAATTGTTTTTAATACCTTGTATGAACATGGCATAGGAGTAATATAATCATGGATAAACATAATTTCTAGCTCATAGTAACCTGAATTGCAATAATGCAATTCATTGTTCACGAAAATCTTTTTTTCGATGTTCCTCCATTATTCTAACTGTGGAATTAGGAACTGAAGGTTTATCGATGATTTATAATTTTACATACCTTTCATTTTGATAAGAAATATCAATTAAAATGAAAATACAAGGGTGCACGGAATTAAAACGTTCTTGAAGATGCCAATGAAATGATTTACAGACACTTGCAATCAATGCGAGTAAGCATTTCGCAAATTTCCCAATATTTGGTAGCAATTTAGAAATCAGGTATATTCTTTCACAGATAATTATCGATTAAATAGTTCGTGATAAGGTTACTATCTTTTTCTTCCATTTTTTTTTTATTGAATAAACAATAGGATAAACTTAAAAGTATCATTAGCACTTCACAGATTTAGAAATAAAATCTCAAATCAGCAGCTATAGTCATTCCCTCACTTTCAAGTAAGGCAAAATTAAAGTTTGTAATTTAACTTTAACGGGCGAGATTATATGATGGGGTGAAGAGTAAAATAGTTGAAGTAGATTATTTATAAAGTTATGAGCTAATAAGATATAAAATTAATTATCAACCAATAATTTGCTATATGATAATACTATAATTTTATTATCGCACTTCAACAGCCTTTAATTATATGATTTTGAGTACTTAGCTCGTTTTTTTTTTTTAATCTGCACTTAAACCTCTTTACTTCTGGCATAATATATAAAACTTAATAGAAACAATTACCAATCTTATTCTTCCATTTATATATTTTCAACGTTAAAAGTTCTAACTTTTGTTGTTGTGCAAAACCGGTTTTCTTATATAAATGTAAAATCTTTAATCAACAACGTATTATTTAACAAATAAACATTCAAGCATACCTCTAACAAACAATAATAACATTTCATTGTCGTAAATAACAAAAGGAATTTTTCTTTTTCTAAACGTGTTAAAGCATGAAATTAAAACCTATTCAATAACACCATCGGCGAATTAGAACCATATTAGTTCCCTGCGTAATATTTCGTAAGCAATTTAATGTGTTAAAATAGCGTTAATTAAATTTTCCATAGCTTCAAATTAATCATTCAGGCGTAGCTGTAAATATTGTTGTTTTTTCTTTCCAGAATGAATCTTACCTGATTTTCGTTTTTCAGGCAACACTAACGATTTAGTCCTTTTAACTCGTAAAGATCTGCGACGTAACGATCTTAAGAACGATTCGGGCATCCTTTGCCTGATCGTAGGCGTCTCTTGCGGTTTCTTCTCGGGAATCAACCAATTCTTCACAGCCGAAATCGTCAATCCATGCTTGGACTTCTTGGGCGTTTGTTGGGGGTCGCCTTTCAAATCCACCATCGTTCCTGTCGTTTTTAACGCAGCACTATTACCTTGTTATAGTTCAGAATCACTCAAAATTATTCGCACATTATGATAAACTCTAAGTCACTGATCACTTAAAACCGGGTGAGAAGAGAACGTATCGGTCCCGGCATCTCACGTGTTTTTGACAGATACTACCGCCAAACACAGTTCTTGGTCGTCGCGCGTAACTACCACGGGTAAATAGCGAGTCGTCGCGCGCTCAGCGCTCACCCGGGTCGGATTAGGGGGCCCAGATCCCCACCCTGAGGGACCGCGTGCGAATACGGAACAGAAGCGCGCGCAAGCGGGTCTTTTCTCTCGGTATATATATAAAACGTATACGCGAAATGCATCGCGTACGAACGTAATGGGTATTACTTGGAGAAGTATACGGGCACTTCCTTGCCCGCTGGCGCACTTAACTCGGAACAAATTGGGAACCGCGAGGATTTACGAGTGCGACGCTCAGAAAGTACTTGGCGTAATGAGGTCGGTTCGGTTGCGGGAAAACGCGAAAGATAAGCTGCTCTCGACGTCGTCGTTCGCGATAGGAATGTTATTGCTATTATCTGGGCGGAAATTGTGTACGATCCGGCCCGTGATGACGATAACGGAATTCGGAGTTTTAGGTCGTACGCCGAATTCGGTAGTATATAGATTCCTGTATTTAGGTTGAGTGGATCCTAATTAAATCCATTCATGCGAGGCACGTTTCTTACGTATAAAAGTTGTTCAAATAAAATTATGAATATGTCACAACTAAGAACTTACTAGACTTATAGTGTATTTCAAGATGTAAGAAACTTTTTACTGCACCTTCCAGCATGTGAATCCAGGAGCTGTATTGACAATAACTTATTTAAATGAGGAGTCAGGTATTTATCGTCACAGAAGACGCAATAAAACTATCACAGACTTCATTCATTTTCTTATATCTTGAAATGCACTATACATTCAATGTTATTCTTAAAACCATATAGAATGCGCAATCACAAAAATTATCCAACAGCATCTAAGTGCTAATAAGGATAATCTATACTTACATACCTACAAGAAATTCTTTCTCTTCCGAGGGTGTGTTGGTAATACACTGAACAGAAAAATTAATCTATCGCTTATCAAACACAATATTTTTATTTTAATTAATTTATGTTCAATTTTTAGCAAACTTACTACTAGATTTCAAAGATTCCAATGAACATATCGTGTAATTTGATAAAAATCTCAATAATATTCTGCAATTTCTTTCTCTACTGCTAACTCCTGATTGCAGCCTCGCGATAGTGAGAATTAATGATATCTATTCCTTAATACCCTCAGGAAAACATTGAAACTTACTGTTTAAGAAATTATATTTTTTTCTAGATGATACCGCATGACATTTGAAAGTCGTATAGCTAGTAAATTCTTATTAAGGGTATTTTTCCTTTACCGATACAGAAATAGTTCACCTGGAGTAATGTATCATTTCGTTTAAGTTTTTGATTACCGTAAAATGGGGTGACTTGATAAAAATTTTGAACGTTTATATTTTTTTCTGGAATGCCGTGTACCATAGATATGAAGTAAAATTTTCTGGCAAGGCTTGTGAAAGTGTCCTACAATAGATCAGTTCTCCGTCATTTGCTCTTTTTGAAGAAAAAAAAAAAACGTCATTTTTCACTCCAGGGTAACTTGAAAAACGTTTTATATTTAAGCTTTATTTCAATCCCATATACTCACAGGGTAGGAAGAAAAAAATTGCTGCTACTTGCAAACTTAATCAAAAAAATACTTTTTCAAGCAAAAATAAACATTACAGTAGATAGGTATAAAGACATAATAAAAAAAAACATAATATGAGTGAATAAATGATAATAAAATTATCAACAATATAAGTTAAAAAACTTTTTAAAGCTTGCAAAAGAGTAATGTTTTATATTTTCGTGACATGGCATGATTTTTCAAGTCACCCTTACAATGACAAAGAAAAGATACGTCGCTGCCTATTAACAATAAGGTAGAAGACAAAAACTTTAAGATTAAGATGCCGTTGCTTTATAAAGTAGTAGCACGAAAGAAAAAATGCTACAGCGTTTTCCTTCTTGCAACATGCATTGGTTACCATGAAGTGTTCAGTAAGTATAAAATACTTAATTTTTTTACCTAATTGCTAAAAATGCACACAGTCAAAACTTATTTCGATGCAGTTTGCACATTAATGTTAGTTCCATATACATTCAAAATAATCTCCTCACAAACTTCTGTAGATTACCAAAAGATCTCACCTACTTATTAAAATTTTGTTTACCGTAATTTTCATGTCACCCCACTGTTTCAAATCACGCCGTTTTACGGTACTAATTTTTCATTGGCCATTTTCTTTAAAATATTACATTACGACTCTTTAAAATATGACCTTAATTTTATTCCCAGTAAGGTCCACGTATTAAGCTCCGCCATAACTAAATTTCAGCCGGTGCACACGAATTGCACCACAAAACCGTTAATGACTTAACCCTATACACGAATTGCACTACGGAAATTTCAGGTAACCAAAATGATTTACCCGAACTGCACCACGTCAACAGGTTAATTAATACTATCAATTGTAATCCGCTTTAGTGTAATACCTTAGTAATGTGAATGTAATTATAACTTAATCATGAAAATATTATGACCAAAATGATTTACCCGAACTGCACCACGTCAACAAATTAATTAATAATTAAATCTGTAATATGTAAACTCATTTTTATATATAGGTATTATATGTGGAATATGTTGTATAATAAATAAACTACATACATAGATAAACATTGAATATTATTTACACATTTAAAGCATATATCTATATATTAGTGACGCTTTCCTTTAAATTCATTTATTTACATATTATTTGTGATATTATTGGATAATATTCCATAATATAAAAACTTGTCCGTGATGACGCTCTTGGTGGTGCAGTTCGGACAGAGTATTACAAGCGCCTGGGTAAGATGCATATCTCCTATTAATTCGTGGTGCAATTCGAGTGCGCCCATTTCAGCAATCAGGTAATTAAATGTAAAGCTAGAGTTCAAATATGGTAACTATTAAGCATTATAGGTCATAAACCAAAAAAAAAAATTAAATAAAAACTACAATGGGCTTCATTACTCACTTTTAATAATGCCCACTCAGTGTAGATATAAGTAATTGGTTTAGGATTCTATCACTACACTTCAAGCAAACCTCAATATCAGTATCAGCTTTACTGACCCTAGGCAGTCTTCATACGTTTATGATTGACACATGTTACACTGTCTCATATCTGCTGCTCTGTCTTTATCACAATAAGCAAAACCATAACTGTCTTGTTAGCAATTGTGGGTGTTGAAAAACTCCAGCGGGGTTTTGAAACAGACGCTTCTTCTAAGTACCTTGGAAGTCAAAGGAGAATTTATATCAGGAAATCTAATAATTTTTCTAACTGGTTCACTTTCTTGTTGTTCATTTAAGGTAGGCTTTGCTCCCAGTTTTCTATTGATTTCTCCCGATTTCATGCAGTTTCTCAATGTCCGTCGAGGAATATCACATCTGTTTTTAATAAACTCAGAGCTTCTTTGGTCATATCGTAAGCCTAATTGGCCCTCATACCTACATTACGCATACTTTTGCTAATATAACAGAAAAATATATCGGGAACAGTAATGCTAAAAAAATAAAACCTAAAATAGAGGTAATAAGCTCCAACAGATGTTCTGCAGGGTTTATTACCTTACTACTTTCACTTTAAGGTTAAATTCAAACTAACGGCTGAGTTGCGGCATTTGAAATACAATGTAATAAACGAGGAAGTAACTCAAATGAAACTTTCCTTAATTAAAATTTACATTTGAAAACTTTTATTTCATGAACATTAACTCCAAATTGAAGGGAATCTTATAATTTTAATGATCAAATGTGCGTTTGAACACATAAATATAGTCCCCGCGAAAAGCTGTAAAACTTTACTTTAGCTGTAAATTACCGATATGACTTCAAAAGGGTATACATGGCGCATCAACAATAAATGAACTGAGAGGCGTGCCTTTTTAGCTGCATGGGCCTGCAATGGATAGATTCTTTTCTCATTCACTTTAGATTTTAATATTAATCCAGTAGCAAGTGCTCCGACAACTTATTGAATCTCTAGATTACACGTTTTCCATCGGAATTATATGAACTTCTTGTGAAGAGATTTGATAAAGCATTTTTACATGCATGTCAGGTACCTCTACTAAATCAAATCTCCTTCCCAATCCTCAGAATCATCCTGGAAAAATTCCATTATCATAATTAATTGACCAGAGCGAGATTCGAACCCGCGCTATCTAACAATTGTCGGCACCCTAAGCAAGAAATCAAAGGATTCTGATATCGCAAACTATTGAAAGTATATTGAAGGAAATTGGAGGTATTTCTAGAATAGGTGTTGCACAATTTACAGAACCAATTCTGTAGGTTTCAAGTTACGTAATAGTGTATCTATGAGTGTAACAAAATAATAAATTCAAATATGTTCAATGTGAAGTCAAAGAACAGCAGATCCACTCTGTTATAACTATAAATGCACCAAATGCTTATGCTTAGTACAAGCTGATGGTGTTATGATTTTGAGTACTAATCAATCACTTACACACTAAAGTATACACTCTTTCAAGTGTATACTTTAGATCATTGCCTCGAGAGAAGCAGAATGAAAATTAATTTAAGGTAATCTCTAAACCATGTATAATAATTTTGACTCCTTTACTCACCACTTTCAATTAAGTCTTACAATCTCTGTGTCAACCTTGCTTTTAAATAACCTTCCACATGACAATGCAAATTCTCCTCAGAGGTAATTCGTTCAAACTCATACATCAATATAGCAAATAAATAGCATCCTATATTACTCTATTACGTCTATTCATATGCATGAGCATGCGAACTGAACATTTATTGCCTACGGATCGGTGCCTATTACAGCTCATTATTTCGCACTGAACCATAGTTCGGTGGATGACGTGGCGTTCATCCTATTAAGTCCTAACAGTCTGGCGCGTCAACAGCCCGATCGTACTATATTCGGGTACAGAATTATTTGGTGCAGTGCAAATATGTTCGGCTATTCATTATATACAATGTGCCGAGGCCCTGTTACGCGTGGGTGTGCGCACATCATGTGAAATTGCGTTGAAAGGATGCAGTCAGCGGTGTGACGTAACGTGTGGGTTCATTGCTTTCGCACAATATTGTACCCACATCTAGATGATGAGTCTATTAGGAAAAGTGTTGATGGTTAGTATATTATGCAAAATAGTTTCTGCATTAAAGAATTTCGAAGACAATAAAGAATGGTATATATATTCTTCATTAAACATAATGTTTAATGAGAATGTTGAAATTAAATACTAATAATAGAAAATACTTATTTAATTTGAATAAAAAAAAATGCAAAAGAATAGAGAGCAAAGCATATTGTTCTTGCAACATGCTCACCAAGCCTTATGACTCTGAGAGCGTGGCAAGAAGATAATAAGGTCCTAGACAGCTACTGCGCGTGCCCGGCCCACCCCAAGCCGACACCCACAACCTTCAAATATTTTACTTCAAAAGAGGGCAAAAGAAGAATGTTTATTTAAATATGTTAATGTTAATTTTATAAGGTAATGATTTAATTTTATTAGTGTTAAGAATGATCTTATTTGTACTAAACCATCTGCAGATTTTAGAGAAGTCAGTATCTATTATTTTTTTCTCAAATCCCCATAACTAGTCATTAATAAATATTAAAAATAAAGTTGGCCCCGGCATCGGGCCCTGGGGCACACCACACGCCACTCTGTTAATTTTTAAATTAAGGAAGTCGTTAGCGACTTTCAACCTCAGATATTGATGCTGGTGGACGCTCTAGTCATATTGATACTTTTGGCAATGTTGAGAGCGCAGAGACAAATTTGTAATCTGATAGCGCGAAATGCTGCATTACAACTTTGCTCCCACAAATAATTGTAAAAATGGAAAGGTCTTAATTGATATATAACGATGTCTTGTCTTCACACATATTACAAAATATTTAAATAAACTCTTAATAGTACCTAAAGACAAAAGTGTCTTATCCTATGCCACTTCAATTTCCATCGCACAGATATTTATAAGCGGTGTGATCTACACAAAGCGGATTAGAGATCGATAAGGCTAGTACCAGTCGGATCAGAATTAATACGAAAAATATAAAGTCCGTTCATATTATTAAATATAAAAAGGCAAATATTTAGTAACTGTTATACTGGGGCTATGTATGAATATAAAATTGACTGTGTGAAAATGAAAAGCCATTAATTCTGCACTTTATTGCATGGTTTACTGTAGGTGAATTAGATTTTCTTTTAAATTAGCTAATGAATAAGGACTGAATCCTTGTATAGCGTTATCTGTTAACCACATCTTTAGAATTTTATCGCCTACTTAAGAAAAATCCCGACTAAATAAATCTAGCATATTCCTTTCTGTAGTGACGATCAATTTTCAAGCATTTCATCAAGAAACAGAAATTCACGTTTTTTTCTTTTCTGTTCTGATGCAAACACGGCTATATAAATCGATAATAAGCCGTTATATACCATCGTTTTTATTATATTTATTGTTTATTTGCGACAAGATATGATTTACGGTAATTGAAAGAGTGGTATTTTAAATGGAAACGCGTTGCAAACGCGATTTTCCTTTTTTCAAGCGTACTTGAAGCAGATAATAATCGCCTTGGAATGAGACCGTTTAAGGCGTTGCAAATATAATATGTTTCAGTCGCAAGCTAAAATTACGCAGACATTTTAATGTCAAGCAATTTTGCGTAACATTGAAAAAGAATGGAATTTGAGTGTTAAAAGGAGAAAAGTGAATAAGAGAGTGACTTTGTAAAAATAACCTTGGCATATGTATGTGTACTTAATATGGATACGTATCTACAACTAGAAATGGAATTTTAATTAAATCTCTGTAAGCGCAATAAAACGAAGTTTAACAAATTTTATTGTGATTGTATTGTAATAAAATCGTGGGGTTCAGCAAAACTAAAATTAGAACAATTAATACAAGAAAAAGTGCTTTATTAAGTATTACAATAGTTTAGTATAAGGTTAAATTGTATGAAACACTAATACTACTATTAACTGATGCTATTGTTGCACTACACTAAAAAATCGATTTATTTGATAATACCAAATTTTGTTTAAATTAACTAAATATTGAGCTAAATATAGGTAAACAGATATTTGGTAGATCCCACCAAATTACACTACGTTACAAATTAAAAAAAAAATTAAGTACCCACTTCAATTTTTCCTGTTTATTTATTTATACAAATCGCTTAATAAGAACACCTATGTACTTTTTTTCTATCACGTACTGTTTTTTGGGTACGGTAACTAATACTTATTGGTAAAAAACTTAAAAAATATACACATTGCTTTATTTAATTATCAATAATTCGATTAAATTAACGACAAAAAATTAAAACTAACGACAAAACTTTTTTGTTTTGTTAATTAGTCCCAAGCCTGCTGAAATGCGAGGGGAAGGTGGCCGGCGCTTCGCAATACGTATTTATCATGAAAAACTGAAAAATTGCGAATATCTCCAAAACTGTTGGAGATAGACACAATGGTACGCGTATAAAATCGAAAGAAAATTAAATTTTACATCCATTTATGTAAAAATTGTTATACCATTCAATTTAAAAAAAAATCAAGTTATCCATGATTTTAGAATTCGAAAATTACAAAGCCCTATTTAATAATTCTGTAATGTAAACGTAGCAATTTTAAAATAAAAGACGTGTGCTGTTTCATAATTATTTTCGGAGATATTTGCAAACACCGCAGACATTGCAAATGTCGTTTTTTTTCGAAAAAACGTCATGTAATTCGGAAACGGGACAACTTAGCCCCAATATATACCTATTGTTATTTAAAATGAACAAGGAATCCAAAAATACAGTAATATACAGGGTGTTCATTTAAATAATAAAGTATCTACTTCCGGTACAACCGGAAGTCCGCCATTACTGAAACTAATTTTAAAATGTGTAGAGTATGATTCGAGCCAACATTTATTTTGAAATATTTTCCAAGAAAGCAATAATAAATCGGCTATGGACCGTTGCATCTTAGGCCGGACACCCGGTATGTATATCAGGTAGAATATTGCAATCTGTCGCTACGAGCACGAAGTGACATGTAAATATGCATACTGTAGCTATGAGGGGATAAAATGTGAACTCTACCCCCATTGAAAATCCCAAGATTTTGTGCCAGAATCGACATAGCCTAGCTAATGCCATCAGTGTATACTTCAAAAACAAGACGTGATAGAAACCAAAAACATCCACTACTTACATATTGTAACAAATTGTAAACCATAATAGTAATCAGTTTTTCAGGTACGAAAATCGTGTCACGCAGTGTTATTTGTCCATTAAACTCTTTATTTATTTAAATTTTCATGATAGAATTTGTTTGAAATTATTTTGTTGTCCTGAACAAATCGGTTTTTTCGTGTACTTGTATAGCAAAATATTGGAAATTTTTAATATATTTTCAACGAAAAATGTCAAATTTAAATTTTTTGAAATATAAACAGCTATTATATTTCGTTAAAATTCATGAACAATTGCCACAAGGTTATTTACATTTCAGAAACAAATGATTAAGACATTGTGCGGGTTGAAATATACAGAAAATAGTCGCGCAATATTTTTAAGTATATTATGATGAGTATACCTTCACTTAAAAATACTGAAAAATACTAAAGAAATTGTAGAAAATAAGTATATCTATACTTTCCAAACCTCTTTTTTTCTGTGAAATAAAATAATATTTTCATTCTTTATTGGATTATTAAATGATAACTGGAGGGAGCGCATTATTTTTTTTTAACAGTTAAATTATTTCTTTAGCAGGAACAGCGCAAAGGGAACATTATTTTTCTCTCAACACTGAGGGATGGAGTTTTAGTATATTTTTTTTCCTTAATAATTAAATATTTTTTTAATACGCCACCGGGTGAGCATTAATCTTTTTTTTAATAATTAATTATTTTTTAAACCATCATTTCAGTATTCAATAATAAATATAATAATATTTGGGTGTCGCATATTATCTCTTTTTTAATGTTAAAGGAGCGAAGGGGGAGGAGTGCACTCTTTTTTTAATGGGTAATTATTTTATTAGCAACATCATGAAGCGAGGGGCATTATTGGTTTAAATTAACAAGTAATTTTTATTTCGGAAATTTTTTTTTTATTTGGGGATACGGTAGATATTATTTTCTAAATTGTTACGATTCCGACTTCATGTGTAACAATGCATGTTATTTGTATCCACATGTATTTATTTATTTATTTACATAGGGATATAAACAAAAATTGTACGGAATAATATACGCACAGAACTACACTTTGTGTTTGTGAATGTTTGGTATAAGTTGTTCTAAATATATGTGTAATTTTAATAATAAAAGTTTTAGAATGTTAATTTGACACACTAATCCAAACTGAAAGTTTAAATAATTATAAAGGAAAAAAATACAGTATTGTAAGGTAATTTTACAAATTAATTAACAATTATATATTGTTACATAACAATTTAAAAAATATGTTCCGTATCTCCAAATAATTTTTTTTTTTCGAGATAATGTATCACAGGCGGGAAAATAAATAAAAAAAGGAATAAATTATTTCTTTTTCAAAATCAACAATTAATTTTTGGCAATACCGAAAAGAAGAGAAAGTATTTTTTTTGTAAATAGTTTGCAACGGCGGAGGTGGAAAAGAAATCAACGCCGGCCTGCATTAAGAATTTGAAAAATTTTTATTTCAAAAGAGGTTGAAAAAATTAAAATGTAAAAGTAATAAAGGAAATAAAACAATAAAAAAATATGCAAATGTAAAAGGGAGGTAAAAAAATTGAAAAAAAAAACATTTAAAAAATAAAAAAATTAAAAGATTAAATCAAATTAAAACTAATCAATTGTCTCAGTATCTAATCAAGCGGGGAAAAACAAAGGAAAGCTACCTGAAGCAAATTGCACATTTTGAAAGTGGAGTGCCCTAAGGTGAGTGAACGGACTGACTTACTAAACAACACTTTTCAAGGAACGTTCTAGGGCAATGTCTGACTTCCAGTAAATAAATACTATTATTGTAACACTGCAAGGCACTATCTTAAAAAAAAGAATATTACAAATGTATGTTTCATAGGTATAACAAATTGACATCATAGTGGCGAAAAAACACCCCATTATGGGATTGCGCCGCTCCGTAGAGCTTTCTTGATACATTTTCGAGTGGATCACTCCTCACGTCCAAATTTTCTCCACTATTCCTCTCCATAACCCTCTGAGCCCAGCCTTCCTCTTCCAATTCACTACTCCAACCTCCACCAGATCTTGCTCCACCTCTTTCAACCATTTGGTTCTGGGTCGACCACGTTTTCTCGCTCCCGACGGCTCCCACATCACCAGTAACCGCCAACACTAATAGCCATCTTACTCTTTTCTGCTTAATCTTCCTAATCACATCCTCTCCTTTCAGCTCTTTCGCTATCTCATAATTTTACTGGTATTGCTCTCATAATTCTTTTTTCCATAATTCGGATGGCTTCTTCTTTTTTTGAAAGTGTCAATGTTTCCGCTGCGCATGTTATTATCGGTTTTCTTTAGTTTCGTATTCTTGGTAAGTATTTTACTTTTTAATGAAACTTATTTGTGTGGAATGCTTTATTTACATCCATTATCTTTTCGACAATTACGGTTTCCTTTCGCCTTCTTTTCCTATCATTACGCCTAAATATTTATATTTGTCATCCTGTTCAAATTCCTGTCGGCCAATCCTTGTTCAATTGACATCACATAATAAACTTTATATACATACATATATGCAACAAAAAACCTTTTTAGCCAAATTCTACTATCTATTTTACCCCTATTTCTTTGTTCTTTTGTTTTTGACTACCGTCCCGGAAGCGAACAATCTTCTAGTTGTCGTGACGGTCAATAAAATCGGACCGTGTCGAATTTACAATTCTAATTTTTGGCTCGAGGGCCCAAGTCGACAGTTGCTCGTGATTTTTAGATAGAGACCAAAAACCAACGGCTGTATGTCGAACAACTGTAGACAGGTGTTGACTTCCCTTGGAGTAAATATGTTACACACTTCAGACTAACCTTATCGCTTGTAATTCTTCAACTATTTGTGTTACCAATGAATCAAGTTAAAGAGACGGGTTATTTTAAATTTCAAATCGAAGTTGGATTTCGTATAATTATTGTCACAGAAATCTTACAGTTCTGTTAATTATAAATGTTGCACGAAAAGTAGCTGTATTTATGTAACACTTGATATATAGGAATAATTTAAATAACAGTATACCTACTAATATGAATCATTGAAGTGATTAATATTACAATACTCTTTAATCGGTTGGCCCAGAAAATGCATAAATTCAATCAGAGCGAGGCCTTTTGTTTAATAAGCTTTTCTAATATTGAAACCGTAAATTATATTCCATAAAATAGGTAAAACGATTTACTAAAACGATCATCCATAAACGGTATATGTTATTATTTATTGTATCAATTTATGTATGTTTATATGAACACAAGCTTTCGCAAGTAGCAATCATGATTTTTTGCACAGTAATTTGTATTCAATATCAGTATGCAATGTAATAACTATTTTTAGCGGCCTTCATAACGCGTAACATTATTATACTATAATGTCTTAAAATATCTTACTGATGTAAAAATGTTATTAATCCTATACCATTAGCTATTTTACATACTAAAAAGGTTTCTTTTATAAACTATTTCATCTTCAATAATTACGGCTAAATGTTGACATATAATTTTTCCTAAAAATAAAATCCACAATAAGAGTGTAAATTGTGTTGTGAATTCTGCATACTTCAACGCAGATTTCTTTGTGATAGAAACATCATCGAGGTAAGTTTAATAAACCTTCTATGCAAGTCAAGGCTTCTTATTTCACGACAACGTGCTGACGTAGCCACGAAACAATGACGATTGCACTTTCAGCTCGTTCAAGACGAACAGTAAATATTGAGTTATTTTACAAAGTCAGTATAATCTTTCGTGTCGAAGTATTGAAATGTTTTATTTGTGCGTAATATGTACGAATACACTGACTGAGAATGGTAAGTTCCAACAAAGAGAACATCTGTGACGCAGAAAATTTCTAAAGCTTCTGGAACATATACTTAAGCAATGTGCGCAAATTAAATGCACCGCCAGTGACCATCAGCGACTTCGCTGACTTGTTCTGCACACGTGTCTATTGTCTTTCGTTACGTAAGTTAACAGCAAGTCAAAAGGGAAGAACACTTACGTATTCTGAATATTATACACATACTACGTAGGTAGACATACGATACGGTGTTTGCTTACATATAATTTAACATATGCATGCACACGTTTTCTTATTATTAGGATATCGGATGACGTAAAGCAAACAATTAACTGCAAGTGATGTCACTAGAAATATTTTCCGAGGATTTTTGGAATGAATTTGTCAATAAATCAATAAATCTGGAATGTTCGCATACTTCTTGTGAATGATCGCTTTATTTTTTTTGCAATTGAGAATTTCATCAAGGAATTTGTGAACTGGAACACCGTAAACAATGTTGAAACAAGGAATGTAGACAGCGGTTAGGTAATTATATTTAGCAACTGTTGTATGAAATAACAATTATTTTTTAATGTTAGCGATGATTCACGTATTCCAATTCGCTCTGAATTTCAATATTTATTTTTTATCCACATACGCAAACACACCATTTTATCAATTATCCTGTGTTTGTTTATTGTGTTTACACAAACCTGGTTAAAATATCCCAAAATTAAAACCGGACATGAATTCTATTCATCGCTTATATAGTTATTACCTAATTGTAAGTTTTATAAACATTGTGAGCACAAACATATGTGTTCAGTTTTAAATAAACGATGGTTGTTCTCGATTTATTGCTTTAACATATAGTAAAGAATATTATTTGTCAATATACAACACCTTAACACACTTATTTCACCTATTATCTGAGATATTTACACTTAAAAAAAAATAGCTACGGGTTTTGATTAGGGACATATTATTAAACTGCTGTTTTAATGAATAGTGAGCCTAGTTTACATAACGTTGCTGTTATTTAAGGAATAATCAGCAATAAATAAGTAGCTCCATAATAGGCTGTTGTTTTAGTTTATATTACATATTATTGAGAGCGGAATAGTGTTAGAAACATACTAATGGCCTAAAAATGACCAAGAACATTAATATACACACAAGTATATGTATAGAAATACGGGAAAGAAGAACTGGACATCGTAAGGAAATGGGAGAAGATAAATATCCAGCTTATCAAGACAACAAATCACGTCAGATTTTTATTTATTTGTAGACATAGCTTGAGAAAGATAGTAGTTCTATCAATGCTGTTTAAATTCAATGAAATAGCTATTTCTAATTAATGTTTTTTTCTCAATTATTTTATTATCTTAAGCAGCCTTAAATTAAGACCCGATTCATTTAAATATATTATAATTAAAAAAAACTTCTTTAACCAAAATTTAAAATTTCTTTAAAGCAAAGATTGCCTTCTCACAAACAAACGAGCTATTTATTTCCATTGAAAAAAAAACATTTTTGGATGGAATCATTTATTGTAAAGAAACGTTTTTTTTTTCATCTAAAAATCTAGAAGTTAAAATAAGTCAAATTTGTGTTTCATTCCATTATTCTGCTCTCGTAAGATTAACTAAAAAGGGCTGTAAAGAAGATAAATTACTACATAATCGTATGTTCTCATTAACGAGTAAACATATAGATGATGGCAATGATGTACACTAGCGACACTTTCTAATTGTACGACCTACAGCATAAAACAGAGCCTAAATGTGTAGCATGGGTAGTAGACGACTTATGCATTCACTGCCGTCTTCGAAATATGTAAACACAGATGTGCGGCTCGGTGTTTTTTTGTAGTAAATCTACTTTAAATGTAAGGAAGAATGCAGTAAATAAACATAGAAAAAAACATTGATCTTATAAAATAGAGAGAATTAAATACATCAAAGGCGCATACTTATGCCTGCCGACCTACCTCGGTTAGCACAATTCGAATTTTTTCATTTACTTACCTTAAATATAATATTGTATACAAACAGATGTTTTGTTTTCTTTACAAATCCCTACAGCTTTACCAAATATGTTTGTGTTTTAATGCAATTGATTCACAATGATTGTTTTCATAACTATTTTTAATTCGCCCCGGCTCCTTTTTTCGATATTAACATAATGAATAATTAATATTTATATAAACTAATCATTAATTACTAATTTAAACCTGCATTTTGTATTTATAGCTATCACTACTGTTCAATTTAGCACTAATTCAAATTTTGTATTTCTTTTGAAAAATATTGTGAGATTTTGAGGTAAAATCTTTGAAACTAGGGAATTTATAATCGAAATATTATTTTATCTTGCTATTATAATATTAATGGAAACATACCATTACTATAACTAATAAAAAATATTTCTGACGAGTGTAGAGCTTTTCCTTCTAATATCTGATAATCTGATATAAAAATCATGGTTTTGAATGCATCCTCGCCATATCTCCTTTATTATTTAATGTTAAAGAAGGAAGCCGGAGCGAGTTAAAAAAAATGATATGAATCATCATGACATTAATTAGAAAAAATATAAGCATATTTGGGTAACGCTGCAGGGAAAACAAAACATGCATTTCTGTCAATAACGAAATTACTACAAATTTCTCTGCATTTAATAAATTAATTGGCGCAACACCCACTTCACGAAAAGTGGAAGTAGTAATAATCCTTATTACTATATTGTTTAATATCTTGCATAGGGGCTGTCGCAATCTAGTTAATGCATTAACTAGATTGAATGAAACACTTTTTTCATGTGTTCAGTAATATTGAAAAAGTGTTTCATTCATAACGGAGGTGTGCTTTACTGATTTCAGTATAGCTAAATACTTTAAATGTCTTCATGCGATCCATTTTGATAGTTCATTATTATTGCATACGTATAAATGAATAAAAGTAATAAACCCATTGATATTGCTATTTATTGTATAATTAACATGCCTTTGGTTTAGTTCCTAGTCATAGTTCAACTGTAAAATGAAAATACCTTTTAAAACCATTTAATAACACTACAGCTATTCGAAATACTTCAAACATCAAATAAATTTATTCCTACGCAAAGATAACAAATACATAAGAGATGCATTCACATTCGCACATTAATAATCCAGTCTAAGCTTTTTTAAAATAACCGACAGAGAGACCGCACATCTGTGTTTACATATTTCGAAGCGGCCAGTTACTGCATAAATCCGTCTACTATCCACGTTAAAGATATGGGCTCTATTTTACCCTGTAGGTGGTACAATTAGAAAGTGTCGCTAGTGTACATATCTCGTCCTTGGATTGATTATGGTAATTTAAATCGAATAAATAAAAATATTATTCCTTCCAGTCTCAAGATCTTCGAGATACTAATATGTAAATATCAGTTTTGCGTATCTGTTTGGCGAGGACATATGTAATGAGAATTTATTCTTTTTTTGGTATATTGCAAGCTGAGGTGATCAAAACGCCAAGCAATATCCACGTCCCAGGTAATCAATTAAATAAGATCTCATCTCTAAGAATTGAACCCTAAATTTGTGAGATGAAGGAACGTCGATGTCACGTTTCCTCAGCAAACTGATGCAGAAATATGTTTGGATTACTATTAGAGAACGTCAAATTTGTTTCTGAAGCCATGACTTTGTATGTGCTGGAACAAGTAGTTAATCAGGTCCTAACGTTCTTAGTCCAGCACCTTTTGCTTGTTACTCTTCAGATCAATTCTTCAAAGGCTAATTTGATATTATATCAAAGCTGTTTTCAGAAAATCGACATGGGAATCTAAACCCAAACACGTGTGAACCCGATCAACTTCAATGCCAGCTTTAACCCTACTTCTGAATGCAACCTAAATGACTCTAATGTGACTTTATGACATTGACGACGGTTGGTTCATAGCAAACTGGGCAATAACCTGGACCATTGTTTGAACACTCAAATGTTAGCCAGATTTAAGAATGCGTTTTTAGTACCATGGCAAAGGCTCCCTTTAGCCTGATTTTCCAAAAATACCTCTCGTAATGAATTTTTTGTGGAATTCAATTTTTCTTCTGGAGATATCCAATAATAGCATGAAGCTCATTTTTTGATTTTTTTTTTTAAGTTTTGGGGTAGCTATGAAAGCCAACGTTGTGCTGTTTTAATGACATTTTATTATTGTGTCAGAAACCTAGATGTTTTAGTAATTAATCGTTTAGTAATCTTAGCACATATCTTAAACATAAAGAATAAAACTAACATAGGGTAACGGCTACAGTTATTGGCACTTTAACCATTTGTCTATGTTACATTATTTTTTATTCATTAAATGCTTGATTATATTGAAATGTAAATACTGCAGGAATTAGAGCATACTTTCAATATGAGATAGCTTAGAGTTTTTCTTGGGGTACTGCAATAAGAGTTTTTGTAAAATAGAAAAGAAAATTTTATTCTGAAAAGTACAGTTATTGGCACTTTTTTACAATAATTGGCATATGGGTACTTAGTTATTGGCACAGGTAATGTCTAAATATAATATTGTACCTATTAGGTACGACTTAATTAGGTAGTTGCGCTAGAAGATACTTTCTTTGAGCAAACTTTACAAACAAAATATTTCGAAGCAGTTGATGAAACTGTTTGCTGATTTGCTAAGCACCGAATGTGGTACTTCCTTGTACACCAGCGGCATTTGATTCCCTTTCTATTACTTGTTATGTTGTTTGCACATATGAAACACAGACCAGTAGACAAGCGTGGGGCATCAACATATTCTTCTGTTGTGTCCTTGGCTTCTATATTCTCAGCTGTTTCCATATCTTCTTTTATATCTTTATTTCATAAACGTTTCTTGTTCCTTTTGGTGCTAACACCTTTTTATTCTGAGGACACATCTGGAAACCCGTTTCATCACCATTGTAAACTCTAGTAGGGTCGTTTAAGATATGGTCCAAGCCTTCCTTGACTAAGTACTTTTGAATTCCCTCGAACCAGCCTCTTATATCTTTTTCTGACACTTTTGAACTTGCAGACGTAACTGCCTCTGCAGTTCTTAAAGATATTTCTTTGTGTCGCTTGAGAAAGGCCTTGTACCATCCCTTGCCTGGAAAATTGTCTTTAAACGGGTTCTGCCGTGGAACTTTATCCAAAAACTGTTTAACAGAATATTGAACGTCTTGCATTCTCCGTGGGAAACCCCTGTTACAACATTCAAAAATCCAACACTTCAAAGTATCTTCCTCTTCTAAAGTTAGAACTGTTTCTGAGCCATGACGTGTTTTTGAAGAGTTAGTTTTCATTCGAAATTGTATTGAAGCACGAGGTATGCCGAATATTTTGGAAGCCTGTTTTTTAGTCATTCCGTTTTCAACAGCTTCAATTGCCTTCTGCATTTTTGTCTCGTCATATGTCTTTTGATAATCACGGCCTTTCTTAACGTTAGGCATGTTCAGAACTGCTAAAACCTATAAACGATACGCGAATATAGTGATTGGCACCAACAGCGTTTGAATAATTGGCACTGGTGCCAACAACTGTATGCAGTAAGTTTAGCTTGCTATTTTTCATTTCTATCGAATGTAAGGAGTCTTAATATACCGGAAAAAGAAGAATTTTGATATTACATGCCACAATGAAAATACACAGTTATTCGCTCCCGTGTCAATGACTGTGACAGGGCAAGCAATTCAACACAGTTATTGACACTCTCATAAATATTGAATTGGAGGACACTTTTAGGTTAAAAGTCGCATAAATCGAGTATTATAATTATGCTTTAGGGCACCGAAAAGATTTTTTATGGTTTTTATGAATACTAAGATCGCAAATGTAAAAACATTGGAGGCGTACCTCTTAGCGATTTGTTAAGAACTTACCAGATTAGCAAACTGCTCGTACACACTAGCACAAATCTGGCGGTAAAATTTTTAATTGCCAACTCATAGAGATGAAAATTTCTGCTTCGCTCGCACACTCTGGCCACTACACAATCTAGTAGGCGAAAAAACACCAGAAACGATGTAATTCTTAATATTTTACTTGAAAGTTGCAAGTGCCAATAACTGTGTGAGTGCCAACAACTGTAGCCGTTACCCTACTTATTTATTAATCTTTGTCAATATTATTCACGAAATAGGCTTCTAAGCAATTGAATGCTTTTTTTGTAACAGTTTTCATTAGATTCGTTATGTCAAATAGTTCCTGCAACGTAAATCAAGAAATACGAGTTTCTCTCAGTGGTTTATGCGCGTAATCTACTAATCTCTAAGCTTCTGTAAATGTGTGATATAACAACTTCAATTCGCAACCGTCGGAATTAACATTATACTGCATACATATTTAACGCTTTACTAAATTGTTTATGTGACACGGATATGCAACGGACCCAGAAGAGAATTTGCGTGCGACTTTGTTGCAAGACACGACCGCTAGCTTTCTACCTCTCTTGTCACCGAATGAATAAATAAATGTGTATGCAGACGACATATTTTAAAGCATTACTTGAGTGACTTTACCGTTATACAGTGTGCACGTAGTCGATCCAGCGATAGGTATATTCGTGATGACTAATCGATTGCATAAGTAGGTACACATTTAATACATGTTTCTTTTAGTTTACACGTATTTGTTCCATTAAAATAATACTATTAGTTTTAATTGAAGGAAATACGTATTATCTGGAAAAAAAAGTTTCTCAAAATAGCGCCAAAGTAATTGATGCCATGTAGAAAACTTATATCGAGTATGGAAAGTTAGTGTAGCAAAACAGAGGAATCTTCACGGTAATTTGTGTATACTTGTACAGAAAACTTTGCTATTATATGAAAAAATCGTAAGTACTGGATACCATATATCCAAAAAATATTTTTTTGCTGTTAAGGTAATTTATTTGAATAAAAGATAATATTTTTAGCTGTAATTTTCTAAATTGTAAGACATTTTTCCTGAGAGATATTAATATTTTTCTTAGTAATATTACAACGTTAAAGATAAAGATCTGATTTTCAAACCCATCAAGCAATACAAGTTGTGCTAATATCGGTACCGCAATGCGTATACTAATTAGCGTTAAAAAAACGAAGCAGTTGATTGGAATCTCCTATTCTTTATTTGAACGTTCCAAATATGAAATCTGAGTTCGCGCAAGGCGACGTGCTCCAGTTCCGTTCCGATGCGCTGCGGGGTAAAATGCTGTAAGCGCATACGATCAAAGATGACAAGAAATTCACCAGGTCTACAAGACAAATTAACTGCAATTACGTGGCGATTTTATGATTTTATGTTACAACCACACGTAGATGCGGTAATGGGTATAGATGAAAGCTGTCATAGATCTAGCGATAGAGCGAAATATGTGCTGGAACGCAACTCTTTGGGAAAATAATTCCACGCCAATTCGTTATTTATTATCCGATGTCTCTATATACACATAGAGAAGAGATCCTTAATTAAAAGGAATTAATAGGGAACGGGGAATAAATTGCAAGTAATAATTTCCAGCCGTTATCATAAAAAGCGATCGATATCGAGACGGGAATAAATCGCGGAACGTCAGAGCACGACTAATAATAAAAACAGAATTCGAATAATAAAAACAGGAACGCAACGCTGTTTGTATTGCGTTGCATCGGCGAGCCTGAAAAGGACACGTGTTCACGTGCTCAGTTAACCGCCAAGGGGTCCTAATTGCCTCCACTGGGCGGCATATATATATAGGTATAATCTGTAAAATTACTGTGAATCGGTTTTACTATACGCAAGTCACGATTGAAGTTGTCGAGAAATGTAAGCGACGCGTAGAGCTAAATTAGAATTATTAATCAGAATCGAAACGCAGGAATGGTTGCAGGTGCTCGCATGAGACGACAGTAATTTAAACTTATCGCAGGAAACTGGTGATACGTAATGGCCTACGAGAAATTAACGAATTTTTTCTTCTACTTTGCAAAGTAGTTTCGTTAAATTGCCGAGTTTAACATGCGAGTAAATAAATTGTTGGCAATGGTTGTATAATAACTTAAACAGAATCGCGAATAATCCACGCATTTAAATTTAAAGAAAGCTACATATATGTGGACGCTCGAAGAACAAGTTCAAATTTATTATACATATACCGTATGCGAAACAGAAGAATAGTCAGCAAATGACGTATGAGCCTGAGGTGATAGAGTGGTATACAGAGCTACGGAATAAACCCAGCAGGTTATTATGTTATTAATAATAATTATTTATTGATGACACACTTCCTCTAAAAGAATATGTTAATTTAAGGGGTAAAAATATTATTCCATAAAATTATGTAAACTAAGAAATTATTATTTTGAGGAGAATAGGTGCAAAATAGAAGAAAAATCTACTCTAATTTTGAATTCCGCTTAAGATTACATTTTTATTTATAGAAAAATTAATTAACTAAAATATTTTACTTCCTAGCTGCAGATCACTGAAAGTAATTTACTGCCACCCTGAAGATTTATGTTTGTAGTTTATTATAAAACAAAATTTTCTTTGGAGAAATATTCTAATATCTGCCTATTAGATTAGATTAGGATTGGGGTAGCCTATGGACCTGTCTCGCCGCGACCTTTTCAGATCTATTGTGATCCCCTTTTTTCCTAGAAGACACTCTCTTTTAATTGGGCCTATCATCTTTGCGAGCGGCTTCTTTGTGTACAGTCAGTTGGGGTAACTTTGTATATTAGGGTAACTTTACACCACTAACACTAGAAATCTTTAGAATTAAATATTTCTTAGAGAAACCTATACTACCATGTTTATCTAGGTTATAACGAATTTCAATAGGCTACTGCCATCTTATGCGAAGTAGTAGAAAGACTACATTGTTTGTAAAATTAAATATGGCTGTGTTTTGAAACTGCTTCGGACATGTTTCAATCACATTCATACTTCAATTAGTGCGTCAAGTAAGAAAAACATTCAAAAAGACGTAAGTGATGCAAAAGAAATTAATGTTATTGTATGTGATTTTATGCTTCAATACATTTGTGAAGAAAGTAACACTTTAAATTTGTGAATAACCGAAAATTTAATTCGTGTTGTGTATTGGAGTAAATTAGGGTAACATTGGACCGGTTCAAAGTTACCCCATGCGGCACAATGTTATCCCATTCGGTGTAATGTTACCAATACAATTTTAGAATTATTTCTTATTCTTTATGCTTAACTAACGATATTAGAGATATTACATACTCAATGACCAAATTAGGAACAATTACAACTTCCTAAAAGGATTTAAATGCCGAGGAAAAGCGGGAGGCGGGCTTCTACGCGCTGGGGCTATGCCGATAACATTACCATGCTTGTCTGCCGGAAATTTGATTGCGTGGTATCCGAAAGGATGCAGGTGGTACTCAGGCTTTTGTAGAGAGGTGGTGTATAAGAGAAGGTCTTAATGTCAACTCTAGTAAAAGGACTATGGTTCCGTTCACATGGAGGAGGAAGCTTAACAAAGCCATAAGGAACTTCTGGTCCTGTAGAGACATGTTCGGTAAAACGTGGGGGCAATGGTACACTGGCTGTACACGAAAGTTATAGTACGGTACTAACGCCTCGCTAGTCTAGTGGCACAAAGCAAATCTATGCTATGCTATAAGTGCGCTTAGTAAAGTCCAAAGGATGCATTGGGTATCACGGGAGCCATGTCCTCGACGCCGACGGCTGCTATGGATTGGCCACCATTCTTGGGCTTCCACCACATCAGCATCTTCAACTACATTGAACAGACATTACCACTGTCTATAAAGGCGGATAAGATCTTGCCTGTTTTCAGCTTCTCTGGAGGATACAGCGTAGATATCTCCAGCATGAAAACTACAATAGCGTACATCCGCAAACCAAATTGGGGGACCTTCCCGCTGGTTTGTCGATGCCTCCAAAAAGGCGTAAACGCACAAGCATTAGAATCTGAAGGTACGGAGAGCGAGACGGCGAGCTTTCGGCCTAGGGGCCTCCTTCACCATTTTCCAGGCCGAAATGGGCGTCAGCGAGCTGCCATTCTTAGGTCCAGAATCGACATGTGGTAGCTCATATGTCAGTCTTTGTTGCCGGGGAAATGCAGTTGCTATGTTAGCTCTCAGCCAGATTGCGAACTTTTTTGATAGGGTACAACCTGACTGAGAGGGCTAAAATTGACATGAGGATACAATAGATCCTTCTGGCCGAGTTACCTTCTTCGGGTTACACCCGCCCATGGCGGGGAAAGATGTTTTATTTTTACTTTTCTTATATTTTACACATCAAATCTTACCTGCTTTCTCTACAAAGAGGTCGTTTAGTGCTTACCAAAAACTCTAATTTGTCAAAACGGGCCTCTATGTTCTGCATTCGTGGACATCAATAATTGTATAATTTTAGTAGGTATAACTAAATCGGTTTTATATTCCTTAAATAGATAATTATGCTCTAAAATTACCTTTCACATTTCGTATGCTAGGATCGACATTTGTAGGTAAGTTATTTTTGATATAGTTGCAGCATTTATAACGAGATTATGCTGCTGTAGAATGTTAATATGGACATTAAAGTATGGTCCAGAGTTACCCCAATAATAAAATATCGATGAATGTGGCCAAAATAATGTAAATCGTAAAAGTGGTGTAAAGTTACCCAAGTCATGTAGATAACTTTAGACCACCACTTTTTTGCCTCTTAAAAATATATAAATAGACGAATTACACAAAATAATTATTGAAATATGTGCAAAATGAATTACTTTATATACTTAAAATAATTTTAAAGGTATTAGATGTGTAGTTTCTTGAAAAAACTTAAAAAACTATTATTATTGGTGCAAAGTTACCCCAAATGACTGTAGCTACTAGCTGTGGGGTTCTCTACGCCCATTACAAGACACCTTGTCTTCGCCAGGTCTTCACATTGGCACAGCACATGAACTGGTGTTTCTTCCTCCTCTTGGTAAAATCTGCAGGTTGCGTCATCTGCCAGGCTTATGTTGTACATATGCCTATTTAGTCTACAGTGACCAGGCCTCTGTTCCTTTAGGAACTATTTTGCCTGTCTCTGTCCCGGTGATTTCTGCCACCACTCTCTAGATTGATTATGTATCTATACGTTGATGGATTTCTTGATTTGTGATTTGGTAGTGCCGAAAGAAGGGCCAGCTCCAACGAATGACCTTGACGAATATCGCCTGGCCAGCTCGTCCGCCGCCTCATTTTCTCTCACGCTCGAGCGGCTAACGACCCAGCCAAGGTTAATTTCCTTTGGGTGCCCACCTCATTAGGGCGCTTACGCAGTCCCAAAACAGCTTAGAGTACACGCTTATGGAAGTAATCGCTTTAAGTGTGGACTAACTGTTAGAGAAAATAGCGACGCTTTTACTTGGCTTGGTACATCTTTCTATTTCTCAGACTCCATCTGTCCATGCTTCTTACTGAGAATTTCAGAAAATTAAAAAAATTCAGAATGTTTTAATCCAAAGGCTAACAAGAATATTAGTAAAACTGCTATAACTGTTTGTGTGGAATGTGTTTAGGAATAACAGGAGTAATAAGGACTACTTATTCCTTCCTAACCGTTAGAATCTCCTCCTCTTCATTTGGTGATAATGTGGGAGGCAAGAACAGGACATCTTAGATTGCAACAACTGTTAGCTGGAAGATCTGAAGGGTTGGGATACAACAATATCATTTGCCATGTGGACCACATGATTTCGACATATCTTTTTAACAGAAATTTCAAGAGGCAGCTTCGGAGAATTTATCTGATTTACAAACGGTTCGGAAACTGAAAACAGGACTGTATGGAGTTGGAATCTACAGTAAGGTGAAGAACACAATAATCAACCTTCTATTAGAAAAATATGATTTCAAGCGGATGCATAAGCAATGTTGCACTATGCAACAGAAATCAATCAGAGGGGAAACGAATCTACACTGCAACAGACAGTTAGGAGATGTATGTGGTTTGGGAATATATTTGAGAAATGAATAACTTAACAGTCCGTAAAAAAAAGTTATTTTACTATGGGTGTCTAAGTAGCAGAAGAAAAGAAAAAAAAAACTGATGAGTTAGCAAAAAAAGCGATAATCAGCTTCAAGTATAGGCCAGAAACCTACTTCAGGAGTCTAGAAAAATAGAACCAGAGTAGATAAGGAATTAGGCCAAAGATTTTTAGGCTTTTATCAAGGAACCATCGGAGAAGATGGCTGAGGATGTAACAGGACTCTGTACGTTGAGGACACCTACAGACTACAACCGTAGGAGTGTCATATGATGACAGGCACTGCTTATCAATTCTGTACGAATGCAAGGCTGTACCTACGCAAGAAGACAGGCAATTGTTGGGAAGCCCAAAATAGCCCCAAGAATACCAGAATACTGAAACGACTGATATAATTCAATTAAATGAGGAAAAGAGATTAAATACAAAAAGCCAAGAGATCGCAATGTTTTCGGAGACTCCCATGCCAAAAGAGTTGGATTATATATTAATTAGTATAGATAAACAGACAAAGAAGTTGTTACTGATTTGCAAAGAGGAAAGCGTGTGTTCACAACTTTTAACTTAAGGTTCTATGAATTGTTTACTTTTGTCGATTTCAATTCTTTAAGAACTAACCTTAATTTTTTGTTGTTGTTTGAACAAAAAATGCCATGCTTAAGAAGTTAAGTAACGTAGGCAAGACTCCAATAGCCTAACATAAATCCTTCCGTAATGATATATCTAAAATTTATTGTAAAGATACTACCTTCTTTCATTAAAAATATGCAGAATTGTTTCATATCTACATACTTGCCTATGGGCCCACATTGTATGTGAAGAATTGTCCAATTGCGATAAGCATCTCTTTCATTCACATCACATACAATATGACGACTGTGTTGTACGGACAATAAACAACAATAGGATACCGTAACAGCATAAAACCAGACCTGATTTGAAAACCGTAAAAATAGATATGCCCGTCAGCGCTCACCCCTATATAATCTTGTCTAATTGCTACACTTTAAAGAGTATTTAAAATAACATTTCCTATTGTAGCCGAACGACCGTAAAGAACTCCATACGAGCGAAAAAAGCCGACAAATGAGTAGGACGTGATGCGCAATTAGACGAGCAATTCGGCATAACTAATGTTACATACATAACGAATCGTACAACCGGGCAGGGTTTTATCGAGTTGTATTGTCGTGCGAAAAATGTATTATGATGCGGTTTGACAGGATAGCAAGTAACTTTAATAAGTAATGATGACATTGGAATATTGATTTAGGATTTTTTTTTTAATTTTAAGACATTCTGGAGAACTTTCTCTTTGCTTTCACAAATTGTTTTAGCCTGCTACGTTTTATTGATAACATTTGTTATTTTTTTTAAGCGTTTCTTCAGAACTGCGGTATCACATTTTATTTAAAAAGAGTTTGTCTCACATTATATGACATCCTTCCCACATCGACATTATACCTATGAAGTTATGCCCAATTTCTTTTTTAAATTTATAGTGTTTGAAAATCAAACGCTTACCACACTATGACGAGCAAACTATCATAAAATAATGTGTGTTCAAAAAATTGAATTTCTATCTATTTCATACAATATTCTTTCTTGTAAACATAAGTTTTTAACTAGGATAATCTAGGAACAACATTTTTTCCAATTATATTAGAATTGAATGAAATGAAGGAAATTGGAGTACCGGAACATTTTGTAACTGCATTTTCTTGTTAATTTCTTTTAAAGTAAGTATCGGTAATTTATTACATTTAAATGTAGTTCCGTTAATTGCATTTATAATAGTGGAATTATAATTCATTTATTTCGGTTATTAATTTTTCAACATTACATCAGTGTGAATGATATTCATCATTCGCACACGAATGAAAGCTGAAAATTCACCACAATAAGCTCTATTCAAAATTATAGGTATTTGCTCTATACGATAGATCATAGATAACTCACCCCATCCTGAATTATATTCTACTTTTGAAGAAAATATTTATATAATCTCCTATTGTTTAATTTACGGAAATGAATTAATGGTAATCTGATTGTAAAAGAAATTAAATGTTACTAGTTACTGATATTTACTTTCACATCCACTTAATTAAAAATATTATCAATACCAATAGTCTGTGTAAATCAAACCTTCTCTTGTAGATTCATTCTCATTTTAATATTTAATTTGAATAGAATTCAGCTTAAAAAAAGACATTCCGCTGCCAGACACGGATTAAGCGCTTTACCGCTACGCTATTAAGGGCTCATAAGCTATTAGTTGCGCATTTAGGTGCTTAAGCAAGATGGAAATCTATATTGGGCTGTAAAAAATCAATCTTTGGCTCATATTTTACAAAAGCACCCCAAGGGATGCCCACTATCAACTGACAAAACCGGGGCCAAACCTGAGCCTAACATTTGGTGTTTGCTGCTTGTGAGTTCAGATGGCGATATCTTTCAGGGCTGCTGAAGCCAGTGGAGAAGCAAGTCAAGTCAGCAGCAAGTGTCAAAACAAGTGCGAGTTCAAAACTGGGGTAAGTGTTTGAGGTAAATTCAGTTAAGTTGATGAATGAATGATCCTCGCTTGGTGGTGACTTGAAAAAAAAAGCAAAAAATTACACAAATATTACGGTACTGCTATTTGCAGTACTATAGCACACTTTTGGGGCTTCTCAAAAACGCGTCCCAACGTATCAAGTCAAGAGGTAAGATACTTGCTTGCATGCAAACTTAGTAGAAGGGGAAAACAATTCAACAAGTAAATAAAACCAGGTTCTATTCATTTGACTGTTTTTTTGGCTTGCCTGAGGACTTGTATCGTACTTGCCTTGCCTGAAATAGGAGGCATGTTGATGTCTACACTGAGCAAGTGACTTTTGCAGAAAATTACTTGCCGATTTAACTTGCTTTTCTACTGGCTTCATGTAGATCAGCGTTTAGAGGGTGTAGTTTTCAAGCATCAGTCTCTATGAAGAGTTTGGTCTTTTGCCGTCGACAAAACTTCCAATGTATCTATGTATGTATGTGGGAAGAGTGATGTTACACTGCGACTTAAGAGATCTCTTGTGTCCCGTAATTTGCTATTTTACAGCTGGTCTTCTATTCCTATTCCTTTCAGAAAGTGTAGGATATCAGAAGGCCCTAAGTAAGGTAAGTCTCTCTTTTCGGTTTCACATGCTTCAAGGTGCAACGCCCTGGAGTTGCACAGTGCTACACAATTTGAGAAGAGATGGATGGGTGTTTCATCCTGTTTCCCACAAAATCCACATTCAGATTCCTTTGCGAATCCAAGCTTACTCAAATGTCCTTTCAGTTTACAATAGCCTAAAAGTATTCCTGTTAATATGCGAACGTTGTTCTTACTCAGGTTGATGCATTCCGCTTATAGGTTCCCAGAAGAATTTTATCATTCTCTATTGTGAATGGTAAACGCAAATGAAATGAGTTAAAAGCTTCCATGGAAAGCTTTTTGCCAAGATGTATTTGTTTTTAATTGTATTGAATTGCTAATAGCTGTATTTTTCAGTTCTCTTATTTAAATTTCTAATTTTCTGATTACAAGCTGTGCCGAAAATTATTTTACAATTTAAAATATTGTTGTATTGAGACACAATTTTAAGGCATTTATGAAATCTTCTCCTTTTTACATCAAAATACAATCGATTCCCTACAAGATGCTCGCGTGATGAATGTCGATAATGCAATTTCTGACAGCGATCTATCAGGCGTGTCTATAGATTAGCGCTTTCTCTGATATCGAATGGAACACGACGTAAAGCGAAAAAAAATTTGCCACCCCTAAGCTGTAATCGATGACGTATACGTAAATCGTTGAAAGCATCTTGACGGATTTATTGGCTCGTGCTTCTTATCCCTCTTACCCTACGCGAAAACGCGTCCGAATTAATTACAGGAGTTTGTTTTGATGGATCGCTCGACGGTGATTTTTTCTTCTTCTCTTAATGGAATGGGGGAGAGAGCGTACAAGATGGATGTGAAGATGGGGGAGCGAATCGTATTCGATCAACTTCACTTAAAAGCGATTCAACATGAAATAATTCCACTTACTAAAATTGAATAGACGCGGGAAAACGAGAGAATATGGAACGAAATACCAAAAAAGCTGCCGTTAAATTCTCCGATTTTCGTCTGTAGGTACTAGGGTGGAAGGTCATCGGTCGCGGCGTCCACGTGGCCATATGTTAATCACCGACGGGGTTAGTGGTTGTGATTCAACGTCGTTGCTGGCACGACAAATGCCGTGAAAGGGTAGCAGTATGACGTACACATCACGCCTACTTTGATTCTGTCTGACAGCTGTCGTCGCAAAGCAGCCTTGCATACGTAAATGCCCGTTCAGTGCATAATACGCATTTATAATGAATTCAAATGTAAACGTAGACTTCATTTAAAATAGGCTTTTGTTTAAGTTTGCATTTGCAGTTTCTAATTGGTTTAGATTCGTTTGTAATTCAAAAACAAAAAAAAAACAATTGAAAATATGTGGAAAGGGGATAATTAAGAAAAAGAGTTAATTTGTCAGGGTGTAATAAAGTGTGAAAACATTTATATTAAAGCTATTCACAAATTATGAAGAAATAAAAGGTCAATAAAGCGTTTATTAATCAATATTCAGTAGACCAAAACATTATCACCTTATCATATCACCATAAAATAGTTTTTCCGTTTTAAATTTTTATTTTGTAAATTTGTTATTCGTAATGTATTATAATAGAATTGGATAATTCGATTTACAGGGTTGTAGATTTGGTTGCCGATGTGATATAAAACATAAATTGAAACAAACCCTTTTCTTGACAATAGTACAAGCAATATAAAACATACACTAAATATTTGATAAACAATTTTATAACAAATTAAAAGAATAAATACTGGTTTTAAAATTTCTTGCATCAAACTGGTTTCGATCCAGACTTAAACTATTCTAAACATCTTATTTACTACTTTAAGAAAACTGGTTGGCAGTTAGGTAATCGATATTTTTTTAATAAAACACAATGAAAATAATAATTAATCAATACTATTTTAGCAGGGGTAAGTTCTAACGAATATTTAAATAAAAATTATTATTAAAATTAATAATTATACCTAATTAGAGTAGCAATGAAGTTCGTGAACGAAAATATGAATATAAATTCAGGAATTCGCTTTTAGAAGAAGAACATTAATCTTGGAAATCAGCGTGACTAAGTAAGTTCTTGAATTCGGACATCTGCGACAATTAGGAATTCCCAGAAACGGCAAAATAAGAAATCTGGGATTTGTTAGATCGCCATTTTGAAATTTTGAAGTTCAGTTTAAAGTATGAAATTATTCAAACATGAAAGATAATATTACAAATTTTCTATTGTGGTAAGGTCTTCTGTATTAAAAAAGAAAAGAAAACTGCCTTTTCGATAATTGTACTGGTAAACCGGTTTGCGGAATTACTATTTTAGGACAAAATAAGCTTCGAACAATCATCTAGCTTCTAAGAGCAATCAACAAAAACTGAACTCATCTGCTCATAAGCGATGCTATCCAGCGTTCTCGTACTTTTTTTTTTAAAAGAAATGGCACATCAATTTTTTAAATAACAACTTAAAAAGAGAGGAATGTAAAAAAATCTAGTTTTAAATTTCCAACGAGTTTTTCTTAGTTCACAAAATGCGTTATAACATAATATTTACAATAAAATCGTATTTTTAGTTAGTCGCAGTGACTGAATTTGTAACTGACAAATAGTCCGGTGACATTATAATTAAATCCAGTAATTTATATCATGAACGTATAAATATTAATATCACTACAGTATAAACCTATTATATTGTCAAATGTAAGGAAAGCAAGCATACTGCGCTTTCTTGTTCTCACTGTTTTCTAATAATTTATCCATACTGAGTTTCATTTAAAGCAGCTTGCCTTTATAGATAATACGTTTAGGCATATATCTCTTTTCTTCTTTGAAGTATTCTTACACTAATTAATAAGGAATATGTATTCGGGTATTTACATGCGGGTGCATAATTATTTCAATACCAAACACTGTCTTACAAGTCAAAAAATCTACCGCATAATAAAAGTATATTTGGGTATTTGCTCTGTTAAATCAATGTGCTCATTTGTTCAAGTACCCCAATATTTGTCATATTTCATAACATCATCATGAGACAACGTTAAACTTGTAAACAATGATATAAACATTACAATTAAATAATTACTTGTAAAGTAAAGGTGTACCAGAATTAAAAAGAAATATATAACAGGATAGTATAATAGTTACAATGTTATAAATGCAAAACAAGACGGACAAACAAAAAAATTGTTTACAGTCAAGAAAAAATATTTTAAAATACAAATAAAGGGTTTGCTCACAAGATTAATTACCAGATAAGCAGGAAGACACTCTAGTAATTGAAAGAATCCCAGAAAGGCTCTTTCAGTAAGCTTCAGCAAGGACTCGACAGCGTTTTACGCAATAGTGGGGGTAATTCTCATTGTGTCGGAGAAATAGAAAGATGGAATGAGTTAGCTGAACGCGTCGATATTTTCTCTGACAGCCAGGCAGCACTTAAGGAGATCACTTCTGCAAGTTTTCACTCTAAGCTGGTTTATTAAATGAGGTGAGCATCCAAAGGAAATTAACAATAGTCTGGATTTCCAATCACATTGGCGTGAGGGGAAATGAGGCGATCAGACGAGGTAGGTCAAGGTCATTCGTTGGAGCTGACCCTTTCTTTGGCATTACGGAATCGCAATGTAAATATTAAGCCCAAAGAGTGGTGGCATACATCATCAAGGTAAACACAGACATAAGAGTTCTTAAAAGAACAGAGATTTGAGTTTGATAGGAAGAATGTTAAAATAATAGTAGGTCTGCTGACTGATGATTGTAGACTAAATTGGCATATGAATAACGAAGGCTTGGCAGATAATGCTATTTGCAGATTCTCTTAAGATTCCCTTCGGTTCACTTGCTGTATCTCTGTCATGCACTGGCGGTGTTTAGGAAATAGCACAATACTAGAACAGCATTAAAATTAATCTAGAGAATAGCACATTTTTTTTATTGGTGTTTTTACATCAAAATGACATATAAGTTCCGCATACTTTAGATTTCAGTTAGCGTCAACAGGTGGAGACAAGACTGAGTGTAGAGACCCCACAACTTGTAGCTACATAAAGGAGACGCTCTCAAAGATGATAGGTCTAATTAAGAAGCAAAAGTTAGGAAGCGATTTAGGAGAAAGGAGATCGGAATAAATCGGAAAAGTTTGAGGTAAAATAAGTCTGTAGGCCACCCCAACCGTAACCTAATTTAATATCTTCAAGATGAAAGTTGGAAAATATTACAACAAATACTATAATTGATACATTGATGTGCGATTAACATAAATATAGCGTTTTTACAATTATTGACATTGTATCAGCTCCAAAAATAATCGTTTGTGTTGGTATTTAAATGTGCTTTATCTCTCCACGTCCAAAATCTCAAACATGACTTCGATTATGATGGGATTAAGAGACCATAAAAAAAATAGGAAGCCCATGAACTACTGCAGCTCCGTAAGAATCATCCTCGCATCGTAACATGTCTCCTAACATGATACTGTACTAAAAGGACACCTTCACAATATTAGGATCAACACTGGGAATACCAACTGCAGAGTGTGTAATGAGAGCACAGAGAACGCTTACCACATTCTGTGTGAATGCTAGGCTCTGGACACAAGAAGACAAGCAATTTTTGGCAAGCCAAAAATGAACCCAGAGGATTCTTTGGATCAACCCGCCAAAGACCTGTTCTGATTAGTGCAAGGTACTAGGATCCTAGGATGGCTAGTATAATTTAATGGATAAAAGAAAGGAGAGACAAAACAGTCCTTGTTAGATGGCTCCCACCAAAAAAAAATGATGGGATTACCATCCTCGAATTGTGGAATCTAATTAGAGAAAACAGTTATTTAGTTAACATGGTAAAGATGAACTCTTAAAAATAATCAAGAAAATTAAAAAAAAGACGATGCTCTTTGGTGGTTTATAATAATCAGCATTTCTTAAATGCTTCATTAGCAATCTACACACAAACTAGACAAAACATATCAGCTTTAAGTGAGTAATTTTTTCGTTTGAAAAACGCAACTAAGATACGAGTTAGTAGTGAAAAATAATTTATATCATACTTCCAAAAAATAAAATAAATAATCTTAAAACAGTCGGATGTGCCACAAAGATTTCTATGAGCACATTGTTGCACAATTAGAATAGTAGCTATTTTTTAAAATGAATGCATGCCATATTCCACCCTTGTCCTCTTCAGCATCATTATTATACTGACGCATGTAACTTTGTATAGCTTGTAACTAGTACAACAACTAAACAGATGCCATCCTCACTTTTTAGTAATTACAGCATAATTGCATACACAGTATGACTCCATTAGCACCGCATAGAGCATGATCTAGGAGTATTCCCCGTTAGGGACAATGGCCAAATATATACACATACAATGCAGTCATAGTTGCAAGCTTAACAATTACAGCACGCAGGGAAGTTTCGCGTCAACGCAACTACGCATTGTGTTAACGTCAGCCTCGTCCTATGTGTTTAGACACTCAATTCAGTGCAACGGTGTAATTTTGGGACAAAGTGGTGCCGATTTGCACGGGGCGTCGCCGGGAACAATTTGCATCCTGCCTCATTATTGTCTGTACGTTAAACGCGAGGTAGGGCACTGGATACTTAATTAGTGGGGAATGGGTTTATTAAAATGGTCAAACGGGGCGATTTTATCTAACGTACGCGCGTGCCCGTGGGCAATTAGTGGTCTAAACTTGTTCTTTACGGGCTAAATAATGCATATCGTTATAGGATACTTAATAATAGAGTAACGGCACGCGCCTCACAAATAATTCTAAGCTAGCAGATGCTAATTAGATGCCTAATCAAAAAATTTCGTTAAGGTTTATGAAGAAATATCGATGTTTGCGATTTCTTTGGTTGTGAGTCTGATAAGGTCTGCTCTTCTTTGGATAATGTAGGAAAATAGAACTCATAAAAGATTTTTAATTCACTATTTTGGAATTTGTCACTTGATTAAATGTAAATGAATGTATATAAAATAACACAATTCTGACCAATTATGGAGGTGGCACAGAAAAAATAAATTGAATCCTTGATACTATATAAGTACTGGTAGTAGACTTTTCCAGATAAGAACCGCGTCCTAGAATACCTCATGTCCGACATGTGGAATGTATGGGACATCTTTATAACTGATGCTTCTGTCACTGCTCTGATATTAAATTAGAGAAAAATAGCGCGAAAAAGAAAAAAACAACAACTTTTCATTAGGAGATAATTAACATTATTACATTTCTCTTACATGTTTTTGTTTTGACACCATGTTCTTCATTTTATTTTGATTCATTTTGTTATGCTTATAGCCCATGAATATGTTCGTTTCACATTTTCGGTAATATTTTTCAGTTATCTTTTCTTAAATACAAATATTTTGGTTTTTAAAAGTTATTTTGTCTGAACTTACTTATAGACAAAATTACTAAAATATGGTAAAATATCCTTCCTCTCCCTTTCCCCGTCACTACCCTTTAATTGCTGTTTACTTGGATACCCTTGATTATTTTGAATGGAATTTCAAAAACTATTTAACTAAAGTATCTGATACAATTACTAAAAGGATTTTTAAAGGCGCAAGGAAAAAAAGGTGACTTGCAATTATAATATTAGTTAAAATTCCCTTGTTTTTTTTTTTTTGCAAGTCTGAATACAAAATAGGAAGAAAAAACCTTTTTTGGTTTTTTTATCTGGCAAAGAATCAGTCACTTACTAATATCAACTAATTTTATTTCATATAGAAACAAAATCGGTTTTACAGGGAACACAAAAATAATAAAGATAAAAATAAAGAAAAATAGCATTCATAGTTACAGATTAAAAGTCGGCGTTACTAACATATGCTACTAAAATCTGACCTTATAGTAATCATGACCCGCCAGTAATATATTTGGTAGAATTGAGGTAAGTAGCACGTATATATTACTTGCCAAAGCTATAGACATTTTTGGTGTTACAATTATGTAATCATTACTTCCTAGAAAGATTATATACACATTTAACCAAAAAGTTACATTTGACTACCACCTTCAAATAACCATTCTAGATGTATACAACTTTATAGGAAATTTAACTATACAATAGTTGACTTTAAAGGTATTTAGAGGAGCACTGGTTTTGCTAGCTGCAATATAGCTATGCGTAGTATTACATACTTTAACATAAACTGGTCTGTATGAGATGAGTGCTGTCTCAAAAAAGAAATTTGAATTGAATTTGAACATGTCGCACTGGTATTGCATTGTCGCTATAGTATAGGTCAATCAAATTAATGTAACTTTGAGGTTATAAAGAAGCTGAAGGTTATATACGAAACTTGAAAGTGAATTCAGTTACTCTCAAGTCCCATATATTACTTCGAAGTGAATTTAATTACCGTACAACTTGAAAGTAGATTTAATAGGGAATGGTCACGTAATATTTAAGATAAAGGATAGTATTAACTGCTACCATCTAATAAATATAATTTCAGAATTATACACTTAAAAAAATATACTCAAAATGATAAAGAATTTAAGAATTAATGAATGGAGACTGCAGGATTATTTGAAACCCAACCATAGAAGGATTCAGCATCTCAGAAACATTTCCTACTTCTTTCACACTTTCAAATTTACAAGATTTACAGGAATTGACTATAGATCATCGCTGAAAGCAGCTATCTTACATAATTACTCTGTTATTCTTCGAACTCGGTGGTAGAACTCTCATCATTTCTAAATCATAGTGACATTGAATATGGGCTAGTTTTTGCTTTTCATCTCGGCAGAATCTATAATTGCCTCTGCCAGACTCTTTGTCGTGGTTAGCCTTTTCACAACTCTTTGGTTTACAGCATGTTCTTGATCTAATTTTCCAGTCATTTGCAATCCTCACAAACAGCTCTACAGCAGAACTGCCTTTATAGGCTTATAATTTATCCCCCAAAGTTTTGTGGTCTCCTATTTTTTTTATAGTACAGTCATTTTAATCACCTTGTCCACGATAAAATATGATGCTTTCAAAAAAAAATCTATCTGAGCTTCACCATAGATTAAAGTAATTGCTAGCTTTTTTCTTGTAAAAATGATGTGCTCCTTTAAAAAAATAAATTACCATTTCCATTTCGAAAAAAAAAACATTTCAAACAAAACAATCAAAAAAAGTTATCCTTGGATAATATTTGCTATAAAAAAAATATTCTTTATTATTACTACAAATTAAAGCAATTCAGTTAGCTCTATTAATTATTTTGTTGTCGTTATTAACTACAGTATATATAAATTTAATATTAACAAGAGTGACCTTAAATTTAATGCCCAATTAGCGTTCACCAATTCCCTCTAGGTATACGTATGCTTCGTTAATTATTTTCGTTTGAATGTCAATCGAAATTAAAAGCCCAATTAAACGTCAAACGTTAGCGGTTCATGTTGCTTTTATGTGAATGCGCTTGGGAGGTAACTTCCTACCACTCATTAATTAACTGGGATGTCGTCGCACCGGTTTCGATAAACGTTATATTAATTAATTCTGGTCGAATAAGTTGGTTGAAGGTCGCCTATAATTATTTGTCGCTGTAAAGAAAGAAAAAAAAAATGCGCTACAAATAAGCCCAAAATTATTATTCCACGAAGTTCCTTATATTATTAAGCACGATTATAAGTGCTTGTAATAAATATCAAACTAAGTAATTATAATCAACCCCATTTCCGGTGCGTACAACCAGGAGATAACATTTACAATTTCCCATTCATTACTTTTACAATCTATTTATAAAATTATCTTAACTATATAAGGACGAGAATGGCATATAAATAAATAAATTACATACGAAGTAATAACAGAGGCGTTATTGACCTCTCCCAATGACGGAGTAATTCGCCAAGGGTATTCTGAGAAAGCAAATCAGGCGACTCCACTCTAAAAACAATGATGGCATTTACACAAGATATGCACTAACGACCTGCAACAAATTGAATCCATGCGCCAGCATTAATGATATCGTAGGTGGGTGTAAGTATAACTAGCTACTACAGAGAGACCTCTGGGGATTTATTCGTTCGACGACCCAATAGAAAATTGCTGTCTGTTATAGCGGAGTTCGTTAGCGGTGAATGGAAACGAAAACACCAAGAAATCAAGAGACACCGTCGATTGTATAGATTGATTTTATGGTAGGATGAGACGGCGAAAAAAAACTGCCGATCACGAGCGCCAATGGACTGCCATTGTTCTTCATTGTACCGGCGCAGGTCACTGGTCGGCGTTGATTGATGTTTTAAACTCTTCACCGATGGTGTCGATTGTTATTTGCCTGATTTTATGCTGGTAAACTAAGAAATAATTGTCATCATGCTCACGTGTAGAATAGTATTTTATATTGTGGAATAGAAAATTATGTTAGTATATATATAAATAAGTTATAACAAAATATATAGTTTCCTCAAAACATTACTTTCAAGGTATAATGTTAAAAAAGTTGGTTTCATAACAGTAGTTATGTATATTGGCCTAAATCTTCGACATCCCTTAAGATTTTGTGCTGGTAAACTAAGAAATAATTGTCATCATGCTCACGTGTAGAATAGTATTTTGTATTGTGGAATAGATAATTATGTTAGTATATATATAAATAAGTTATAACAAAATATATAGTTTCCTCAAAACATTACTTTCAAGGTATAATGTTAAAAAAGTTGGTTTCATAACAGTAGTTATGTATATCGGCCTAAATCTTCGACATCCCTTAAGATTTACTTTCTCTAAAACCAATAAACAATAACAAACTCTCAAACTTGTAAAAATCACATTCTTTTTTCACATCAACTCCCAGTATCTTTGGCGCAAAATGGCGCATGAAAATGCCCACTAACGTTAGAAAATATTATAGTAATAAGTAATTATATGTTAGCTCACTTAAATCATTTTCTGGATAAACGTGGTATTATAACGAATTTTCAGCATGGTTTTAGAAAAGAGAGGTCTATATCCACGGCTTTAATTAATTTCTACTGCACTGTTCTGGAGGGTATTGAGCAAAGGAAATCTGTGCTTGGTACTTTCTCTGATTTAAAAAAAAGCATTCGATTGCGTTCAATATGATAAGCTATTGGAGAAGCTGCAACATGGTTTACTTCATAGTTAGATTAAAACACATCATACCAGAAAATATAAATAAAATACTTTAAATCTTACACCCTACTTGCCAATATGGGTGTGCCGCAGGGATTAGTTTTGGGACCTGTTCTTTTTAGTCTATATATTAATGATATACTTAGTATTTTTCCTATCGGAAAAGTATTTAATCATTTATGCCGATCACATAGCCGTTTTGACAACCAACGACGATAATGAATACATTGCTAATGCCTTATTGTATACTCTGTCGGATTAGTTTGCTAGTAACAAGCTGTCATTAAGTTTAGAGAAGACTAAATACATGGTCTTTAATACGTATCAATTTTTTGCTTTTTTTATCTATGTTCTAGAATGTTTACTCCTATAAAGGGGATGGATTGAGTTATTTTACTATCGAGTATTTGTATAACCTACTAGAACATTCCAGACGACTACGTGGGCAGTCAACGTGCAACGAGTGAGCTATTAATATATTTATTTAAATTGTTATCTTTATTTTGAATATTTATAGCAATTCAATTTTATTTTCAAGAAATAGTCTTTTGTTATAATTTTGTTCTAGATCTAATATAGATCTTGAAATGTTTCATATCCAAACTACGGCCAATTGTATGAACAAAAAAACAGATACTTCAAATTTCAGCAACATATATTCTCACTTAGTAAACCTTCATTAATCTAACAAACCGTTTTTTTTATGTATTTTTAGATTACTATTAGCAATAACAAAATTATTATTTTCAATAACCTAGTATACTACTTGTTAATTACTATTTTCATTAAACTTTGTATACCAATTTTGTTTTCAGAGGGAAAGTTCTCTGCTGGGGTTGGTTCACTTTTCTGTCATGTAATCTTCATTGTGTTGTCAAGTTTTTGATCGTCGACGATCGAACTTTCGATCTTTTTAAACATTAAATAGATTTTCAAGTGTTCTTACAAAATGTGACTAAATTTTAAGTGATTACAGTAAATTAATAAGTGTTAATTTCCCTTTCACCTTTTTTTTTGCCAATATAAAACAATGCTCAAAATTTAATCCCTGCGTCCCTAACATAACCTCCAATTCCAAAGACGTGCTTCACACTTTCACCTTGTAAATTATAATTTATGACTAAACCATGAAAATTTCACAAAATCTATCATTTCAAACAAATTTTACAACTTTGTAAACCCACTTTTTCAAATTTATCAAATGCCTTTATTAATGATCCGTCACTATAAATTTCCTTTTTTAATTTTTTGCCCATATGCGCTTAAAAAAAATTACTGTATTAACTCTTCAAAAAAAATTAGTAAGTATTAAAATTATATAAGAATTAATATGTAATTGTACTTGAAATTTTTATAATAGCCCTGACGAAGACTGCGATTCTTACTGGGTAACCCAGGTACAGTATTTTTTCTGATTAAAAAAATACTTGGCATCCAACATTTTAATTTTTTTTGTATCCCAGTCTCTCATCAACGTCCAACCTTTGCGATCTGACCCTGAGAAAGAGTATCCTCGTGCTCAGGTATAACGTAATTACTTATTCTGGGCGGATTTTACAATATACACATTTGGCGCCCAACGTGGGGCCAAATTTAATTCAACGAAAATCGCATATCTTTGACGTTTAAATTAAAAGTATAATTGAAGGATAAAATATTGATAACTGTCAAACGTTAATGGGTGGTTAAAAAAAGGTTATATTCAGTTTTTTAATCAACATTAAAATATTTTAACAAATTGTTAAATAATGGGTTCGTATTTTTGAAACTTGTCTTTGATTTCAGAAGTAAAAGCATATTCAAAACAGCTTTAACAGTTGTATCTCCAAATTGGGTTTCTTTTAAGATAGTGCAGAAATATTTTTGCAGAAGTAACTTCAAGCATTTAAACTTTAAAATACATATTTGCAAACCTTCGAACTACCTTATGTACACCTATAATAGCGGAATATAAAAAAAAAATGTAGCGACCCTAAAGGTATGTACCTACATCTAACAAGTTTAAATTTATGTCTGTCCGCATACAGAAGGGACTCATTTATTCCCACTAAACTAGTTTCGTACGCTGTGCGTTGTCTCCCCCAGCCAGACGACAGTAAACCGCTGTACGATTCCGAGCGATTCTTAAAAACATATAATTCGAGGATATTCTGGATAAATTTTCTTCCTTTTGGCCATCTCCGTGAATATAAAAGCAAACTGATTGCGGCCGCACAGAATTTATTGCTTTTTATCTTCTCCTGTCCATTATCGTATAATATAAAAGAATCGAGAAGGGAACTTTACGATTCTCTTTTTATATCTCGACATTCCAATCTATAAATCTCTTATTTATAGCTCTCCGTATCGAAGTGGGGTGCAGAAGTAAATATTTTCGAAATGAAAGCTCTCGAAACGATAACCCAACGAGTTTTTTACGATTGGGGATTAATAATTTTGATTTGTTTGATGTTTTTATTATCCATTCTGTTCTATTCAGTACGTAGAGATAAAAATACACGGAATAAATGATTGAAAATCATCTTTTAATAAACTTGCGAAGCTTTCAACGCACTTCTAAAGTTCTTTTATTTTTTTTTCGATTCCCTGCTGTTTTGTTGACGTTCCAACAATGAATTCCTCCATGGAAATGCTATTTCATTTTATACAATAAATTGCAGGACGCTTCAAGTCATTACAATTGCTTCTTGGCGGGGCATCGCGCCCGAACTAAGGGTTTGACTCCCTAGAGACGAGCGACACAGCGGGACGTCCCTGATGATGACATCTACATGTATTGAAAACCTCAAGCGTGCATTCGAGTACTTACACGTCTATAAGGAAGCTGTTTCGGAAAATATTATTTTAGCTCCTCTTTTTTTTTCCCTCTAAATCGATGAGTCACAGCCGATATGCCATGTTCAGTGGCTGTCGAATCCAATAAAGCAGCGAGAAGCTTCCGTTTTGCGACATCATTCCCTAGGATTACGGTATAAATTGCATTCCACCCCTCCGTTGACGTTCATTATAGTCCCTTTCAATTACATACGACATCGTGGTGACTGTACATAATCGAATGGTGTCGAACTCTTCACAATCGTCTTTTGTTTCATGCGCGGGATGACTCACCTTCTGCTCAAGAGGGAGATTTAAACGTCATTTGGGCTCTAAGCTGTATGTACAGTCAAAATTCAAAACTCGTGTCTCCTTAAAATATTATTTCTTTTTATTTTATGAATATAATGTTTTTTTTTCTGTGTTTGCTTAAAATGTGGTCTTTATTTCATTAAGTTCTCAAATTTTCGCAGAGTAAATTAATTTAAATTAAATATATTATTTGCTCACGAAGAAATTTTATGGAAATGTAAATTTTGTATTTCAATGTACAGCTCCTACCAAAAAAAGTTAACGACCTGCATGAAAATATCGGCAGTAAGCCCACTTAGGACGAACTGTAGCTTTTACTACGGCCATTGAATAATAGAATACAATATAGTGCTTTATTCAATAGCTATAGTAAAAGCTACAGTTCGTCCTAAGTGGGCTTACTGCCGATATTTTCGTGCAGGTCGTTAACTTTTTTTTGGTAGGAGCTGTACATGATCAGGAATGAGGGTACTTAGTTCTTGTATAAAGGAAATATTCAAACATTCACACTAGCTCGTGAAACGATAGAATGCTTTTAGTACATACAGTATGGTTCGTTTAAGGGTAAAGTACTTTCATTTCGAAGAATATAGCAAAATGAAATTGATAATTTTAACAACATTTTGCTGTATTCATCGAAATGAGGATGATCTACTCTTAAACGATATTACTATTTCTTGGTCTGCCCTGTAAGCTAATTGATTATAAGATAGCCTAAGTATGGCCAGTCTAGACATCAAACATGCACCAATGTCTGGCGGTATTTATTTTACAATTGCGCAACTAATAAAGAAAATTCTCATTTGTTGCATACTTAGTGGACCACGCTGTATATGATGATCATCTAGCCACTGTATTAAATTAATTAATATCACAAAATTCTTGAAAGTAAATAAACTAAAGAGATTAATGCGTAAACATAACTTACGCGGGCGCTCATTTTTTCTCTGCAGATGCTTAGTTCTTTTGTTGAGAAGTTGCACACGTATCAGATATGTTAAAAAGATTTTATACTTATCTGAGTATCGTCAGCGTAAAAGTGTTAGTTGCAATTCAAGACTTGTCTTAGACATATATATGTACTACACACAATGGGACACCCAAAAAGGACCCTGCGGCACCCCACACTTAATAATAAGCAAAAATAACGAGATCTCAACGGACAGGCGTAATGCTTGCGGTGTACCATGTATATTGTACCAAAGTCAAATTTTGGATCAACAGGATTTTGTCAAATCCTATGTAATGCAACCTAAACAGTAATATCTTGAAGTTTACGTTATTAAATGACATTAGCAAAATTAAATAATGGCAAGGCTACAGCTTGTCCATTTTCTAGGCTAAGGAAAACATTAACATGTTCTATAGGGCCGTCGTTTCGGTAATTTTACGTTATTGTTTTAATTCTGGTGAGTTGATATTTTTCAAATAAATTTCGCCTTCTGATACTTTTTTGGTGTCTTTCGCAGAAACGATAAAAAAATTCAGAGTGCTCTTAACATAGGTCTTGCTTGGTTGATGTTTGATTTGAGTTGCTTTTGGCTTTGCCGTTCAAGCTTCATTCATCTTTTATTTTGCTGCTCTTATCAGATACGATCGGGGTTTTTATTCCCTTGGATTTGTTTTATCTTCTTTGGTAATTTTGTGAATTAGATTTATTTTAATTCTGGTAAGTTGTTTTTTTTCAAATAAATTTCACTTTCTAATACTTTTTCGGTGTTTTTTTTCACAATCGATAGAAGAATCAAAGAGTAATTAACATAGGCTTTGCTTGGTTGATGTATAGCGGCGTTCTGTTCTACGTTGCTTCGCAAAACGACGCTATCTCTTTGTTTGAATCCACAGCTTGTTTCTGATTTTATCGTTCAAGCAATGAGATCCCGTCTTCCAAGTCATGCCTTCGAACAAGTAAAATAAACTGGGCGTGCTTTATACAATGACGTTAAAGTTTTTTCTGAAATTCCCTAAAATTTGTTATATTTTCAATATGTATACAGCATATGTATACAGCATCCAGTGGAATTTTCTCTGGTAATTTTGCAAACTAGGTGTATTTTAATATTGGCAACTTGATTTTTTTCAAATAAATTTTACTTTAGTACTTCTTCGGTGTTTCTTTTTTCACAAACAATAAAAAAAAGCGCAATTAATGTAGGTCTTACTTATGTAGATGTACAGCAGCGTTCTGTTCCAATTTGTTTCGTGAAGTGACGCTATCTCTTTGAAGTTCAGATCAGACAGCTTGCTTCGACTTTGTCGGAATTCTACCTTCCAAATCACGCGTTCGGACAAGATGAGTTGAATATAAATGAATTGATGAATTTTACATACAATAAAATATAAATGAAATCATTACTTAATTTATATTTTATTGCATTTAAAATTTTGGATTTTATTCGTAAAGCGACGCCATCTTCTCGATGTTCGGATCCATAGCTTGTTTCTGATTTTGTCGTTTAAGCAATCAGATTCTGTCGTGCAGGTCACAAGTTAGGACAAGATAAATTGAATCTAAGGAATTGATGGATTTTACATATAATAAAATATAAATTAAAACATTAATTCACACTCCTGTATTTAAAATTTTATTTATTGGCTTCTGTTTTTGTCTAAAATTTGAATGGCACAAAAAATCTTATTTGAATTATCAAAGTTGACATTTTTCAACGAAAAATTTTAATTTTGATGCATTTAAAAATAAAACTGTAAAATTAGTTACCATATGATGTGATTCTATCATAATATTTTACTGTCGTTCTTCTACACTTTTAACATACTGCTGTGGACGAACACCTTGTATTCGCGAGAGTTTTTTTTTAAGATGCACAGATGTGCATATTTTTATCCGATTTGCCTTTTTAGATGCTTCGTGGGAGTTCCCACAGATTCAATTGTTTTAATTTTTGTATAAGAGTTAGTTATTGAATTAATTGTTTAATTTGTTTATTTAAATGTTCAGTTGAAATTGTTTTCACTTTTTAATTTGATAGTATTTGTTCATGTTAGTTCATGTCCTTCCTTGAAATCTTATTCTATGATCTTTGTGCGTTGCAGCGCACGCAGCTGTAGATTTTTATATGTATACGACTGTGTTTAACCTTGTAAGTCAGTTCCCTGACAGATGCCGTGTAAGTACATGTAATTTTATTTTCATTGCTGCCGTTTTGGTATTACATTTTTATTTAAAGATTTGTTTCGTTAATTCTGATTTATATCATCTATCAAGGGGCTCACTTTGTAATAATTGTTATTATATTGTTGTGTGCACAAATTAGATATAAGATCAGTTATTATATTTGTTCTGCAAGGTATTTTAAGTTTAAAGAGTTTAATTTTTCCGTTTTCTAGTTTGCTGATTTGTTTTTTTTTATAATTAATCACCACGGTTTGGGTGACTAGAAGCATGTGCTTGTATTTATATTTCATTTTTGTAAATTTACTTGAAGTGTCTACGTTTAATTTAGTTTGGTTAATTTTTGAAACCACGTGGATTTTTGTGAAAAAAGAATTATCTTCTTGAACAAATTTCTCTTTTGTTTGTTAAAGGATTTTGCATTGTCCTTTTTAAATGTAGAGTCATGCAGTTTTTGATTTCGGCCAGAGCTCTAAGCTCACGGTTTTTTTTTACTGCAATTTGTAAGTAAATGGTTTTTTTTTCTTTTTTTTTATAATAAAATCTTTGATTGTCAAACGTCATTTTAAATTCTGTTCTTTTATTTTTGATTAAACCTTTTTCAATTTTTGGAGTCATTAAAGAAAGTCAGTTTTCTTTCACCCACAATTTACTTTTCATGATTAAATCCAAGTTTTAATTGCCAGGGTAACCCTGAGTTAAATTGTTCTTTTGCGCCCTTTAATTTGTATCCGCTGAGCTAGTCAATTTAATCTTTTATTTTTGTAAATTCATTTTGCATTTTCTTTTGTACCTTCAGTACACAGCAGTATACTCTTTCTAGATTTCTCTGTTGGTCTCAATTTCAAAAAATTCTTTCGCAAACCAACGTTATCTCTTTGATGTTCTGATTCACAGCTTGCTCCTGATTTTGCTCAAGCAATCGGGTTGTCTTGCAGGTCATGCGTTCGGACAAGATGAATTGAATCTAAGGAACTGATGAATTGTAGATACAATAAAATATAAATTAAAAAACTTTAGTTATTTGTTGTTTTTTTGTCTAAAATTTGAACATAAAAAAAATAGTTGAACTATCAAAGTTTACATTTTTTAATGAAAAATTTAAATTTTGAGGCATTTACAAATAAAACTGTAAAACTAGTAACCATTTGATGCGATTCTATCATAATATTTTACTGTTTTTTGTAGTGTATTTTACTCTTTTGGCTTTTACTGTTAGCCTAAAAAATAAAAAAAAAAAAACAAGCAGAAACTAAGGGAATGTTACTACTAAATTATACTCTCTATATAAAAGTTTGTGGGCAAAATGAACACTAAAATTATAATACGAAAAGAGGTTGACGGTATTAAATTTTCCAATTTCAACACACACCGTGACGTACATACTTTTATTGCACATCACAATACTGAAAGATCGATTCCACTTGAACGGCTCAATTATCCAGATAAGACGGATTACTACAGATTCCAAAACAGTCTCTCGCCCGTAAATTCCTCCCTTAATACTGGGGCGGTTCGCACGGTCGCAAGGTGTTCGTTCGCCCGACATTACGACCCTGGTTGTCTAACTTTTTTCCCCTCCGAGTTACTTTCCCTTTGGGATCAGGTAGCGGTGACCCAAGGGTATCCGGGGAGGGATAGAAAATGGCAGAGAACGTCGTCTAATCTAGATTGAATTCTTCTCTCCCTCGGACCGACATATAATATCCTTCTGTCCTACACGCACAACGTAAGTACCTACATAACGCTTACGCTCTAAGAGGACAGAAAACCCCAACGGATCGAGAAAGGTGACGTGGCGATGCAGAGGACTGCGACGCGAAACGAGGCAATCCGGAAGAGGAAGACGAAAGTCGTTCGCTCGGTCGTTCGAGAGGTCGGAGGTTATAGATGCGTAACCGAGATAAACGAGACATGCATGTCTTCTCTTCCTCTGCCACGCTGGCTTTGTACGGACGAGTCGAAGAGAGATGGGAGGAAAGGTTGCTGGATGCCGAAGAACCCGTTCCTTTTTAGTGTCGTCTTACGCGAAAGTCGCTTTTGGTATAGGAAGGAGGCGTGCTGGACCGTTTTCTCTTGATATCGGAACTGGTATATTGTTCTGTTCACTTTACGACTGCGATAAATACATTTTATTTTTGGCTGGTGCGTAACTTCTACGTATGAGATGTGGAACAGGATGTCAACGCCTTCTGGTTATTTCAATTTGAATGGGCGTATGATATTTTGAAACTCAATGCAGGTGGCGTTGGGTGTTCGAATTGGAGGAAATTAGAAGATATTGCAATCTGTAAACTGCAAAATCTTAAGTTCCAATTTTGTGATGGAAGAGGTCGGTCATCTGGGCTAAGCCTCAGCTATTGATCTCACCTCTAGATTTAGACCGCTTCTGCTGTGAAATTGACATCGAGATTTGTGATTTAATTTGGACTGTTAATAATGTCAAAGTGATTATTATAACGTGTTATAGGTCACCAAATGGCGACTTTAATAATTTCTTAATGAAACTCCACGACATGTTGGATTTTATTCTTAGTTATAAGTATTATGTAGCTTTGATTGGTGATTTCAATGTACATTTCGAGAGATCCAATGGAAGAAGTAAAAACATAGTATCTCTATTGACAACTTTTAATATGATGTTTTAGTATAGTAGATGTTCGTACGCGATGTGATGCAGTGCTTGACAATGTTTTTGTTAACGGTGTTGTTTCTGATGTACATCCTGGCGTTATCTCTGACCACTGTTATATCTCTGTGGTATGTGATTGTTTTCTTGTACTCACGAAGGCAGCTCCACCGTTGGGCAAGATAAGCACTCGTTTAATGATGGTTCTGTACAGGAATTTATTTCTTCGCTTGACACCATAGCTTGGCCAAACTTTTCAGGATTTTCAAGTGCAGATGAGGCTTTTGATATCTTTAAGCATGATGCCCACCCTAACTAAATGAATGAACGAAAATGAATGAATCTTTAAGGATTAATTTAATTATTATTTTCCTATTAAACACTCTACAGTTCAGAACAAAACTAAAAATAAAACATGGGTAAGTAATACTGTAAAAGATTCTAATCGCGGATTGAGAGATTTGCACCAATTACAGATCAAATATCCTGACTTATCTGAACATTATAAAAACACGAAAAAGCTTCATCAAATCCTAGTAATTGAACCAAAAAGATCATTCTATTCACAACGAATATTTAACTCTAAAAACCGCTGTAGAGAAACGTGGTCGGTTATTTTAGAATTCAAACAAGAAAAGGTGAAAGTACGACAAAATATTAATCTAACAGAAAACGAAACTAGAATTACTGATACCATCAATATCATCGAAAAATTCAATACATTTTTTTGTAGAAGACCCTCATAATGTAGTTTATAACATATCAGGTGCGCTTCCATTGGTTTCTGTTCAGGGTCCTGTTTATAACAGCATGTGCGCTTATCATTTCAGCAACGTTGAATTTTTACAGGTAGTAAACAAATTGAAAACCAAAATGAGCTTAAGACCACATGATATTCCCTGCGGGTTACTGAGACGGGTTGCGCCATTGATCCTTAAGCCATTGACTGCGTTAGTTAATTTATCTTTTGAGAAAGGCACTTTCCCACACAAGGCTTGTGTGACACCACTTCATAATAAGGGCTCAGAACAAGAGAAATCGAACTATCTCCCAATATCTCAAACTTCTTCTTCATCTGAGTTATATGAATATGCCATGTTAACTCGGCTATTAAATCACTTAGAAATAAATAACATCGTCATCGATAGACAGCATGATTTTAGAGAACACCATTCTACGATCACTGCTGTGCGTTCCTTCATAAATAGTGTAGTACAGGCGTTACATAATGGCCTGCTACCAGCTGGAGTTTTTTGTAGCCTTTCTAGAGCCATCAATTGTGTCAATCATGATCAGCTTATTGAGAAATTGGGTAGGTATGGAGTCCGTGGTGTGGTGTCAGAATGGTTCGTTTCGTATCTTGCATATAGGGTCCAATTTATTAAAATAGCCTTCAAGAGTAGCAACTGCGTGCGTAAAGGCGGTTTTCCACCAAACGGACGGAAAGTCGAGTTTCTGTTTTGTTCGTGTTTTTTTAGAGCTTGGAAAACAAATACAAAACTGAGACAAATTCAAAACTCTTGTTTCCACCAAAAGAATTACATTTTGTTCTAGTTTCGTTTTTGTTTTCTGTCCATTTCAATTAGTTGATGGTAGGATTTTGCTTGAGTGTTTTATTCAATAACAAATTAATGACTTTAGAGATAAGAACTCTGTTGGATTGGGTTTGCGAAAGGAAATATATTGGAGAGAATAAAAATCATTTAATAATAATAGTATTATTGCTCCTAATTATCATATAGTTTGAAAAAAGAAAGGGATCTTAACACGGATATTGCTTTTATTTCACTTTTATCCAGATAAAAAATGTGATTTAATACAAAATCCGCATATAACTATGCGTCTAGTAAAACGAAAACATATTTAAACTAAAAAACACAATATAACTGTTTCCACTAGGCAGACATGAGTTCATAAACTTGTCGAAATCTTTGGATGTTACCGATTTCGTTCGGGACACCAAAAACAAAACAGCAACAGTCACCTAAAACTAGAGTTCCGAAAAAGTTTGTAAAAAGTTGCGGTTTTGATTTTTTCGACACGTGTGTTTGTTTTGTTTCTGTTTTGTCCGTTTGGTGGAAAACCGGCTTAAGGTCTACTCATCATGTCTTCCTGTTACCATCGGAGTTTCGCAGCGTTCAATATTAGGGTCAATTTTATTTTTAATGTTTATCAGCGACATTGTTTTATTTATTCGACAATCCCTTTTTATATATGCCGATGATACATCATCCATTGTCGTCGGCAGGAATGCTGTGGAAGTACAGACAGAAGCAAATATACTTCTTAGTGAGCTGGCTCGATGGTTTACTTCCAATAAGTTAAGGCTTAATTTGTTGGAAGTAAACCATTGTGATTTAGGACGTGTGAAAGATTGCAGCTCAACCAATCATGCCAGAATCAAAGTTTCAAAGTAACTGGCTGTCTTTTTACAGGTGTTTTACAAACACACTAGGAAAACATCCGCACAGCTGTATTTGGAGGACAAGATGACAGTAGAGCACATATTCCACCAGAATCTGGATTATAATCTTTCGGAAGATCGATTTTTCGATGGAAGGCCACATTTAACAAAATTCTGGAATAAGATTTTGTATATAATCTTCCAAAATATGAGAACGTTCTGGACGAAAGCTCTTATCAATGATAGGTTTCCAGCTAATGACTCGCTCTTTATTCTAATGAACGCATGCAATCAATTCCAGCATCTCTTATTAATCACAGAATAATTGTTAATGCTCTTGTAAAATAACACTAAATACACTGAAAAAAAAATATCTGTTTGTCGTTAATAAATATGCATTAATCTAAAATCATGTTGAGGTTGATTCGAGAGGGGGTTCGCCATGGTGCCATGAAAGTCACCGCTTTGATGATTACAGCTCCAATGAGATATTTACCTGGTAAATGGGTAAATATTTTATGACAAGATCTTGAATGCATTGCTACTGTATTGAAATAGAAGAAGTGCCATCTTTACGGTAATTTCTGTACTTATATAATATAGGGTTTCCCACCGAACTGGGTCATTAGAAACTTCTAGCAGGAATTTGATTTTGAAAATTGCAGAGTAGTCATGGTCGACTATGATCTAGATAAAGAAAATATTTTCAGCCTTATAACACTTTTTGTATACAGGGTGTCAATATCAACTTTCGTATTTTAAATAGAATCGTGCGATTTTTATGAGTATTTTTAAGGTATTCTTCTGATGTGGACGCCAGTACACCGTCATAGGTATTGACTGCGACAGCGGTAACTACAATATCATATACAGAGTGTTCAGAAACTAATGTTCAATATGGATATCTTTAAAGTAAAAAACTTTTTTTTTCAAATGGAACGTGGTATTTTTCAATTTTAATTTGACCTAAAAAAAAGAAATGTTGGTAATATTTAGTTTTTATAATGATCAAAGCTGTCGATGCATGTAGAGATTTTTCTTTCTTTCAGCTGTAACCATCAGTAGTGTGTTGCTTACGTTAAGAACATGTAAAATACAAAACATATTTTATTACTAAATGAAATAAATACAGAATTAAAACCAGTGTCTGAAGCATTTCTTAGCCAAAATGTAGTAAGTTATTACATTTAGGGCCGGTTTCATAGTGAATGTCACTTTAACAAAAGTGTATTACTTATGCGAATTTAAAGTAATTTTAAAGCTTTGTAGTGATGTTATGAAGCTCACCCTTAATTCAAATAAAATTTCTTTAGTGAAGTAATCTATTTGGATATTTTTTGCTCTCTCAATCTCAATTTTCTTTTTCAATACTTTGCATCACAACTTTTGTATGCTTTTCAAGGAATATTTGAGACATGTTGTACATTTGCAAGATTAACGTAACTTTAAATACAAAAAAACGAAAAAATACATTTTGCTATACTGTATGTATGTATATGTAAGAATTTTGGGGAATCACTAGTGGGTAGGCAGGTAACACAAACACAAGACGGCACGTGGGAAACGGAACAATGATCAACCGTGACAGTTCATCAAAAAAAAATGCCGTAATCCTCGAATCTTTCCCCGGCAGCAACGATACACTTACGTCAGGACGAACAGATGCGTCCTGTTTAAGAATTCAACGGGAGTATAGCGGAGAAGTTATATAGCGAACGGACCGTAACAATGTAGAATAACGACGAGAATGAGCCGCATATTTGTAACGTTTGTATGTAGAAACGGTACTTAAACCAGCTGTCACGTCTAGTATGAAAACGTCAAAAGAGTTGACGTTTCTCGTTTGTTCTCGTTTTTTGTTTGTTTGGCCGTCGTCGTGACCTGACGTAGTTGGGGTTCAAAGATCGTCTAGTTCGGAAGAAGTTTACTGGAATCTAGAGCCGCATGAGATGCTAATACGTATGATGGGACGATTTGATTTTGGGAAACATTTCGATTTTAATGACGCTAATCCTTTAATTCTTTTATTATTACAGTTAAATCCTTTAAAGAAGGAGAACCAACAAAAAAAATTACCAACAACTCAGTCGCTAGTAAGTTACAATAGAGTAGTTTGATTATACAGTTGCATTTCCTCCAAGTATACCCCAAGTATACATCGCTTCTACTTCTTTTCTAAACCCCAGCAAGGTCGTCAAGGGTCGCAGCGTCTTCATTAGACTTCCATACATTACTCCAATTCCCAACAAACCGCCTCCCAAAGGCAAACAAACGATACAACAAACTAGTCACAAACACGAATATCATTACGTTATTCTTTTGACCAACGATCCAAGCAGAAAGTGTGGCATCATGTTTCATTTGAACCGTGCGCATATCAAATGTGCGTCCACCAGATGTTTGACGATATTAAAATTCACCTCTTGAGTTATTACAACGAAAACCGTTCAAGACAAGTACCGTGGCTGTTCGTTGATAAACGTTAATTTTAATTGCGGGTGTAGCGGTCTTTAGCGATTTTATGTAGGTACACATGTTATAAAAATATGGTAGAAGTATCATGAAATGTAAATAATATACTGAGTGTCTAATGCTAATTACCTGCTTTAAGTAGAAGCATCGAAACTGGTTGCTTACCTGAAACAAAACAAAAAAATAAGTATGTTACAACCCCAGAATAACTTTTAATTTTACGTATTGCTGTGACAAGCATCCCTTTTTTCGCGAGTGTATTTTAAGTTGCCTAATTTGTCATAATTTTTCAATTGTATAATTTATTTAATTAAGGGGAGGTTTACATGTATTTGACTGGAAAAATCGATTTTTGGTTTTTTGCATTTTTTGAAAGCTCCAAATATATAACATACATGGTTAAAACGGTTTCGTAATATTCGCATTGTTTAAATCGCTACGGCTTATTAAAAGAGCGGGTGTACCGAACACAAACGGAGCATATTAGATGCTATACTATGGTTTTGTAAATGTTATAATATAATTTTCATATTGCGTCGAAAGCCGTTTTTGAATTAGTTCAAAAGAAAGCCGTGAAAGAAGAAGAAGAAAGTATTAAAGCAGGAAATGAGCCACTACGTCTATACAGTATCTCGACACAGCTCATGAAAAAAACTAGGTGTTTGGTCGTTATTTGCTAGAGCTACTTTAATTAGAAAGTATAGGAAGAAAGTTATAGATATATGAGCACTTTGTCAAATCTGCGCCAATTGGAGACTAAAGCAAGGTACGGCGGAATATGATGACAAAGGTAACAGCATTACGGATCATCAGAGTAGCAGAGGAAAAGTGGAAGTCGATGCGATGCCTTAAAAGAAATTTTCGCACGATTTCGGATAGGCGACTGAGACAAGACAACTTTTTAAGCAATTTGTGATTTCTAGCTGTACGAAGATGTTACTGCCCAAGAAAAAAAAGAGAATGCGTTGGAGATGTACAAAAACGAATGAGTGGACTTTGAAGAAAGGGCGCTGGTAAACTGACTGACAAAGTTATTGATAATTTAACAATAGTGTACTATGGACTGGCAATTAGACAACATCCCGATTCTGCATAAAAAATGAAGGCAGCCATTTGGGATACATTTCATTATAAATATTCAACCGACGCGGATCCACGACACATTTATTGTCCAAAAGGTGTAGACAGCCTGTGTAAGTGGCGCGTTGCAGAAGCCAAGGATGAGCTTGCTTCATTCATGCATGACCCTCTTTTGCAAAAAAAAAAATCAAGATACTATTAGGCCGATTTATGAAGTTCTTTCTATAGTGATTTATTGCAAAGATGCATTGGAAAAAAATTTCAAAACTGAAACGACTCGTTTAGTTCATGTGTGTAGAAACTAGCTCCAAAAGATTTACACTGCGACCCATAAACTATTCAATTTGCTACCTACATTGCCGCAAATTTATTCAATGAAGGTTACTTTTTTCTGTATTACAAATAATGAATGCGGTGGGAATTGCAGTAGGACTTGATGCCAAAAAATTTCGCCATCAATTCTGATCGTCAGCGCATACAACGGCAGAGCAGAGTATGTCCAGCGCTGCAAAACTCGCTGCGCTGTCTAAAGAGAAGCAACAAATTTTGCAAACGCAGAAGTATGAAGAAGAAGAGGGATTAATGTATAGTGCTGGAATAGCTCACTAAGTATATGTTGAACTATTTGTAAAAATTTTTGCTGCGAAACTTTGAACGCGTTTTTCTCGAAACATGATTTTTCAAATCTGCGTAAGTTCTAGTTCTTCAAGTGTTCAATATATCAACTTAATTCTTTTGTTTTCTTAATGTAAACAGTTTTTATTGGAGGTTATACCTATAATACACTAAAAATTGTAATATTCCACAATTTTATATCCCGTCATAACACAAAAAAGAAATAGAAAATAATCAAATCAAAGTGCAGGTATCTGCCACATTGTTTGCTTTCGACTTATTTGGTTAAATTTAGGTATAACTTCCAACAAATTTAATATATTTCTAACTCTTCTTTTTATTTTCAATTTCAGATCACTTTTGCGTATGCTAGAGTTTACGCAGTTTGACCGTGTTTTCTGTGCACATTGCTACCTAGATACAAGTAGCAAACGTTAAAGTGGTCTTGTCATAAAAAAAATATATTTTTTTAATGTTCAAGTTTTAATATATTTATTAAAAAAAGCCGTATTTCGTATATCTTTTCCTTGTCTGAAAAAAAAAGCTCAAAGTTTTTGGTCTTTCCGATATATATATGTAACCCCCTTAAGTGTTAAGTTTTTTTAAATTAATTCCTTTCTTTAAGATGTCTAGCATTTGCTAGTTCTATTTAATGTTTGTTCTACTAGAATTTGTCGGTAAAATTGTGCATTTGCGTGATTGTTGTAAGAAAAACGATGGTAGAAGTTTATTCTTGAGTTCGTTGGTCGACTGTTACCGTGAGTACACGTATTTTTGTGAATCATTGTTTGCCATTTTGTAGTTCATTCGCATAAATTGTCTTTTATTTAGCCAATCAAGGAATTCGCTTTATAATAATTGTTAATATATTGATGTGTACACATTATAGATATAAGATCATTTATTTTTGTGCAGGAAGATATGTTTTCAGTTTAATTTCTCTCATTATTTTAAAGAGTAAATTTTTGGTTTTCTATTTTGCTGATTCGTTTTTAATTATCAATCACCTAGGGTTTGGGTGAGTAAAAACATTTAGTTTTAATTTGTGTAAATTTACTTGAATTTGTCCACGGTTAATTTAGTTTATTTTAATTTGAAACCACGTAGTTTGAAATTGAAAGATATTGTATTATCTTCCTGAACAACCAAATCTTTTGCTTTGTTTAGGAAATAGCATTGTCCTATTGTAATTTAGAATCAAGTGCAGTTTTTTATTTTTTGGCCAGAACCTTCAGTTCACGGATTTTTTTTCCTGCCATTTTGTAATTTTACCCATTTATATAATAAAATTTGTTTGTTACTTTAAGTTAAAAATTCTGTTCTTTTACTTTACATTAAACTTTTTCAATTTTTGGGGTAATTAAGAAAGTCAGTTCTCATTCATTCACATTTTACTTTTCGTGGTTAGATTCAAGTTTTAATTCGCGAGAGTAACTCTGAGATTAATTGTTATTTTGCGCCCTTTTAAAAATTTTATCCGTTGAGCTAGCTAATTTAATTTTTCATTTCCTATATTCATTTTGCATTTTCATTAATTCATTGAGTACACAGCAGTATGTACGAAACATAATTTCTTTTAGACCTCTGCAAAATAAGTTGAAATAATGCAAGCTGCCCTCTTTCTTGATTTATGCAGCATTTACAAGTCCGAATAATAAGAGATTGGGGTTTCCAACGCGACCAGTAGCAAGTAGCATTTGGGTGTGATATTTACGAGACATCTCGCTATTGTCCAATAACCACAAATGTCCATTCCACGTCTTCCAGATCGTACTAGCGCTATTGTTACGGCGTGATTTATAGTGACCACGATTTCATGTAAATGGTGATACGCCATAATTAGCCCTTTGCGTCGACATTATGGCCGGCATAACCGGCCAAAGCTTGTAGTACAACTGATGCCTGCCTAATAGGAGCATGTTGATTTGTAGGGATTTGCGATTCTGTTTAATTTTTTTAAAGAAATGCAATGCCATGTCATAAATTTAAAGCTAAATTGCTAGTAAATTCAGCATATGCTGGTAATTGACGTATGTGAAGACAAATACTTTTATTTTCTTTCCCATGAGGAAATAATGGCAACTGCATACTGTCTCTTTTGCTATTTTCAAAATGTTTCGAAAAGGAATAAAAATGTGGACTTACAAAAATGGAGCATCTAATATCTTACTTACTAAGTCTTTCATTTGTTGGTAATTAAAACTTTTCATGGTAGATTCCGAAAATGGATTATGTTTTTCTGGCAAAAGATATATGCATATGTCACATACAAAATTATTTAATTATCAAATTAGTAAAAGCTTTACTCAATTATATTTCATATCTCTCTTTGAATTTTATTATTTCCATAGAACATCTTCCATTTATGATCTTACAATATGCAAACGGCGAATAAGTTACAATTCTACTTGCTGTGCTAGATTTATCGGAACGTAAAGGTGACTAGAATGAAATCTTAATGTACCTTGGAGTGGGAATTTTACGAGCAGCAGTAAAACACGGGGTAACATGTGCGAATTATCTTTAAATTATTGACGTTCAACAAGTGGTTCGCCTATGTAACTTACTATTATGTGTACGTATGAAACGGAATCTTCATCGTTTATCTTTTTTATTACTGGAGGTATTTAAGACAATAAAATAAACGTTATTTTGCTTGTAAATAGATGGAGTAATGACCTGTAAGAAGTCTTTCGACGAATGTTTTGAACAGAAACGCATGAGGAAGTTCAGAAGATGGTTTAGTAGTCTGAAATTGGTGGGTAAACATTCTGGCGAATTTTTGCTTATCTAAAACAAAGACCAAAATAACACTTTATTTCCGTTGCCGTTTTTTTAAGCCAAAAAAAGATTCCTATAATTTGATTTTTATCTTAAAAGTATGATAACTGATATTCTATGTATGAAAATCTGCAAGGTGTGGTGATGTACTAAGCGAAATGGTCAAGGGTTAGGTGACCACATTTGCGAGTTAGTATGACAAATACGAAACGACAAACAGTCATTACAAGATCAGTGTTTGATCTGTCCATCTTATGAGAAAGGCAAGAAATTAGATTATGTTAACTATAGACGGATAGCGTTGTTGGAAGAAAGAAGTTGAAAAAAGAAATAGGGACCCACACGGATTTACAGAAGAATTTGGCACTTTGATCAGATGTCAAGGCTTTCTGTATAAGGTACACACCATTAACGAATAAACACATAATAAATCCAAGGAGTGTGGTGATATAAAACTATCAGAACAAAAACAGGCAAAACAGTTCTTAAAGGAACAAATGGCCTATTTTCTTAAATCTGTTTATTTATTGAATGGAAGCTGAATGAGTGCTGAAACAATAGTTGGACTATAATAGATCCATGACTGTAGATTAGAAAAAACGCTATTTCCACACTCGTCCAAGATAAAGAAAAAATCTCATGTGTCGTATCAATGTGATGGTCAAGAAAACTGTTGTAAAAGGTGCGAGAAGAGATTTCTTATTTTACTTATTATGTTATTAAAGTAACAGCAAAAGAATACTGCAAGGAGAATACCGCATTTCAATATTTTTCTAAATCAACATTTTACTCATACTTATGCAAGAAATAGTGAGATTTTATGAGATTGCTTTGACATCCTCTTTAGAAATAGAATAGATGGACTTATTAGCATTGCACTAAATCGGAACAACTTCGAATTGAAGTAATTGCATTAAAAATTTTAGCCCTATGAACAATTCTTGAGCTTATTGCAGGAGGGTTCATGTCACAATCTTAATCTGCATAAAAGCCAACTGTTGACAAACAACGACATCGACTTTCTTTTAGTGTATGACAATATAAACAAAAGAAATATGATCATAGGTTACTTATAAGGATGCTATGCACATTTTTTGGTCGTTACACACATCCAAGAGCAGTTACTCAGAGTTGCACTAAGTTATACTTTCTGTAGGTCAAAGTTTAGGTTCGGATCTTGCCAACGAACACAGTAAAACTTATATTTTTCTTTAACTTTTGTGAACCAACCCCAAGACCTTGTACCCAATATGTTCCACACAGTAAATGAGCACACCTACAGAATGCAGCATCCAGTAAAGGGTTATCTGGTAGGTCTTCTGATATAGAAACTTTAACTTTGGGTGCATACTGTACGACAAAATTGAAGAAGGCAATACAGTACAGTGCATATCCATTTCCTATACAATCTGAAAATAGCACAAACATAAAAATAATACGTATCCTAAATATCTTATCAACCGTACCTCTTCCTTGTCTGAAGCCACACTGATATTTCCCTGATTCCTGCTCTGTCCTTTCCATTAGTTTGTTCTTAATGGGTACTGCCATCATCTTGTGTACTATATTCCTATGATTCCGATATTCTTTCCTATTTCTTTTTTTATACAACGGACATATAATGCCAACGACCCTTCTTCAGGCATCTGTTCTTTTCTCCATATTGCCTCTATCAACGTGTGTATGCACTCATTTAGTTCCTTCCTCCATACCTTATTAGTTTCATCGTTATTCCATCACTTCCTGGGCTTTTATTTATTTTCAAGCGCTGTATTATTTCCTTAATTTCCTCTATAGTCTGTGGTGTTCCTTCTTTCTGTGCTTGCCACACCCTGCTTTCCCTATCCACCTTTCGCTCTTCCTCCACTTCCTCACCAATTAGTAATTCCTGAAAGTACTCCCTCCATCTCCCTAGAACTTTTTCTTACTTGTCAGTTAGGTTCCCCATCTTTACTTTTTGACAGACTGCTTTGCTACTACGGCCCTTTTTTTCTCCTTTTATTATTTGGTATATACAGTCCCTGGCCATAATATTAGACGCACCTGAATTTTTTCAGTTATTTCGACTGTTGACTTTATAACAATCATTATTTTGTTATGAAAATGTTTTATTTTTTAATTTGCAATCTTAGTAGCAACAAACAGAATAATGCATGCTATTAATGCAGTTCTGAACGATCTTCTGTTTTAATGGACCGAGCAGTGTGGCAGGAGGCTCTATCTTGCATAAAAACGAACGGCTCTTCATTTGGAAACCAGTCCTTCAACTGATGGATCATGTGGTTTTAGAGGACTTTCTTATATTGGTCCTGTTTCATGATACCCTCGACGACGGAGAGACTTCCTGTACCTTTGCCGCTTATAACAGACCAAATCATAACTTTTGTGGGATGTTTCACCGTTCGTCTGACACAGTCCGCATTGAATTTTTCCCCTACACGGCGACGCACAAATTGTGTTTTGTTTTTCACGACTTCAAATGTGCTTTCATCGCTGAAACAAATCTAAAACAAGTTGAAAACGATATTTCCTACGTTTATTTAAACAATTTGTAACGAAAATACCGATTTCCAGAATTTTAAGTCCCTGTCGTTGTGCTCCCTCGCCCACTGAAAGCGCTTGGATTTCATCGCCATTGTCAGCTTTGGTTTCCTACCTGGTCTACATGACCTGAAACCCAATTCCTTCAACTTCCGCCGTATGGCACGCTCAGACCGTTAATATTTGACTGATACAAACGGTTTTTGATGTGTTTTGTGGTTGCAAACAGGACCAGTATAAGAAAGTCTTCAAAAGCACATGATCCATCAGTTGAAGGACTGGTTTCCAAATAGAGAGCCGTTCGTTTTTATGCGAGATAGAGCCTCCTGCCACACTGCTCGGTCCATTAAAACATTTTTGCAGAAGAGTAACATCCCTCTTCTCAGCTGGCCAGCTAATTCTCCAGGCATGAACCCAATCGAAAATGTTTGGGAGTTGGTAAAGCGAGAGGTAACAAAGGACGCCATTACCACCAAAACCCAGTTAATAGAAAAAAAATATACATATCTGGAATCGTCACCCACGTATGCAGAAGATCGTTCAGAACTGCATTAATAGCATGCCACGGCGAATTCAAGCGTTAATCACCGCTAAAGGTGGCTCCACCAAATATTGATTTTCTTCTAAAATTTATACGAATGAAGTTTTTATTTTTTTTTATTAAGTTTAAATTAGTTTTATTCTGTTCGTTTAGCTACTAAGATTGCAAATTAAAAAATAAAACATTTTTATAACAAAATAATTACTGTTATAAATTCAACAGTCGAAATAACTGAAAAAATTCAAGTGCGTCTAATATTATGGCCAGGGACTGTATTTCGCATGTGGTTATTTTTGTAGTTTTCTTCAATCTCCTGCAGTATCTCTTCATTATGTTTCCTTTTCTTCTCCTTTATTAGTTTTTTGGTTTTCTCTCTTTGTCTCTCTAAGCCATTTTTGCTTCCTCCATTTCTTCGTTCAGCATCTTTATCCGTAGCTTTTCCCTTTCCTCAATTTCCCTCCTACATTCGTCATTCAAACCATTGTCTTCTTTGCTGTTTGACTTTCTTTTCACACCTTTGAGCCACTCTCTCTATCCGTGTTTTCAGCTCTATCCACTTTCTTCTATGTTGCTCTTCATGCTTGCTAGCTCTTTTGCAGCTCCTCATACTCCTGCTTTTACTTTTTAACCTAATTCGTTTATAAATGTGTTTTTTTCTTCTACTATTCCTAGTTTCTGGTACAACGTGCTTCATCCTTGCCCTTACCATGGAATGAACAGTATCTCCATCCAATCCCTTACAAGTAATATTACTTATGGCATTTTCTTCTGGTTTTTCAATTAGTATATGGCCTATTTGATTAACAGTTCTCCCATTTGGTGACATCCATGTATCTTAATGTTAATGTATTATGAATGGGCTTCTCACAATTCTTTTTAATGTTTAAATAACGCAAAATTGTTTAAATAAATATCTAGAATAAAATTGCATGTTTTTTAAATTTAATTTGACCAACGAAACTATTTGTAAGACCACCAAATTCCTTTAAGCAAAAACCGCAGGCCAGTCACTCGACGTTCGAGAAAAGGCATCACAAATAAGCACAGGATTCCAGCAGAGAAAATCCATCACAGAAAAAGAAACACATGTAACTACTCCAGTTCCGAAAGGCAGAGATAAATGAATGTGTGCTCAGAAGAAAAAAAAAAGAGTGGATGAACGGATGCTCATCCGAGCCTATCATTTAATAACCGGTCGATCCACTTGACGCGTACTCGACATCCTTTGCGGTGGCGAATGGGGTGGAAACGAAACATCTCGCGCCACGCACTTACGCTGTGTCCATACGCGCCACGAGAAGACATCGTCGCCGTCGTTCAGAAATTCATACGGCGATTATACCGCTGCAAAAAAAAATTCAATGCCGTATCTCTCGTGACCGGTTGTTGCTTATTTGAAGTGCCGCGTTCTTATATAGCAGAGGCGGAGTCGTCGTGCGATGGTATATTCTTAACTCGTTATTATGTACGCAAGAGAAATGAATCTTAGGAGGAGTGCGATGTATGGCTATGTATTGTAGAGATTGAATGGGATAAGAAAATTGAAATTGCTTGATCGAGACTTAAGGGAGAGAGGCGGGGAAAGGGTCGTTTGTTCAGAAATAGATCTCAATTAAAAAGAATGACTGGATCAAAAATAACATGGAAGTATAAAGAGTAAGATCAGAGGTCTGATTATTACTGATTATTCGGCAATTATTTTGCTTTTGCAGTAAGCGAAAAGGTGCGATAATTAATCGTCAACTAAATCTGTACAAAGATTGTCTGTTCAACCAATACATTTTTTTTTTAATTATTTGAAAATACTTTGTTTTTATTATGAGTTATTGCTGATAAAGCACTAAAGGAACGATGACGTCCTATCTCGAAATACAAGGTGTTTTGAAACATCGTTTAAAGATTTTAAGGGCATGTAGTACGATCGAAAATAAGGTTAAAGTCATAATAAACATATGTTCACAAATCAACCATTTACGAGATAACAGCGAGTGTTCCTAGTAGTACATGGATATAACATATCCCAGTAAACAGGTGCTTATCAGCTATTGTTTTATAACAGTTTAATTTGACGTTTTGTGCAATTTGTAGCAATTATAATGGTTGCGTATTCTAATGCTGAAATGAGCGATATGGTGTTCATGTACGGTCGTGCTAATGGGAATTCTTTACAAGCACCTCGCTTCTATGCTGAAACGGTTCCTGATCGCCAACTGCCTTCGCATATGATGTTTCAGACGGTGTTTCAACGACTAAGAGAAACTGGTTCGTTTGAGAAGCGGTCTTCTGATACTGGACGGCAGAGAATAGCATGTACTCCACAGATAGAAGATCGAATTTTGAATATTATTGATGAAAATCCCGAAACTAGTGTTAGAAGAATTTCGACTCAAGTGGGTGTAAGCAGCAATCTTGTTTGGAGAACTCTTCATGAGCAAACCCCTGTACTCCTACCATATCCAAGGGGTACAAGCCCTTACTGTTCCGGATTATCAAGCGAGAAGGGCTTTCTGCGAGTGGTTTTTGCGAACAGCTGCTGATCGGCCAGATTTCGCTGATAACATCCTTTTCACTGATGAAGCTGGTGTTACTAAAAATGAAATATTTAATTTCCACAACAATCACGTTTGGTGTGACGAGAATCCTCATGCTACCGTTGAAGCCGGGCACCAGCAATGTTTCTCTCTAAACATCTGGTTAGGCATGATAGGGGAACGGTTGTTAGAACCAATTGTTTTGCTACAATGCTTAACAGGTCCTGCATACCTCGAGTTCTTGGAAAATACTTTACCTGAACTTTTGAAAGATTTACCTATAAATCCAAAACTGAACTTCTGGTTTATGCAAGATGGAGCTCCACCGCACTTTACCCGTGCTGTTTGGGAACATCTTAACAATGAATTTCCTGGGAGATGGCTAGGGCGAGCGGGTCCCATTGCTTGGCCTCCAAGGACTCCCGATCTGAACCCGTTGGACTTTAGTATCTGGGGTTATTTGAAAAGTTTAGTGTACACAACACCGGTAAACGATCTTCTAGTGTTGCGCCAACGAATAGAACACTGTTGCAAGATAATACGAGAAAAACTTTTGTTTTTTGAAAGACTGTGCGCTTCCTTTGAAAACAGATGTAGATCCTGTGTCGAAATGGAAGGACGTCATTTTGAACATCTTCTTTCGTTATAATCTATTTTATGTTAAAATGCCATAACATCTTAATAAAAACCGCTAAAGCAAACTTATTCTGCAATTGCGATAAAATCCCTGTTATCTCGTAAACAGTTAATTTGTGGACATATGTTTATTATGACTTTTAATCTTATTTTCGATCGTACTACATGCCCTTAAAATCTTTAAACGATGTTTCAAAACACCCTGTATAAGATACACCCTAAAAAATGTTTTATTAATATTATTATATTAATTTACACTACTATTGGTGTAAATTTACCCCAAAAATAGGAGGTAGCCCAGTAGCCACCTATTTTTGGGGTAATTTTATTTATTAATTTTTTTTTAGGGTGTAATTGTTGGAAATCAAAGTAGGTTACAGAATAGAATAAAAATACTGCAAAAGCATTTCTAAAGGTTATTCTTTAATACAACCCATAATTTAGCCAAAAATCAGGTGTTCCTACACATTTGTCTGACCCTGTATGTTACGTCAACTAAATAAATTTTAGAATTTTACCATCTAAGGGTTATATCAATGCACACATATTTATAACTGTCAAAATCGTAAAAATTACATTTTCGTTTCTCTCAGCGTGCTTAATAGAAAATTCGTATATGTCTGTTGATAATGGCCTACATCCTATCGAGGTTAGTGTTTGGTTACAGTCCAGAAGGTGGATTACACTGTTGAATCGCTGCAGATTAGATTTGCTTTAACACAAATATTTCTCTATACTAATGTGTGCTTAATTTTTCCTTACTGTTTAATTACGTTCTTACTTATCTACCTCCAGGTTTAAATCAGATAAGAAATTAAAACAAATTATAAGGCGGTATCGAACACTAGCGCATGCAATGGGAGCACTTTACTTAATGGATTCCTCCGGATAGAAAAAGAAAAGAAGATCTGCCTACAGCTAGAAATGGTCCTTGACGTGTCATTATCATTACTACTTAATGGTTACAGCAGTACCGTGCAAGTATTCTCATGTTGGTAATTACATATCATAAAAGATTTCTTAAATATCAGGCTATAATTGTGTTTGTAATTTTTGGAAACCTCTATTATAGTATAACCATTTTTACCACATCTAATTCAATGAGATAATAAACATGATTCTAAACATCGTCTAGCTTATGCGCGCATGTGTTTCTCATATGTACTTCCAAGGGATAATTTTAACATCTTAATTTGGCTTAATTAATTCATCTATTTATCCCGATATAGGCTATTTACGGAGCAGCAAAGGTATCACATATTCTTGTTATCACTTTATTGCGTTCTCCATTAATAATAAACAAATTTAAATAATCTTCGTTCGTATAATTTAACCGTGCCGGCATTGTTTATAATTGAAAACGAATTGACATTTCATCAATGTTGGATTGTTTGCCGAATGGTCATGCCTTACTTAGATATACCAAAGTAGGATGACATTTTAAAAAACTACATAAGTTACCTTCTTACACCATACATACATATTTTACTAATTATCTTAAAAAGTATCCATTTTAGATGGGTAATGAATATGACTTTTTTGTATTTTTATAAGGGCAGTTTGATGAGAAGAAGAGAAAAGTAGGTAGTTGTATTTGAAAAAAAAACAGTTTTGACACTTCTTCAATTCGAAAGTTTAACTGTAATTTTCGGACACGCTGTATAATGTTTTCAAAAAATTCATACGGTTTGGGATGCTACTCTATACGGGCAGCAATTCTACAAATTTCCAATTTTCCATGTTAAATACCTTTGCAGTTATAGAAGTTCATATGCACTCGTCCATCTGTCAAAAATTTAAAAAAAAATGCAAATATTTCAAATACGGTTGAAAATAACAACATGGTTGTTTTAACAAACTTACTCTAGATTTGAACGAGAAATTATAAAATGTAATAATATACAGAGTGTTCCATTTAAAATAACAAAGTTGAAAGCCACTTCCGGTACAATCGGATGCGCTAGATTATTAAAAATATTTTAGTCAATAGCGCAGGTCGGCTTTAGTATACTGCGAAATTTTCAGAATTTTCTAATGTGTGCTCTTTCATATATCGATCGATGCAGTTTGTCGTAAGACAACCTGTATACAGGGTGTATCAAATAAAAAAGTAAATTTTGCTTGGGTGTTAACTACACGACATATAAAGCACAAACCCACCGAAACCGGATTTCATCATTAAAGAATAAAAAAAGTAAAATTTAGAGCCAAAAATTCTTTAGTCCGGGTCTGATGCAAGGAAACGTCATGTTAAGCACCCGCTAAACGTGGTATTATGTATAAATACATAGCACTCATTTAGTATTATTATTAATGGTATGCCGTAACTTCATTTAACGTCATTCTAAATAAATAAAGCCTCTTGTAAAAATAGCAAAACTGAGGCAATTTAAATTTCTTCTTTTTATAAAATAAACACTCCTTTTTTGTTAAGAGCATTCTACGTAAGTCTACAAAGTATTATTTTTAATATCCTGATAAGACGTTCGAGTTTCAGCGGATATGCGACTTCAGTAGTTACAAAAAACGTAAATACTTTTCTTTTGCTTTGTCGAATCGAGAGTTAGTTGTTAATAAACGGTACCACATGAATCTGAGTTATTTCTTTTGGATTTATTTAATCATATAACCGAAATGAATTGAATCGAAGTACACAGAAATAAATGTAGAAAATTTGCAACATGCTTTTTTACTATGATATCGCGCGAAAATGAATCTATACATTCCCGCGCTTTTTGCCGATGCATCGATTTTCTTTATATGAAATCATGACGGTCCTGAAAAGGATCGTTTTTTCGAGACGGGAAGAGTTTAAATAAAATGTTTGAAGTGGCTTGCACTCCAAGCGGCCATCCACACAAAACTAACAGCGGTAATGGCTGAATGATAGTGGTATGTGGGGGTATACTCGGGACAGCATTTAGGTTGGGCACAGGTGCGGCTCTAGCCCACGGCATTTATAAAATATTTTTTTTTCTCGTTAATGCTTACAGATAGACCCCCTGTGCATTAAGACTTTTTGATTGTATTTGATTACAGCTGCTACATATTATTATATTTACCTCTATATCTGATACACCCTGTATATATAACGGTGATATTTTATATACAACTATTGATTGTATCCGTTAGTAATTTAGGTACTCCTAAAGCATTACTAATAATAATTCTATGAGTCACATCCACCCTCCACTATCATCATGACCCTTACAGGCTCTGAGAAAAAAAAACCTCCCTCCCTACAAAGAGAGATCAGGTCTTCACCTAAACTCATCAGCGCAAAAGAAAAATCAATAAAAACCAAAGCCAGACACTAAACATCCACTCAAATCCATTTTAAAAACGTTTTCCACAATCATCAAAAGCTAAAAACGAGACGAAAGTTCTAACGACCGGCAAAACAATTTATTCACATTGCTGCGAGTACAGAAAAAAAAAAATTAAACTACGCTTTAGACTTCCTACACATTAAAGATCGACGATGAAGGGTATTTGCAACCAGCGGCACTCGTTCTAGCTCGCCTTCGCATTCGAATGGGTGAAGAGAAAAAAAAAAAAACAAAGCTGTCGCGAGCACAGCGTTGAAATTTTCTCCGTTGGGGATTATAAACAATACACAATGCGCGCGTATAGTCGACTCGGCTGCCTGTACGACAGTTTTCCTATGTAATTAAACGTGATTTCGCGGACGAAAATGGAATTTGAATTAATATAGAGTCGGGATTAAATGGAAATATGGCATTTACAATGCACATTGTAATGACTATAGTTGTGTAGATATGCCGCGGATTTGTGGTTCTAAAATCCAGTGGTGATGAAACTTGTGACGTCACAGATTATTCCAGTACTGTTCTTTTCTGTTCTTTTTTGTTCTGATTTACCATTTTTAATTTAGTAAAATTACATTACATCTCAATTTTGCTTTTATTGCATCCATTTGTGCTTGATGATTTTGATTTTATGTATAAAATAAATTAAACACAAATGCAATATACTAAACTCAAACTGAGAGACTGAATATAGGGCGAGTTTATTTGACAGAAATTGAAATTGATTTTGATAAAGTTATGCTACGAGCGTATTTGCCCGCAATGTATGTATGTAATGTACATACATGTACAAGACTTTCATGAATATAACACAGGAAATCCACACATGGAGATGAAAATAGAAGCTGCAACTTTCGAACAACGCGACTTCATGCAAGGACATGAAGCCGCCACACATAATAACCCTGAGACAGGAAGGCAGCTTGAAAGCGTGTATAGGCGTCCAGTCGTAAGTAACGTGATTAAATGTTAGTGGAAGCCGTCACCGGCAGATGTCGCACGTAACGCTTATTGCGATGACCATTCCGCAACAATGATTCAGTGCGACTAAAGCGCGCTAATCCGTGCGATCAATGTCGGTGACAGATTGTGTTTTGCTCTTAACTGGAAAGGGGTGTAATAAATTAAAAACAGAAGTGAATTTGATTAAACCGGTACACAAAATATCCTCCATTAATTTCTTATCTGATGAGCAAATAATTTATACTGATGCATGGACACGGAAAATGCAACACCAGGAAGGGGCGCATTTTCCTTGACCAGATTTGGCAGAAACATTTAGTTATTCAAATAAGGGAATCGATTAAAACAATAAACCAATAAAACAATTCGAGCTTATGAATACGATTAATTTAAAAAACACAAAATCCCTTCTTCACAAATGTTTATTAATTTATATAAATGTACATTTTGCGTGTAAAAAATATTTTCACGTTCACGGGGTGTATCAGTTTTGCAGGACCGTACTCAACTTAATTTTTTCAAATGAAACCATACTCATCTTTTTAGGCATGCTGATTTATTGTGGTGAGTGTTACCAATACACATTCAAGTACAGAATGAGGAGATAAGTCGTGTCCGAGAAATAATTTTTTTAGGTTTGTATATGGACGAAACACTCTCTTGGAACTTGCATTGTGAAAAAACCGCAAATAGATCTGAATAGTTACTTTACCGATACGCAACTTAAAAACTATAATGAATTTAGTCTCTGCTTTCATTTTATTATGCAAACGTGCACACCAGAGTGTCATACGGCATCACGGTTTGGGGAGCATCGCCTGCTAGAAGGACTGTATTTTTGGCTCAGAAACGCATAATCCGATGTATGGCTGGAGTTCACTGCACAGAGTCTTGCAGGTCTTATGGTGGAACATTTTACCTATGCCTGCTATACACATATACGAACTCTTAAATTACGTCTATGCGAACAGAGTAATTTTCAACGCAATGAGCAATTTCACGCACATAACACTAGGTCAAAGCAAAATTTCCGTGTCCCTAAACATTCTCTGAATATTACCAAAAATTCCCCCAGTGTTTTGGGTTTGAAACTTTTTAATGCCTTGCCTCAGAAATATCAAACTATATTATTAATTAACATCTTTAAACGGCATATTAAAAGCTTTTTACTGTCATCCTGTATTTATTCTATCGAGGAGTACTTTGAGTTATGTACTATATGTAGATAAACCTAATGTAATTGTGTGTAACCTATTTTTATTTTGACTTATTCTACACAGTTTTTGTAATGTACACAGGATTAAATATATATTATTATTATTATTATCATATGTTTATTTCAAATTTGAGTGAGAAGTATGTGAAAATCTACTACAGAAATGATCCTGTGACGTATGATCAAATAAAAAATTTCGAATGCAAGGTTGCCAAGTTTTTTGCCGGCATTATCATTAACAATCAAACTCCAAGATTTACTGAGTGGCTTAGAAAAGCTTAGGTCTCTCTTATAAATTGAATGTTATTTGGTAAAATTATACAGAAGCAAACAATTTGTGCGATATTTAAACGGCTTTTACTTTGTTATTTTGAATTGAACACCCAATATTTTTTTTTATTTCATCATATGCATTTTTGTATGATCTTTCATTTGTGTAAAAAATATGGTATATCTAAAATTTATACTTTTTGAGTTAACTCAGCATTTTTAGAAATTGTCACAAAAATGAGATATTTATTCATAAAAAGTAGGCTGTAGAACGACTTAATAATTAATTAAAATAATATTAGTGTAGAGAAAAATATGTCCCAAAATAGCAAACAACTTTTCTAGACTTTTACTTGCCAAAAGCAATAATATAGTAATTTAATAAAATTAAAGAATATATAACAGAAATAAAATTACATTAAATGTTCGATATAGCCCTCTGCTTGTTCAACACAAACTTGCAATCGTGCTAAAAATGATTCATTAACATTTTGCCATTTATTGTGTGTGCGAAATGGGAATACGATCCATCATGCTTTTGTTGTTGGTGGTTCTTGGTAAACTAAATTTTTCACATATCCCCAAGAAATAAATCTAATTTTGTTAATCCTGGAGACCGTGGTGGTCGCCTTATTCGACCTTCTCTGCTTACCCACCTATCCATAGAATTTCTTTCTAAATAATTCCTAACTACTCTGCTATAATGGGCTGGGGTACCATCGTATTGCAACCACATTCTCTGTCTTACATTGACTGGAACATCTTCTAATAAAATCGGTAATTGATCTTCCAAAAGATTCAAATAGGCCTCCCCGTCAACAGTCCCTTAAAAAAAAGTATGGTCTAATCAAGTGAGATCCCAGTATTCCTGCCCAAACATTTACAGACCATCGATGTTGATGATCTAATGATCTTATGAAATGAAGATTTGCTGTGTCATTATAATAAAGATTATGGCGGTTTACATAGCCATTTTTGTGGAAGGTTGCTTCAACAGTAAATAAAAGATAATTAAAAAAAGTATTTTCTTCGTGAAATTTGTCTAATGGCCATTCCGCAAATTCCAAACGTTTTTGAAAATCACCGACATCAAGTTCTTGAACTAATTGAATATGAAATGGATGAAATTTATGTTTTCCGAAAGTTATCGACACTGAAGTTCGGCTGATGCCCCAATTAACACTAAATAAAGAACATTCTACTAACACAGCGTGTTCGACAGTTTGGTAATGTCATAAAAAATTCACCGCCTACCTTGTTTGTGTGACAACTTATAAAAATGTCAAATTATCTCAGAACGTATAAGTTTTAGATATACACTACTCCTAACAAAAATGAAAGATCATAAAAAAGTGCATATGATGAAATGAAAAAATACTGTTCAAAATATGTTCAATTTAAAATAACACAGTAAAAGCCGTTTAAATAGCACTCAAATTGATTGCTTCTGGAGACCACGCTGTATAATTTTACCAAATAATATTCAATTTATAAGAAAGACCGAAGCTATCCTAAGCTACTCAGCAAATTTTAGAATTTAATTGTCAATGATAATGCCGGAAAAATGAACACGTGCATTTTGAAAATTTTATGTAAAAAGTTAAATAACTTGGCAACCTTGCATTCGAACTGAAACGAACATATGTATTTGTAGCATTCGTTACAATAAAGAAACATGCATAAAAAAGTAAGTATGGCTTCATTTGAAAAAATTAAGTTGAGTACGATCCTGCAAAACTGATACACTTCGTGAACGTGAAAATATTTTTGGAACGTGCATGCACAGAACACTCTACTAGAATGGCAACTTAATATAATTAACTGGTTTCAAATAGCGCCTCTAGTTGTTGGACCGGTACTAAAAAAAAAAAATGCGCCGGTATAAAATCCCTTTAATATTAAAAAAAAAAAAAATAAAATAAAATTAATTAATCGTTGGGACTGGGAAAGTGCGTCACTTGAATACTATTACTTTTGAAGAGACGAAAACAACAAATATTGTGAATACTGCTTAAAGTTTCACATATGTTAGTAATTTATGTATGAATAGCACAAAAATGCAAATATAAAACACTATTACATCTTTTTATAGCTCTTCAAGAGTATCAGTGTTCAAGATACACACTCTTCGAATCCCAACCACGGTATTCTATATTTGTATGGGTAAGCTTGAAATATGGATGTTTCAAAAAAACCGAATCTCTTATATAAGCTTTTATTGAACATATACTTGTCATATCTTTATTTTTCACTGGAAATCGATGCCTAAAATATTTCTTATATTACACTATAAGAAGCATAAATATATCAATGTATATCACCTTGATGATGATACATCCTCACACCCTTCCACGCAACACTTCTTTTGGTAAACACGCATGATGCTGTTCCGAAAATAATAAATATCCACACTGCTGTGCAATTTGCCTGTTGCGACAGGATTGAGACAAAAAGTCTCTAATCCCTGCGAACAATGCAATGTAAAATACTCTGAAATGCTACGGAATTGTTTGAATTAATAAAAATTACTAAACAGACTCGAATTTGTATTGAAAATATTTACCCTTAGTAATCACTAAATCTTCAAAACAGTTCTGAAAAGAACTGATTTTTAATATTTGATGGCAAGCCAAAACAGTGAAAAACAACGCTCAACACTTTCAATACAGCCCAATGCTCAGATACAGCCAAACGGAAAGTGACAAGATGGTGACAAACGACAATTCAAGCTACTTCGGCTCTTCGCTATCGGTATAATTTTTGCTCTACATTACCGACAGAATATTGGTTTAGTACCGGTCCGTGCGCTAGATGGCGCTGACATTCGTAAATACTTCGAGGTATTTTAGTCCCCACCCCATGCGTGCACGCACTTCTTTCCGTCATGTATGATACCACATTGCAAAATCTTTTATGAAAGATGTTAAAGTCAATATCGACCGATATCGGACTATTGACTCACCCGATATATTTGGAAATCGCCATTATCTTCCTCGGTAAAACGTACCAGACGGAAAGTCATTATGAAGTAACGTGACCATAAAGTTTTAACGACCAATAAAAAACGACTAAATAATTTCAAATCGTAACGATATTTACGATACCCTCGCGATCTGAAGCTAAATCGAGTTTTTCGCGCATAGATGCTTATATAGGTGCACAAGTACGATAGCGCTCATACCGCGAACGGCCGACTATAAATTCTAGGGCGTGATCATTTATGCGCCACTGAATCTCCGAACAGTCGACGTAAATATCTTAGAATCCGATGAAATATTACAGGATGCTGGTCTTCGGGATACGCGATTCACATTCCGTCCGGTTTAGAACCGCAGCGCAGGCATAAATGTTCAACATGAAGAGTACAATTTAATACGGGTATTTGTAAGATGAAAAAAGGAGATGAAATATGCGGTGGTATGGAGAAAAGTGGTACTTTGAAATAGATATTTGTAAGATTTCATCATAAATTCCGAACGCTTATTTTATTGAGAATGCTTAGGAGAATGTTCAAGAAATTTATATGATAATGGTAACGATAGAAAGTATCACAAAATAAGTTGCTCGGTTTGGGATACTATTTCTGATTTGTTAATCTAAATATAATAAGAAACTACACTGTATAAAAAGAAATTGGACGAATTTTACAACAAAAATAGGAGGCAATTTTATTACTTATTTTTATTGGCTATATTATCGATGCAAAATAATTTCTTAAAGTGATTTTATAATACATTACATTTTATTATATAAAATTACACATTGTAAGTAATGACTCTACATTCCGAAAAGTACTTTCACATTGTGAAATGTAACTAGTTTGCATTCCAGTGTAAAATTAGACTCTAAAAATGGTGGTAATACTAGTGGATGAAGAAACATTAAAATACAACGTAAAATTACATCAAAAATGCTGTAACTAGAATATTACCCCAAACCAGGAGAACTTTGCCTGTAAAATCGATTTTTATGTGAAATACACCAATAAATGTAGTAATTTTCCCTCCGTATTGTTATTAGTGCCACATTCAGGGCAACTTACTTATTGATACAAAGAAAAAATTACATATGTCAAAGAATTTTACCCATTTATGTGATAAAAATATTTATCGTGCAAAAGCAAAAAATCTTATTAGTTTAACTTATCAGAACTACCTCAATTATGTTGAAAATTCAATTTACAATGACCCCAAACAATTTTGAGCATTTATTCCAAATAAGAAGGGGAATACTAGAATCCCTGGAGCAGTTAAGCACAATAACACTGAATTTAGTTCCCCTGATGCTATAGTCAATGCTTTTTGAGACTAGTTTAACAGTGTGTATACGTCATCCTCTAGTAGTAATCTCCCTACTTTCCCTGATATTGCTAACGCGTCTATTAATTTATCATTTATATCAGAGAATGAAGTCGAATCTACCTTACGTACATCGAAAAATTGGTTTACCACCGGATATGATGCTATACCTTAGCTTCCTACTTCGTGATTGTGCAACTGTACTCACAAACCTTTACATACAATTTTCAATTTAATTGCTAAATTCTCGTTCTCACCCAACTTTCTACTGTGTTTTACATCGGACCAATATTCTACGTTCTTCCCCTATTTCTTTAATGTGTGAGTACTACAATAGAATCTCTGATAGGTGCGACCTTAATAGCGATAGTTTAAGTTTCATTACTGAGTATGCTTATAATTATTTTTCAAATTTAATTTATTAAATAAAATTTAATTTTCACTAGTCTAGCTCGTAAGAATTTATGTAATTATTTTGAAAGTTTGATCTTTATTTAACTGTAGTATATATTGCATCAGTGTGCATTACGTTTTTCCTGTAATTGGGTTTTACCTGTAAAATAAATTATTATTATTATTATTATTATTATTAAAAATACAACTGGAATATGGAAAATATGAGAAGTGATATGAAATTGTAAAATATACTTATATATTAATATGTATATTACACGATTAGAAAACATGTAACTCTTAAAAAAAGGATGTTGCTCTTTTGGAAAGTGTGCCGGATATTCAAAAAACTCTCACGAAATAAAAGTTCAGCGCATGCGTCGAGTTATGCAGTTTGAATATCCAACATGCAAGTGTAGCAATGATGGCTATTAACTGTGAGCTTGTATTTTGTACTGTAAGTTAATGTTGAGGTACATAAGTTCTGCTACGTCGATTATATATTGTTTTAACTAAAAGGAAGGGTTCTTTTAAACAGCGACAAAGAAATATTTCTTTGATTTAAGGAATCCTTTCTCCCAGCGCAGAATACCCCATTAATGAGGAATATTTCAGAAAAAAATACGCTCTGGTGTAATTTTTCCTTGTAAAATTACAATTCTAAACTAATATTCACATACGAAATGTAGTAGTTTCAGGTATACTTACCAAACTTTCAAGGAATTTTACTGTGCACATGTAATGTTCTACAAGTATGTGAAAAATGCCCCATTGTTGTAATTTTACTTCAAAAATACAGTCTAAAAGAAGCAGGAAACTTTACCCACACTAAAAGTGTAAATATGTATGCAAAAACTTGAGGTACATCTGGTTCCAGCTGCTTGTTCAGCCCACAACACTCGTGATGTGCAACATTTTTTTGAGAGAGAACATTAATGAGAGAGTGGGGTCAAATAATGGCCCATTGCAACGGCCTGTGAGATCACCCGACCTCAACCCCATTGATTTTTATTTACTAAAAATAAAGTATTTGGTTTCGAACCGTCTCAAACTAGGGAAATTTTAAACCAAAGAGTTGTAGAGGTACTAAGATCTTCGTAGAGTTCGTAACTGTGTTAGAATAAGGTGTCATGTCAAAAGTGTGTGGACCAGAATGGTCGTCACTTTAAACAGTTTCTTTAAGTGAACGTCTACTACTGGTTCTTTCCTTTTTACTTTTGCGGCTTTTGTTGTCTTTTTGTTATTTTATAGTATTATTTAACATATCTTGTCTATTTCATTTCCCATATGTGATCAGCTTCATGGCCTACTAATTTCACTGTTTCACACTGACGGACGCGTCAGCTTTTGGCGTTTAATTTCATTGGTTCCTAATTTTATCGGAAATTGTTTTTTGTTAATATAAGCGTCAGTATCTTTTCATTATTTTACAGTATTATCTACAATTACATATCTCTCAAATTCGTAGCTTACTAATTTCATATTAGAGATTTACTTTTTTGCCAATATCTTCGCTAAAAATTAAAAAAATCAGCTGTCTAATACATGTCTAATTAATCTAAATTAACCAAAAATGCAATATAGCCGCCATATGAAAAACAAAAGGTAGCGCTAATAACTCAAAAACAAATGACAATTGGCAGTTTCTCTTTACACCAGAAAAATTGTCTTAAAAAAGTGTCTAATAATGTAAAGCTTTTAGAAGCGGTCATATTAAAATTTATCTAATATTAAGAAAAATTAAAATCGACAAATTCTGCGTTAGTCTTAGCCTTGTAAAAACTAATATTATCTCGAAAACTAGAACAGATAGGTTGGTAGTAGACATATAAAAAGGTGTCACAACTGCGTCGCAAATTCAAAAAAATAGGATATTCCATTTAAAAAAAATTAAGTTAGGTAGCGCCCCCAAGCGGGGATATAACTAATCTTTAAAATAACTGCTACATAATGTGGTCCTCTTCTGGAGATATGTTGCTAAATTATCAGAATTTCTAGATTTCCATTAGTTTCCGAGATATGGCACTGCCCCATTCCTTGCTGAACCCTCCGTATAATAGAAACCAGAATTTTTTTCAAACACTTTTAAATACATCAGTGTGTAGGAAGTTCATATAGGCATCTAAAATTGGAAACGTTTCATCTGATTTTTGCTTTAAGGTAAGGTTATCTTCCACATACATATTTTCTATAATACGTGTCATCCCAATTTCATGATATGCCACGGTCGATAAATAAATAACCCTTTCCTTCCTATTACAAACTGCCAAAACCAAACCATTCGCACACATACAACTTATATGCCACATGCACCGTTTGCACCACAAGATATTAGGCACGTTTTCGTGCAATTAAATCGACCATTGTGCGAATGCAATCCGTAACGGAGAACACACCAGGGAGAACAAGAAAAGAATGAAGGAAGGGTTAAGGAACGACTAGGAAATAGGGGCCAGGTGCGCGCGGTATAAGTCGTGGGTTTAGTTTCCGCCGCAGACCAGAGACTTAAGGGATTCCTGCGGTGAAGAGAATTGCGTTTTCCAATTTGTTTTACGAACGCCCAATGGAATTAATACTAGCCAAGACGACCAAAGGGTATTATGCATCAGGTATTAATTGCACGGTGTTATAGTGAAATATTGGCGCTAAACCGTGAATGAAAGGAATCCTTATTAAAAATCCATTTAATTGATTAAAAACACGCAAATTCCGAATCTACTTGTGACATTTTGCAAATAGAATCGTCACAACTAATTGAAAAACAATGTCAGCGAATACCACTACGAAATACTCGCTAGATAATTAATACTCCAGAGCACTCAAGTTCTGTAAATGGTCGTCCAACCATCTGGCAAAGCGGTCGATATTATCCAAAGCACGTACTGCAACAGCAATTATTACGGCCGTTTTGTTTGTTTTAGTGAGTGCTAGATATTGTCGCACGTCGCGCAACGTGTCAATTTTCTCACCGCTTTCACGCCCGACTAAATGGATAGAAAATAGATTCTGTCCCGAACATTTACAGATCCATTTATTTTAACTGCTTGCCTATCAAAATATTTCAGTCAAAAAGAAATTAGTGGAAAATGCTAAATATGCAAAGCAGGATTCATAAACTTTATTTATTTTTTTTTTACAATATTATGAACCGATTCATAGTATTCTCTTATAAAAAAATAATATTATATAAAATATAATTACTGAATATAAAAGCTTTAAGATTACAATTTACATTAAAAATTATTTATCTTAATAACAATTTAGCGACATCTATAACTACGAAACTTAATTACTCACATTTAGCTTCAAGCGCCATCTATAGTTCGGAGGCAATAATAACATGTTCGTACAGTTACCTATAATATCTACGTTACTCTAGATGGTAAAACAGAACGCTACTCCTATCATTACCCGTTGGTATAGTGGCGCCACCTTCAGATTCATTTACGAACTACCTTTGCGACGATTGGAACGCGTAAAATTCGGCAATTAATTTTCCGGACACCTCTAATTTTCTAAATGCACATACAAAGGCAGACCTGATTCCGGATCGATAGTTTAGGCGCCGGTAATAATAGTATCTGGTGCGCCTTGACCGATTCGAATGCGGACGAAAAATTTTGTTTCGAAAGTCGGACAAGAAATATAATATTAAATAACGGGTTCAATATTTACTTTTGTTGCGTTTAACAGACGTTTGGGCGATCACGTCGAAAGTATGCAGAATATTTTAGCGCTCAGTTAAGGTCATAAATAATAAGCTATCGCGAGATACGCGGAACTTTTATCAATTATATTCGGACGCTGGCACGTCCATTAGCACTTTGTAAGACGCTGTCGTTAAAAATTAAAAAAAAATTGTTTGCACATGGATTATAGATTAAATTTGTCAAAGGAAAAAGTAGAGCATCTCGATCTTAATTATTTATGAGGATATTAATTAAAACTGAACTCCGTGGCAGGATGTTTAAAGAGAGTGAAAAAGAGTTAATCAAGCTGTTTTAAAAGGAATTTGTAACAACGTGATCTCTCCGAGTATAGAGGTTAACGAAGGAGATACACATATTTCTAAGGCGACAACATTAATTACAAACAAACAAGGCAGTTGTACCTATATGTAATTTTAAAGTGGAATTCCGCATGTTTTATGAAGGTCTAAGACATTTTGGGTGTGATGGATTCTCATTAAATTTGTTAAGAAAATCCTATTTGTAAAGATTCCGAGAAGAATGAAAAGATCGCTTGGTAATTCTACTTGAAGATTTTAATAACGTTTACCCTCTCAGTTCGTTTGCAAAACATCAACAGGACTGTGAAATGTAAGCGCGAGTATTGTTAACATTGAACTTTAAAGATTATGCAAAATATGTCAAGGAATTTCTAGCAGCAGTAAAAAATCGTTACGATACCTAACTGGATTATAAATTCATGAATATTTATATTCTAAAAGGGTATTTAAATACAGTTGCGCGTGCATCTGATTATTTCTTTCAGATATTTTTTTAATTTGATTTTATTTAAATTCAATTAATTTATCACTCAAATAATATGATTATTTCGAAAGTAAAAGTTTATATTGCAGAAAGAATTATTGGATAATTAAATTATCCACTAATAAAGGAAGATGGATAAAATATTTTCCAATAAGATATGATTTTAAAATGATTTGGCAACTATACTTAAAATTTTAAACTAGCATTAGTTGTTATCTGGTCAGTATATTGACCACTGATGTCCTTATTAAACTAAAATGTCCGAATTGTCAAGAAGAGCATTTGCCTGTTAAGTTCAGATGATATCTCTTCTAGTTCCAAAGATATCGTCGAAAATGTGTTTTAGGGGTGTAATTTCAGAGGTCTGTATCTTCCCCATAAGTGAATATCAACAGTTAGAAAATACGGGCAGATTATTTTCCACTGCCCTACATGCCTGCAAAATTTTATCAAAATTGGAGGTGAGCAGTTGGGTGACTTTTTATGTAAAAGAAAGGTTTATTTGAAAATAGCAAGCCGTCGTTAATTCTAAGAACTAACTTTTGAAATAGCGCCAATATATCTACAGACAAATGAATCATTCACACCACTGTTCCAAATAAATGAAACAAAGTGACCAAAAGTGGAGGTGGCATAGGTGGACGTTTAACAAAAATATGTGGTAACTATTAACTAATGGGATTTACTGCAATGTAATATTTGGACAATTGTACCTAATTCTTTACTTGAAGATATATATTTCTACACACTTCGGTATAATAATTAAAAATGATGCGGCCAAAATTACTTTCGCAAATAAATCGTCCAGATAAGTTATTGTTATACATTATTTACAATTAAATTACTATGAATAAATGATCTTCAAGCGGCCGATGGTCTAGTTACTAGTAACTTGCACGCTTGGCTATCAATCGCAGGGTCCTTAGTTCGAACCTGATCAGCTTTCGTGGTTCTCCTCACTTCTTCGCAACTGTTGATGGGAGTCAACCATCTCCAAGTCGCTCCACAAGCACGATAATAACTCATGGCCTAATTTACTGTGGATCTACTGAATAAAGATAGGAAGATTGTCAAAATGATAAGCATATCTACAACGACGTAGGCCTGGTAGATGACGCTTCTTGGAGATTCTGCCTAGAGGAGGAAGAAACACCAGTTTATGTGCTGTGCCAACATGAAGGCTGCCCACAGTAAGCAGATACATAAAGAAGCTCTCAAAGGTGATAAGCCTAATTAAAAGGGCAAAATTATAGAGCGTCTTCTAGGAAAAAGGGGATCACAATAGATCTGAAAAGGTCGCGGTGAAACAGGTCCATAGGCCATCCCAGTCCTAATCTAATCTAATCTAACTTACGGCTACTTACTGTTGAAAATTTTAACACTTTTTTGACTAATTTAATAGTCAGGGAGAGGTCACACTCTTTTCGTGTTTTTGTCGAGAACTATAGAGTTTAAAATGACGAGCAAAGATAAGTCAAGTATTGTTATTGCTAAGGGGTTATTTTGTCCAATGACACGTGGAATTAAAAATACTTCTAGTCACATTTGATTTGATCTGACTAGACAAATTTACTAGCATTTAACTAAATGAATGCGATCTATTGGGGTGTTTTAACAACCATTTTCTAAACACAACGTCTTTTTAATATGAACTCCTATTTCTTAGTGCTATAAAATTCTCTCTTTAAGACGTTTCTATAGATTAAATATGAAAACCACTCCTTCACAAGTTTGGTTTCAGCCTAAACGTACCAATGTTAAAATGATTTTTTTGAGAATATTATAGAAATAAGTGAATGTTTATTGCTATTTGATTCAAGTCTAAACTATTGCGTAAATAGAATGTTCCCAATACATCTTTAAGATCAGTGTTCCCAACCTTTAAGTTTGGAATATTCCACGAGAACTAGCAAAATTTCCCTTTTTTTAACAAAATTCCCACGATTGCACAAAATACAGTAAACACCATGGTATTTTACAATATACAAGGTATGCTCTTGCACAGCTCGTGATGACGCAGTTTGGATCAGTCTATACCAGCAAATAAAGTAGTCGAGCTAATAGCAAGGAGAATGTAATATGAGAGACCACAGAATAGGAAAAATGATTTTTACGATTTAAACGGCGACAATTACGCCGTGAAATGCTGCAATCTAGCGGCCGCAATGAAAAAATAGTAGTAATTGCAATTTGTATGATATGACCGATATGACATCTAGTATTGAGAAGATTATTTACCAACGCAGAGACCCGGGTATTCTCGGTATTCTCCGGACGCTTACATGAAACACCTATCTAAAATAGGAAATTGAATGAGTAGGAGAATTGTTTCTTTGTTTGTTTATGAATCGAATCCAAAATTAGAAAAGCATTATCATTATCAGAGATATTTTCTGCGTTAAATAATAAAAATCTAACTTGGGTTTTCAGAATAGTATTTTTATTCGATTCGTTTGTATAGACTTGCAAGACCTGTATTTTCAATTTTTTTCTCATTTGCATTATGCTTCTTGTATTTGTTCTCTTTAGTAGTAAGAAGAATTTGAAATAGAAGTCTACAAAATATTCTCAATGCACGTTGTACTTTTGGCAAACTATTTGTTCTGCTGAATAGTACAGCCGCACCATTCAATAAGGTTGTTCGAACATGCAGTTCGCGAACGGTTCACGATCATGTGAACCAATCAGACAATGCATCCCGGTTCGCGAGAACTCCAATCTATTCTCCGATTGGTTCACGTGATCCGGAACCGTTCGCGAACTGATGTTCGAACAGCCCTTAATACGTAAACAAATAATTTATTAAATAATTTTGATATATAGAATAGCAGGCATTTATATTCTACGGCGGGGTTTTGCATGATATGCAATTCTGTTATTAAATTAATATTTAAAATGCATCAAAACTATTATAACAAACCGGTTACACGACTCATTAAATCTGATTAAATAATCAATATGTACTAGCTATGCAAAAAAAAAATCCCACGAATACATGCTATTTCCCTTTTTCTTCAACTTCAAAACTTCTCATGAATCGGGAAATTTCCCACGAGTTGGCAACACTGTTTAAGATGTTGAAATTTTTTATGCCCACTGGAATTAACGTTTAATAACACGAGGTTACACTTTGCAAGTCAGTCACATTTGGTGGTTTGTTTGGATATGTTAATACAAGAATCAAACACGAAAACAGATACACGGCAATGCAGGTGGTGTATATCAATACTGGTATTAGAATAGGTGGGGTTCTATATTTTCTATCCGAGGGAAAAATTCTGATTGGTGACGCTTGTGAATGTCTAGAAAAATAGTCAATCTGCATATCTGACAAAGAATTCACAGAAATTCTGGTAATTTCTGTTCTATTAAATACGCGTAGTCAACTCGTCTGGCAAAGTTTGGAAAAATCAACACTAAAATATTTGACTAGCGCAAAATTAACGCCAACACCTTAATATTTTCAACAGTGTACAGATGGCTCTGAGTAATTTTAAACGCATGTAGAATGGAATTCTACTTGAAAATGTCTTTGTAATCTTGCAGCAATTTAGTAATTAAATACAATTCAGTCATTTTTCTTCATCTCAAATTACGTTTATATAAAACTAACATTAAAGCAGGTTCTCCGATTGTTACTAAAACAGATAAAACGATGGAGTGTTGTGATTTACACGGTCATTAGCTTGTAAATCGTTTTACGCATTAAAAATTTCCTGTCGGTGGTAATATCCCCGGAAAATAAATCTCCCTCTTTCGGTAGCTTCTGTGTTCCATATACTTCCAGGTCATTCAACACGATTTAGCTGTTGGGAAAACACGGACTTATGGCGCAACAATATATGCAAAAAAAAATGGAAATCTATTTCTTTTTTTCAGAAAAAAAAATTAGGTAAAACATCTGATTTTGCAGCAGTTGAAGCAACATTCCTTGATATTTACCCATTTTCGCGTATTAGATGTAGCGTCGTATCGACCCGAAACTCTTGGAAAAGCTCCCAAAACCGACTCCCCAATCTTAGTGCAGAGAATCTAACTCGAACACGTAACACTTTACTGCACTCGTGACAACTTAAAATGTTTTATTTATAACTATATATCTGGAACCGTCGTATCGCCCGCTTCGGATATACTAAAACAGACGACAATGTGTAGGTGGGCACTTGTTTCGGGCGAAAGTAATAATACTCTCGGTCCTTTACGCACCGGTAGCGAGAGAATTTGATGAATTTGGTAATTCGGGAAATCAATATAGGAAACGGTCCTCTCCCTTTTTCTTGTATGTTTTACTGCGCGTCTTAAGCGGCTATAACGAAAATGAATAAGGAGGAAAATTTGACAGAGTAAACGTTTGTGTAGTATTGCAAAGCGTCATGTTTCGGCCAAAAAGCCTTCGGTTCGTTTTAAGATAAGGCTCGAACGGCGAAAGGGTGTGAGAAATAAACGAGTTGAAGGACGTGAGATTATGTGTTATAATGAAGACGTGTAGGTGTTATTGTATTATTGCTGTTTATTATGACACGGTGCTCCTCCTTGCTTCGTACTAAATTCCAATACTTTCACTCGAAGTATTATAGGATGTGAAGTGTAAAACGCAAGCGATGGTGAAGGTGCGGAGTTTATGGAAGCATAAAGAATGAAGTCGTGCAATGACTTCGTCTATAAATAGAAAGGTGTAATTAAACGTTTAATTCCGCTGAAACATTAAGGAAATTAATATGTCTGAACTTTAACGCTTCTAACAACGTTATATGTTTCGCAAATAATAGATACGTTAATTTCAGCTGATTATCCTTAACAAGATTAAATTTTGGAATAAATTGGACGGATGAACCAAGGATTTAGGAGTGGCATTATGGAACAGTGAGGTATTTTAACACAACAATAGTCTATATTTGAGCGAAAAACAGTCCTCAAACTTCACAGCGCTACATCATTAATAAAATTCTTCTTTAAGTATTTGGCGCTTAGGATTGTTGTCCATTATGTAGTAGGACCATATCTACTGCATGCACGGTGACTTTGTCTGTATCTATAGATGATTAGATCAGATGAATTTTTATCCAAGCGACACAAATGTATAGGACAGCAATAGTAACATGTATATATGTAAGTACAATAATTATTAAAACAATTATATTAAAAGTGCGACAAACTCTTCCACGGAGTAGACGCAGCGCCGAAACAACAAGGACGGCAACGTCTCTTAAGTTTTTTCATATTCAAGGACCTATTTCGGTTAGTAAATGAAGTGTCCACCCAGCTGGAGGTTGGGTATCTCTTTGTTCGTAGCCTATTTAAGGGTATACATATTTGCTTTTTTGTCTCGTATCATATGAATGTAGGTCACATTCCTGACAAAGACCTCTATTTGTGAAAATGTGCACAAAAGTCTAGTACTATACCACACTAGGCAGGGCAAATTATAAATTTGATGACAGATGGCCGACACAGTCTGTACTTTTAATGTTGCCATCATCGATACACGCTTCTGAGCAGAAAGACTTCGTTTGATGAACCGCGGCCCCGACATTACAATCGTAGGAAACACTGTGTACCCGACATAATAAAGCTAAGAAGTAATTAAAGTCTATTATATGTCTTTAAATTTCTAATTTGGAAATATGCCGAATTGATTTTCTTAATCTAAAGCCGAGACAATGATATTTGCCAACTAAATTTTCATCAATATTAAGCCAAAAATTTACGGTAGTTTGTTCGTTCCAAATCAAACCATTAACCTGTCTTACATTGAAACTTGACTTATTTTAGATTAGAAGGACCGGAAACGCATATAATTGGTTTTAGATAGATTCATGCATAGTTATTCGTGTTAAACCACCGACCAGTCACAGAGTTCTCAGCCCTTTTACATAAGCCTTTGTGTATCCGCACCGGTACCACAGCAGATGTCATCGCATAAATGATCAAAGTATATCACAAAGTTGAACATATCGTTATAACGGATGAAAAGAATTGGACCCAAGATTGGCCTTGGGGCACTCCATTGCATAGGTAACGGTAGACACAACATCCCTAATTAAACCATGTCCTCCTGAAAGGATATTTTTTACATATTGAAATCGTTGACAGATATGAAAAACCATCTGCGCATTCACACACGAATGCCGTAAGTTAATTTGAATGTATTAAGATATCCGTGATCAACAACAGTCAAAGGCACGGAGATAGATCGCAAAAACTCCGCGGATATTCACCCTATTAGAGATTTATTACCAACGTCTTGTAAATGAAAGAATAGCGGCTATTGTGGAATAATATAAGTATAGTATATATGTTTTCATGAACATGCTCTTACCAGAACCTGCTTGACAATTCCATTTAATATTAGGAAGAAAATTTGCTTCTAGTATGATAGTTCTTAGCACATTTTGGTTAAATTGTTACATGTATTAAATCTATCATTCGACCACAGGTGGATGAAAGACAAGGACCGATTTCTTGGGCTGATTTGACTTCAGTTGATTTTTGCGTTTAGGGTCATATTAAATCACTGGTTTATATGAGACACTTGGTTAATACCACAGAGTTAACTGCATGGAAAGAAGCCAATTTTCTCAGAACAACAAAGCAATTTTCAAACCAATTTTATCCTGAAGATTTTAGTTAATACAACAAAATAGTCGTATTTTAAATAAACAAGGTTAAAAAACAATAATTTGTTGAATTACCAAATAGTGTTTAACCCATATTCAACTCAATATTTTTAGTTAACTTTAAAAAATTTGGTATTATCGGAGATTACGGATTAAGAAATCGGGTTTTTCAAGTGTTAACTCGAATACTTCGTGGAAAAACGTCCTTCGTCTATTTCAAATTCGGCAATTCAATTTTAAATTCGTTACACACACATAAAAATCTGGAATATTCCAACACCTTTTATCAAATCTTTTCTGGGGTGTTCCCTGGCGTCATCGTTTCAAGGTGTTTAAATAATGGAGCTAGCAAGTTGAAAGTCAGAAGCGTTAGATTTTATATTTAAGTGAAGTGGGTTTTCTTGTTGTGAAAACTAACGAATTACGAAGTAGTGTAAACTTCGTAATTTGGTTGTAGAATGAGATTTATTGGTATTTATTAACGACACGACAGGCGATATAATATTTCCTTTAGTAGGTAAACGAACAACATCCCGAAGGTTAAATCCTGTGAAGGGAACGGAGTCCGAAAAAAGTTGTAGATTCTAGTACTTTAGTGAGTAGGACGACTTACGCCTCTCCCGTCCGGGCTACTTCTAACGAGTGAGGTGCAGTAGTTCCGTTAGGGGCGAGGTTGCGTTTCGATCGAAATTTCAGCGAATTTTCTCGTTTCTCGAAAACATCTTTCGCGGATTCTGATACCTTAGTCGCAGCCGTCGACTCGACCCACCCCTTCGCCATTTTATGAACATCCAAGTCGTAGCGTCTTGAAATCCTTTAGCGTAGAATTTTTTTTACCGATTTACACGCACTAAACAGAACGCCGTGTAGTAGTTAGAAAGAGAGGGGGCAGTATCAAACTGTATATAATGTAATACGTAAAAATAACGCTTCCCTGATGACTGTAGTATGCGAGTTGCAATGCTGCGCATTACTCTCTTGGCCCTCACTGCAATTCACCGACATGAGTAAGTATAATCTAACATTTTTAGGAAACTTTTTTTTTCATTTTTGGTTAAAATGGTGTTAGTTCTCCATGTAGATAAAATATTTTATTATGCAGCGTAGCTCAATACTATTTTGTTCTTTTATTTAATTTCTTTACTTTACGGTGTAACAAATGAGTTGATTTTATCCTTTATGGTGTAACATTATTTCGCGTTTCGTTTTACTCCTATTTTAATATATAATTTAATAAAAAAAAGTGAATATTTACACCAAATTTGATTAAAAGTAACACTTCTTAGTATAATACCTTATCCAAACACCAACACCAAGCGAGCGACTAGCATTTGGAAGTCCCTGTATAGTTAGAAACATTTTTTTTTTCAGGTTGGCATCAGCATTAAGTTGTATAGAATTTTTGCACACATTTTTTTTTTTTAAATGAAAAATAGAGCTGCAACAAAGAACCAGTCTTCGATGGGACAGCTTCTATATTGCCCGACAAATTAACACAAAGATTTCAATGGCGTGATGCGTCCGGCTTATGCAGGTTGAAGGCTTATTAAGGTACCTACGGGTAAAACACCTGGCAATTAAAAAAATCAGATAGGAAAGTATGAAAATTTTGTCGGGCAGTGTACATATAACAAGATTCAACATTCCGACACATCCACAAGTTTCGTGTTTCCCGATTTGCATATAATAACTCCAGTTTGCTATCGATACGTATATGTATATAGACGTCTATATTAGCGTCAAGATCATGCCCCCTACCCTTTCTGTGCATACATATGTAACGTACGTACACAATGCTATCTATGCATGCATGTATGTGTCGGTACGCGATTGCCGCAAGCAATAAACCTCACGCGAGTAGCGACAAAAGGACATGTAAGTACATAACAGATATACATGCATTTCGAACGCACTCAACGGTTTTGCCGAGGACTTATTGTTATGTGTCGTTCGCTTCGCCTAGTATACAGCTCGCCGATATGCCGATACAACAATCGGCAATCGAATAAATGTCTACTAAAAGCGTTCGATCGCGTTTTAACGGGCAGGTGTAATACCATTGTTATTCGTTAGTATATCGGCGATTGTATGTATGTACACGCGATAGACTCGAAAGTCAAGCGTCAGATAGCAATAGTAAAGCGAATGGTTGGATATTTCTAAGTAGGTTAAGTTTCAGCAAGAAAAGATTTTTTCAGTATCACGTTCGAAAAGAAGATTTTAAGGAAAATTAAAGCAAATAACAGTAATAACGGCAATTAAAGATGTAAATATATATTTACATACTTAATAGGCTACTACTTCTTCAAAAAAGTATTAATCCTTATCAATGTTTTATTGATTTACTCTGGTATTAGTTGCAGTATTCATTTACCACCTTCGGCCAGAATCTATAATAATAATATATATGTTACGGCTAAAGCCTGAACTCGGCTAGTTTTATACATCCACTGGTTTACAAATACCATCACTAGTTTATTTATGAGAAAATTGACTTTTTAATAAAATATCCAGAATATTTTAGCTGTTTTATAAACGCATTTAGTAATTAGTTTATTCAATTCAAACAAGGCTCAAGGATCAAGATATATTGGCTATAGTTATAAAATAGAAATAATTTTAGATGGTAGCATACTATCAAAATAAAGATGGCTAATTGTATAGAGAATTTTCTATAGTCAAATAAAATAACCATCATATTGGCTAGTTTATAAACGTCATTTCGTGCGGTTGTTGGGTTATGTTTAATATATAATACAATAATGCTTTACAAGTGTATGTGTGTTTGTATATTATTGTGTATGTTTGAGCTCGTAAAGATCAAAATAGTTGGTTTCGAATAAAAACAAAGCTATTTGTGTGTTCTAATAAGAAAAGACATGTCAAACGATTTGATGGAGGTGAATTCTATACCTCCACAGACATTATTCAAGATTTTTTAAGACCAAGTTGTTTTATTTTGCCAAACAACTTAGTAAAAACAAATTTAGTGTATAAATTCGCTAAACTTTCTGATTAGTCAAACTATTTATTGAAATAGTATACTAGAAACAATCTCACACTAAATATTTTCAACAGACCATTCAGAATCAAAGATGCGCAATTTAAATGAGAAATTTGCGAGCGCCATCTAGTACTTTACAGGCTAGCCGTCGGATTTTGTGACTATGAGGAAATGGTACTAACGTTAGGTACTACTTATACATTATGTTGTGCTCATACTGTCGCCTGACCGAAAGATGGCGCATAACGAAACTCATTGTGATAGTTTCGGGATTCATGTGATTCGGATATGAAGACGAACAATTTACATATCCCTGCGGAGTACAGTGATATAATGAGCTCTTCTGCACCAGGTCTTTCACAGCACCATGAGTAAGAAGAGATCTCTCATCTGTCCTCTAATGGTGGGGGTGGGAGAGTAACAGGGCAGAATTTTTGGTAATCAGGACTTGTAGCAGTATTTTAGGTTAGATTGATAATTCTACGGTGGGTGGAAAAAATAGTACCTACAAGTCAAAAATTTACAGTCGCAGAAAGAGTTTTATTTGTTTTTGACACCTGTGCTGTTCTCGAAGATAGTTTTGTTATTAATGTAGTTAAATTAACTGCTTTTAGTATTGCAATATTTTATTAATATATTTAACTTAAACTAATTTTGCTTAATTTTTGATTTGTACTGTCTGCAAATTATCTAACCTCAACAAACTGCAATAACTAGACGTACGTTTGATAGCAAGCTATATCATCAGCAGACACTGAACTGAATCTCTGTTTCCATTATTATGAATTGTATTTATATTGAAATATATCAAAAAATATTGTTTCCAAGAAAAAATATTCAAAATGAATAAATTAATTATTTTGTTTTGCAATAAATTTTTGCTTGATTCACGTAAAGTATTACTAATATGAAACGATTTCTATTGTGTATCAGGAATGGCAGCAGGTATTTCAAATTTACGTTATAATGTAATTAATTAAAAAAAAAAGTTAATTGTAATAAAAATCGTTTTGTCTTCACTATAACTTGAAAAAGCTGTCAACTAACGAAATGTAGTTACATAAATAAAGCGTCAAGCGCAAGGATCAGTGGTTTTATGTTAATTGTAATGATCAACAATTTCAATCCAAAAGTAATAATTCATATGAACCAGCAAATATAAAATTAAAAATACAAAAAAATTAAAACTTATTAAATCAAAGAAAAGATGGAAAATTACAAATATCGTAATTTAAATGAAGCGCAACCGAAATTTAATTAAATAAAGATTTCGAAAGGACAGGAAGTGTTGGAAAGTTGAATTAATTAAAAAACAAATCGATTAAAAATGACAAAGATACACATTTTAAAATGTTGATTGAGATCAAATTTTGACATAAAAATGAAAATAACAAAAATAAATATAATAGTAACTATGAAGTGTAAAATTTGAATTTTAAGGAATAAAAGATAGAAATCACGTATTTTTTAAATTTAAATGGTAATTTATCAGAGAGTAAATCAATGAAACATTGTAAGGATTAAGATTATTTTCTTATTTTAACGTTCAAATTTTACAACAAGGACCTTGTCAAAAATTCTTTTCCACACTTTTATCCCAACAAATCTGGATATTGAGAATATTGAGGACACCTTCAATCTCCCCACGTAGGAAATAATACACAAGTATTCATATATAGCGCTACATATTTTTGATTTATTATTACTGATACAGTTTTAATAAATTCATTTCTGTTGTAACTGCGCTAGGTCACCCATCATACACCCATTGTAAAATACGATTTCCAATCCGTCAACTAACAGACGAAAAAACGTCTACACCTCCCGGAATCTGTTCTGTATTTAATCGGATCATCTTCACTAGTATAAATAAATCACTCGGGTTTATTTTTACACGTGCTACATCCCGAAACATCTGCTACGAACACTGTCACCGGCCGAGCAGTATTTCTATGTTTTAGATAGTATTTTGAACTGCATGAATCAGAAGCAAGTCACCACTAATAGGGGCTACAGAATTCCCTTTCTTCTTTAGTGAGGATTTATAATTAGGCTGCAGATAAATTTACCATCTGATGCATTAAGTACATACAACTTAGATACAGATTGCAATTTGTAATATAGTGGATACGCTATAGATCATTATTATTAGTATACTGGGTGAGTTTTTTATTGAGACCGCGGAATATCTCTAAAACACTGCATCAAATCAAAAAATCTTAATAAGATTGTTATAATGTAGCGGGCTCACTGAATGGTGGCGAACTCGATGAAGTATGCAACAGCGCCCTCTACGATCAGTTTAATTATCTAAGATGATCTTTGCTCTTTACAGGTAACACCATCTGCTGGCGCAATTGAAAATCTTAGAAATAGGCGCGGTTAACAATAGGTATATGATTCTAATTACTACTTCGCAAAAACAGCATTATTTATCACTATAACTGAGCATTTTTTTTGTAGAAGTTTCAATAAAGTCGCGTTGAAAGTTTTATCCTGTCTCCGTAATGGGGCGATCTCGTTTGCAATCCATATGCGGTACCGACACAAACCGCACTTTATCCCCCATTCACAATCATCAAGAGTGTGTACACAGTTCATTTGAAAGTTAACATCAACCTAGGCCTATATAGATTTATTTATAGAAGCGCGAAATTGGCACAAGGGTGGATATGTGGCGTAGTATGATTCAGACAATAGTCTGTTAATTAAATTTGAACATAAATTTTATATCATTCTCCGTATGTTATACTATTCAATATCTAAATTATTATAAGGTATATTTAAAAACAAAATAATCAGCTTAAAATGAAAGCAATCGCTTTATCTTAACGAAAACGAGAATTATGCATTTTCTCATTTGAAAGACGAATCGAATGCTGATGCAATTTAACATTCCATTAAAATACGTCGTTCTAAGATATTGATGGTAAAAATGTAAGAGAAGTCGTTAAATTCGTTCAGTATTTAGTTTGTGTTTAGTTTTTCATGACTCCTTTTGAACTCGTGACTAACATAGCAAGATCGAAATATCATTGATTGTCAAAGCACGTACTAGTTCTGAAAAGGTATTTTCCGTGTCGATGAATATAATATAAACATATGTTAATTGATTCTTGACCAGAATAATATGTGCTGTTACTGATAAAAATGTTTCTGTTTTATTTTATAGTGATGTGCCACTAAAAAAAAAATAATGGTTATCGTAGAATCATCTACATTTAATAAAAGGATCACTAGAATTCATATGGTTTATGCACGTGACCGATCGTATATAAATGACTACGCTGTTATTAAATACGTCATTTGTCAATGAATAAACAAGTCCTTATTAGCCAAATATTATACTAATATACATATGCTCAAGAGCTATTCAATTGGCAAAATGTAGATGGCATCACTAAACAAGCCATCGGCTACTGTGGAAAGACCTCGTGCCTGGAAAACCACATTAATGTTCACAGTGTGTGCCTCCTTTTCAACCGAATAACATGAACAAATATAAAAAAAAACATCGCCATGAGTTTCGTTGTGCGCCATCTTTCGGTCAGGCGACAGTATATAGCACCTCGAACGAATGCAGCATCCATAGGTAGCACCAAATATTGTACTAGTATACATATGGTCCACTGTTCGACTGGCGAAATATAGATGATATTACTAACATTTTCTATTGTTGTGTATTTGTGGTGGTAATATATTTCCATGAGAAGATATACTTATGATGCCATCTATACTTCGCTAATGGCACATTTCTATAACTATACGTATACTAGCATAATATTTGCTGTTAGTTTAAGTTATTTACAATTATGTATGTTACCGAAAGCAAATATTTTACTACAGGTTAGTTACTTATTAAAATATTTATAATTTAATTAATACATTAATTACGAAAAAAGTAACAGAAATATATGATACGTAAAATGCAATAACCTAGATTTTATCAAGAAAATTAAGTTTTCATGTAAAAGAATGTCTTTGACTGTACGTATCTATGAATATTAAACAAAAAACACATAGTAAATTAAATGCGACGAAAATGAGTTTCTTAAAAACGGAATTGAAGAAAAAACTAGACACGACAGAATACCATATGAAAGTAAAAGGGACTCACTAAAACAAGAACAAAAAATTAAATATTTACAATAGTAATATAACAAAAAAAAATCTATACTTGTTATTATACATTTATAAAAATTGTACAGAAACTGTCAAAAACGAACCCAAATACGTGTCTTATATAAAATTATTGGTACCACCTCTTGCCTCGAATACATCATTTGGCCTTGTTGGTACACTGTAAATATTGACTTGAATAGTTTCTTTGAATTTTGAAATCATCCATTGTGTCACGCATCCTCAATATTGACAATTAATTGCTCTTTATTATTGTTCTGGTTAAATACAGGTGTGTTTTACAACACTCCATACTCTATTGTGTTTAAATCGGAGGAATTTCCTGGCCATGACAACACCGGCACCTCCACCATATTCGAAAATGTTTACCAGTGTGAATTTGACAAGCAACTTGATAAAAAAACAAAAAAAAAACGTAAAACAGTTCGATTGTACTTCGTTAGTATATACCTGTTTCTACCAGTTAAGTTTCGTTTGCACTTCAAAAAATAAAAACAAAATAGAAAGGGTTAAAAAAATCTTCAGCAAGCAAGTATAGGTACTCAAAAACCGCCAACGCTAGTAAGTAATAGTTTATTGATGTACATCAAATAATAATGGGGGTACCCCATGCCTCCCATTTTTAGATTTTTGCGAAAATAGGTCTTTGCCGTCTTTGGGGGCATTTAATCTGCTGCAAACTATGTTAAAGAAACTTTTTAATATCTGTTATAATTTCGGAGATACTAAAAAAATTGAAAAATCGGGCAAACTTTGGAGAGGGCTGTACCCCTAAATCGAGCGTTCCGCAGAAAAAAAAAATAACGATAACACGAGAGCATCACATAACTGTTTACGTAATTTTGTTGTCAAGCATTCTCTAATAAACTATAAAGAATTTTTAATCTACCAAACGCTTTCTGAGTCAAGTTTAAAACATGTTCCTTGAACCTTAGCTTACAAGTGTCTAGAGTTAAATTATCAAATTTTTAAAGTAGTTCTAAATAGTGTGGCCAGTGACATTTAATAAGAAAAGAAGATAATGCACTGATGGCAAGTAAGATAACAGATTTAGCAAATAAACAAAAGAGAAATTGGGAAAGATAATGGTTAGAAAAGATTGAAGAGATTGGAAGCAACAGAGGCAAATCTATGAGCTAAATGAAAAGCTTCGCAAAAAAAATCGCAAAGAATAGAAGGACTAGACTTGCGATCTAACACATCAAACGGGTGTATATTATAAATTTTATTCAGAAATTATCAACTCTAGACGAAAAAAAAGAAAATATTCTTTAAATTGAACGAATTCTTTGTTTCGATCATAATAACTACTTAATGGTCAACACTAAAATAATTGCTAGGATTTCAAACATTTATTCAAGATCTGTTGTTATACAGGGTGAGTTTTTTTTATCTTCAGACAAACGCAATATCTCTAAAACACTGCATCAAATCAAAAAAAGATCTTAATAAGATTTGTTTTAATGTAGGGGGCTCACTGAATGGTGCCTAACTCGATCCGAATTCGATTCGTAACAGATTGCGCTGTAATCGCAAAAAAAAAAACATGATTGTGCACGCCTAGGAAAAATACACAAAAAAGAGAAGCAAGCAAACATGATTTTGTGTTTTTTTATTTTAACATAAACTAACATTTCAAAAAGCCATGTGTTCGAAACTGTGCCCCTGCACTTCGATACATTTATTTATTCGCAATTGGAATACTATTCAGCGACCGTACTTTATTCAGTACTTGACAAGCTGTGAATACTTACACATTGTCCGATCCCCATTTAGATTATTAATTATTAATCCAATACAATTAGTATAGTATGAATATTTGAAACTTAATGGAGGCTTAGGAGTAATATAAAGTAAAGTTTTTCGTTGTTGAATGGCAATAATAATGGAATAATGGGAAATAACAACAATATGATACGAGTTTTTAAGTCCCTAATAAATAGCGTTGTTTACAATGAAGAAAATTTTAAATATTTGCAACAGCACGTTTTGATTCATCTTCATTATCGGTATAATAATATTTAATATAAAATAAAATCTCTTTTTTGTATTTCTTAAAGTTAACCGCTCTCATTCCTATTTCTCGTGTTGTTCCTTCCAATCAATTCCATACCATTTAGCGTGTCTAATACATTAACCCATTTTATGAAGCGTGCAGTAATTAAATCGTCGCTTCAAATGGCTCCTTAACACTATTAAACTGCATTCGCCACGCGACCTCGCCATCTGCAGCGCCGTAAGGTCGAGACAGTGTTTTCAGTCGCGACGATAGGAGAGCGGAAGTTCCGGAAACAGCGCATCCGGCGAACGGCATCCACTTTTGTGTGTGCGTGCTGAATCGCAGAACAAGGACACAACCAGTTAGTTTATGAATTGGGTCGTAAAATTTGTTGTTGCCGCAAAACGATTTTATAACAAAAGTGACTAGTTTTATTATAATATATATTTTATTATTAACTATAAATTAATTTCTTATTGTTAGGATAATAATTAATTTTACCCAATACCGATCTTATATTAGTACACCGAAGTCTAACAAATCGGTTTATTTTCGCAACCAATTAGGCGCTTATAAGTTTATCACATAAAAAGTTTCGTGGAAGTCATCGTCGAACTTCGTGCCCTGCCGTTGGCAGACAATCGAGATAAGTTTTCGTTTCGTTGCTTTTCCTTGCCGTCAAACGAAAACAGCTAACTCGATTATACCGAGCTCCGTTGGAGCCCTATAATGAATCGTTGACGGTGATTTAGGGGCAGATGGAGTCGCTCAGGACGGTAAGTTCGGGGCTCTCAATTTGACTAATTTGGTAATATTTTCTTCTGGTGTGCTCCAGCAAAAATTAATGACGCAGATATATCCTTATAATTCTATTGGGGCGATTAGGAGGATCAAGGATTAAATAAGGCGTGAAATCTAGGGCATATGCGATACCGAAGGGGGAAAGATAGTTCTGGGATTTTAATAGAAAAAAAGGAATTTTAGATAAAAATACATCACTTGTTACGTGATGATATGTAATTGCATAACAATGATGTATTTTTAACTAAATTAATCAGGAAAATTAGCGGGCTGTTAAATTTTAGCAGAATGAATAACATGAGCATATTATGTGCAATACTTGTCACATCAATTTTTAAGAAATAGCTGTTAAATTTATCTCTCAAGGTGTTAATTCTAAAAGTTAACTTAAGCATGTACTGTAACCGGAAAAAATGGTAACAGTATATTTTGCTGCATTCTTGTTTTCAACCAAATATTTTTGTTAACATATATTTGGTTATAGTTACTGAATTATTGGTTGATTTGAATAATATCAAAAAATATTCCCGTATTCAATCAAAAATAAATGACTTTGTAATAAGATTTATTTGAAACAAGCATAGTATTTATTAATTTAACATATTTACATTGAAATAAAAATAATTATGGCATTTTATTTTCAAACAAAACAGGTTGCACAAAATATTGTTGAATTGTTAATCTGTCAAGAAAAGATATTATTTTGTTAGTTTAACACAGTCCATGCGTTTATTTGAACAATAAGTACTGTTCAATTAACAAACTGAGTATTAAGAAATAAGGATTAAGTTAACCGTGGTTTGTAGTCATATATCAGATATACTAGAAAGGTGTCGGATACGATACCACGATGTTAAACCAAGGTTAATACCATTATGACGTTGTAAGTGTATTTTCCCAAATCTAGTTCACACTGCTTTAAAAAATGTTCGAATCTAAACATTACTATAGTAGTTTTCTTCCCATATAGTGTAGCAAATACATTAAATACTTATATCTATTACAGAAATTGTCGCATAGATGGTGCTTCTCCTATTCCATTCTAGTAATAATACATACTTGGCACAAACAGGATTATAGAATGTTAATCTGGTGTATTAACCAAGAAGCAAATACTTCCAGCGATTCACTCAAACAAATGTCTTGGCAAAGCAAGCATAAAGATCATAGTTCGTTCAATTAAATATTTATTTAAATGCAATATTCGAATTTTGATAAGTTTGCCACTATGTAAACGAATAATTTATTGAATAACCTCATATTTGATTGATGCAATCAAATATCTTTTTCCGTGTATTTTAAGGAAAGGACTACTGTTTTAATTTACAAAAATCGTCTAAATATAAGACGTATAAATAAAAATTTAGGAGATGCAAGTAATCCACTTCAATTAGTTGAAAGTAATTTTCTAAAATTGTTTCGTCCAAAAAAATATGACAATGCTTCTCCGTTTTTTCTACAAGGTGCACGGTTGTAGCAAATTATTACACAATTATAATTTTTGGAGTAGAATGAATTATTTGTTTTTTTATTGGATTTGTTGTTCCTGACATTATTTAAAATAACTATATAAAGTCACTATACAGAGGAAACCAACACAATTATAAATTCGATTCTAAAATAAATCAAATAAATAAATTAAAAAGCTGTGCTCAGAAATAACAAAAGTTTTTAGTCATGGCATTGGTCAATCCTCTTAGGGCCTAGCAATTTTATTATTACTCTTTCCTATGTTTATTGTAGGTTTACAATATCAATTCACGTTATGTCATTGCTCTATATTTTCCCTAATGATTTTCTTTTTTGTTTTTGATTTTAATCGGCTCACTCGGCACTTGAACATTATGGGACTGAAAATATACGATTCTGAAATATTTCTACCGCTATTCTGTCCAAAAGTGCCAATTTTCTACGCTGAGAAAAAGGATGATTGAAACAATAATTAGTTTACTCAATAAATTATTGTAATACAATTCCAATGTTTTGCCCAGAATTACTTGTTGGCTATAATTATAGGGGTTGCCTGACGAAATTCACCCTTGCATCAAAACTTCAAATATATTTAATCAATGCACTCAGACAACGATGAGGTCGGTCCTAGGCTAAAGGTTATTTCAAATTAATTATTTGCATGTAGTACAATAATCGCTTGACTGCTGCGGCCGGACAATCCTTTTCCCGCGATGTCCGGTCAGCAAATCATATATTATTAACTGAAAACTATAATTACATTGTTTGGTAGTTCGTTGACTATTGTGATTCATGCTGAGGCCTGAGAAAAACATTAGTAACACCACATGTCGAAACTAGTAGCCAAAACAATTTGATTCCATAGTATAGTCATAAAGGAATTAGGAACTGCACTTACAACCAATTTATTTATTTATCTGTTAACTATTTGTGTTGTATTAAATAGCAAAATTATGTTGAGTCAAATGCAGCACTACCTTTTTGAGTTAATAATGTTAGATTGTGACAGCAAATTATATGCGCATTTAATTCGCTTTGCAAGGAGAATCTTCAGGTGTCATGATTTATTATACATTTCTTGGCTTACTGTACGTGATATAGTTAATACGAAACGATTTTCTTTTTTGTTTTTCATACCCTATATACACTACAAAGTAATTATTTTGGCAAAATGAAGGTCGCACAATAAATAACCTTAGTTATTTTGCATATGGCATGTCAAGCCTTAATATTATTTTTCCGTACAACAAACAAACTAATTAATCTAGAAATAAAGTGGACGAATACTCGCTATTATCAAAAGTGTAACGACCTGAAACGAATTAAAATAAATTTCTTCTACTACTATGACAAATTTAGCTGAAAAACACGCACATACAACAGTACTACATACTTATCACTTACACTACTTGAAGTTTTAATTTCCGTAATTAGTAATTAGTATTCATAAAACCTGTAATTTCCTATTTTTATTTTTTTTCTATTTATTGAATATATCACGAATAGTCACGAACTAAATAACATTCATATGTATTACAAATTTAATATGCCTTATGGGACATAAATCCACATTATTTCGTTATCGCACTATTAAAGGAATTCCGTTAAACGCTCTAATAAAACACGAATTATGAATCGCC